>JAEIGQ010000052.1:0-1200000 GCA_018904275.1 Lordiphosa clarofinis
TGTTAACTGATTTACGGAATTTTTTAGAGACTCCGCTTAATTTGAAAAACGCGGTTGTTTCTTTTAGATTCGAGTTGACTATGTTTGCAATAATTAGATAATCTTCTCGCAAATTGTCTGATATTTTAAGCCACGGTAATGGCTTCTTCTAAGGCAGTACTAAGTCCAACAATAGAGTTCCTGAAAGGTACAACACAAATTAAAAAAAGATATCGGTCTGTTTAAAAGCATAAAATAATAACAATCATGGCTGGAAACCTATAAAATTTGCAGTAAATTTCGGCCCGGGGTTTGAACCTTGTTGCCAAGTCTAAGTTTCGGATCGCGGACCGGTCCGAACCCCTAAACCCAAGGTTTTGGTTCCAACTTCGGTTATTATTTTGATCAGAAGACAACAAAGTTGGAAATCTCGGGCTCTAAGAGCACTGCAGCCAATATTGGTACTGAGCTCATAATAGACGAACATTTATCGTGTTACTTAGATAGTAATAAAGAATACTTTGCTAAAGATTTCAGAACAACTGTTCGTCATAAAACAAGCAAGCGTAAAAAAATCACTTGGTAGTAATTTGAAGCATTAAACAGACATTTTGAATTGCGTTCCATTCAAGTCTGCTTAGCTAAAGCTTTATTAAAGAACTCTGAATGCATAAATCTTCAAGAGTTAGTAATTGTTCGCACATTTTGTAGGTTGAGTTCCATCGCGTCTCACAGTCTAGCACTGTTTTTTTTTTTTTTTTCAACTTTTCTATTTGCGAGTACGAGTTCTATAAAAAGTGTGCGATCTCTGCTAATGTCAAACTAAACTTCCCTAAAATAATACAATAATGTTATCATCAACATTCAACAATTTTACATTCTTTATTTTTGCATTACTTTTCTGCTCTGCAGTTGTCATATAAAATTTATCCTGCTCGAACCATATTTGTTTTATTATAGACGGTGATAGTATAAATCTGACCTAGAGAAATGTAGTAGGATTCGAACTTCACCATAATACAAGTCAGATTTCAAGAAATTTTACTATCCCTGTATGTCGTTGGAAAAATTACTTAGTTTGACGAAATTTTTGATTGTGATAAATGTTTTATGATGCATTCTTAAATTATATTTCAAAATTAAGTCGTATTTTTCCATTAATAAAATTAAAAATTTTTACATTTGTTTGGTTGGAATTGGGAAAATTATTAAAAGCAAAATTTCAATGCTCAAACTAATTAAATCAGTAATTCATTTTATGCAATTTATGCAGAAAAAATAATTTTGTTTAGAGTTCCAAAATTAGTTTTGTTTGTCAAAATTATTTGGGTGATTGATTTTTCTATATCTAAAACATGGGAGATTTAAAACCAACCAAAAGAGATTTCTGTCACATCGAGAATTGGTTTTGGGTTGAAGAGATTTCCACACCTCCGTTTATAAAGGTTTTATAAACAGAAGGCAAGCTAACTTCTCGTCTTTGCCGAAGTTTTTATACTCTGCAAATGTTTTAATACATTAGAGTTTACGAACGTCAGCATTAAAACAAACAATTTTTCTAAATAAAACGACTTTTCGACTATTTCGAAACTATCTATGGCAGCTATAAGATATAGTCATCCGATTTTGACCAAAACTTCCAAATCTGTGTAAAAGCGTATAAAACTAATAGTTGCTGAAGCGGTAGGCGCTTCCATTAAAAAATAAAAAAATTTACTCACAAAGACCCACTTTTTCGACCGATAGTTCCCATGGCAGCTATAAGATGTAGTCATCCGATCCGGTCGGTTCCGACATATTATCAGTGTGCAGTAAAAGAAAACTCTGTGCAAAGTTTCAGCCCGATAGCTTTAAAACTGAGAGACCTAGTTTGTAGAAACAGACAGACGCTTCAATCGATTCAGCACGTCGCCCTGATCAAGAATATATAGTTTATAGGGTCGGAAACGAATATTTTTATGCGTTGCAAACTTCTGGGCAAAATTATAATACCCTTTGCAAGGGTATAAAAATAGCAAAAAAGCAAACTTCGGCTCGACCGAAGTTTATATACTCTTGAGCTTGATATATGCCTGACAGTTTGTATGCAGCTATGTAAAATCATTAAAAACTTATAAATACGAGCGTTGGGAGCGATAGCACTAACAACAAAAAAGTTTTTTCTCATTAGAACTACTTTTTTCGACCGATCGTTTCTATGGCAGCTATATGATATAGTCATCCGATACGGCCGATTCCGACAAATGTGCAGCGTATTTATACCAAAAGACTTCGTGCAAAGTTTCGTTAAGATAACTTTAAAACTGACGGAGGAGATAGCACAGAAACAGACGGACGGACGGACAGACGGACACGGCTATAGAAACTCCTGCTTCCTATCCACGTTGGCGAATGGCGAGGCTATCGGTGGACTGCAGGATTTGAGTTTGACTTCATTGAAATGACACCATTGGCGTAGGATGGCAATCGCAAGCCCAGAGTGTTTCGCCTCATCGCCAGGGACATTAGGCCGTTTTTGCACGACTGCAGCAAGTGCGCCAGCTGGAGGCTTTCTTTGGCATTGTGGGTGTAGATTTGGGACGCACCATAAGTGACTAGGTGGGGGGCGTCAAGTCATTTGGTCCAGCCTGCATTTTTTAAAGTTTTTGGTGGCGTCTTTGCCGGCCTGTTCGATGAGCACATCCTCGCCATCCTCGCCAGATCATTTGTTTGAGTGTGCACACTCAAAATCTACTTACTTAGTACCAGCAAGATTTCCGCTTCCTTCAGTTGAAGGATCTTTCTCATTTTTGGATGTAAATGTCTCCGATTCTCTGGCTGAAAGAATATTATATGTTATGAATGTTTATATTAGTGGTATTCCTGAAAGTGATTTGCTTTTGATTTGCTTTCGATTTGATTTCGCGAAACAGCTGATCACAGCTGCTCCATACAAAATGAGCAGTGTGCCCAGAAAATGTAAGGAAATTAAGGTCATACTAATTGCTTTCGCGAAATCAGCCTCGAAGTTGATTTCGATTTGCTTTCGTTTTAGTGAGACCGTTCTCGTAGAAAAAATGGCTCCGCGCGCATGGTGTTTGTTTAAATTTTGTTGTGATTTAAATATAAAAAATTTAAGTTATTTTGCTTTCCATATTTAAGCAATTAAATGATAACTATTTATTGCATCTAAGACTGCATTCGAGACTACTGAAAACAAGGCCCGCGGCCTTAAGTGGACAGAGTCATAAGTGCCCGAGCTAGGAGCTTGTGCTTGACGTGGTCAAAGGTGTTCAGGCTTACATATTTGCACAGCTCTCCTAGAAGGTTCGAGGTTACAAATTCTTCCACTATTTTATCCTGGCTCTTCCTCTTTGGATCTGTCAAATGGCAGTTACTTTCTGTGGCCATAAACAAATCCATAATTAATTGAATTCACCTTAGTTAAGTTACAAACTTCTTAGAACTACAGATTCTGCCTACATACTTTTGTTAAAGAAGATTAGAAAATTCAATTTTACAATTTCATTTGTCATTTTTTGCTTACCCGCCAATGTTTGAATTTTGCGCCAATTGAAAGCAAATCAAAATGAAGTCAGGGTCGTTCCACCAACTGCTTTGCTTTTGCTTTCACGAAAGCAAATCAAAAGCAAATCAACTTTCAGGAATACCACTATTGTTGTTAATTCAGTGTTATAGACCAAACTTACATGTCATTGTGCTCCAAACTGGCCTTTTTCGCAAACAAAATTAATAATAAACAGTTTTTTTTCAATTTATTAATATAATTTTTTTTGCACACAAGGAATTTGCTTTTTTCCTTTTGACGCCACATCAAATATAACGGGGAATGTAGAGATGCGCACGTGAGCGAGTTTTGTTTTGCTTTGTGGCAGTGTTGGCAAGCCACCGAATCTGTGGCCATGTTATGAGAATTTTTCTTAAATAACAAAAATGTAAATTTCTCCATAACTGTTCAGACGATTTTGATGAATTATATATCAAAATGCGTGGAAAATTAATGCCAATCATTTGCACTACCGTGCATTGTGGGCCATTATCTGAGAGCAGAGATATTAATTACAGTCGAGTTTTGGCCATGTGCCAGTGTAGCCAGAGTCACCCAATCTGTGGCCATGTTATGAGAATTTTTCTTAAATAAGAAAAATGTAAATTTCTCAATAACCGTTCAGACGATTTTGATGAATTATATATCAAAATGCGTGGAAAATTAATGCCAATCATTTGCACTACCGTGCATTGTGGGCCATTATCTAAAAGCAGAGATATTAATTAGCGTCGAATTTTGGACATGCGCCAGTGTTGGCAAGCCACGGAATCTGTGGCCATGTTATGTGCATTTTTTCTTAAATAAGAAAAATGTAAATTTCTCCATAACTGTTCAGACGATTTTGATGAAACATATATCAAAATTCGTGGAAAATTAATGCCAATCATTTGCACTACCGTGCATTGTGGGCCATTATCTGAGAATAATTAGCGTCGATTTTTGGCCATGTGCCAGTGTTGCCAGAGCCACCGAATCTGTGGCCATGTTATGAGAATTTTTCTTAAATAACAAAAATGTAAATTTCTCCATAACTGTTCAGACGATTTTGATGAAACATATATCAAAATGCGTGGAAAATTAATGCCAATCGTTTGCACTACCGTGCATTGTGGGCCATTGTCTGAGAGCCAACATAATAATTAGCGTCGAATTTTTCGATTGTCGATTGCCGCTTGATCCAGTTCCAATGACTGGTTCCGGCTCGCATGATAGCGCCACCCATATCAGTGAAAAATATGAAGCCGAGGCACCCCCACTGAAATGCGTTTTTCACAAAAACTGTTCACACGATTGAGCTCCAACTTGGCAGACACACTCTTGAATGTCTCTGCTATAAGCTAATATACCGTGCAATGTGGGCCATTGTCTTGGAGCTTAGCAGTTGGCTCATAATTTTGGATGTAGTTTTTTGATGGTTTTTTGTATGGGACTTTCCAGAGGTTTGCTCACTGATAAGCGTTTATCTCGAAAACGGTTCAGACGATTGAGCTGAGCTTTTCAGAGCATATTCATGAATATGTGCCCGAAGTTTTTACGTACCGTGCATGTCGGGCCATTATCTGAGAGAGGAGATATACCCCAAAATGAAGGGAGGCGATTTTTAAGTGTGCTTCTTTTAATATCTGCAATGCTCAAACCCACCCCGCCGTTAAATAAAACAGTAGTTCTTGCATTTCTTAACAATTTTGCATTTACAGATCTTTATTTTTTTATCTAGATAGTGAGAAATTAAATAAATAAAAAATTTTTTAATGTTCCATATTCCACCGTTCCAATTCGATGCTGAAGCTTAGTATACACTTCCACCAAAGACTCGCCAAAACAAAAATACCAAAATTGACAATTCTTTTGATTTGGGACAATGTGACCAGATATTAAGATGTATGCATGTAAAATGGTCACTTTGCCAAGACCGTAGCTTTTGGTTTAATTTTAAACTATAAGTTTTACAATCAATAAATACAAGTTATTAACATGCGTTCTTCATGGCCAAACCCTGGCTACTGGGCCTGATGAGCAGATATGACACTTTTGCAATGATTAAATTCATAATTATAACCCAGTTTAAGTATGATTGAAGTCTCACGGTGTTTTGTACCTTACTTTGAATATTGCGCTCAATCATTGATGGGAAAATTATCCAAATTTCACCCGATTACGCATATTTGTGTATCGGCAATGTCCGATACCTTTTGAAATAATTAAAATTAATTATTCAGGGAGCTATCGATAAAAATACAAAAACTACGGATCTAGTATTTTATCGGTATTTAATCGAGGCCTTTTTGTTTTGAGTGTGGACTGCCACCAAAGAGACTGCCAAAGGATTTTGGCACAAAAATTTTTGTGAGTTTTTTTTATATGGAGTTTTTTGTTTTGGCGAGTCTTTGGTGGAAGTGTATACTAAGCTTAAATATTCGATGCTATTTTGACGCACATTGTTTTTATGATGTATGGTAATTTGGCATAAAATGCCAGCAGTAATGATTTTTGGATGTGCGCAACAAATAAGAAAACGGAAAATTGCGGACGCAAGGAATAATGCTCAACTTAGGGCCAGATTCATCATTCCTGAAATGTTTGAGACCAAGTAAGTTTTGCAGCATTAAATGGGCGTTGCTTCATTAAATGATATATTTTTCCAGAATTGTTTCTACATTTCGGTTAACAAAAGAGCAGTTTGATTTAGTTTCATAAAGACAGAATTATAGCCTAATTACACAGTGCTACAGTGCGAAATAACCTGGGTATTGGCATAGCGTACGCTGTAGAGCAGGTCGCGTATAGCACTTCCTCATACTTGGTTTTCCTCGGGGACCCCCAAAATCTGAAGTTATGGCCCAAAAACCGCTTTTTGCTTTTTTACCTCACTTAAATAGATATAACTCGCGAATGGACCGTCTGATTGCTCATAACCTTATCAATTCTGATAGCCACGAGAGGGATCTAAAACATTATAATCATTGGTTTGACTAATTTAACGCGATGGCTGAGAAATGCGGATTACAGATCTGGCATTTTCAACTTTTTTCATAAATTGTACTTTGACCACCACTGGTTTCACTATTTTATTCTAGGCGATTTTTTGTTAAAGTTTATTATAAAAGCCCAGTTAATTCTGCGTTGAACAATTGTTCTCCCGATGAATTTGGTTACCTAATGGCGAAGTTATTCGCGGATATCTGAGCACACTTCGGAAATCTAGTATTTTTTTTTAGTGTGTTGACAGAAAATCGATTGACTTAACATTAATGCCCCTGAAAGTATAGTTTGCTAAAGTTTGGAGGGAAATTTAAATATAGTTTTTCATGTTATTACACAATTACATAAATGTTTACATATTTGTTTGACAATTTTGGACTTAGACTATTCCTGTTAGAGTGCTGTTACCCTATGGGGCTAGGATAAACTGCAGTCAAGTCAACAATTAATGAATCTTCACTACAGAGGTACCATTTTTATACCCGTTGCTTGTAGAGTAAAAAGGGTATACCAAAGTCGTGCAAATGTATGTAACAGGCAGAAGGAATCATTTCCGACCACATAAAGTAAATATATTCTTCATCAGCATGACGAGTTGAGTCGGTTAAGCTTTGTCCGTCCGTCTGTCTGTTTCTATGCGAACTAGTCCCTTAGTTTTGAAGCTATCGAACTGAAATATTGCACAGAGTATTCTTTTGTCTGCACGCTGCTAATATGTCGGAACCGACCGGATCGGATGACTACTTCTTGTAGCTGCCATACAAATGATTGGTCAAAAAATGGGTTTTAATGAGAAAAACTGGTTTTTCCTCAATATTACAGCTCTCTATCACGGTCATGGGTATTATTAAATGTTTTTAAGCTGATCTGCGAAGTTTGGTCGAAGTCGCTAACCGTTGAGTCAAGCGTTTTCAAGTGTATCAAAACTTCGGCACAGACGAAGTTAGCTTTGCCTGTCTCGGTTTTTTGTAATTCGGCGTATTTTTCATGCAGTGGTAAAAATAGTAACCGGGGCGAACTTTGTCAATATAATATCTTCTTTGTGTGGAGAGTAAACGAGTGAAAGTTTCTTCATAATGTGCGATAAAAAAAAAAAGTTTTATTTCATTTGTGGTTGGCTTCTGGATGAGAAGCATCGGTTTTCAATTAAAGAAAACAAGTCCACGATGGAAATGTACTACTTAATTTTTAAGGTCGAAGTATGGCATAACAGTTGGTTCGTTCCTGAGTACATTTGTTCTGCGTGCTCTGCAGGGCTCAAAAAGTGTGAGTGATTCGAAACTTTCCGAAATACCGTAATGCGGCTTGGCTTAGTCTATAACAAACTTTATATACCTGCGCATTTAAGGAGTCTGAATATCAATAGGTATTTGTTATCTTCTACATCTTTAAAATACATGCCGCTAATGCGCCCATAAATTGTTTTATATTGAGTAGCAAAGTTTTAAAATAAACCTGATTTTGAGCTTTTTATAGATTCTTTATCCAAATTTGGTTCCTTTGGCGCTTATCATATCAGAGCTCCGCCAATCAAGGCCTTTAATAGAGTAAACGAATTGAAAATATAATCTCAATAAAAAAGCGCTTGCACTCAAGCGGACACGAGCCATCAAACCATTTCGCTATGATTACCGGAATTTAAATCACATGCTTTAAACATACGCTGAATAAAAAACAAGTAAGAAAGTCGGTAGAGCCTGACAATAAGAAACTCTGTACCTGCGGCAGTGTATGCTCTGGATGTATTTTTGTGCAACAGTAGCAGCAGAAAGCAGAGCTGCTGATTCTTACTAATGGACTGATAATATTGAGAAAAAACCTGTTTTTGACCGATCATTTGTATGGCAGCTACAAGAAGTAGTCATCCGATCCGGTGGGTTTCGACATATTAGCAGCGTGCAGACAAAAAGAATACTCTGTGCAATATTTCAGTTCGATAGCTTCAAAACTAAGGGACTAGTTCGCATAGAAACAGACAGACGGACGGACAAAGCTTAACCGACTCAACTCGTCATGCTGATGAAGAATATATTTACTTTATGTGGTCGGAAATGATTCCTTCTGCCTGTTACATACATTTGCACGACTTTGGTATACCCTTTTTACTCTACAAGCAACGGGTATAAAAATGGTACCTCTGTAGTGAAGATTCATTAATTGTTGACTTGACTGCAGTTTATCCTAGCCCCATAGGGTAACAGCACTCTAACAGGAATAGTCTAAGTCCAAAATTGTCAAACAAATATGTAAACATTTATGTAATTGTGTAATAACATGAAAAACTATATTTAAATTTCCCTCCAAACTTTAGCAAACTATACTTTCAGGGGCATTAATGTTAAGTCAATCGATTTTCTGTCAACACACTAAAAAAAATACTAGATTTCCGAAGTGTGCTCAGATATCCGCGAATAACTTCGCCATTAGGTAACCAAATTCATCGGGAGAACAATTGTTCAACGCAGAATTAACTGGGCTTTTATAATAAACTTTAACAAAAAATCGCCTAGAATAAAATAGTGAAACCAGTGGTGGTCAAAGTACAATTTATGAAAAAAAAGTTGAAAATGCCAGATCTGTAATCCGCATTTCTCAGCCATCGCGTTAAATTAGTCATACCAATGATTATAATGTTTTAGATCCCTCTCGTGGCTATCAGAATTGATAAGGTTATGAGCAATCAGACGGTCCATTCGCGAGTTATATCTATTTAAGTGAGGTAAAAAAGCAAAAGCGGTTTTTGGGCCATAACTTCAGATTTTGGGGTCCCCGAGGAAAACCAAGTATGAGGAAGTGCTATACGCGACCTGCTCTACAGCGTACGCTATGCCAATACCCAGGTTATTACAATTTTTGGAAATTTGTAGCACTGTGTTATTAGTCTCACGGATTATTACTTAGTATGATTTTGTTTGTGTTGTATCTTCATGGCCGCAATCAACTGCAACATGCATTCCAATTTCAGATTTTCAGTTGTCTCTATTTTTTTTATAATGGTCAGCTTTAAGCTTCTCCATAGACTTCAAAGTGCAGGAAATTCGCTGCAATATTGAATTTTGCTCTTCGCAAGCAGCTGTATATTCATCTTGTTGTCGGCGACGTTTGGGTGCTGCTTTGGGAGACTGCTCCAAGATTGGGTCCACTGCTGCAGTGGGAGGTGTTATCTGTCCCCTCTCCTTCTGCTGCAGTATGTATTTGCGAGCTTCCTAAAGTAAAGATCGTGGGGTCGGTACCGAAGACGAGAGCCTCTTCATCAATTTCATCCACAGATTTATAAAGGCCACAAAAGGTTGCTATCTCCCATTCGATTGGAAGAACAGCCTGTTAGGAATATGGCCCGCCTCCAGTAACAACAGACTCCCTCTTATTGGCAGCCAATTCCAGATTTCCAATCAGCCCACGACTAAATTAAAAATATATATTCAAAACTTGGGATAACACTAATGAATAATTCGGTGATACCTTTTTCCATCCAGAAAGATCCTTGCGTGGAGAGCCCGCAGCATTCAGTGATATCACCAGAGCCTCCCATTTGGCTTCGACAGCCACTTTGTCTCCCTTCACAAAACCCTTCGCAATGTCAGGTATTTTGGACATGAAGTCCGTGAGCAGCTGCACCTGTTCAGGGCTTCTATGCTTTCCCCTTTACTATAAAAACGAGAAAGGCAAAGCTAACTTCGTCTGTGCCGAAGTTTTGATACACTTGAAAACGCTTGTCTAAACGGTTAGCGACTTCGACCAAACTTCGCAGATCAGCTTAAAAAATATTTAATATTACCCATGACCGTGATTGAAAGCGGTAATACTGAAGAAAAACCAGTTTTTCTCATTAAAATCCATTTTTCAAAAGATCATTTGTATGGCAGCTACAAGAAGTAGCCATCCGATCCGGTCGGTTCCGACATATTAGCAGCGTGCAGACAAAAGAAGACTCTGTGCCAAATTTCAGCTCGATAGCTTCAAAACTGAGGGACTAGTTCGCGTAGAAACAGACAGACGGACAGACGGACGGACAAAGCTTAATCGACTCAGCTCGTCAAGCTGATCAAGAATATATATACTTTATGTGGTCGGAGATGGTTCCTTCTATGCGTTGCAAACTTCTGGGCAAAATTATAATACACTTTTCAAGTGTATAAAAATTAAATAATTGTAAGAGTCTTAAATATTTGTTTACTTACATGTTTCGGTGTTGAAGAAGAAGAGGCAATACGGATCATCGATAGCTGTTTTAAAGATATCGATACATAAAACTTATAGTAAAACGATCGAACACCTCTCTGTTCCAGTGTTTGATCGTTTTACACTGAGAGAGGCTGACTCTTTCGTTTTCGATTTCGATTTCGTTATTCGCTTTCGGTTTCCTCTGCCCTGCCAAAATCTGGACACATTAAACAAAAAAAATTCTTTATAAATTATCTAAAGACTAAAATGCAAATTAAATTTCACTAACAACACTGTGATAGTCAAAAAAAAAAGACAAGACCAAACTCGACGGTTTCCCCCTATTTCGGGTCCTACGAATCGAACTGCATCATTACTTTTTTGAGTTACAATCATGGTTTCAAACAAAATTTTTTGTTGAATTTTTTCATCAAGTAAGAGAAAGGCAAATATTCCTCGTAGATGCTAGCAGTTCCAGAAGATATTTTACGTCTAATCCGAGGGGTTGTAAGTTTTCCACATACGTAGTAGAACAACGATAGGTCAATTGGACACTTATTCATTTTAATTTATTTTCCTTATATACAAGGCACTAAAACAATGTTCTTTCCGCGAAGTCAAAGTCAAATTAACTACTGCAATCAATGCCTTAATTTTTGACAAAAAGTCAACATTTAAAAAGTTAGAGACCGAAGAAAAAATGTGCCTTTCTCTTACAATGGGCCACTTTGATGAAAAACTTCAACAAAAAAATTTTGTATGAAACCATGATTGGAACTCAAAAACTCGATTCGTAGGACCCGAAATAGGGGGAAACCATCGAGTTTGGTCTTGTCCTTTTTTTTTTTGAAAAAAACTATCACAGTGCAATTTCTAAATTGATAACAGAATTAAGAAAAATTTACTTTATGTACATATAGCAACTGTAAGAGTGCGTAATTTGGAAATTACTTTTCATTCCACTGACCAAACAGCATTACATTTCAAAACGAAAATTTTTTTCGTTTTGGTGTTGCGAGAACATGAATCAATTCCACTTGCGAATCGAAGCAGTGGAAGTGGAATTCAGAACATGCCTGATTATGAGCCAATCATGAATATGGCTCATTCTTTTATAAACCGAACAGCTAAAACAATTTTTATTTTTTATTTCAATAAAAAAAAATCCGAAATTAGATCTCGACATGCCCACCAAAACGTAATTTGCGGTTTTGCACAAAAATTTTTTGTTAATTTTATAAACAATTTCAAAAATCGTCAAAAACGAAAAAATGTAAAAAAAGGGTTTTTTAAAAACGTGATATCTCAGGATTTGTTTATCGGATAGGTCTCAAGTTGATATCGATGGAAAGATTTTTACTGTATCTACTCAAATTATAATTTTATAGATTTTTAAATTATTTAATAATATTAAGTAAATGTTGCTAAACATTATTTATAATTTTTTCAAAGTGTTAACCACCATGATATAGCTTCGAAGGATAAACAGTTTATTGTCCTAAATATAACTTAAATTTTGGTGTTTTCAAAAAGATGGAGACTTTTATAGTTGAAAAGTTATGAATTTTTGAAGTTACAAACAATTACAAAGATGCCCTTAAATAAAAATTTCTCACGCAGTCAGTTTTAAAGTCATGTGATTGAAACTTGGCAATCGTGCTTTATATTTATCAAGCTTTTCAAAAATGTTAACATCAGGCGGATCGGATGAGTATATCATATAGCTGCCATACAAATGCTGAATTTAGTAGTGTTATAAACTACTTTGCAAGCTCTGGCCAGCCTAATTCACAACAAAATTCAATTATCATAGCATTCGTATGGCAGCTATATGATATACTCATCCGATCCGCCTGATGTTAACATTTTTGAAAAGCTTGATAAATATAAAGCACACGTGCCAAGTTTCAATCAAAAAGCTTTGAAACTGACTGCATGGCGAAGCTTTTTCCAAGGGCATCTTTTAATTTGTTTATAACTTAAAAAATTCATAACTTTTAAACTATAAAAGTCTCCATCCTTTTGAAAACACCAAAATTTAAGTTATGTTTAGAACATTTGATTGTATATCCTCAGAAGCTATAACATGGTGGTTAACACTGAGAAAAAATTATATGTAATTTTTAGCAACAATTACTTAATATTATTAAATTATTTAAAAATCTATAAAATTATAATTTGAGTAGATACAGTGAAATTCTTTCCATCGATATCAACTTGAGACCTGTCCGATGAACCAAACCTGAGATATCACGTTTTTAAAAAACTCTTTTTTTTCATTTTTTCGATTTTGACGATTTTTGAAATTGTTTATAAAATTAACAAAAAAATTTTGTGCAAAACCGCAAATTACGTTTTGGTGGGCATGTCGAGATCTAATTTCGGATTTTTTTTTATTAAAATTAAAAATAAAAAATTTTTTCGCTGTTCGGTTTATAAAAGAATGACCCATATCTGAGCAGCTCTTCATTAGAAAGAAAATTGCAAGACTTTTAATGTGGCGAATGCTTGGGCTTCGAAGAAGATATTTTAAAGTACTGGAAGTATCTTCAATACAAAGAGCTACAGTTGGCAAAAATAGCTGAAGTAGCTTTGGCTGTGCCGGCCACTCAGGTGTCTGTTGAACGCGCATTTATTGCCTTACCGAAGATTTGCACATAATTGCGTAACAGACTAAGTGCTGATGCACTAGAAATTATATTAATTGTAAAACTTAACTCTAAATTGCTCAAAGACATAATCATTGAATTGACAAACACTCATTACAATTGGAACTATTTTTGACTTTCGCTTATGGGTCATTATTTTATAAACCGAACGGTTTTAAAATTTTATAAATTTGATTTTAATGAAAAAAAAATTCAAAATTTGGCGGTTTTGCACAAATATTTTTAGTTAATTTAGTAAACAATTTCGAGATCTAATTTCGGATTTTTTTTTATTAAAATCAAAATTAAAAAATTTTAAAACTGTTCGGTTTATTTAAGAATGACCCTTATGCATTAAGTGTTGCAGGCTTTTGTACTAATTTAAGATCGAATATTGTGGATAATGGTCATCCATGGCTCTGGGCTCAGAATTGTCAAAAACAGGGCATTGCAGTTATGAGCGATCTTTTGTGGTTTTGAAAAGCAGCTTCTTAAGCTAAGTTCACACAGTCAAATTAATTTATACAAACTGTCATAGCGGAGCTGGACTGATTTGTGTTCGAATTTGTCTTGGTGTTCACACAAAAGTAAAATGAATTTTTATTGAAATTGGCCGAAAGTTAGAAGATTCAATTGAATTTGGCTTAGTGGTTACACTTGCAAATTTGGTGTGCGGGACAGAAACCATTGTGATATGTCGATAGCCGCAGTCAAGTTATCGGCTTAGTGCGATACGTTTATATCTGGGTAATCGAAATGAAAGAGTAACATTTATAAAAAACTGAAGTGGACATAAAAAGACGCAAACAAAATCTATTAGTTAGCCTTTGCGCTGCAAGTTTGTATTCAGACAAACTAAAACCCTTTCGCTGGGTGTCAACTCCATATAAAAAGAGGGTGTCGGAAAGCTTTCATAAAATTCCGACAGGCCTCTATGCTCAGTCGAACTCAGACAAACTAAAATTTCCGATCATACCCATTGAAAAGCTCGTAGCGCAGCTAACTTGACAGGTAGGAGCGCTGAGTTGAAGGCACAAACTGCTGATTCCGAGTGATATAGAAATCTATTTTCTTTTTGAATGAAAGTTCAAATCGTTTTGGAACTATAATTCAGCTAAATGGTAACATGAACAATTTCGATCAACACTGCGCGTGCGCTAATGTGGAATTGCGAACAGCTCGGTTTCATTTCGATCGCTTTTGCTTTCGTCTACATGCAATTTCTGGGGTACTGTATCTATGGTTACTTTCAAATTGTGGCCGTGTGTTGCCCAGTGGTTAGTGTGCTGGACTGCTGGGCGGGGAGGTCGTGGGTTCAATTCCGCCTCTGAACATCTAATAAAAAAAAAGTATTTTCTTTCCTTAGAAAAAATAGCTTTTACACATACGGTCACTCACCAGCTATTGGCGCCAGCTGTAAAGTATCTAGCCAAGCAAAAGCAAATTCTCAAACTTTGCCGTTCCATTAATGTAGGTCCCTTTCTCTTGTGCGAAAAATTTAAAGCACAGACGTCAAGAGATTGAGAGAAGCTTGGCTTGGCCCCGTTGGAGGAGCTGGTTAGCCAATTTTACATTTTTACCTTATATGTGTTCAGCACTCGTGCTGAGCAGTTGAGTCGAGGACTCTAAAATATTCATCGAGAATATTAACGTAAATATCTGCTGTTTAGTCGCTGGGGCCTTTGGCCTTCCTCTTTGGAAGGTATAAGGACGGTCATGATGTAGAATCTTATAGAATACTTTCGATCTAATAACGTACCGTGCATATTAATTAACGAGATTAGTTTATTATCCCATTGAGCAAGGGAGGACATAAATATTAAATTAGAGGTAGTTATAAAAGATAAAAGAAATGCTCGTTATATTAAAGTTATTATCAGGGGTGTCACAGAAATCTCTAGAGATTTTCGTGTAAACGATTGCACTTCGAATAACTCAGAACTACTTTATTTGCGAAGTGCCAAGAATCAACCGCCTACTAGATTACGTGGATGGAAAACCGTACGCTTCAAATCTACTTGACTTTGAGCAGGCGGTTTCAAATCTCTCAACTTTTGACATCTAATCTAGTAGCCGGGCATATTTTAGCCCCATAACATATAAATTTAAACAGCTTTGATATAAAATGCTGACGTTTATACGAAAACCTCTAGAGATTTCTGGGACACACCCGTATAAGTCGTCATACAGGAGATGCCATTGACCTATTTGAGGTTGAGTTGGAGCCCAAATCAAATAATAAAGACCTTATGCAACTCAATAATTTGGGGTGTGATGACCTCTTTTCATGGCACGGATGTAACTCGCCGTTGCCAGGGTTGTCACAGATATTATTTGTGTCTGGGACACTTGGTTCCTATATTTGCTGAAATCGTTACCCCGACCAAATAAGTACAGATCGAATGCTTTAAATGAGTGTGTGCGTATTTTATTGATATTCCTAGAGGGTTCTAATATCTAATGTTTGTTCTTCGGTTGGGGGCTTCTCTGGTGGATGCAGTGCGTCCACCTTGGGGGGACCGTGGAGGGCCGATGTGGTTCGTATTCTTCTGTTCCTGTGGGGGTCACCCGGTGGTCGGGGGTGATCCTCAGCGGTGCTTGGTTAGGGCGCGTTTGTCCGCGTGTGACGTGGCTGGGGGTTACCAGATGCAGTGCGTCGGACTGGGCGGATCGGGCCAGGGGCCGATCTGATACGTTGTAACCGTTGCCGGGGGGAAGCCAGTTCGGGGTCCGGGAGCCGTTCCACGTTGGGAATGGTTGGAACGTACCTCACCGCGTGCGCCGTGGCTATGCCCCACTGGATGCAGTGCGTCGATCGGGTGGAACCAGGACAGGGGCCGATTGAGAATCGCACTCCCTGTGGCTCGCCCAGCCGCTGATTGAAAATCGCACGTTGGGAGCTGGTACGGGTTGGCGGCGGTGCTATGTGACCGGGAATCCCGTCCAGACACGGATGCCGATTGTGAATCGTCTGGAGCCGACCAAAGCCGATTGAAAATCGCACTATTGGGCCCTGGTTTGGGAGCGCGACGGAGCCGATTGCAAATCGCACTCCGGGAGTCCCGACGATCGCGTCACTGGCTGATGTATGGTGGGATGCAGTGCGTCCAGTCACAATTAAGATCAGGGGTGGATTGAAAATCACACTCCCTGTGGCTCAACCAGTCGCCGATTGAGAATCGCACGTTGGGAGCTGGCACGGGTACGACGGTACTATGGGACCGGGAATCCCGTCCAGACACGGATGCCGATTGTGAATCGCGCACCAGGAGCCGACCAAAGCCGATTGAAAATCTCGATAATGGTCCCTTTGACTGGGGAATTACTGCATCTGAAACGAGAAGAATAGTAGATCAACTTACCAAGATGTTCACTTGGCGGGTGCCGGGTACCCGGGTACTGAATGAAAGTGCGCGCGTGGTTTGAATTTTATTATTTTGGTCGCGCGTAATTCGAACTCATTTTATTAAACCTAGGTGGTGGGGTGGCGCTTCATGCGCAGGCTGAAAAGTATTTATTAATTTGGGCGCTTCATGCGCAGGAATTTATGAGTGGGTACATGTATCTTATGCTCTAGGGGGTAAAACTGAAACTTATATTTATAATGCCGCTTCGTGCGGTGACTTAAATTTAGGTAGATATGGATATAGTATAGGTGGATATATATAGGTAATTATAAACTGAAACTTACATTTATAAGGACGCTTCGTGCGATGACTTAAATTTAGGAATAGGATATAAAGTACAGGTGATTAAGGTAATTATAGGTGATTAAGGTAAGAAATTATATTATTAAGTTAATTCTAAGTACAGCTAAGTTTGCGCGCCGCTGGGGCGTCGCAGGGGAATCAGCGAATTAAAGTGGAAAATCAAGAAAGAGTCCTGATATTCTGCAGTGCCACCGATGCCAAAAATTCGGTCACACAAAGAATTATTGCCACGAAATATTTAAGTGCGTAAAGTGTGGAGGCCCTCACCCTTCGACTGCTTCTCACAAGTCAGCCGATGAAAAATCCCGTTGCGGTAATTGTGGAGGCAAACACGTAGCCAGCTACAAAGGCTGCAGCGCATACAAAGCATATAAAAAAAGACACATAATGGACAAAATGCCAAAGCTGAATAACATGCTCAATGAACTTGGGCTACCTACTCTCCCGGTCAGAGGACGTCAACCACGCCAACAACAGCGGCCACAGGCGCAGGCGCTGCCACAAAAGCAGCAGCAACAACAACAGGTCCAAATGCCACAGCAGGCCCAGCAATCAAACAGCCGCCAACAGGCAAACAGTTACGCAGCAGCACTCAAAGCAGGTCTGCCAAAGAAACAGCAAAAACGACAAATGCAGCCCCAGTCAAACTATGTGCAGCCGGTAGTACAACAGCAGGCAGCTTTCCCTGAGCCTAACAACCATCGCGGCAACAGAAGCCGTAGCCGTAGCTACCAGCAACAGCCGAGGGATGAAGTCGGTCAAAAACTTGACCAGTTAATAAGCGTGCTATCAGAGCAACGGAGACATCAAACAGCTCCAGAGAAAACCAATGCCAATCTTTCCGGCCTGGAAAAGAAGATTGATAAAATGATTGATCTCATGTCCAACATGATGAATATGATGATGTCAATGATGTCCAAAGGGCTCGTGAATGGGCACCAAAATGTCTAGATACCAACATTAACCAAAACTCGCCAAGTCCGTCCGTTTCCAACAACAGACGTCACGAAAATACAGTGACCAAAGCCAACAGCCTCAGCATTATAACGTGGAATGCTGCTGGGCTCCGCAGGAAATTCAAGAGATGGTGATGTTAATCCTAAGAAAAGAAATTGATATTATGTTAATACAGGAAACGCATTTTAGAGATACAGATAATATCCAAATCAATGGAAATTATACATACCTTGCAAATCATCCCTCAAACTCCAGACGTGGCGGTGTAGCCACAGTTATTAAGAGGACAATTCAGCATATTGCGCTTGCACCAACTGCAATGCCTATGATTCAGTGCGCTCCAGTGGCCATCTCAATGCAAAACGGCTCTGTATTAAATATTGCGTCCATATACTGCCCCCCACAGGAACAGTGGCTGCTCCAAGACTTTAACCATGTGATTAGACAACTCGGCCCAATATTTGTAGTAGCTGGTGACTGGAACGCCAGACACAGATGGTGGGGCAACACGCGAGCAAACAGGAGAGGAAAACTGCTCCTCCAAAGTGTTCAGGATCAAAATATGAACATCCTGGCCACAGGCTGGCCAACTCGATACTCCAACAGCCAGAGACAATCACCAACTGCCATTGATTTCGCAGTTTATAAAGCTTTGGATCGAAATCTCCTCCAAATTAAAACGTTTTTCGAGCTAAGTTCTGACCACATGCCATTGCAAATAAGTCTCTTGTGCAAACCGTCTGAAAAAACATCAAAAGGGCCACTTCTCCCACAAAACGCGGAAATTGCAAAATTCCAACTCTGGCTGGACATGCATATTCTGCTAAACACCGAAATAAGATGTGGTGAAGACATTGAAGATGCAGTTCAAATCCTTGAAAAGAACATCAAGACAGCGGCACAATTTGCAACAAACCTATCGCACCAACCAAAGCAGAGTTTCCAGCGCACGCAAAAGATGCTCGAGGCAAAGAAGCTGCTCAAAAAACATATGGCTAACAACAATAGCCCGGCTGCCAGGAAAATCTATAACAAACTGCCCAATGATATCAGAATGGAGATAAAGCGATTAGGAAAGGAAACTTGATAACCAACTAGCGTCTATTGACCCGAGTAATAAATACAGCATGCAAAAGCTGTGGCGATTGACAAATGGCATCAAGAGGCAACCTGCTCCAAACCTCCCTGTCAGGAAACACACTGTTGAACCTGGTACAAGTCAATGGTGCGCAGCATTTAGAAAGCAGATTCATGCCTATACTAACATCTGCCCCAGAGGATAGGAGAACAATTGAAAATCAAGTATCGATTCCAGTATCTACTGCTGAGATGAGTTTCCCGCCTGTATCGCCCGCAGAAGTCCAAGCAGAAATCAAAAGGCTTGTGAACAACAAGTCACCTGGCTTGGACAAGATTGATAACCGAACGATTAAGGCACTCCCACAATCGGACCTTTTATACCTCGTCCTTATCTTCAATAGCATCTTAAGGTTTGGTCACTTTCCCACTCAATGGAAATGTGCCAAGATTACAATGATACCAAAGCCGGGAAAGCCAACAGATCAGCTCAGTTCATACAGGCCAATCAGCCTACTAACCAGGGCTGCAAACCTCCTAAAATCGGGAGGGGTTCACTCCGGAGTTCGAACCCGCGAAAACCCAACGAGATGCCAACTTCATAATGCCCCTCCTATAGAAGCTCGCTTCCCTATTGGCAAAAAACTCGGATAGCCAATTTTCACAGGACTCTCTTGTGGCCAACTTCCGACTACCAAGCTTGTTCGCCATGGACAGAAATAGGTGGTAGTCACTTGGTGCGAGATCCGGACTATACGGTGGATGCAAAAGAACCTCCCATCCGAACTCCCGGAGCTTCTGGCGCGTCACCAAAGATGTGTGTGGCCTGGCGTTGTCCTGATGGAAGACAATTTGGCCTCTGTTGATCAAAGATGGCCTCTTCTGCATGAGTGCTGCATTCAAGCGGTCCAGTTGTTGGCAGTACAGGTCCGAATTCAGCGTTTGGCCATAGGGGAGCAGCTCATAGTGGATGATTCCCTGCCAATCCCACCAAACACACAGAAGAACCTTCCTGGCCGTCAATCCAGGCTTGGCCACCGTCTGGGCAGCTTCACCGCTTTTCGACCACGACCGTTTGCGCTTCACGTTATCGTAAGTGACCCACTTTTCATCGCCAGTCACCATCCGCTTCAAAAATGGGTCGATTTTGTTGTGATTCAGAAGCGATTCGCATGCATCCATACGGGCAAAAATGTTTTTTTGCGTCAAGTCGTGTGGCACCCATACATGGAGCTTCTTTTTAAATCCAAGCTTCTTCAAATGGTTTATAACGGTTTGATGACTCATGCCCAGCTCTTGGCCGATGCTACGGCGTTGCGTCTTTCGATCAATTCAGCGATTTTATCACAATTTTCGACGTCAGGCCTTCCGGACCGTGACGCATCTTCGACCTCTGCACCAGAACGAAAACGTTGAAACCATCGTTGTGCGGTGGAAATGGAAACTGTATCGGGTCCACAAAATGCACAAAGTTTGTTGGCAGCATGAGATGCATTTTTGCCTTTATCGTAGTAGTACTGTAAAATATGCCGTATTTTCTCTTTATTTTGCTCCATGTTTGCGACGCTATAACTCACGAACGACTAAAAACAAACAACAATAAATCAAACACGTGTTAGCGCGTGAAAAGAGCTTTCCAAAAAGCTCTAGCGTGAACCGATGCGACGAATACAACTAGAACTACGCGCTTGCAAAGACAACCTTATATCATATTCGAGGTTGGATCTGGTGTCGACTGCGCAACCGTTCAGTCTACATCAGGCCACTTCCCAGTCCAGTGAATGATGTGATTTCTAAAAAACTATTAAAGAACTCGACAAGTGCAAGTAGTGACAACAACACACAAGGACAAATTGACAGAAGTAGTCATTTTGTATGTGTGTGCCCCCATTTCGGCCCTTCTGTATTAGTGGAGGAAATTCTATCGCCCTAGTTATCACAATTGGTATAGGTTCATTATTAGTGTGTCCTCAGCAATCTTTCATTATTACTGACTCCATCGCTGGATAAAACAAATATGGAGTAGGAAAGTGCGCTGGACTGATACTTGTGATGCAGGAACAGCTGATTCAACAAATGTGACATCTTTAAGTTCTTAACAATGATAGATTTTTCAAAACTTTAAGGCAAAGAGATTGCTTTTCATCTTCATCAAATATAAACATGGTTAAGAATTGTTAATTATTTTTTTATTATCATTATCATATAAAAGAGGCGTTTGATCGTGTATGGCATGACGGATTGCGATTCAAACTTCAAAGAATCCTACCTGAGGTACTCTATCGAACTGTGAGTAACTATTTGACTAACCGCTCATTTATGGTTGAGTGTTGTAGTGGCACCCGGTCAAGTCAAAGCAAATACGTGCTGGAGTCCCACAAGGAGCCCAGTACTTTACACGCTTTACACATCTGATATGCCGGAACCAATGCCTCAGGACAGATCGCTGTACAGATCCCAAAGGTTAATGATTTCCCCACATGCAGATGACACGACAATTCTTACAACGGCCGATACGCAGCATGAAGCAATTGCCAAGCTGGATCAATTCTTGATTAAAATTGCAGACTGGGCTAAAAAATGGTGTATTAGCATAAATTCCAGTAAAACTAAACATGTTATGCATACCTGGCGACATATTCAGCAACCGATCTATCCACCCAGTATCATGAATGAATACCCCGTCACTGAAAATAAGCTTGTCTATTTGGGGGTTCAAGTCGATAACAAACTGATGTTATCTAGCCATATAACAATGATTGTTGGGAGGCTAAGAGCCAGAGCGAGCAAACTGCATTGGTTTATTGCAGACAGCAGCAAACTGCCATTGAGAGCTAAGGTAACGCTTTACCAAGCACTAATTTCACCAATCTGGCAATACGCATTATCCGTATGGGGACCGTTAGTCATCGAAGCTCAGTTCAAACCTCATATTAAGATCCATCGTAGGAGCTCCATGGTATGTGACCAAACATTCCACACAGATCTGAAAGTCAAAACAACGGAAAGTATCTACAAGGAGGCCAGCATTAGATACTAGGAAAGATTGCATCGCCACCCTAATGAGGAAGCTCGGCAAATAGCACTGAAACCTGTTGTGCCCGAAATGCTCCAAAATTGCATTCCTCTTGCTCTAGAAGTCCAGCACCAAGTTCAGCATTCAGTTCAGCATCCAGTTCAGCTACCGCAACCAGAACAAGAACCCGCAACGTAACAACCAACTTATCTTGGCTCTTCGCCTATACAGAGGCCTCTAAATTATAGGGAGTATGATAGCTGAAGAAGAAGCAGTTATACAATGGCATGGGCCAACACAATCAGGCCAGCAACGCCAGACCCAGGTGGAACCAATCTTGATTTCAAGTGATGAGATTATTCAGAAACCTCTAAGTCTTAGGGAGCAAATAATGTATGACAGCAGAAGAAGAATAGCAAAGAGACAATGGCATGGACAACAACGCCAGCAACGACAGGCCCAGATTAGCTCCTCTAATCGTCAACAAGGCCTAAGGCAGACACAACACTTTCGAAATGATAGCAGAGAGCGAGATGTCAACCAGCAAGACCCTGTGCCACGCCTAGTAAGACGTATTGTTTTACAGCGAAGAGAGATGGATCACTTAGGGTATCCTTCTCAATCAATTTTGCCAAATGATCCGGGCGTCAATGAGGCAACACAAGTGGCTATCATTAATCAAGAGGAACAGTCAAGCCACATCCTAATCTCAAGCGACCCTGATGAGAGTCGCTCCTTGGTGGACGAACCTGGTTAGCTGTGCAGGTACTGCTGTATCTACATAATTATGTAATTTCTTATAGTTTATTTTTTTCTGTCGTAGCTGGCACTGAATTCATTGAATTTAAAATATAAATATTGTTTGAATAAACAGTAGGCTCTGCCATACAAATTGGGGTATATTCCTGAGTCTGTACGGCAACCCAAGGCATAGTAAACAAGGTAGGCTCACTCGCTCTCTCAGAACTCCGTATATTTGTGTCAAAGAGAGCGAGAGCGAGAGAATAATATATTTAAATACAAAGCCTACTTAGCTACTAAGTAAAACACAAAAAATTCGTCAGCGTAGATGCTTTGCTTACAACAGTTGCTTACTGACTGAAATTTAACAAGTTGTCAAAAAGAGAGTGAGTGAGCCTACCTTGTTTAGTATGCCTTGCGGCAACCTACTCAGAATGTGTTCAGCCCTCGTGCTGAGCAGTTGATAAAAACATAATAATATTTGATAGATAACAAATTTAACTGCAAAACTTTTAAAACCGAATAATTTGATCGTTTTTCGGAAACGAAAACAGCTATAAATTCCGATTCCACATGATATGATCGAAATCGAAAACGGGAACAGGCCTGATAGTTCGAAAACGATTCGAACTTTCATTCGAAAAGGAAATCGATTTCTTTTTCACTCGGAAACGGGAACATCAAATGAAAACGATTTGTTTCGTATTCTGAATATAATTTCCAGTTGAAATGAATTGTTTCCGTATTCGTAGGCAAAAGATAATTTTAGCTTAGTCAATATTTAAGCCATTTCGAGCCCTGGTATTTAGCAGCTATTCTTAACCACAATATCATAAATTCAAATATTACAATTAAAAACTGTTTTAAATAAAAATAAATTGACTTAAAGTGTAAGAGCTTTGTAAATTTAAATTGTAGAGATGATGCCAACTCTGGCTGCTGTCGATATACACAAACGCGCGCGCTAGCCAACCATCGCTCTGTTTATGAAAGCGACTTCGAAACCGAGTTCAAAAAATCAAAGCGTAACCAAATCGTTCGGAATTGGGAACAGCAAATTGTAAAACTTTCGATTTCGTTTCTTTTTTACTGGTTGAAAACATTCGGAATTCGGAACAGGCCTGTATGCTTCCACGTGCCTTTTGCCGATTGGGTTGAGCTTCAGATAAATATTTAATCTCCTCATATTCTTCCATATTTCAAATTGTATCCTAGCATTGAGACCCGTTTGCGACGCCAACAAAATTCATCACACCGAAATATCTCCAAGACATCGCCTTCTCCAATCCTTGTCCGGATTTTCCCTTTGCTCTGGCCGCATTTGTTCGGTATTGGATTCGGAGTTTTGTGCACTTTCCCTGCAACTCCGCTTCCTCAAACTTTTCTTCGAACTCTTCGACAATATTTGCCCAATCATTCGCCCTCATATTTTTATTTGAATAATTGGCATCGGAGGCATTGTAATTTGCACGGTGCTTTTCTACTACAGATATCAATTGCAAGGGTCTTTTCGTTTAAGGGTCTGGACACTCGTGGGCAACTGCCTGCTTGCTTCGCCGGAGACTCTACGTAAAAAAATTTTAAAAAAGGTTCGGCCATCTGAACAATGACATTTTTTAAATTAAAGTCAAATTCATGTTTATTATTTATGAACCAACAATTAAAAAGGCAATTGTCAAACACAATTCGGCTGGACTGATATTTTAGAGATGACAAGTCTAACATATTTCGACTTTTTTGATAATTTAATAACAAAACTATATTATTGTACTATATCTTATACTTTTATGCTAATTTTTATCCAAATTAGATATCAAAACTGATTTACAAGTGTGCTAGGAATTAAAATACTCGGACAATCATCACAAGTTTGCCAAAATTTGTTCTTACATTTGACCAACAGTGTTCACATTGCGTTCAGACAACACACAAACTTATTGAAAACTTGATTTGTCAAACTCGACAAACTGTGCTCGAAGTCTTTTGGTACAAATACGCTGAACATTTGTCGGAACCGGCAGAATCGGATGACTATAGCATATAGCACTTTATTCTCGTTGACAGCATTTTTCGTCGCCAGGGAGAATGTATATAAGTAAACTGAAAATACTTTAAAAAATATGTATTAATTCCAAAGTCATTGTTTTAGTGACCTTTTTGATTTAAAATCATAGAACTTTTTTAAGCAGGCTCTAGGTCATATAAGTTAGGATTTTGTCCATAACTTGTCTAAATCAAAATACAACGGAGGCTGGTTGACAGGATAGCGCTATTTTATGAATACCAATTCAATCTTCAGCTGTCTCTGCCTGTCCTTAGTGTGTTGGCAGAAGGTACCTCATGACAGAGCTGCTATGACCGCTTGGGAATCCCAAAGGCAGGCTTGTAGCAAAATCCGTCATCAGCAGCAAACGCCAAAAACACTAAGGCCTTTGTGTATGTGTGTGTATCCCGTATTGGCCCTTTTGCCGATAGTGGGGGAAATTCTTTACCCGCATTTAACTAACACATGCGCCAATTGTTTAAATTGCCCAAAGCAATCAAACGGGGGTGTTGTTATACCCTTGGAGAGGGTATATTAAAATTGTCCGGATGTTTGTAACGCATAAATGGAAGCATCTCCGACCACTTAAAGTATATATATTCTTGATCAGCATGACGAGCTGAGTTGATATAGCCATGTCCGTCTGTCCGTCTGTCCGTCCGTCCATCCGTCCGTCCGTCTGTTACTATGCTATACGCTGCACATTTGTCGGAACCGGCCGGATCGGATGACTATAGCATATAGCTGTCATAGGAATGATCGGTCGAAAAACTAGTTTTAGTGAGAAAAATAGAGGCCAGCTAACTTCGGCTCGACCGAAGTTTATATACCCTTGGAGCTTGATATATGCCTGGCAGTTTGTATGGAATGTCCGCACCCTCAACGGAGATGGTGATGATATTTCCTTGGTGAATGTCCTCAAGGAATATTCATCGGACGTTACCGCACTCCAGGAAATGCGATGGATTGGATATGGAAGCAAGAAAATAGCGCTACCACAGGATGAGACAGGAAATAAAACACCCCCCTGGGAGATCTACTACAGCGGTCATGCTACCAAGCACGAGTTTGGGTGCGGCTTTGCAGTGAGTGATAAACTGCGCCACTCTGTCATTAGCTTTACACCAGTTGACGAGCGGCTTGCCGCGCTCAGACTTAAGGCAAAATATTTTAATATTAGTCTTATCTGTGCTCACGCGCCAACAGAGGACAAGAAAGACCCGATAAAAGACGAATTCTATGAGCGCCTGGAACAACTATATGAGCGCTGCCCCGACCACGACATAAAGATCGTGCTAGGCGATTTTAACGCGAAAATCGGGAGAGAAGGAGTTTTTGGTTCGACAGTCGGACGCTTTAGCCTTCATGAAACAACCTCTGGTAACGGAGAGAGGCTAATAGACTTCGCCGCGGGTCGGAACATGGTCGTAAGTAGTACCAGATTTGAACATAGAGACATCCATAAGGCGACCTGGAAGTCCCCTGATCAACGAATTCGAAACCAGATTGATCATGTTGTGATCGACGGAAGGCATTCATCAAGTGTACTAGATGTGCGCGCGATTCGAGGAGCCAATATTGACTCGGATCATTGCCTTGTTGCAGCCAAGGTACGCACACGGCTCAGTGTGGCGCATGCCGCACGCACTGGCACACGTCGAAAGCTAAACGTCGAGATGCTGCAATCACAAGGGACCTCCGAAGCCTACAAAGCTAAACTCGCCCAACTGCTCAAGGAATCCTCCCCATCCCCTTCCGATATAGATGAACAATGGAATCAAATATCACACTCCATGAGAGCAGCTGCCGAGGAGGTACTCGGGTACTCCGAGTCCCCTCAAAGACGGTCTTGGTACGATGAGGAGTGCCGACGCGCTACTGCAGAGAAAAACGTGGTGTACAAGACATTTCTAAAGACGAGAGCGGATGCTGATAAAATTGTTTACAAGAAGAAAAGGAAAGAGGAGAAGCGCCTATTTAGAAGAAAAAAGAATGAGCAGGAAAGGCGCTTGCGCGAGGAAGTCGAGATGTTATTCGGCATGAGCGAGACTCGAAAATTTTACCAAAAGATTAAGCAATTAACAGAAGGTTTCAAGCCCAGAGTCCCACAATGCAAAGACGAACACGGGAATCTAGTCACAGATCCGCAAGTGGCGCTTAACAAATGGAGAAGTTACTTCTCCAACCTACTGGGAGGCGATGACGAACAGGATGCCGCCACTAGAGAAGTAACGATGCCACCGATCGACAACATAGAGATAGACCCGCCGACCCAACAGGGAAGTCTGTTTAGCCATACGAAGGCTAAAGAACAACAAATCACCAGGCGCTGATGAGCTGCCCGCTGAATTGTTCAAGGCTGGAGGCGATGAGTTGGTAAGGTGCATGCACCAACTTCTGTGCCGTATATGGGTTGACGAAAGCATGCCCGACGATTGGAATCTAAGTTTTCTCTGTCCAATCTTTAAAAAAGGAGACCCTGCAGTTTGCGCCAACTACCGCGGGATCAGTCTCCTCCCCATCGCATATAAGGTTCTGTCCCGCATTATTTGTGAACGTTTAAAGCCGTTTATTGATACACTGATTGGACCTTATCAGTGTGGCTTTAGACCTGGTAAATCCACCACAGACCAGATTTTCACACTTCGACAAATCCTGGAGAAAACCTATGAAAGAGGCAACCAAACACACCATCTTTTTGTTGATTATAAATCAGCCTTCGACACACCGATAAGGTCAAGCTTCTTCAAAGCCCTGTCTACTTTAGGTATTCCAGCAAAGTACGTTCGACTTTGCATGATGACGTTGAGAAGTACGCAAAGCTCCGTCAAAATAGGAAAGAACCTCTCCGAACCATTTGATACCAAAAGAGGTTTTAGGCAGGGCGATACCTTATCGTGTGACTTCTTTAATCTACTGATGGAAGATATACTGCGCAAGTGCCAACATGCCAACAGAACCGGTGGATTTATTTATAAAAATCTAATGCTACTTGCATATGCCGATGATATTGACATTATCGGCAAAACCACACGGGCAGTAAGCAAGGCGTTTTCAGAGATTGAGAAGGAGTCTAGATTAATGGGTTTAGCGGTAAATGAGGACAAGACGAAGTACCTAGTAACCGCGGACAAAAAGTCATTGCGACTTGGGCAATCTGTTACAATGGAGGGGTACAACTTTAATGTTGTAGAGGATTTTGTCTACCTCGGAACGATGATAACCAGCAAGAACAACATCAGTCTGGAAATCCGACGAAGAATCACTCTTGCGAACCGATGCTACTATGGGCTAAGTAGGGAGTTCAAGAGCAAAGACCTCAAGCGAAGAACAAAAATAGCCCTGTACAAGCCGCTTATCATCCCAGTCCTGCAATATGGCGCAGAAGCATGGACAATGACAGCAGCGGATGAAGCGGCGATTGGCGTGTTTGAACGAAAAATTCTTCGGAGGATTTATGGACCTTTAAAAGTCGGCGATGATTTCCGCATTCGAAGAAACGACGAACTGTATAAGCTCTATGGGGACACCAGCCTGGTCAAGCGCATAAAGCAGCAGCGGCTGCGCTGGCTAGGACATGTCGCCAGGATGAAGGAAGAAGCTCCAGCAAAAAAGGCGTATAAATCGAAGGCGGCTGACTATGGAGGCGGCAAGGTGGGAAGACCACCACTAAGATGGGAAGACCAGGTGCGGGAAGACATTGCCGAGCTTGGTGTGACCAACTGGTGGCAGCTCGCACAGAACAGAAGCGAATGGAGAGCGTTAATCGCAGAGGCCCAGACCGTCGAACGGTTGCAATGGCCATTAAAGAAGAAGAAGAAGTTTGTATGGCAGCTATACCACATAGTAGTCCGATATCGACAAGCCTTGGTGAAATTATGTAAAATCATTGAAAACTTATAAATACGAGCGTTGGGAGCGATTAAATTGAAAACAAAAAAGTTTTTCTCACTAAGACTTTTTTTCAGAACTAACTTTTGTATGGCAGCTGTACTATATAGTTGTCCGATTTTGACAAGGCTTGGTGAAATTCTGTGAAATCATTAGAAACTTATAGTTACGAGCGTTGGGAGCGATAGCATTGAAAACCAAAAAGTTTTTCTCACTAAAACTAGTTTTTCAACCGATCGTTCCTATGGCAGCTATATGCTATAGTCATCCGATCCGGCCGGTTCCGACAAATGTGCAGCGTATTTGTACAAAAAGACTTCGTGCAAAGTTTGGTTAATCTAGCTTTAAAACTGACGGAGGAGATAGCATAGAAACAGACGGACGACGGACGGACGGACATGGCTATATCAACTCAGCTCGTCATGCTGATCAGGAATATATATATTTTAAGTGGTGGGAGATGCTTCCTTCTATGCGTTACAAACATCCGAACAATTTTAATATACCCTCTCCATGGGTATAAAAACTTTTTTGTTTTTAGTGCTATCGCTTCCAACGCTCGTATTTATAAGTTTTTAGTGATTTCACATAATTTTACCAAGGCTTGTCGAAATCGGACTTCTATATAGTATAGCTGCCATACAAACTGCCAGGCATATATCAAGCTCCAAGGGTATATAAACTTCGGTCGAGCCGAAGTTAGCTGGCCTCTATTTTTTGAATTTTAAATGGGCGCGACAGGCCCTCAAAGTTTTGAAAATTATTAATCATACGACACGTTCACCAAATACAAATTTTTACAACGAAGGTATATGTTCATTTCAATTGCTGTCATTGTTTGAAATTCAAAAAGGCAACTACATTTGTTGGAACATGGCAAAAGAAATTAGTATTTTTTTGATCGGCCTATTGAGTCCATTATTTGATAGCAAGTACACCTTGCCAACAAAAAGGTGTGTGCTATCTGCATTTTTGTATGGCACAAGATGCAATCAACTTGAGGTTAAGGAAAATGCGAACAAAGTGGCTTGCCAATTGAAATCGACATGGGAGATAGCTCAAAGTCCCATAGGACCCATTCATCATGTGCGTCAACAAATTATTGACCTTACCCAGAAATATGTTCTTTTGAAAAAGAATGTTAACAAAGCGCGTGAAGTATTCAGAAGGAGGGAACAAATTTTTGAGATTCATTATGTGAACTTTTTGACGTTACCAATGCCAAGGCTAAGGATGACCTAAACAATTCGGAAGAGCTAGAAACCCTGGATGATATTCAAAGCATTGACAGTGATGACGATTATGAGCCGAAAGTGCAAAGTAAAAGAGCAAAAAAAAAGGAATATACGGCGGGCGAACAAACAGAAAAAAAGGATTTATTACTCCCAAATTGGTAGCTGTTTTTGATAGGTGCCAAGTTAGCTCAAGAAATGCAGTGTTTATCTTGCAAGCTACTGCTGAGGCGCTGGGCATTGATACAAACTCCCTCATAATTAATAAATCAAGTATTCTAAGGTGAAAGAGTGAGTAACCCTAGTGCGGAAAGTCTGTCGCTGTCAAGAGGCTCCAAATAAAGCGGTCAAATCCTTAAGAATAAGGTACACAAAGTGCGAGTAAAAGTGTATATCATATGGTGCGGGATCTGATGCACAACAGCAAGTGAAGGCAAGCTGCAGTAAAGCTTAATAAACAAAAAGCGAAAACATAAACAATAGACAGCTGAAATAAGTCCCGGCCAAAGTCCATGACAGACCTACATCTGAAGCACATGTGAGTAAGGGAGACAGCACTACTCCAGAACCAAAAGCTCAGTCGGTATTAAGCTCTAAGCCCAGACCAAAACCAAGCTCAGTTTTGTCGCCTAACGCGTTAAATAGACACGAGGGGGGCTTGTAAAGTTTCGCATACGTTATACCTAAAAATAATGAAGCGAACGCCACCGATGAAAAATACGCAAACATAAAACAAGTCTGTAAATAAAAGGCTACTAGGGGATACTTCTCCAGAGGAGCACGCTATGTCAAAGAAGCAAACTCTATCAGAATTGTCTGCTGACGACCTTCGCATGATTATCCGCGAGACAAACAATGAGACCAATGCGGAAGTTTTAGAAAAGCTCAAGTTCCTGTCAACGGATATGTCGGCGCTCAAACAGCAAAACGACCAGCTCAAGCGTGAGATCGAGCAACGCATGAATTGTATGGAAGACTACATGAAGAATAAAAATCTTATTTTTAAAGGCTTAATAGCCAACAAGGAGATATCCCAGGAAGTGGAGAAGGTGTGCAGAACCACTCTTCAAATGCCGTCTTCAGTTCGTGTCATGAGTACCAGGAAAATTTTCGAACGAAATGCGAAAATGAACGTACTAGTGGAGGTAGACTCTGAGCAAAGCTTGAACACTATACTCAAGTCCTCTAGCAAACTTAAGGGGTCCGATATTTACATCGAGAAGGACCTTAACGCCGATCGTCAACTGAAAAAGAAACTTCTTTTGCTGCTCAGGAACAATCTACTAACTGTGAGTAAAACACACAGAATTTATGTTAGAGGAGATAAAATGAGAGTCGCAGACAAATGGTTCCACTGGACACGGGATAACAAACTCGTTACTGGCCAAATCGATGCGCGAGCAGCTCTGTCGGAGATGTACCCATTCGGGATGCACAACATTGTGATCGATTACAACGAGCTAGTAAGAAATCTTCAAACAAAAAACTAGGAGCAGAACCCAGTAGTAATGATAATGCATTAGTTAAGAATAGTATTAAGATGGAAATTAAATCAAGAAATATACAGATTTTGTCTTAGAACATCGCCGGCCTGGCTAACAAGCGTTTACACAGCAGATTTGTTGAATTTATCAGGAAACTCGAAATATTCCTGTTATATGAGACATTTATTGAAAATAGTATCTCGTATTACGAAAGCTACTTCCCTGATCACATTCTTCACTGGCAGTTGGCAACTAGAACGTCTTCAAGAGGACGTGCGTCTGGCGGGTGTCTTTTCGGAGTGCAGAAATCATTTTCTATGAAATTCCAAGCATCTTTCGCATCCCAAGGAAATTATGCATACATCAAATTTAAGCATTCAGAAAAAACCTATCAAGTCATACCGGTCTATCTGAACTGCAACCACTGGGTGGTCTCTTTTGAAGAGCTTTATGACCACCTGGCTGAGTCCGAACTGGAAAATATCTTACTCGTGGGAGATTTTAATGCCCGTATAGGCATCGATCAAGTGGATATCGAAAGTCTTAGTTTGACGAGTGGTTACCGAGTGCACAGATGCGCAAAGGACCACCAATTGGACAGTAAAGGGAAAAATAATAAGATTGTGTAGACACGTTTGACTGTCTTGATTGGAAGAACGAACAAAGGTCGAATCTTCTTCTACAATTGATTACTGTTTGTTGCGTGTCCAAGGATATGAAAATTGAAAACCAAATCTTTTCGGACCATATGCCTATTGTGGTTAGTGTCTCAGCGGGCGAAAGTTCTCACCCTACTGATGTGCCCAAGCTCCTTCCAAAACTAACGTGGCGTGATAGATTGGCGTACCAATACGTAGAAAACCTAGAGCATGAAGTCACTTGTCTAAATAGAAATCCTGAAGTTACTACTGAGAGGCTCATGGAGTGCATTCAAAAAGCGGCCCAATGTATGCAAACAAAAGGTAGGGTGGAATATAGGCAACCGTGGTTTGACCCTCAATGTGAAGTGGCGAGGATTGCCTCTCTTCAACAACTCCGTCGGGCACAAAGACAGAATTCTCCCGAAACTAGGCGTCATTATCAAACGGCCAACCGTCTTTACAAGGATCTGTGCCTCCAAAAGCAAAGGGAATACTTTAATCAAATTGAAAGAGAACTAGCGGGCATAAAAGCCAGCAAAACGTTTTGGACGTTGTTGCGTTTAAACGGATCGTCAGCTCGTAGCAAAATCAAGTCGGATTCGAATAGTCTAGCAAATCACTTCAAAAGTCTACTTTTTGTTGATCCCGACTTGGTGTCAAGCCAATTTATCTTCAGTTTACCTCTTGTACTGGATGATGATCTAGATTGTCCCATAACTGGGGAAGAAGTTCAGCTGGCTATATCTAAGGCAAAACCTAACAAAGCCCCTGGAGAAAACCGTATTCCTGTCGAGTTTCTCAAAGCAGCACCCGATTCCTTCATACAGCTACTTACAATTGAACTTAACCGGCTTTTTATATCCAAACTCTTCCCTGCAAGCTTTAAAAGGAGCATTATTTTTCCCATTTTTAAAAAAGGTGATCCAAATGAAGCTGCTAACTACCGCGGAATCTCCTGTATAAACGCAATTTCTAAAATATTTGCATCGGTGCTTCTCTCCCGTCTTGAGAATTGGGTAATCAAACATAACAAGCTAAGCGAGTTTCAGTTTGGATTCAGAAGAGACTACTCAACTGTGGACAGCATATTTGTACTCACGAACATAGCATCATCGTTTCTGGCCGCAAAGAAAAAACTATACCTTTGTTTTGTGGATTTCAAAGCTGCCTTTGATACAGTCAACAGAAGAAGCCTTATATATAAATAAGCAATATGGGTGTGTCCTTAAATTTTTTATTGGCCGTACAAGCGCTCTATGACGGAACCGAATCAGCAGTTTGGGACGGAACACAGCTCTCTTACTGGTTTGAAAACAACACTGGAGTCAAACAGGGGTGCCTGTTAAGCCCTCTTCTGTTCGCCTTATTTATCGACCACATCGCCTCCTCTATCAGGGGTGGAATCTTTGTAGCGGGCGTCAGAATAAAAGTGCTTATGTACGCAGATGACCTCGTCTTGTTAGCTGATTCGCCACGGATGCTGCAAAACATGCTGGATGACCTTTACTCCTACTGCTCCCTATGAGGACTTACTGTCAACACGGATAAAACGAAAATCCTCCCAATAAGAGACAATAGAGGCCGGATCTGCAAAGAAGAAATCTGGTACCTGAATACATGTGTAATCGAACGAGTCAAAGAGTTTACGTACTTGGGAGTTACCGTCACTTCCAACATGTCCTTTAAAACCCATTTTCAGCTAAAACTTCGAGATGCTATCAAGGCCCTCAATTGTACATGGAATACGCTGCTGGGAAAACCAAACGTACTACCAAGTGTGAAATATAGAATGTTTGAAGCCACTGTTCGGTCAATCATGCTATATGCTGCACAGGTTTGGGGTTTTCGTGAATATGACGAAGTGGAGAAGCTTCTTCGATTTTTCATTAAGAAAATTTTTAGGTTACCACGCAATACTCCGAATTATGCCCTATTTCTGGAAACTAGACTTTCGACCCTCTATACCCAAACACTAGGATTATATTTTGCTTATATAAGGAAAATTTTTCAAATGCCTGAAACCCGCTTAGCGTCCGTTGTTGCCAAATCCCTGCTGTCGAGTCAGAGCCAGTGCTTTGAAACATGGAGAACACTTGCAGAAGAATTTAATGCTAATTTGGAGTTGACCAATTCAAATACGTGGAAGAGATCTCATCAAATAATATTGCAGGGAACATATCCAAAATCTCACACTACTTTTATTCAGCAAGCTAGGTGCAGCTCGTCGAGGATACTTTACAGACAACTAAGCTACTCATTGGGGGAAAACCACTATCTTCACGACAAAAACAGCCTTAGCCAAATATCATTAGTATTCAGAGCTAGATGAGAAATGCTGAACCTACGTTCCCGCCCATATGTCAACGACACGGAAGCCATCTGCACCCTCTGTAATTTGAACGCTAAGGAAGACACGTTTCACTTCATCGCAGTTTGCCCAATTTTACAAGAAATTAGAAAGGTATATTGGAAGCAAGGAGTATTAGGTGAACAACGAGCCATTGAAATTCTAAACGGAGAAAATTGGAATATTCTTTTTAAATTTCTTTTAGAATTATCAAGATATAGAAATCGTATAATGTCTGAAGATTTTTAGTATAGTCGTAAACCGCATAGGTAAACAAATTGTATTTTAGCAAATAGTTATCGGATCAGCTGACGGCTTTAAGCCAAAGCTGAGTTATCTTATTTTATTCAAATCTGTACAAATTTGTACTTTATAGCCTATTTCCACTGAACAAATGAAGCTTCATTTCATGAAATGACAAGAAATGAAGAAAATGATATCATTTCTTCCATACGAATTGTCACTTCATTTTGCCTTTCATTTCTGAAATATTATGAAAAATGATGAAAAATGATGACATTCCCCACGAAGGAATCTGGTATTTTTTTAAAAAATACTAGCTACTCTCTGGCATTACTCGCTACTCTCTGGACACGGAAAGTGTCATCACCAATAATTTGTTAATTTAAATTTAAATAGTAGGCGCAATTTTGTTTAAAATATAAATTAGTCAATAAAAGTTGTGTATTTAGCTTTCTGTTGATAATTCAGGATGATAACAATGCGTTTGCCCCTGAAAATTGCTGTCATGACGGGTATGTTGTTTTTTGCTAAATATTCCACGTGAGTTTGAAAGTGGCGCCTGTTATTTAAATCAAACTTTTCAGCTGTTTTTCACAACGTATCGTTGTGAATGTTAAACAAATGACAATTTGTCAATGGAAACGGCAAAATTTTTAGAAATGAAAATGACAAGAAATGAAGCCAGTGGAAATAGGCTATTAGTCACAACCTCAGAACGATTCGGTATCTCGCGAAGAGCGGGGAATCCGAGTGTAGTACGAGTGTGTGGCTATTGGGACTGTAGGTCTCCAACTATGTACACTTTGAATCCATATTTTGTGAATAAAATAAAACACTACTACTACTACTACTACTTCTAAGGCGCAGGAATCAGTTGCGTGTTGAAAGAGCAAAAAAATTAAAGCTAAGCTGCACGGAAAATATTCCGAAGGTATTAACGCTGCATTGGGACGGAAAACTTCTTCCCCCGCAAAGTAAGTGTTTTTACAAAGCGTGTATTAGTTTTAAAAATACAATTAATTTTTCCTTTTAAAATTAGATGCAAATGAAAGATCAACTGAAAGGTTGCCAATTCTTGTAACTGGATACGGAACACAAAAATGATTAAGGCTACTGTATACCTTCAGAAAAATTTTTTTTGGATTTTTCTTTATTTGCTTAAACGTTCTATTAGGATCTTATAAAAATCCTGCAAAACGTTCAAGCCGATCCGAAACTCAGTTTAAAAGATATAAACAAAAACAATTATTTTTTCCGACCCTTTTATATGAAAATTGTTTTTATCGATCCTCGTATTTTTAGAAATTCGTATTTTTTTCCCTATTTTGGTCAAAAACTTTATAAATATTTATAAAATGTTCGATAATATGGAAAAAAAAATTTTGGAAAAAAAATTTTTACTTCGAAATTTTTGGAGATTTTATTTTTTACCATGTCTTGACGCACTTTGACTCAAATTTCTGGAGAACTGCTTAACCGATTTGGATAATCTTTTTTTTCGGTGAAAGTTAACACCCAAATGCACCAAATCCGATTTATACATTTATTAAAAACGATTTTTATTTCATCGAAAACAGATGTCGAATCTTTAAATGCGATTATCTCGGAAACACTTTTTCCAAAATGGTTGCAAAGATTTAAAGAGTACCTGTTGACCGATTTTCAAATTCTTTCCCTTAAATTACTCCTAATACACACATTTCTGGTGTGAACTAGGATATTTTTAATCGGTCAACAAATAACGGAGCTAGGACCAATACAGTGGGAAAAAATAGTCGATTTTCAAAATTTTGACTTTGAAACCCCATAACTACGTCATTTATTGACCGATCCAAAATATCCTAGTTCACACCAGAATTACATTAATTCTTAACAAAACCCTGTCTTCAGTTTTAAATTCAGATCATCCGTTCTCAAAAAATTTTTGCAACCATGGGCCTATGTTTTAAATTTTTGGTTAACTTTGAACAAAAATACAACAACAACCGTAGGTACAACATCAACAACAAAAATTACTAAATTAAAGTTTAACCGATTACCTATTCAATGAAAAAATCCGCTTCTTAATACCACTTATAGTTTTTGAGTAATCTAATTTTATGTAAACCTTTAAAAAATGACACCTGAAGGTATACAGTACCCTTAAATGTTCCGGAAATACCAAACTCATCTTGCAAAGAACAGGGTACAGCCATATGCAATACCATCAGTGAATGGGACGTAAAAGATAAAGTTCAAATACTTTGCTGCGACACAACAGCATCCTACACTGGCAGAATAAAAGGAGCTTGTGTGTTGTTGGAGCAGATGCTAAAAAGAGATATTTTATATTTCCCTTGTCGTCACCACATATATGAGCTGGTTTTAAGAACATTTGTAGAAACTAAGCTGCCGAAAGCGTGTACAAATGCAGATATGCCAATTTTTTATGACTTTTTTCCAAATTGATGGGCCCGGAAGTATGAGAAATATTTGTCCCATACATGCCATACCTCTATCTTTTACCATCTCTGAGATCTGTGCGTTCATACGAACGGACGGACATGGCTCAATCGACTCGGCTGATCAAAAATATATATACAATATAGGGTTGCAAACGATAACGTAATATGTTACATTTTTTTTTTGCAAAAACTTAATATACTCGTGTACCTTTTGGTTGTACCTTTGATACAGAGTTTAATAAAACTAAACAAATCAAATATAGTAGTCATTAAATATTTTTCAAATTTCAATAGTTTTTAAATTAAATCATCGGCGACTACTTGTAAATGAAAAAATTGTGTGATATTGGCAACACTGCGTATGAGTTATGTACAATAACTTTAGACGCCAGTCGCGCCGGTTAAAACTCGACTTTTTTATCTTTTGTTTTTATTTACGCTAATTATACATGAAAAAGTATCAGATAGGGGGGTGAGAGCATGATCTTAAAAATTTCATATACATGTAAAAAGGGATAAGGGTCCAGGCAGCAGATTTACAGCGGAGTTGGGCAGCAGGCTAACAGCAGACTACTAACAGCAGACAATTAACAGCAGACACAGCAGAGAAGCAGCAGACATAGCAGAGAAACACAGCAGAGAAACACAGCAGAGAAACACAGCAGAGAAGCAGCAGACGCAGCAGAGAGACGCAGCAGAGAAGAAGTCGAGAAACAGCAGTCAAGCAGAACAGTCGAGAAGCCGCAGCCAAATATTGAACAATTAAAACGCCGTGTGTAAATCTAAAGCTGACCTATTCTAATCACTTTATACTGTTAACTGTAAACTTAAATATATTTTTTCGTAAAGAACCGTAAATAAAAAGAGCAGATTAGACCAATCCGCTCACATTTGGGGGCTCGTCTCGGTCCGAAAAAAAAACACATATTTGAACACGCAATCAGCAGAAAAAAGTGCAAAGCTGTATTAAAATAAAGCAGAAAAGTGTCTCTCTAATTGACAAGACTCAAAAGTAAGCAGTAATTGCTAAATTCAGTTGACATACGCTAAAATGATGCAACAAAAGCCGTCGTTGTGAAATTAAAAGATCAAACACAAAGTCAGCGGTAAATGAAAAAGTGAATACGTGGAAAGCAGCAAAACCAAAAGTGGAAGGGAGACAGCTATATAGAACACGAGCAGCAACACAAGCATACATCAGAAAGATGGTAATCGAGAGGGACAACGAGGACAAGCTGAAGCTTGATGAAATACAAACAAATACCGGAGCGATAAAAAAGACGCAAAAGAAGATGGATGAAAATATATCGGATGCCAAGCCGCAGTCTGTCGAAGTTATCGATAGTGGTTCGATAGCTGAAAACACGAAAACACTTCAGGAACTAGTTCAGCTGCTGACCCTAAAAATTCAAGTTGATGAGCAGAGCAAAAACAAGTGCGTGATCGCAGCAGAAAACTTTGAGAAAATTATTCCAGAGTTTGATGGGGAAACCATTCCGGTAAATCACTGGTTCGAGAATTTCGAATTGAACGCAGAAGCATACGGACTAGATGACAAGCAAAAGTATGTTCAAGCCCGTTCTAAGATGACCAGCACGGCAAAGTTGTTTTTGGAATCTACCTGTGTCCGTGAATATACAGAGCTGAAGATGCTGTTGCAGGATGAGTTCAGCCGTGGTTACAGATGTAGTGCTGATGTGCATGAAGAGCTGCGTGCACGTAAGAAGCGAAAACAAGAATCGTTTCATGAGTACCTATTGCAGATGAAAAAGTTAGCTTCAGTTGGCAACGTGGATGCTCAATCAATTATACGATACATAGTGGATGGGCTACAGCTGAAAAGCGATTTTAAGTATTCACTGTATAGCTGCAAATCATACAGGGAGTTGCATGAGCAGTATGATAATTTTGAACGAGTTTCTGAGAACAACAGGCTGATGGCTCAGCCGATTCAGAAAAAAGCGCTGGATGCGGGAAACAGGAAAATGCACTGCTTCAATTGCGGATCTGCAGAGCATTTACGGAAGGATTGCGTGGCTGATACGAAATGTTTCCGTTGCAACAAAGTGGGACACATGTCAAAAAATTGTCCTGGATCGTCGTCAGGAGTTAACGTAGTTCGTAACACTAATCGCATGAAGACTGTGAAGTTGAATGGCGTGGAAGTGGAGTGTCTGGTAGATACTGGAGCAGACGTCACAATAATAAAGAGATGCATCTACAATAAAATGTCAAATACTAAGCTGGAAAAATGTATTTCAACAATACGTGGATTGGGCAATAATGTCACTCGCCCTATTGGTTGTTTTGAAGCAGATATTGAAGTTGATGAGAAGAAAACGACTCATAAAATTATTGTTGTTGCTGATAAAGACATTGCATTTGACGCACTGCTGGGCTATGATTTTTTAGCCAAATTCAAATTTACGTCGTCGGCTGAAGGATACAAGTTTTCCTCCCTGCTGGAGGAAACTTGTGAGGATTTTAACCAGTTTGCGAACGAGGTTCAATCGCTGATCGTAAACTACAAATGTACTGAAGCAGTAGAAGAGGTCCCAATCATGCTGAAGGTGGTTCCAGATGGCGAGATAACCCCATTTCGACAGGCACCAAGCCGTCTTGCCATTACAGAAGAGATAGAAGTAGAGCATCGTCCTGGCGAACGTCTTAAGCATGTGGATTGCCTTAGTAGATATCCAAGTTATGTTATGCTGGCTGCTTCTGAGATAACGGCACGGATCAAAAATGCACAAGTCAAAGATGAGATGGTAAGAGCAATCGCAGAGGTGCTGAAAAGTCGTCCTTTTGACTCATATAAGATGAAAGGTGGGCTGATTTACAAGGAAGTGGATGGCAATGAACTATTGGTGGTCCCTAAGCAGTTGGAGAAGGAAATAGTTGTTGACGCTCACAATGCAGGTCACTTTGCAGTTCACAAAACGATGCATGCGATTCGTCAAAACTATTGGATTCCTCATTTGGAGCAGAAAGTCGCAAAAGTCGTCAACAATTGTGTGAAATGCATCATATACAACAAGAAGTTGGGAAAAAAGGAGGGATTCCTAAATTATGTGGACAAAGGAGATAAGCCACTTCATACGCTGCACGTTGACCATTTAGGTCCTATGGACTCCACGTCGAAGGTATACAAATATGTATTTGCAGTGGTTGACGGTTTTTCGAAATTTGTGTGGCTTTTTCCTACTAAAACAACCAGCTGCGAGGAGACGTTGAAAAAGATCGAAATTTGGTCGGAAATCTTTGGAAATCCGGCGCGGATAATTTCTGATAGAGGTTCCGCTTTTACGGCCAATTTGTTTGCAGAATATACAAAAGAAAACGGAATAGAACATGTATGGAGCACCACTGGTGTACCAAGAGGCAATGGACAGGTTGAGAGGGTCAACCGTACAATTTTATCAATCATCTCGAAGTTGTCAGCTGAAGATCCAACCAAATGGTATAAGGTAGTACCAGACGTGCAGAAGGCAGTTAATTCACATGTACATGTTTCAACAAAAAGGTCGCCGTTTGAGTTGATGTTTGGAGTGAGAATGATCAATAAACCCAGTGATCGCATAACACAGATGCTGGAAGAAGAAATTTTGGAAAATTTCGACGAGGAAAGAAATTTGATGAGACAAGCAGCAAAAGTTGAAATACAGCGAGCGCAGGAGTCGTATAAGAAGCAGTACGATAAAAAGAGGAAGGTAGAGATGGATTATAGAGTTGGAGACTTGGTGGCGATTCGCAGAACTCAATTTGTAGCTGGGAAAAAGCTCGCCAGCGAATATTTGGGGCCATACGAGATAACGAAAATTAAGAGGAATGGACGTTATGATGTACGAAAGGCAGCCAACATGGAAGGTCCTGTAAATACTTCTACAAGTTGCGATAATATGAAATTATGGAGATATGCAGTAGATAACGACGAGGCATGGTCATCTGGGACAGATGAATAATCAGGAATGGCCGAATGTAAAAAGGGATAAGGGTCCAGGCAGCAGATTTACAGCGGAGTTGGGCAGCAGGCTAACAGCAGACTACTAACAGCAGACAATTAACAGCAGACACAGCAGAGAAGCAGCAGACATAGCAGAGAAACACAGCAGAGAAACACAGCAGAGAAACACAGCAGAGAAGCAGCAGACGCAGCAGAGAGACGCAGCAGAGAAGAAGTCGAGAAACAGCAGTCAAGCAGAACAGTCGAGAAGCCGCAGCCAAATATTGAACAATTAAAACGCCGTGTGTAAATCTAAAGCTGACCTATTCTAATCACTTTATACTGTTAACTGTAAACTTAAATATATTTTTTCGTAAAGAACCGTAAATAAAAAGAGCAGATTAGACCAATCCGCTCACATACATGGGGACCGCTCTAGTGCACACACACGTACACAAAGTCTTCTGTTAATTTGGAGTTGTCTGTTTTGCATTTGTGCCTTTGGAATTCCCATACAAATGACAACTTGCGGAAGATACGCAAGACCTGCTGATCATAAAACCGCGAGGTTCTTGATTCAGCTGTACAAACGATCCCTTGCCTTTGAGGTGGGTGTGTGTTTTAAAATTATGAACAATCATTAATTTAGATTATATTGACTGAACGGTTGCGCAGTCGACATCGTTTCTGTCAAAAAATAATCAGCTGTTTGCTCTCACTTAAGCTCAGTGAGTGCGTTTGGGAATATGTCCGTCTCGCTCTAATCACTGTAGTTTTCTTTGCGGAATCTTACAAACGTAGAATCTCAATACGGACTATCGCTTAACTCCGCTCAAAATTGAGCAGAGTAAGTTTCATTAGTAATACTCAATGCTCCATGACTTATTGACCTGCAGCCTGCTAAAACGTTGGATGATCCAAGCTCGAATATTATGTTATAAAGTCGCACTTTTATTACTGAACAAAAAGTTTCGCGGGTTCGAACCCCGGAGTGAACCGTACCCGATTTTTATGAGGTTTGCAGCCCTGTTGAAATGTATATTTAATTTCTTTGTTTACACAAGAAAATGAACCCACAATTTTTCGTTTGCTGGCTGGTGTAAATTTACTGCTAAGGCAAAGCTGATCTTAAGCAAAGGCTCATTCGGCCAAATAAAATTAAGTAATCGACTTCTCTTAAATTTTTCTCTTCATACAAAAAAAAAACAAGTGAGAAAATCGGTCAAGCCCGACTATAACATACTCTGTACCTGGAGTAGAAGCCGAATGCAATGTTGGTGCTGCGCTCATCTCTAATTCTCTCTCTCTCTCTCTTTCTCTTTAAGGGTGGGAGTGGGTGGGGGGAGAGTTGTTTACTTATTTGCTCATACCTTGAGAACCGCTCATCCGATCTTTATCATTTCTTTGGCAAATCGATACATTTCATACAAATCATTACAATTACTACCTATCTCCAGAAAATGCAAATCGTCTATCTTCAAAACTGTAGGAGATATAACGTTTTTTCCAAATTGCGGGGGCGGGAGGGGGCGTGGCAAAAATTTAAAATAAACTTGATCTGCCTGCAAGTATAAGAAGCATTTGTCCCATACATGTCAAACCTCTCTTACCATCTCTGAGATCTGTTTTTTTCATACGGACGGACGGACAGACAGACGGACAAACAAACGGACAGACAGACGGACATGGCTATATCGACTCGGCTGTTGATGCTGATAAAGAATATATATACTTTATAGGTCGGAAATGATTCCTTCTCCCTGTTACATACTTTTGCACAAACTTAATATACTCTACGTACCTTTGGTACAGAGCACAATGGGCCAGCAGCCCGAGATTTTGGCCAAAAGTCCCAATGATTTTAAATAGATATAGCTATTTTATGGCAAAATTTGGAACCTTTTCTCGAAATGGTTTTTGCGAGACAGCCGTTCAAAGTTAATTTTTCTTAAAATCGATGCAAAAAATAATTAATTATTATTGGAAAAATGGAATGCAACAGCTGAAGCAGTTTGATTTTTTATTTTCGACTACGGACCAGATATCAATTAAAAAATATACAGAAGCTTTCATTCGTAAGCGTTTACATAATAACTGAAAAAAATCCTAAATATATTGGGGTTTTTTACTTTTGGCTACTTTCAGTTGGGAGTACCCTTCGCGATTCCCTTGCAACATGGCAAAATATTTTCTTTGAATATTGCACTATAGCTGTAGGTATGCGCTTTTGCGCGGTTTTGCTTTGAATTTTTATAAAATTGCATTTAAAATTACATTCCTATTTGAAATCAATCTTGTTCTGTTATACAGCCACCCTAGATGTATGCTTTTTTTTCAACTTCGGAATATAACACACGCATTCTGTTATAAAACGCTTTGAAACGAAGCCAATTTGAATGTGTCAAAATGTGTAGCATACTCTTAGACGCACTGAAGGTAAAGTGTAATATATTAAATAAATTAGATTTTTAATTAATTAAATTTTTATTTTAATTCAGTTGTTTTAAGTATTGAATTTAAAGAGGAGGTAAAATAGATAGAAAAAACGGTTACAGTAGTCATATTGACTGAAAATCCTCGACAGGGTGGGTTGAGGAATCGGACAGTGCGTGGTCCTCGCCGGTTGTCCTTGTGCGCAAGCCAGGCAAGGTAAGACTCTGCCTTGACAGCCGCAAAGTTAACGAAAAGACACGGAAAGACGCCTACCCTATGCCAATAATCGAAGGAATAATTAGCCGTCTTCCGAAAGCGGAATTCATTACAAGCTTGGACTTAAAGGATGCTTACTGGCAGATACCGCTAGAGCCAAGCTCTCGTGATAAAACTGCTTTCACAGTTCCTGGTAGAGCTCTCTACCAGTTCACAGTAATGCCTTTTGGCCTTACTAATGCTCCGTCTACAATGTCCAAGTTAATGGATAAAATAATTCCTTAATCTTAATCGTTTCCGACACTTTTGAAAGCCATATGTGTGTGCTCAAAGAGATAGCTTCGTGTTTAGCAAAGGCAGGATTGACTCTAAATATTGAGAAAAGCAAGTTTTGCGTCAAGGAGGTGCAGTATTTGGGTCATGTTGTCGGCCATGGAACCATATCTATGGATCCTGATAAAATTACTGCCATAAACGACTATCCAGCCCCCCGTTCAGTCAAGCAGCTTCGCCGTTTTCTTGGTATGACTGGATGGTACCAGAAGTTTATTCGAAATTTTGCCTCGCTCGCTTCTCCTCTTACCGATGCACTTAAAAACAAACGAGTGCTTAGCTGCGATATTGAGTATTAAGAAATTTCGTGCGTATGTTGAAGGACATACCTTTACAGTCATTATAGACCACGCGTCTTAAAAATGGTTGATGGCACAAACTGACCTTAGTAGCAGATTGGCGCGTTGGGCATTAAAACTGCAGGGTTATAGCTTTTCGATTCAACATCGCAAAGGCAGTAAAAATATTGTACCGGATGCCTTATCAAGAATTCACACTGAAGACTTGTCTGTACTCGATGTGAATAACTTTGTTGATTTGCAATCGCCTCACTTTCAATCAAGTGGCTACAAAGATCTACTGACTAAAATTGAGCAGAACCAAAATCAGTTGCCTGATGTCAAAGTGATAGATGGTTTTATCTATCGGCGAACTGAACACCCAACTGGAGACAAAATCGCTGATGATCTGGTTTGGAAATTGTGGCTCCCATTAGAGCTAGTTCCAATGGCGTTGCAAATAGCCCATAACGATCCACTTTCCGCCCATAGAGGAATCAATAAGACTCTAGAGCAAGTGCGACGTTATTTTTATTTGGTCAATGATGTTAAAGATTTTGACAACCGATAAGAGATTTGTAAGAGCACCAAAAGTCCTAACAAAGTACTTAGACCTCCTCTGGCAAAGAGTGGTGAAAGTCATCGTTTCTTTCAGAAACTTTACGTTGACTATTTAGGCCCATATCCAAGATCTAAGTCTGGTCATGTAGGAATATTTATTGTGCTCGACCACTTTACAAAGTTTCCTTTCTTAAAGGCTGTAAAAAAGATTACTGCGGACGCTATCTTGCAATTCTTAGAAGAGGATCTTTTCCACTGCTTTGGCGTTCCAGAAACTGTAGTCTCCGATAATGGGGTGCAGTTTAAATCGCATGCTTTGAATAATTTACTGCTCAAGTACGGAGTAAACCATGCCTATACAGCAGTCTATGCTCCGCAGGCCAACGCCTCCGAGCGAGTGAATAGGTCTGTAATTGCAGCAATTAAAGCCTACATACATCCCGACCAAGCCAATTGGGATGTGAATCTGAGTAAAATTTGCATTTCAAGTTTACACACGGCAATAAATAACACTCCTTATTGATTAGTTTTTGGCCAACACATGGTTACCAACGGATCTACTTACAGACTTTTGCGTGACCTGAATCTGCTCGAAGATCGTGCTGTTTGTTTGAGTGCAGCTCAAGTAATGCGAAAGCAGCATATTCGTAACGAGAAAGCATATAACTTACGAAGTCGTGATGTCTCCTATGTTGTTGGACAAGAAGTCTTTCGCAGGAATTTCCAGCAAAGCAACTTCGCAAAAGGATTCAACGCGAAGCTTGCCCCCACATTTGTGAAGGCCAGAGTTCGGCGTAAGCTAGGGAATAGTTATTACGAACTCGAGGATATGCAAGGAAATTTGAGTGGCAAATATCATGCCAAGGATATAAAACAATAATCCTGGAAATACAGTCCTTGTTACAAGCGCGTATCACCCTTGAGACAACCCCAAGTGTGATTTTAGTCGGGGGGACTTGAAGTGGCGCTTGTACAAGGCCAGTAATAAATTTTGATTACGCCTACAAGTATGCAATACAATTTGCTTCACACTAGTTAACTAATAGAAGTAGGATTTTCATATTTAGTAGTAGATTTTTATAATCTTAGTAGAATTTATCTTTTCTATATTTGCGAAAATATGGAAAATAACGGTAAAAATTCCTGTGAAGAAATTAAGTTGTTTTAAGATTTTTTATATTTTTTTTATTGGTTATCGCCAATCATCTAATCCGATGCCGAATGATCGAGTGACTCGATATGTATCGTCAAATACACCCGTGGGTATTCGATGCACGGAAAAATGCAATCCTACTTGCATTTCCGCCCACTGGTTAGCTTCCCTTTCCGCTGGCCAGCCACTTTCTTTCTTCTTCTGATCGTTGCCCAGTGTGGTTGTGCCTAGCCCAGCTTATAAAGTTTATACACATACAAACATAAAGTGTAAAAGTGTGCTTAACCCAACCTAAGATTTCGTGGGACAATTAGTCAAAAAATAAAGCGAGCCAAAACGTTTTGGTTGAAGTCTGTGTAAGTTTTGCCACGGCTACTTCCAAAGCTCATCCATTAATTTGACTGTTCAACACCAGTTCAATTCGGATCCCAGCCATAGGCACATTGACACCACTATTGGGGTGCTCCACTGGCTGGAAACAACGAAGTGTTGTCGGATAGACCACAAGATTCAATCCATTTTGGGTGCCAGTCCATGTGAATGTCATTAAATACTACCTTCAGTTTTTGTTTACTTTCGGCATCACTCTGCCCAAAAAGCTCGACTCCATAGAATAGGGACGGTGTCAAGTATGTTTTAGCTATTAGAAGTCGGAGGTTTTCAGGTACAAAGTTTTGGGTCAAGTAAAGTTGTCGCAGAAGGCCGTAAGTCTTACCAACTGCCTTGTTAATATGGTCAGTCCACGTCAAGTTCTGGTTAAATATAATTCCAAAATTATTTGCCTTTTCGACATACACTATCTCATTATCATCAATATATAGTTTTTCCAGAGTCCTAATATCAATTGCTTTTTTATAGATTACGAGGCATTTTGACTTTAAGGGATTTAATCCGAGTCCATTTTTACTGGCCCATTCTGCAATTGATTTTAGTTCGGAGTTTGTAACATTTACACATTCATTAATTTTACATAACGGTCGACTAATATACAATTGGACATCGTCAGCATACATATGGACATCACACTTTGTCAAAGTACTTGGAAGATCATTCAAATACACTGAAAACAATAATGGACCTAAAATTGAACCTTGAAGGACACCACGCGTAATTGATAAAAATGACGACACACTGAAAGAGAATACGACAGCCTGACGTCTGTTGGTTAAGTATGATCTCATTAATTTTGATGCTGTTCTTGAGAAACTAAACATATTGCTCAATTTAGTACACAGTATATCATGATTGACTGTGTCGAATGCTTTGCTGTAATCAAGCAGCGTCAGATATGTTACCTGCCCATCGTCTAGCATATTTCGAATGTCTTCAGACACTTTCAGAAGAGCAGTGATACAGCTACGATTATTTCTGAAGCCTGATTGATGTTTGTTTAAGAAATTGTGTGACGTCAGATACTTATTTATTTGGGTAGCTACGATAGATTCAAAAACTTTTGAAAGGTATGGCAAGATGAAAATAGGCCTGTATTCATTTTCCTGTTTGGGAACTGGAATAATTTTTGCTACTTTCCACACTTCAGGGAATGTGGAGGTTGTAAGGGCAGTGTTCATTACATGTGTAATATATCTAGGGATTTTGGGCAGGATGATTTTTAAAAACTTGGGGTTGATGTCGTCAAGTCCTGTCGCATTAGATTTCATCGTAAGTATAGCATCAAGGACATCACATTGACTTACACACGCAAAACTAAAGCTACTATCACAGTGACTATCAGGTACACAGTTCAAATACGGATTACACGTAACTTCTGGAACTTGACTGTTTAGGTAGATGTGCAGCTTGGCACTTGCAACGTAAATCGCGGACTTTTAGTTGGAACTAATAATTTCTAGCAAGCGAGCTTCTTGTTCGTCGTCTTCAATTCAAAGCATTTATTACAAGTGTGACCGTTTCGTGGTCTCATAGAAATATCAAACAAACTTCATGCTTAGAGGTAACAATAATCGAGGTAACTTCATTGTAACAATAAATTTCAAAAAGAATATAAGTAACTTCAAGTAGGAATATATGATATACAATAATACTAATGATGAGTTGACTTAACATCGGCCGCGTTGAATGCCTGTGGCTTCAAGAAATTGGTAGTGGTGCAACTCGATGTATAGGTCGTTTGAACACTCCAGTTTTGGTTTTCACCTGTACCACCCGAACCTTTCCGTCTGCTCCTGGCTTAACGTCGATGATTACGCCGAGCAACCACTCTTGTGGAGGCGCGTTGTCTTCGTGAAGGACTACGACGGTTCCGTTCTCGATGTTGCTCGATTCTCTGGTCCATTTGTGTCGTGGTTGGAGACCCAGTATGTAATCTCGAGACCAAGCCTGCCAAAATCGACGTTTGATTGCGCATATGAGCTTCCATCTCTGTAAGAACGACACCTTGTCGTCTGCGACGGGCTGCATGGATGCGAGTGGAAGCGTTTTGAGCGTTCTGCCTAGAAGCAGGTGTGCCGGAGTGATGGCTTCGCCGTCGTTCGGGCTCGAAGTGTGGGCCACGATTGGCCTGGAATTCAAAACGGCTTCCACTTCTATGATAACTGTTTCCATTTCGTCTCTGCTGAGGAGCGCGTTGCCCATGGCTCTCACCAGAAGATGCTTGGCGGACTTCACGGCCGCCTCCCAGAGGCCTCCAAAATGAGGCGCTCTGGGGGGATGAAGACAAACTGGATTCCGCACGTTGCAGCATATGCCATGAGCCCTTCCTTCTGTGCGTCGAAATGATCCTTGAGCTCCTTCAGTTCCCGTGCAGCTCCGACAAAATTCGTTGCATTGTCGCAATAAATTTTGGCAGGTGCTCCTCGGCGTCCAATGAATCTAGATAAACACATTATGAAAGTATTAGAAGTTAGATCATCGACGAGCTCTAAGTGAACTGCTTTACTAAGGAAGCAAACAAAGACAGCTAAATACTTTTTGATGGGTTGCTTGCCGCGAATTTTAAGAGAAACCTTGAAGGGACCGCAAAAGTCGACTCCACTGACACTAAATGGCAGGTAATTTCCACTAAGTCTATCAGACGGCAAGTTTCCCATGATTTGAGAAAGCAACCGAGGCTTGTAGCGGAAACAATGCACACACTGTCGCACAACCCGATTGCATGCTTGGCGAGCATTGATGAGCCATATTTTTTGGCGCAGAAGTCCTACCAGAACCAACGGTCCTGCATGACAATTTGTTCGGTGCAAATGCTCCACATACAATTCGACAAATCTACATTTTTTTGGCATTATTAATGGGAACTTTGCGTTGTACGCTACTGGTGCTTGTAGTAGACGACCTCCTACACGTATAACAGATAGCTTCCGACTTCCCAGTTGTTGTTTATCGATAAACGGATTTAATTTTTGCAACGACGATTGCAGAAGTGACGAGTTTTGCAATTTGATAAACTCCTCGTGGAATTCAGTGTGTTGTATTATAGATACAACTGTTAGAAAAGCTGCGTCCAACTCGTCTGCTGTTGGTGAGCAGAATTTACCTTGCGTGATTTGTGGCCATTTGAGAACCCTACAAATGTACGACACTATTCGCAATATTTTAAGATACGACGATGTGTTATCAATAAGGTCTAAGATTCGATTTATTCCGACATCGGCCGCGATGAGGACCGCTGCGGACTTGCGTTTTTCTGAATTAAGCTGCTCGGATGTCAAGTTTAAATGTGCATTGTTGGGCCAAAATGACGAGTCAAGTTTTAAAAATTCGGGGCCACCAATCCAAAGCGACTTGTTGAGTTCGTTGATTGTGCAGCCACGTGAAATCAGATCAGCTGGGTTTTCCTTTGATGGAACGTGTCTCCAGGTTGAGGCTTCGGTTATCTCCTGAATTTCAGCAATCCGATTCGCCGCGAAAGTTGTCAGATATGAAGGATGAGTTTGTATCCAGTGCAACACCACCTCAGAGTCTGACCAAAACGTCACTCTGCTCACAGGAAAATCTATAATAGAGCGGACCGAGTCCCATAGGTGTGCTAGCAGATGAGCTGCGCAGAGCTCTAATCGTGGCACAGATTTTGTTTTTAATGGGGCCACTCTTGATTTTGCGGTCAATAAGTGCACAACAACTGTGCTTTCGAGAACCACGCGAAGGTAAAGGCAACACCCATAAGCTCTGGTGGATGCGTCCGCAAACCCATGGACCTCGCACATCGTTGCCTTTGTAGTGCCAACGTGCCTCGGAATTGAGATGGAGTCCAAATTCGAAAAACATTGAAGTACTTCTTCCCAATCCTTATGAAGACCTGTTGGGATTGGCTCGTCCCAGTCGAGGTGATTCAACCATGTATCTTGGATTAGTATTTTGGCTTTCGTGACTATGGGGCAAATCAATCCGAGCGGGTCGTATAGTTTGGCAGTAAACGCTAATATAGTTCGCTTGGTAGGAGCAGTAGTTTGCGACAAGTCTTGAATCGAATATTTGAACACGTCTGACTTTGGATTCCAAATCAATCCTAAGGTCTTTGTGTCCACGCATTCTCCAATTTGAATGGGTGACTCAGAACATTTTATGTGATTTGACTCCAAATTTGATGTCCACTTTGCTAGAGTTAATCCTGCAGAGCCAAGGATTTCAACAAGCTCGCTACATAGCTCATTGAGCTCCTCTGCTGTGTGTGCACCTGATAATAAGTCGTCCACGTAAAAGTCGTTTGCCAACGAACGAGAGCCTCGAGGGTGGGTAGCAGCATAGAGCTCGCTTAGAAATTTCAAGCATCGAATAGCAAGAAAGGGAGCAGTTGCGGTACCATATGTGACCGTGTTCAACTGATAAACCAAGAGCGGATCCATTGGATGCTCTCTCCACACTATAAGCTGAAACTTGCGTTGCTGCTCGTCTATCATTATTTGACGGTACATCTTTGTAATGTCAGCAGTCACAGCGAATTTGCGAAAACGAAATCTCAATAGTGTTGCAAATAAACTCGGTTGAATTGTTGGACCAACCATCAGGATGTCATTAAGAGATATCTGACTTGTTGTCTTGCTTGATCCATCATATACAACACGTAATTTGGTCGAAGAACTTTGCGGTCGTAGCACACATTGATGAGGGACAAAGTAATGTGGCTCTCTCGGGTTTACAAAGTCGGTTTGAGTCATGTGGCCTAAGGAGATGTATTCCTTCATGAATGCTATGTACATAGCTCGCACGTCTTCTTGCTTTGCCAATCTTCGTTCCAAGGATAGAAACCGACGCCTTGCTGTCTCGAATGACAAGCCCAGGCAGCTAGGTGATGATTTAAAAGGCAATGAGACTTGTAAACGACCCGAGGGTAATCTAATAATGTTCTCAACGAACGACTTCTCGCAAAGTTCTTGCTCTGGGGTATACAAACGAGTGTGTTTTTGATTTGGCGTATTCTCCAACTCCCAGAATTTTCGTACCATCTGATCCAGCGATTCTGAATCTTGCACTGCGCTTATAAGTGCAGTCGCAGTAGATGGTAGCGACATTGTAGACTTAAGCCGCCCTGATACCACCCAGCCAAATACAGTGTTTTGCAGTGTAGGGGCTTCTTTGCTTGATTTTATGTGACCAGAACTTAATAAATCAAAGAAAGCGTCTGCTCCTAGCAGCAGATCCACCTTCTGCGGCTTATAGAAAAGCGGGTCAGCAAGTTGTAAGTTCTCTGGAAATTTCCAGTCTGATGCTAATACGACTTTCTCAGGGTGATATGACGAAATTGACTTCAACAAACTAAACTCGCAACTCATTTCAAATGAGCAGATACGCGACCCAACGGCAGATTGAACAACGTACTGTGTAGATGAAGAAGAACTACCAATGCCTATTAGGCTTATCTCCTCCTCCAAGCGGATACATTGTGACCCTTTCTTAAGCAATTTAAGCATAGGGGAGAACTTTTGCAGAATTTGAAGCGTTCTGTAACAGGTATCGCACTGAATGACTTGCACGAGTTAATGAAGTGATCGTTTGTTTTACAGAAGACACATTTCGGAGATTGATCATGGCCTACTTTAGAAATGGTCAAGGATGTCTTGCTACTTTTTTTCATTGAAGTGTCGTTACTTGGCTTGCGACTATTTGAACGACCTGAGGCTTCCTCTGCCGATAAATGCTGGTATCGTCTATTAAGCGCATTAACACAATCAGACCATAGTGGAACTTTTGTGTAGTCCAGATTCTCCTCCCATCGAGTTTTAGTGCCTGCATCGACTTTGCTCATAACTATGTAAATGAGCATAGCATTAGATATTTGCTTCTCGTCCCCGATTGATAGAAGGGACTCATAGATCGCAGACACTGTATCGATAGTTGACCTCAAAGAACCTGCTGATGGGCTAGACATGGATGGCACCTCAAACAACTTTTTAATATTATCGAGAAAAATCAAACAATTGTTATCATAAACTGTTTTTAAGGCTGCCAATGCCTTTGGGTAGTTTTCATTAGTGACCTGAAAGGCCTTCACCGTTCCTAGTGCTTCCTTTTCTAAGCAGGACAATAAATGATTAAACTTTTCTATGTCGCTTAGAGTATCATCGTCATCTACCAAGCTGTTAAACAAACCAATAAAATTTTTGTATTCCGAGTAGCTTCCGCTAAATTTCGGTAATTTCATAAGCGGTAGTTGCCTATGGCGCGTGCTCGCCACGTTAGGCTGTTGTATCTTTTTCTTCCCACCTGCTGAGATTAATGCTGCCTTTGTCTTCACACACAACTCCTCCAGCTCCTCCCTTGATGCCAATGCAGGATTGATTCTATCAATTTCTGATTGAATGCTCATCGCATTGCTGATATACCCATTCAAAATGTCCAAGCGACATTCCACTTCAACTGCATCAAAGGTCTTACCCACTTTTTCGATTGTCTTTTTGATACGGGTTATGTCCTTAAAAATTGTGTCTCGATTATGCACGAGATCCTCTATATCAGACGAATCACCCAGTGACTTCTGCCTACTTGTCTTGGGTTTAGTCATTGCAGTTCAATAAATGCAAACTCAATAAGTTACCAAGCAAGTCAAATCAATATGTGCCAGCACCACTTGAACTTTGAAAGTGTACGACCTTCCCTCGCAACGAGATCAGTTTTTCGCGCCAGCTACTGCGCCTAATTAGTTTCTATGTATTGGGCGTCTTGTGTATGCACGTACGTGTGTATACGTACAAGAACTGTTCCCACTTAAACAACGGTGACTTCAAGTAACTGCAACTCCAGCTTTACGTGTATGTGTGTACACACATAACCTTTATTGAATTTCGAAACTCCAACCAATGATATAGACTACGCCGGCAACAACAACCAAATTAAATGCGACGAAGAATATGTATGAACTCGAGTATTTTGTATTTCTTACAGGTTGATGTATGTAGGGTACACACAGTTTGCTCTAAAGCCGAGTATTAATTAGATGAGAAGACGATTTGCTATTACAGCAATTATTGCTAAGCTTACATACCCATGTATGTACGTATGTATGTCTGTATGGGATTTTTAGCAATTGGACACGTGCAAACTTCACATATGTATGAACGTATGTATATAACCAAATGCGTACATCAGAACACGCTTGCAGCAATTTATGTTTTATTTACATATGTACGTTTATATGCAGGTGTCTACACTCACGTGTGTTCAAGTTAGATTTTACCTGGTTCCGAGATGATACCGCGTGGTCACAACTATGTCCACAGCAACTCATTGGATTCCGTTAGGTACTCCACACAGATCGACTGACTGAAACTCCAAATCTTGCGTTGTTAACTCCACTCCAATGTCCACGTCCAACCAGGGGGCGCCAAAATGTTTAGGTAGATGTGCAGCTTGGCACTTGCAACGTAAATCGCGGACTTTTAGTTGGAACTAATAATTTCTAGCAAGCGAGCTTCTTGTTCGTCGTCTTCAATTCAAAGCATTTATTACAAGTGTGACCGTTTCGTGGTCTCATAGAAATATCAAACAAACTTCATGCTTAGAGGTAACAATAATCGAGGTAACTTCATTGTAACAATAAATTTCAAAAAGAATATAAGTAACTTCAAGTAGGAATATATGATATACAATAATACTAATGATGAGTTGACTTAACATTGACTATGAACAAACCGCTTATTTAATTCATTAACGTCAGTATCACATTTGTTTGATGATCGTTGCTTTCCAATACCCAACCCATTTATCTCCTTCCATGTCTGACTAGACGTAATTGCACTGTTAAATTTATTGCACAAATATTCGCTTTTAGCTTTATAGATCATTTTGTTGACATTCGTTCTTAATCTCTTAAAGTTTGCGTAAAGATAGTCAGTCTTGTACCCTTTCCATTTTTTGTATGCTTGATCACGTGATACAATGGCTCGTTTAATTTCATCACAGAACCAGGGGTTTCCCCTTGGCTTAATTATTTTACTTTTTAATGGTACAAACGTATTATATAGGTGGGTGATGTTAAGCTGAAGGTGCTCAACTTGCGCGTCCACAGTGGGTAGACTAAATAGACTGTCCCAGTCACATTTATGTTGTTCGATATTTAATAGGTTATAGTCAATGTTTTTGAAGTCTCTATAGTTAATGGAGTAGTCAGTATAGTCAAGAGAAATATTATAGGTCAGAAATATAAGGTCATGTTTCGAAAAGGCAGGTACAGAAATTTGATTATATAACAGAACATTATTTGGTTGGTTCACAAAGAACACATCCAAGAGAGTGTTGCAATTTCCAGAGTAGTGAATCGGCGTACTAAACATTTCAAATGGTTTTCTTTTAGGACGTCACTATTTAAGTCTCCAGCAAGTATAATATTGTTATATTGCACATACAGACTAGAAACAAGCGATATTAAATCAGAATATTCAACATTTCGATTTGGGCGATATATACAACCTATTAAAGCTTTTGCCTCATTCTTGGTGCCACAAAACTCTAGAAAAATATATTCTATTGCATTTCCAACGTCCTGCTTGCAAATAAATTTAGTTTTGAGTTTAGATTTTACAAATATTGCAACACCCCCGGCATGGCCCTGACGGTCAGAACGAAACATAGAATACCCGTCACATGAAACTAGAACGTCACACATATCAGAGACAAACCAAGTTTCGGACACACATATTATATCTACATCAGAACTAACAAATTAATGTCTAAATTCGTCTATCTTTTTTGTCAAACTTTGAGCATTAATATGACATACTTTTAAGCCTTTCTGTTGTTTGCATAATATCCTAATCAGAGCATGACTATTCGCCTGTGTATTAATTAGATTATTTGCATTTAGAGTAATAACTAAAACCTAAAATTAGATACGTACCTAACACATAAAAGAAATACAGTATTACACACCAACATTTTAAAGCTACGTTTTGACAAACAAAAAATTTTAAGAGAAATATACTTAAGGTTATCCGTGTACATAAAGAGAGCAACATAAGTATCATTCTGTGCGAAATGAATTATGTGCACTCGCTCCATCCAAATCAATTGCTGTCGCAGGGGCTGAGGGGGGATCTTCACGCTGCATAGCCAAAAGCTCCCCAAGCTTTTGGATACACACCGCTTCAGCTTTCTCATGCTGCTTGACGTTCACGAGGGAGCTGCGTATAAAGACAGCAGACAGGAGCTTTCGTTTTTTCATTCGCATCGCCTCTTTAAAAAGCTCATAGTTTGCCTTAATCAGCTGCTCATTCACATAGAATGGCACAGGTGAATCAAAGCCAAGAAGCTGTAAGCTCAGTTGTTGTTTTGCCTCGCGTCTATAAGCTCCGATTTGCCTAAGCAGAAAAGATTTATCCCGCACGTGCTCCAGTTTGACAATGATCACTGGGTCCACCACAGTTCTCGATGGGTTCCTCGGAAAACGTCTTTGATGGCTGGAGCTGGCTCGATGCGGAACGAGAAACAGAGGGTGTTGAAGATTGATTTGAGGTCTTCGCCCTCCTGGAAGGGAACACCATGTATGCGGAGGTCCGCAGCAATGCTTAAGTTGGCTTGCACAGCAAGCTTGGAGTCGAGCGTTGCCTCTAACCTCTGCACTTGCTCCTTCAGCGCGCTGACTTGGCCCGCCTCATTCTCCAGCTGTTGCACCCGTTGACCCAAACTTTGGATCTCCGCTTGCATGGCATTCATCCGGTCGCTTATGCCATTCAAGATGCGTTCCTCAGCTGTTTGGATTTTGCTAGTGATAAGCTCTGCTTGTTCAGCTAACTGGAGTCTTATCAACTCAAGGAGCTGAGGAGATGGAGCATCGGATGTGCGTCCACCGGCAGCACTTCCAGTATTTTCGCGTAGACGTTTGGTTGGAGGAGCCATATCGGGGACTTTACTTGTAAGTGGTGTTTGTGTCTGTGTTGTGTGCTTTCTATTTGTTGGTAATGTTTGTGTTTTTTGTCTTTGAGAGCTTTGGTTATTGCCTTGACACTTCCACCGAGGTGATTATTGTTTGATTTGTGACAAAACTTTAAGTTCTTTTGCAATTGCACAAGTCTATGCACAGTTTTGTGAGTGTTTGTTTGTGTTGTATATGTGTTGTATATATTTATTTAATTTTATTTAATTTATTCCAATTTTATTTAATTTGTCCAAATGGTAATTTCTTTTCGAAACCTAGATTTGGCACCAAGTTTGGGATTCTAAGCTGCCCTTCTAACTCCAGAGCTTTCGCTCTCGTCCACAAAGCTCCCTGCAGACGCAAGACGCCCACATGTGCAAAACCAATCCAACAGTGTACTTGTGATCTTTAACCAAAGCAGATCGACCCGCGTTAGAGTGTTGGTGGTAGTGAAAATGTGTTAGAGAAGCCTTGGGAAATGGAAAATCTTGGTCCAGAAAGTCTCAATCTTATATAAAATTAGTACCAGTTGAAGTCAGAAAATTGGCATACTAAAAGTGTCATATGAGCAGCCAGAAGCTGTAGCTTAAATTTTTCTTTGTATTTTATTTTTTTTTTCTCTTTAATTTTTTTTGTTAAATATTCTCAATTTGGTTTTGGATAAAGTAGAGTAAATTGTCTTGTGCCTAAAAAAAAGGCGAAAAGTCGGTGAAGTGAAAAATAACGTGTGTGCCAATCGGCCAAAGCAAAGTACAAGGAATCTGATGCTAAAGTAAATTAGAAAACATATTTTGGCTGTCCAAATGAAAAGCAAAAAGACTCTAAATCGAACACAATAAGACTAACTGAAACCACAAAACCAAACACTTTCCCAAATTCGTTAACAAAAAAAAAAAAAACCAACCAAGCAAAATTAAAACTATTAAAACAACCCCCTGATACAATTGGACCGCCGAAAGATCTTTCGCCGCTGGACCGGAAAAGCTGTAAGTTGGAAAAGAAAAGTTAAATATCATATACGGGGGTGTCACAGAAATCTCTAGAGATTTTGGCCTCGGTTGGTTTACAAATCGCTCGAAAAATCCGTCGGTGTCCCAGAACTTCAAGAGATTTCATTTTCTTATTTGACAATCGAGTTGGAACGTTTGTGTCCATGCTTATGGTATTTTTCTCTCAAATCTGTAAACAGGGTTGTCCTTTCTTGCAAAAAAAAATTTCCCATCTTCTAGTTTTAAGTTAATTTGATGTTTAAATGGAATTTGTTAGATGTGTTAAATGTTTTACGACGCAGTTTTAAATTATAATTCAAATTCTAGTCATATTTTTCAAAAATAAAATAAAAAATTTTAAAAATTTTTAGCGCCAATCACTAAATGTAACTGCAACCCTTAGCGCATGTTCATACTCAGAGAGCGCTTGTTGGTACTCAGAGAGCGTCACCATGTGTAGAGGGCGCCAACTGACGTTAAGTAGCGAGTTGATTTGTCAACATTCGGTTGGTTTTGCAAACAATAAATGAATCGCAAATTTTAATATTAAAACAATTAAAAATATTTAATTCATTTCATGCAATCTATGCAGAAAAACAATGTTGATTACATTTCCAATACCAATTTTATTTATCAAAATTGTTTTAATGGAGAATTTTGCCAAATCTCCCAACAAAACACGAGAGATTTAAAACCAACCGAAAGAGATTTCTGTGACACCGAGAATTGGTTTTGGGTTGGAATTTGGTTGGAAGAGATTTCTGTGACACCGCTGATAGTGTTACATTTTTGTCGAATTGGTGATTAATGTTTTGTGAACAAACATAATTTGCTCTCAGTCACTGCCTGTCATGGAGCTTACCAACAAACATTTTTAATTGTTGTTGTTATTGCTGTTATGCTGTGTGCAAATCAAAGATGAGAATAACGGCAAAGCGCATATGAAAGCTGAGAGAGTTTCGCTGTAAATTATTTTTGTTTATTAACCTTGAAATTTCGAGCCCTTTGATGTTGTTGTTTTAAACCAATTGCACTCAGCTGATCGATCTACAGTCGTGGCCCAAAATAATGTGCCCACCTTAAGCAAACCTTACAAATGCAAATTTAGCATTTCTTAAATTCAAGTAAATCATTATCCTAATATTTTGCATTATTAATTTCATATTTTAATTTACCTTAATATACTTTATTCCTATGCTTACATACCTATATATATAATTAACCTTACTTTTCAGCCTGCACAATAAATTGAATTTGAATTTTTTTAATGAAAACCAAACCAAGTTAAGAAAATGAAAAGCCAAAATCTGTATTAAAGTAAATCCTAGTTAATAAGTTTTTTTCTTCTACCAAATTATATTTTATTAGCCATTCTTAATCATTATAAAAACAAGTGAGAAAGTCGGTCAAGCCCGACTATAACATACTCTGTACCTGGAGTAGAAGCTGAATGCAATGCTGGTGCTGCGCTCATCTCAAAGTTCTCTCTCTTTTTCTCTCTCTCACCTTTTCTCTCTCTCTCTCTCTCTCTCTAAGATTGTGTGGTGTTAGTTGTGAATGGGTGGGAGGGGGTGGGGCAAGGGCGAAGTACTTTTTTGCTCATAACTTGAGAACCGCTGATCCGATCTTTATCATTTCTTCGGCAAATCGATACATTTTGCTAATTACTAACTATCTCTAGAAGGTACGAAACGTCTATCTTCAAAACTGTAGGAGATATAACGTTTTTTCCGAATTGCGGGGGCGGGAGGGGGCGTGGCAAAAATTGAAAATAAACTTGATCTGCCTGCAGCTATAAGAAACATTTGTCCCATACATGTCAAACCTCTATCTCTTACCATCTCCGAGATCTGTTTGTTCATACGGACGCACTGTGGGCCAGAAATCTCATTTTTTGGCCAAAACTCTGGCATTTCTACACCAGGCTAGCTAGAAAGCTGCGATTTTCGGCAAAATGGTCTTAAAAGAATGAACTTAAGTCACATAATTTAAAAAGCAACAAATAAATTTTATATGATATTCATAATCCAAATCAAAGTCGGAAAATATTTCAACTTTTTCGTTAAATAATTATAGAAAAAACAATTGTAGTTGAATTTGACCCAATTCTTGCATAGAAGTATATATAAGTACCACATAACTAAAAAAAATTAATGTGTCTTGATATCTTTAATGATTTGTGAGATATTGACCCAAGAAGTTTTTGACTTTGACTGCCCACCCTGTCGAGGATTTTCAGTCAATATGACTACTGTAACCGTTTTTTCTATCTATTCTACCTCCTCTTTAAATTCAATACTTAAAACAACTGAATTAAAATAAAAATTTAATTAATTAAAAATCTAATTTATTTAATATATTACACTTTACCTTCTGTGCGTCTAAGAGTATGCTACACATTTTGACACATTCAAATTGGCTTCGTTTCAAAGCGTTTTATAACAGAATGCGTGTGTTATATTCCGAAGTTGAAAAAAAGCATACATCTAGGGTGGCTGTATAACAGAACAAGATTGATTTCAAATAGGAATGTAATTTTAAATGCAATTTTATAAAAATTCAAAGCAAAACCGCGCAAAAGCGCATACCTACAGCTATAGTGCAATATTCAAAGAAAATATTTTGCCATGTTGCAAGGGAATCGCGAAGGGTACTAAGGGGTACTCTCAACTGAAAGTAGCCAAAAGTAAAAAACCCCAATATATTTAGGATTTTTTTCAGTTATTATGTAAACGCTTACGAATGAAAGCTTCTGTATATTTTTTAATTGATATCTGGTCCGTAGTCGAAAATAAAAAATCAAACTGCTTCAGCTGTTGCATTCCATTTTTCCAATAATAATTAATTATTTTTTGCATCGATTTTAAGAAAAATTTACTTTGAACGGCTGTCTCGCAAAAACCATTTCGAGAAAAGGTTCCAAATTTTGCCATAAAATAGCTATATCTATTTAAAATCATTGCAGATCTTCGTTTTGTCCAATTTCCAAAAAAAAAATTGGGACTTTTGGCCAAAATCTCGGGCTACTGGCCCAGTGTGGGACGGACGGACAGACAGACGGACAGACGGACAGACGGACGGACAGACGGACGGACAGACGGACAGACGGACACGGCTATATCGACTCGGCTGTTGATGCTGATCAAGAATTTATATACTTTATATAGTCGGAAATGATTCCTTCTCCCTGTTACATACTTTTGCACAAACTTAATATACTCTATGTACCTTCGGTACAGAGTATAATTATGATGAATTCTACCTAAAGCGTTTACCCTTCCGGGAGTTATGAGAAGCGAACCTGAACAACCATGAATCCTAATTAGTGTGCTTATGGGATCGTCCCCAAAAATGGACTTGCTGCTGGACGATCATGGTAGGGTGGGGATATACGGCTCCCAAATGTCACCTATGGGTAGCCAACAGCCACTGATAGTGTTTATATAGATGCAGCTTTCATTCATTCTGTTCTTTCTACTCTCTTCCTTTGTATCTTGCCCCTGTCTTTATGGTTCTAGCAGATTGATAGGCGTTTCAACTATACGTTGTATGTTACAAACGAGAGAGAGAAAAGCGAAAAAAATTCTTAAGTCAGTGAGATTTCGGTTTATGCAGAAAAAAGACGTGTTCCCAGAGAATATATAAAATAATTTTTTAATTATAAATGCGCAATATATTGTTGGTGAGTATCGAATTTAGTTACATCTACGGACTCAATAGCACTAAAGTATTATAATTATCATTAATTTGTCATTATTAATCAACTTTATTACTTAAAACAGGTCATTCCTGCAGAAACGATAAGCAACAACACTTTTAAAGTCCAATTCAGTAACAATCATCCCTACCATTAGAAACCAAAGGCGTCATGGCGAACATCAATAATAATAATAGAAATAAACAAAAATAGTTGTTTGTTTGTATATTAAATTATTTGTTAATAAAAATTGCAAATAGACTCAAATGTAGTTAAGTTGAATATGGGGGTGACATTTCACTCAAAGGCATGCAAAAAACATGAATTCGTAAGCTTACGGCCAGGTCTTCCTCCCTACGATATACAAAGTCAGTGCATCTGAAGTACTGAGTTCGTAAGGAGAAACGCGGAACCCGAAGGCTGGTGCGTGACGTCACCCAAACGGTTAACGGTTACAACAACAACCCCTGAGTTTCACGGCGTTTCTTAAGACAAACGAAGCGGAACCTTCAGATTTTCTCATGCCTTCTGACGTGATAAGTTGGCATGAAATATGGACATCTGTCATGCATCCAAGTCCGACTGGGAACACGAAGTAAACGTCGTTATGTCAAATATAGGCTACAAACAAACACACATATGTGTGTGCGTGCTATTTATAGAGCTCACGTATTCTCTCTTTCCATGCGTGTGTCGGCTGCGACGCTGGCAGAATTATTACTTCTTATCCCAGGGGATAGGGCAATTTGACCTTGTGCACCACTGGTCTATATCTACAATGTTAGTCCGACTATTTATGGAACAACCACCGTATGAAAAAATTGCATTGCGCTTTGTATTAAACAGAGTTTTCATGATGCAAGCCTTTGGCTCTTAAAATGTTTTTCCAAAAATAGGTTGTTGTCTTGTTCTATCTTGTTTCACAGGCAACAACGCCAACAATTAATCATTTGGCTTTTAATCTTTTATTTGTCGCCAGTCAACTTGATCTTTTGCCATGCCGTAAGCCCTTTTTTGTTTTTGTTTGCTGTTGTTTTGAGTTAAAAGTTTACGTAACTCTTCATCAACCATCCACTCACTCCCTCTTACACTTTGTCAGTCTGTCCATCCGTGCGTCTGTCTATGTCTCAGTCTCAGTTTGTTAAGTACGCTTTGGGTCGCTTAAGCAGGCTTAATCGCATTATTACTTTTACGAGAGTTTTTCTTTATGATTTACGGCATCTCTCAAATGCAACGAGGGTAGTTGATGCTTTTCTCTTTGGCTCAATTTGTTGGAAATGAAAACATCAAAATTAAATTTTAAGTGTCTGCAGAGTTTTCGGATTGTAAATTGTGGAATTAGAGTGAGATTTTAAGCAAAAGAGACGAGAAAAAAAAGGTTTAAATGTACAAAAATTTGGGACAGCTTAGACTCAAGAATGGAAAATCGTAAAAGAAATTCGAAAATGTTGTGTGTTATAAAAATAGGTAGTAAAATTGTTTTGTACTCATCACCCTATACCCACTTTTTATATAACAGGCAGAAGGAATCATTTCCGACCATATAAATTATATATATTCTTCATCAGCATCAACAGCCGAGTAGATATAGACATATCCGTCTGTCCGTCCGTCCGTCTGTCTGTATGAACACCTTGATCTCAGAGATGGTAAGAGATAGAGGTTTGACATGTATGGGACAAATGCTTCTTTTATCTGCACGCAGGTCAAGTTTGTTTCAAATTCTGGCCACGCCCCTCCCGCCCTCGCAATTTAGAAAAAACGTTATATCTCCATACAGTTTTGAAGATAGACGATTCGTACCTTCTAAAGATAGTTAGTAATTAGCAAAATAAATCGATTCGCCGAATGATAAAGATCGGATGTGCGGTTCTTAAGTTATGAGCAAAAATGTGAAAAATAGCCGCGTTAAAAAGTGTTGCAAACTTTTCATATGTTCACCCGAAGAAACGCAGGAACATGTTTTTTCATGAGTAACGGGTATATCGAAGTCGGTTAGAGCCGACTTATACTTGCGCTCTCGTTTTTTGATAACATCAACCTTGCCGCTAGCTGCAAGGTATGTGCAGCACATCTGACAATGGACATTACAGATTCTAATGACTTTTGGATTTGCTCTTCCTCAACATCACCGAATTTCTTCTGACTGCTCTCAAAATAGTCATCCTGTTCTTCGTGCATGATTTGGCTCATTCTAATAACGTTGGCCCCATTGTCGGTGGTGGTAGAGTAAACTTGATCGATGTCAAGTTTAAACAGATGCACAGTGGGCGAAATGGCTTACCTAGCGGTTTTAAAATCACAGCTCTAAGGAAAAATTTTTTTTTGTGGACATTTTTTTTCTTTGGTTGCAAAAAGATTTAGCTATAGTTTAAAAATTTAGTAATTTTTTTGTATAATGTTTTTTTTTTTTGTGAAAGTTGCATTTTTTTATCATATTTTGAACATTGTTTATTTCAATCAGGATAGCATTATAAAACTTTTAATATTAGTGTTTGATATTTTTTCTCACTAAAAATATATTTAACTTTAATTTTAAAAACCAATTTTTCTAACTTTTATGTATTTTTTCATTTTTTATTCGGCCCTCTTTGGGGTTCATTTTCTTCAAGTTTGCTTATTACACAAGCTAAATACACTAGTTTACAGCATTTCCGATCCCGACCATCTGGCAAGCATTTCGTATGTAAATCCATTTGCTGAGTCCAAAAATCCAATCCGCTAATTTTTGTATGGGGCCGTTTTGATTTTTGATTTGTAAAAAAAATACCTTCAGAAAAATGCGTATATCTTCAGTATCGTGTCTTTCATTATAAAAAGGTAATGCTCTCTTGGAAGGTAATTGAACGCCCTATCATTCATTCATACACCACTTCTTAATCCGGTGCTCGACTTCGGCGTAATAAAGGCTCTTATCTGCAACTTTGCACTAAATTGATAAATTTAAAAAAAGATGCTAGATTTCACAGTGCAACAAATTCCAACTTTTTTAAAAACTACCACCACTATGCGGAATCGATAGTGCTACCCGAACTGAGTAAATCCCTATCAGCGTTTGGCTAGATTGGTAGCACTTTTTTTTTTATGTTAAAAAATGTATTAGCTTGTTAAAATATTTTATACAGTATTAAATTGGCAACATTTTGGCTGATAAATTGGAGAATTTTCAAAAAACCGTCCAAAAATTATTTTTTTCTTTATTCATGGACTACAACAATTAAAACGCGTAGTGTTTTGCTCTAAAAGCTTAAAAAAATTAATTAGCAGCTATTTTGGTAAAAAAACTTGAGAACATAATGAAGAATGATAACAAAAAAGTGACTTTTATTGGATATACACACTTTTGGGGCCGATTTAGAGGATGTGGAAGTGTTCAGATTGTAAAACCTTGTTCAGAAGGGATGTTTGGTATCCCAAAAGCTTCATTTTTCCCAAAGAATGTGTGCCAAAAATTTTGATTTTTTAAAAGTTATACTCGAAAAAGTAAAAAAATTCGATTTTTCAAAAAAGTTTTTTAAGAAAAACTCCCGGAAATCAAAATTTTTTTGAAAATCTTTGTAAGAAAAATTTATTCCGCGGACTGTCAGCTACAACTTTGCCGAAGATAGTTTGCAGCTATCACTAAAACTGAATGAGCTGTATGCCCAAATCTTATGACACCTTTTTTTTGATATCACACCCAATTTCAAAAACTTTGAGGGTTCATAAAAAAAAATAGAGGCAAGCTAACTTCGGCTCGACCGAAGTTTATATACCCTTGGAGCATGATATGTGCCTGACAGTTTGTATGGCAGCTATACTATATAGTGGTCCGATTTCGAAAAATTTTGGTGAAATTATGTGAAATAATGGAAAACTTATAAATACGAGCGTTGGGACCGATAACATTGAAAACAAAAAAGTTTTTCTCACAAAGACTTTTTTTCAGACCTAACTTTTGTATGGCAGCTATACGATATAGTTGTCCGATTTCGACAAGGCTTGGTGAAATCATGTGAAATCATTAAAAATTTATAAATACGAGAGTTTCTCACAAAAACTAGTTTTTCAACCGATCGTTCCTATGGCAGCTATATGCTATAGTCATCCGATCCGGCCGGTTCCGACAAATGTGCAGCGTATTTCTACCAAAAGACTTCGTGCAAAGTTTGGTTAAGATAGCTTTAAAACTGACGGAGGAGATAGCATAGAAACAGACGGACAGACGGACAGACGGACGGACAGACGGACGGACAGACGGACGGACGGACAGACGGACATGGCTATATCAACTCAGCTCGTCATGCTGATCAAGAATATATATACTTTATGTGGTCGGAGATGCTTCCTTCGGTGCGTTACAAACATCCGGACAATTTCAATATACCCTCTCCAAGGGTATAAAAAGTGCTACCAATCTAGCCAAACGCTGATAGGGATTTACTCAGTTCGGGTAGCACTATCGATTCCGCATAGTGGTGCTTGGTAGTTTTTTTGACTGTTGCACAGTGTTTTAAGTGCGATTTTCACCACGAAAAAAATTGTGTAAAATTTATTTTTTTGCTGGTCACTAAGGATTTATCTATTAAAAATACGCCACATAACTCATTAAAATCCGATCAAGAATAAAGAAGTTATTGGCATTTTAGTAAAAAATGGAAGGTTTCAATTTCAACCAAATTAACTTGGTTTGACTGTTTTATGTTCGTCAGAGGAGGCATAGTTAAAATTCAAACAATTCTATTTAAGAGCTACTATGACCTAACAAATTTATTTTGAACCTGGTTAAGTTTTTTTGTGATTGACTTAGGTTGGAAAATGAGTGCAAGACGTCAAATTGAATGCAAGAATGATCTTGGTATGGTTGCGGGCATTACTTATTTTCCTTTATAACGCCGAAGTCCAGCACCGGATTAAAAAGTGGAGTACCAACGTAAATTTTATATCAGCGGATCTGATGTACATAAAAGGGCATTTATTAAGTCCACCATTGTGTCCTCTCTTGATGTCTTAATCTCTGTTCCGTGCTTCTAACGCTTCTTCCGACATTTTTCCTATAGGAAGTGGTGACTCTTTAATTATATCAGCTCCATGTATTCATATTTTATGGAGTTGTTGCAGCTACAAGCTCACTACAAGACGCTTTCTTAACACTTTCAGAAATTTTGTTCATTTTAGTTCTACTGGTGCATTCGTCGAGCAGTTTTTTAGGTCTTCCGCGATAATCTTGCTTATCAACTATTATGAATTATCTGTCTAACCACTCTTTATTTTTTTCCTCAAACTTCTGGAACAAAATTTATATTTTTTTGGCTGTTAGTTGTACCCCCATTTCATCATACATTTTGATATCAATTATATTATCAATAATATAGCTTTCAACCAGGGTTCTCAAAGTACCGTACAAAGTACCGTACTTATGTGTAGTACACAAGAAGTACTGAACAAAACCAAGTACCGTACTCAGAAAAGTACGGTACATTTTTCGTTTCGTACTGTACGAAATCACAAGTACGGTAAATAATTTGTAACGCACCGACCGAAAGCAAGTACGGTACAGCGTCGTAACGCACCGAGCGATAAAAAAAAAGAACCGAACTTTTTGTGTTCAGCACTCGTACGTACTAAACAATTTTAGTTACGTACAATGAAGTACAAAATGGTTTTTTGTTAAGTACTCGGAGTGTAAATCGAATTTAGTTACAGACTTTGTGATGGGTGCACCGACTGAAGACTTATTAAATCGCGAAAAAAAACCAAATAGGAAGTTAAAAATCATGTCAGGATCAATGCATAGTGACGACTAAGGGGTCTCCATGGTAATAAAACCGCGAAATGCAAGTGCCGACATGGTTATAAGGTATGCAATGATTTGATTAAACTCCTCTTTTGTCAAGTCTAAGTTAAAGTTGGCTTTATTTTGGCGTTTGCGAACTTTATTGGCTTCAGTCACTTCTTCGACCTTTTGGTTATGGACGATTTTATAATGCCGCTTAATGTTAGAGGCGTGATGAACCAATCGTTTCTTACAGATCACGCAGGATACAATTCTGGTATCCTCTGTCTCAAGCAAGTTGTATTTTGACGGCCGCCCCATCCTTTTTTCAGTGGCAAATTAACTTTTTACAAACAGAAATAGGTTTTTAATCAATACTTGATTCCACAAAAGTTGATTGATAAGTTAGACTGCTTATTGACTTGCCACAACTTTTACAAATTATGAGGCTCTATAACTAAAATCATTTTGCACTTATCTGTGCCGCCTACCCAGGTCTCAGTGGAACGCGCATTTAGTGCCCTACCTAATATTGGCAAAAAATTGCGTAATAGACTTAGTGCTAATGCACTCACATATTAATTGAAAACTTAGTTCTAAATTGCTTAAAGTTATGTCTTTGTCATTGAATAAAACAAGTTTATTTAATAAACCCTTAATACAATTGGAACTATTTTTGAATAACGCTTATGCATTACATCTGGCAGGCTTTTATACAAATTTACAAGCGAAAATGGTGGATAATGGTCATCCATGGTTCGTGGTTCAGTATTGCCATAGACAGGGCAATGAAGTTATGTGTGATAGTTTGTGGCTTTGAAAATCAATTTCTTAAGCAATTCGCGGTTTTATTACCATGGAGACCTCTTAGCCGTAGCTATGCATTGATCCTGACATGATTTTTCAATATCTTGAAAGTAAAATTTGTTTGGCATTATTATATTTTTTGATCCTTTTTTTTATCGATTTATTGATTTGTCAGTAACAGACAGTGGTTTGAAACAGTTTTTAAAATCTGGACTATGTTCTTTTCCTTTGGTCATTCGTGGTATTAATCGCGGTTTGGTATTGTCATAGACAGGGCAATGCAGTTATGAGTGATCATTTGTGGCTTTGATGAGTACCCCAGCCAGCAATTGAGCAAACGTTATGCAAAACAATCTTAAAGTAAGCTTACTTTTGCATGCGTTGTCGTATGGCAGCCTTCGAATTTCAAATGTCGTTTCGGCTGCTGAGAGAAATTTCGTGATCGCTCTCTTACTCTCTCTCGCTCTCCCGGAATGCTAGGCAGCTGCAGCTGACGTTCTTGTGTGAAAGGAAAAGAAAAAAAATTACAGCTTCCTTAAAGCGAATACAAAAAAAATTTACAGCTAACCTTGAGCGAAGGCGAGAAAAAAAAATGTGTATACATAAGTCATTCCAGTTGTTGCTGATGCAGAGGAAAGAAGCAAAAAAAATTACTGTCAAATAAAATGTAATACTGCGTGCGTTTGTTAATGTTAATTTGTTTAATGTCGGCAGCAAAAAAATCAAGAAGTGTTAAGCGCTACGCCAACGAAGTTTTGCAACATTTGTGGAACAGCGGTGCATCATATTCCGTGGAGAACGGGGGTGAATGTTCAGAACAGGAGAATGGGTCGGAAGCCGAAAATAATTTTGATTGCTTCTTGGCACAAGATGAAAGTTATTCGTCAAGTGAAAGTGACTATCCGTCGACTGACTCTAATTTTGTGTTTAATGAAGCTTTAGCTGAATGGTTTGTAGAGTGCAATGTATCCAATGTTCATGCTAATAAATTATTAGCACTGTTACGTCACAAATTTGACGGCATTCCAAAAGACATCAGAACGCTAAAGCGCACGCCGACTGATGCTCCAACTGTATCGTTGGAAGGAGGAGAATATGTCCATTATGGCTTAAAAGATTGTTTAACAGACTTTATGCGGCTACATAAAGTGGACACAACGATATTGGACTTGAACTTTAACATCGATGGGTTGCCAATCTCCAAAAGTTCCATGAAGAGCGTGTGGCCTATTTTAGGTAATGTGAATGGGACGGACACAGTTTTTGTAGTCGCAATTTTTTGTGGACGGTCTCATCCCAACGATGTTAATAAATTTTTTGCAGAATTTGTAGAAGAGTTGAACGATCTTCTCGAAAACAAATTCATACATGAAAATGAAATTTTTACAATTAGATGTCGAGCATTTATTTTGGATGCACCAGCCAGGGCACTTATCCTCGGGGTCAAAGGTCACGCTGGCTATAGTTGCTGCACAAAGTGCACTCAAAGGGGCGAACGAAAAGATAATCGTATGATATTTCATTACCAAAATCATAAATTTCGCACAAATTTAAGTTTTCGGCAAAGAACTGATGCCAGCCACCACAATCATCAAAGTACTTTGGAGATAGAAAAACTTCCAATCGATATGATCCAAGTCTTTCCCCTAGATTATATGCACGTTGTATGCTTGGGCGTAACAAAGTCTTTGCTAGTATCGTGGTTGAAAGTAAAGAACCGTAATTATTCTTTGAAACCAAGTGAAATACGAAAACTAAACGATGCATTTTTATCTATGGCGCCTTTTATTCCAAGAGAGTTCTGTAGGAAACCCCGAGATTTTAAGGAGTTAGATCGATTTAAGGCAACTGAATTCCGTCAGTTTCTTTTGAATACTGGTCAGGTTGTGTTAAAAGGCATTTTAAGTGAAGAGAGGTATGAACATTTTCTGCAACTTAGTCTTGCAATTCGAATTCTGCTTAATAAAGAAGATTGCGTAATAAATAATCAATGCGCAGATGAACTCTTAAAGGATTTCTTAAAAGGGGTTCCTGTTTTATATGTTGACTTGCTGTTAACATATAATTTTCACTGTTTAAGTCATTTGGCGAGAGATTCAATGCAATTTGGATCGCTTGAGACAACCAGTGCTTTTAAGTTTGAAAATAAACTAGGCAAACTCAAAAAATTAGTAAAGAAAAAAAATAACGTTCCCTCACAAATTTACAACAGACTGGTTGAGCAGAGTGTGCATGGAACTCGGCAAATAAATTTAGACTCGAAAAACTCAAAAGTTCGAAGCGATGGCACTTACAAATTCGTTAGAACAAAAAACTTTTATTTGTCGTCTATTGCACCTGACAACTTTTATTTAGTACAAAATTGTATTTTTAAAGTACATTCCATTTCAAAGTCTCAGGAAAACAAAATTATTGTTCACGGTCTTAGAGTACAAAACTTATCTGACTTATATGACAAGCCTCTACAATCAACGTTTTTTAACATATATAGTGCAAAATATTTAAGTTTTAACGAAACAACTGAAAGTCATTACCTTGATGAAATAACATCGAAAGTTGTTTGTTTTCGAATCTTCGCCGAAACCTCTTGTGCATTTGTACCACTCATACCAGATCATGAAGCGCAGCAATTTTAATTATTCGGTCAAAGACCCTTCCATTCATGAGGAATCTCCATACTCACAAACTTCGTATATTATGCAACCAAGCCCAAGTGCAAGACTAACTTCTTTGGACAGTGCAACTTCGTTTGGTAAGTTACATACTTTAATATGTTAAAAGCTATTTTTTACAAGAATTTACACATATTATTTCTTTACGACAGCAATTCAATCCTTGATCAACGACGCATGTCAAAAGGCTGTTGAAAAGGTGGAAGAACGCAACAAGCTTATATTGCTCAGGCTTACGGAGGAAACTCAAGGGCTGCGAAAAGATGTTCGCGAATTGAAGAAAGCAGCTTCGCATAATAACTCCACCATTTTACCAAGCAAACCATTTAGCAGCGTTAAAGATTTTCTTCGGTTTGAGAAAGCTGTTCAGGAAGATATAGACAAATTTTCCTTACTGGTAAGAATTTAAATTGGCCAGAATCACGTCGAAATGATGGTGCTCTGAATACATGGATTTTTTTTATTTTTTCTTTCAGAAAGCAGATCTTAAACGATTGTCGACCTCAAGTTTGAAAAAATTTGTTACGAAGTCTTGGCAAAAACTTATGGATGACGGAGTCGCAGAAAGATTTTCGTGGAGAGGTACTGCGGAGAAGCAGTGCATTCGAGCTTTTACTGTCACCACTGCCATTCGTCGTAAGTTACAACGCATTCATTCAGTCTATAATCAATTATTAATATTCATACTTAAATTCCGTTCCAGAAACATTTACTTCCGAAAATGAAGGCAAGGAAGAGGACTTTATAGTTGCCTCGAAATCGTTTTTTCAATACTCAAAAAATCGTATTAAGATAAAAGCAACAAAAAATAGTTCAATATAAAGTAACAATTTCTTAATAACGTTATGTTCCTTTTTTGCTCCTCGAAATTTAAGCTTAAAAGACATCAAGTTCCTTTTTTAAATATAGGAAAAACGCTAATTCAACTTAATATTTCATTTTTTTTTATTACTTATATAAAAATCCTGTTCAAAGCTTAATTTGTTTTGAGTAATCAAAATAACTGAAAATGGCCAACTTTATTTAATTTCTATTTTTGATAAACATTAATAATAAAAATAGAATGAAGAATACTCACAAAAATATGTTTAAAACGAAATGTATTATTAGTAAACAAAAGAACTGAAAAAGCTAATTCAATTTAATTTTAATTTTTTGATTAATATTAATAAAAAGAAGCCAATAAGAACACTTACAAAATAAATGTTTAAAACGCTTAATTATTTCAATTGGAATACGTGTTTTTTAACCCTTTTTACTAAGCTTGGGGAAAGCTTATAAAAAATAATTATAAAACATTTACTAAACACATTTGCAAAACGTGTTTTTACTTGTTTTAGAAAACATGTTTTACAAGCGTCGTTTAAAAGCTTATAAAGATGGTTTCATTTCGATTATAAAACGCTTACTTTGATGCGTTTTATAAATGTCACAGCAGCGTTTTATAAGTGTTTCGCTTACTTTTGAACACTTACAAAACGTTTATTTTTATATGAAATTGTTTGCTGGGTACGGTACTTATTGAGTACGTAACTTTTGTTGTGTATACGAACCCTGCTTTCAACAGCTGAACTTTTTTTATTGGCATGGACTCGTTGCGCCATAGAAGAAAAAGCTCTCGCCTGAGCACCGACATTGCGTCTAAAAAGTGTAATATCAAGTAAAGTTGGTGGTGGCCGGCATTCATATTGGACATTTCACAAACACAAGACAACATAGTAATTCAAAAAAAATATTCTAGCGCGAATCCCCACGAATCTCGGAAGTTCTGGTCCATGAAAGTCGTATGTTGGCTAGTTTCAAGTTGTTAGTGGTATAGTCAACTTTAACTTAATGTTTTTATACAGCGATAAAGCACAGAACGCAAAACAAATATTTTTTTAGTTAATACATACCTCTAGCTATAAATAAAAACACTTTACTTCCACTTAATTGTCACAAAGGCAACTTTAGAAATAATTTGACAATGCACATAAAAAGAGCGGGAGACCTGAGTGTTGCACCTGCTGAAACATATGTTGTGTTTGACAACTCACAGCTGATTAACTAGGGCATGTCAAACAAAATAGAAACTATCGATAAGCCTAGTGGAATATTAGTAATCGATAGAGACATCATTTTGGCGCCAATAAACAATTTGAAAATTTTATTAAATGGAGCTAGATCGGCCATTTCGCCCACTGAAATTCGGAAAATTCCCGGAAAATTATGCATGAAAAAAACTATTTTTCATCCGATTGTCTTGAAACTCGGTGTAATAACGCACGCTTTTATTAGATGTTACTCTGTTCGTAACTGAATATCAACTGAATTGTGTATATTTGTGTGTAAATGTTAAAGAAGTGTTTGTGTTGACAGCAAACTCGTCACATGCTCCTTATTAGGTTCCCACATCCTTCTTTTTCTTTTTAGCTGCTTAGTTTCCTCCTAACTCTTAAAACCCGATCAATTGTTCCGAGGAAGGCTCTTCTTCACCTTGCTCATCGTCCAATGTCCTAGCCAGTTTTCTCATTGACCGAGTCTACACTCCAACATGTTCGCCCTGCTCATTAACAATCTGCTGCAGTTCTTCTGCCGAATCTTCCGATATTACATTGATATCTGCAAACGCAACAGATTCCAAGGATAACCCTGTATTCGGTCACATAGAAGTTGGTGCTGGTGCAACTGACACTTTCTTAAGATGGCAAATATTCCTCTTCCAACGATTTCTACCATACTACCATCCATTTTCACCACACTATATTCCGTAGTGTCCAAATTAGCATTAAGCTTGCTTGGGAAAACGACGTTTCTTAGCAAAATATTATCGCCAACATTGATGTCCGTCTCCCTGGCTCCTCTCTTTTTGTCGGCCAATGTTTTCCCTTTTTTTTTCCTGACTGAATTTCTCAGCTGAATCTAGGAAATTTCCTGTCAGATCATTTCTCTTATAACACAGTTGAAAGGCCTTGGAGGCCTTCGTGCCATCTCCCCCTTGTGAAGTAATACTAAGCGGTAGTTCCGCAAGAGGGAAACGGAGAGTAGGGGTGGTTTTAGTGGGTGAGGAATTCCGAGTCCCACACTTTGGCTTTTAATGCTTTCCCCCCTATACAAAAAAAAAAAAAAAAAAACAGTTAAACATTAATTCAGAGGGCGTATTTCTAGTTGAGCCGTGAGGTGTTACGTAGTACATTAGTACATACTCCCGAATTTCTTTTTTTATAGTCGGTCTTATTTGCATAGGCAATCTTTAAACGCTTTCCCAACGATCTATTCATATTTTCGACATCTCCATTAGCTTGTGGCCAATATGGTGGGGTCATAATAAATTTTACAGCAATCTCCGAATTCCTTACTCACATACTGCCTTCCATTGTCGGTTCTCAGGTTTTCTGGAATGCCAAAACGGCAAAATATTTAATTCATTGCTTAAATAATTGAAGACGACGAAATTGACTTCAGAAATGTCAAATCCATATATCTAGAAAAATAGTCAATAAGGACCAAAATGGCGAGTGCCCTAATAGATCTGTAGCAACGAATTTCCAAGGAGCACTGGGAAATTTGTGTGTCTTCATTCGAATCGGATTTTCAGGTAATGAGACTAGCAAACAGTCCAAACAAGCTTTGACTTCCTTCTCCTCGTCCCTGTCGATCCCTGGCCACCATACCTTAGACTTTAAACGTTGCTTCATCGCCGATTCGCCAGGATGGCCTTCATGTGCAAGAAGAAGTATCCTCGATCGCAGCAGCTGTGGAATGACTAATCGTGTGCCTCTCAGTAACATTTGCCCCACACTCGACAATTCCAACCGAAAAGGGTAGTAACCATGATACAATTATATTAGGTATGGCATTCAGAGTTTATCGAGGACTGACAGCTTTTGCTAATATCGAGAGAGAGAGAGAATAAAACAAAAAGCAAAGCACCCTTAGAATTACAAACACATAGTATATACATGACTAAATTTTATTAGTATTCGCTTGGCACTTTTCAAATGGCAGCTGATAAAGCCAAATCGCTGCTTGGGAGCGTTGCCGGTTGGAACAGTCAAGCCTGGTAATGGCGCTGCTTCTTCGATAGAGATTTGTTCTGAGTTTTGATTGTTTGGCCAATAATTGTTTGCTTTTTTGAATTTTTGCCCGTTTTTGCCAGTGAAGAATTGAATTTGTAGTGATTGTTCGCTATGCGGTCTGGGGTTAAGATCCCGCCCTGAAATGACTTGCTAGCCGGTGTCAGCCCAAAATGCAGTGCCGTAACAATATGACAGGAGAAACACACAGCCACAAACTCGAGGTCTCTTCTTGGGGGAACCCTGATTTACTTCATTGCCGGCCAAGAGAGCACTCTTTAGACCAGAGGCGGCGATCCACAGCTCACACGAGCCGGTGTTGGTCGTGTTTTTAAGCAAACGCGTGCCGAACTTGTGGTTGTGTGAATCGGTGAAGATTTCATTGCAAGTTAAACTACTGCAGTCTGGAGGGAGTTCTCTTGTTCACCAACACAAGCGCCCTTTTCTGTCCTCTCCATTTGGCCGTCTCTGCTCCAGTCCACAGGCGTCTTACTTGCAATTCAGTGTTCACCGATTCACACAATCAAGAGTTCTTCTCGCGTTTGCATAAATCCAGGACTGACATCAATTCCGGGTAGCTATGGGCTGGCACTGCTTTACATCGACATACGCAACAGTATTGGCCCGACATTTTCACAAATTATAAATAAATCCCGTCGGCAAATCAAAAAAAAATTCGTTAGCACACAACCTTTTCAATCAAATGACAGCAACAAAATGAAAATTTGGAGTCCCCAACAGAGAGCTCTCTCAGAGAGCACCTTACCCTATATAATTGTATCATGGTAGTAACAATTTGATTTAAATTTTACACACGAATTGTTCAGGCCCGATATAGCATCGAAAATATCTTCATCCTATGCGTTCTTGTTGACAACCTCAGATACTGTTAGGGCAACTAGGACAGAGGTGGAGACTATTTTAAAAAAATTTTGTTCCCCGCTCCAATCAAAAAGGCATCACCGCTTGTGTTGCTTAACCTTGACAGTGAATCTGCAATATTCTCCTTGCCTGCCTTATATATTACCTTAAACCGGTATGATTGAAGTCTAAGTAAAAATCTTTCAATTCTAGCGGGAGGATCCGAGGTCGGTTTAAAAATTATCTTCAAAGGTTTATGGTCAGTGATTAATTCGAACTCCAGTCCGGCGAGATAATAGTAGAATTTGTCTACAGCCCAGACTAGGGCAAGACTCTCTTTTTCCGTTTGAGAGTATCGTTTTTCCACGTCCGATAGACTTTTGAAAGCAAAAGATATAATGCGTGGTTCTCTATCGTTGCCAAATTGGACTAGTACTGCGCCTAAAGCAACAGGACTAACGTCAGCCACTAGACATGTCCGATGTTTTGAATCAAAATATGATAACGAGAGCTTGCGGCCACTTTCTGTTTTACATACTGAAACGCTTCATCCTCCGTTCTGCCCCACTCGACCTTAGCATTAGTCCTTAGCAGGCGATGCAATGGATCTGTGCTGTTGTCTTTGTTCTTCAAATATTCATTGTTCCTTTTAAAAATGTTATATACTTCTTTGTCCGCATTATAATGCTCTATCTCGCTGTTTCCAAATATTATAACATCGTTCAGATAATTAAGGGCCCCAGAGCACGGAGAGAACAATTGCTCCAACATCCTTTAAAATGTTTCTGGAGCAGAGTTCATACCAAACATAAGTTTCCTATATCGAAATAGACTTTTAGGTGTAATAATCTTGATTCATCCAGTGCAAGTTGATGATAGACGTCTTTTAAGTCCAGCCTCGAAAATAACTTGGCCCCATTTAGTTTTGTCATAAAGGAATCAAATGTCGGAAGGGGAAATTTTCTCTGCGAATTGCCTTATTGGCTTGACGCATGTCGACACAGAGTCGCATGTCTCCATTTCCCTTAAAAACCAAAACTTAAGGTGATGTCCAAGCGCTCGGACCTGTGACTGTCTTTATAATATCCCTATGTAATAGTTCATTGAACCGATCTGATCTTCCAACGCTGCCGGAACTCAAAGGTTGTTTTATTGGTCTTATAAAAGGATCAATTGATAGCTTGACCGCCACACCGACCCACTTTGTAAAAGGTAAAATATCTCTAGTGTCTATCTTATATACGTCCAATCTCACTCTTAGGACATTTAATTGGGTGGCAATTTCTTTACCCAGCAATGTTTGTCTTCCATGTTTTATCACATAGAAGGTTGCAATAGTTTCTGACTTACCCTTTACAGATATGGGGGCTTCTGAGGAACCGAAAGAATACTTGTAAACTTGACTTCTTAATCTTAATACAAACTCTGACAAACTTCCTCCCTCTGACTGAGTCATCATTCGATAAATGAATCGTTCATTTTTGAAGTTTGTCCTCCAATGCCTTGAATACGTCATTATTTTCTTCTTTTTTTTCATAAGGGAGAGATGTAACAGCTTATTCCTCTTCTTCTACAAAAGAAGTTACTTCATCAGCTTCCGCATAAATATAAAATGATCTTAGACACGCTTCCCATACAGTTCGCCATAACGATTTATCAATAGTTTTACATAAAAATGGTTTCAAATCTGCCATTCCGTTTCCGCTGGAGAAAAATAAAAATAAATTTTGTTAATTTTTATATATTTTTAACATTACAGTCTGCATAATCGTGCACGACTCCTGGCCTCGCCAGCATTATATGGCTAACTGCCTATGACCACACCAAGGAACTGCAGTGTTATTGCTTTGTCCTTGGATTGTCTATATATTTTTTATACCCTGTACCCATTCAAAATGGGTAAAAGGGGATCATGAAGTTGTGCAAATGTATGTAACAGGGAGAAGGAAGCATTTCCGACCCTATAAAGTATATATATTCTTGATCAGCATCAACAGCCGAGTCGATTTAGCCATGTCCGTCTGTCCGTCTGTCCGTCCGTCCGTCTGTCCGTCCGTCCGTCTGTCCGTCTGTCTGTATGAACGCGTAGATCTCAGAGACTATAAGAGATAGAGATACAAATTTTTGCATGTACATAGGTATAGGCCGTACGCAGATCAAGTTTGTTTCAGATTTGCAAAATTTCCCCCCTCCCCCCTTAAACCGCAAAAAACTGTCAGAGCCACAATTTTAAAGTTACATCCACGTCGCTTAATATATATTATCTTGGGCCTTAAATCTATCTACACTGAAACGCACAATGAGATATGAGCTAAAACACCGAAGTTATTAACGAAACAAATTTTGTCCCCTCCCCCCCACCACGCTGTGCAGCTACCCAGTCGGACTTTGCAGCATGTGCTTCCCAAAATAAGTACATTTGGTGGCATGAAATTTCATGGAAATAGTCACTACATAATTTTTTGGCATGACATTAGCGCATTTATCATAATGAAAAACTCACACGTTCTTTTCTCAGGTATTCGTAAGGCTTAAAGTCGGCCTATCGTGAAACGGTTAAGTCTCTCTTAGTCGTGGGATGAGCACGAAGTAGAAAAACGAAGTCAGCTCCGAACGCTTGGCGAACGTTGAGCAAACGAGAGAGAGAAAAGAGAAAAAAATTCTTAAATCAGTGTGATTTCGGCTTATGCAGAAAAAAGACGTGTTCCCAGAGAATATATAAAAAAAATTTTCAATTATAAATGCGCAATATATTGTTGGTGAGTATCGAATTTAGTTACATCTAGGGACTTAATAGCACTCAAGTATTATAATTATCATTAATTTGTCATTATTAATCAATTTTATTACTTTTAACAGGCCCTTCCTGCAGAAACGATAAGCAACAACACTTTTAAAGTCCAATTCAGTAAAAATCATCCCTACCATTAGCAACCAAAGGCATCATGGCGAACATCAATAATAATAATAGAAATAAACAAAAATAGTTGTTGGTTTGTATATTAAATTATTTGTTAATAAAAATTGCAAATAAACTCAAATGTAGTTAAGTTGATTATGGGGGTGACATTTTACTCAAAGGCATGCAAAAAACATGAATTCGTAAGCTTACGGCCAGGTCTTCCTCCCTACGATATACAAAGTCAGTGCATCTGAAGTACTGAGTTCGTAAGGAGAAACGCGGAACCCGAGGGCTGGTGCGTGACGTCACCCAAACGGTTAACGGTTACAACAACAACCCCTGAGTTTCACGGCGTTTCTTAAGACAAACGAAGCGGAACCTTCAGATTTTCTCATGCCTTCTGACGTGACAAGTTGGCATGAAATATGGACATCTGTCATGCATCCAAGTCCGACTGGGTATAGCTGTGCTGCGCGCGCGTACATATGTGTGTGTGTGTGTGTGTGCGTGCGCGTTTTTGTTTGCTAATATGTGTGTGTGTGTGCGTTTGGGTATGTGTGTCTGTTTGTCAAGTGTACAGGGTATTATGAGGTCGGGCTACTCGACTTCAACGATCTTACTTGTTTTTTTTTTGTGTTTTCTGTACTAAAGCCATAGCACCCGCAATGTTATTGCATTAGTTCTAGGCGTAAGGTACCCTCCATCCGTTACGACCAATTCGTAACAGAGTTGCTCACCCGTTAAATACTTGATTATTTAATATAACAAATTTTTGTAACTTCTCCAAAGAAAATCAAAACTTTAGTACTTTCCTATTTTTTACCTCGTCGCCACTGTAATAACGCACGCTTTTATTAGATGTTGCTCTGATCGTAACTGAATATCAACTGAATTGTGTATATTTGTGTGTAAATGTTATAGAAGTGTTTGTGTTGACAGCAAACTCGTCACATGATCCTTATTAGGTTCCTACACTCGGTTTGTAAGGTCAAAATCAATTAATTTTTGTTTTTAATTTCCGATTTTGGAAATACCGCCGGGATGCCCACTGGGAAGTGGTTGGGAAGTGAATGGGATGTTGGGGGTAAGTTGTTTTCGAAGTGCGTGGTAAAAGGATGTGAAGTGGGTGGAATGTGACGGGAAGTGGGTGGAATGTGGGCGGGAAGTGGTTGGGGTGTAGGTAAGAAATAGGCGGGAAGTGTGTGGTATGTGGGTGGCAAGTGGGTGGAGTGTGGGCTGGACATGGTGGGTGGGATGTGGGTGGGAAGTGGGTGGTAAGTGGGTGTGCGTTGGTACTTAAAAATATTATTTGAATCTGGCGCCAAACAAAACTGAGTTTACTTTTAGGGGCAATTATGTGAAAGCAAAAATATATACACTGCCATGCACTTGAATAGGGACAAGCATTTTAAAGCGAATATACAACTATTTGACTGAAACAATCATATTAAATCAAAAGGCAAATATTTTTTAGCATTTAGTACTTCAATCTTTATTGAATTAAACAAAAAAGCTTTTTCAAATTAACGCAGTCTTTTGTTAAAAATTTTTTTTTCAACGAGCTCTTCAAAAAAGGCATATCTTTAGCATGCACTTGAATAGGGACACAGGTGATTTCATCATTCTGAGTAAAACTCCGCTCAATGAAGCTTATATTTTGACATCATATAAAAGTTTTAAACATAAAAAACTAAATTCGGTGGGCGTTCAAGCACTAACTGACGTAAAAAATGCAAAATAATGGCCTAAAAGGAGTAAAAATTTACTTACAGGCAAATTTATGAAAAAAATTTGAAAAAGCAAGTGTTGTATGCAATTTTCTTAAAAATCCATCAAATAAAGGGAATAACATAAAGGCCGCACAAAAAAATTTTTTCGTGTACTGCAGAGCATCGAATTGTTCAAAAAGCCTTTAATTTACATTTTTCAGATTTGAAAATTGATTCAAAACTACTATTAAATGAAAGTGTCGATACGGTACGGAGAGTTGTACGTAAAGCTGAACATCTAAAAAGATTAAAACTAAAAAGTAAACCCCCACTTAATACCCAACGGTAAGATCCTCGTCAAGTTTTTGCTCGAAATTATATGACTCGGAAGAAGGAATGGCATACCGTGGAATTATCCGTTAAAAAACGCTTCCAATTGTATGGAGAGTGTGTTTTTTTGTGTTATTTTCATGATATTCGATAAGAAGAACACTTTCTCTCCCGTCACCATAGCCGTAAGAAAGGTGTTATGGTATGGCGCGCCGCGACGTGCCATCTTATATTTTATATTTTATTTTATTATTAATTTCGAGCAATAACTTGACGAAGATCTTTACGTTGGATATTAAGTGGTGGGCTTTTTTTTAGTTTTAATCTTCTTAGATGTTGAGCTTTACGTACAAATCTCCGCACCGTATCGACACTTTCATTTAATAGTAGTTTTGAATTAATTTTCAAAGCTGAACAATGTGAGTTTAAGTTTTTTTGAACAATTCGATGCTCTGCAGTACACGAAAAAATTTTTATGTGCGGTCTTTCATATTATTCCCATAATTTGATGGGTTTTTAAGAAAATTGCATACAACACTCTTGCTTTTTCAAATTTTTTTCCATCAATTTGCCTGTAAGTAAATTTTTACTCCTTTTAGGCCATTATTTTGCATTTTTTACGTCAGTTAGTGCTTAAACGCCCACCAAATTTAGTTTTTTATGTTTAAAACTTTTATATGATGTCAAAATATAAGCTTCATTGAGCGGAGTTTTACTCAGAATGATGAAATCACCTGTGTCCCTATTCAAGTGCATGCTAAAGATATGCCTTTTTTGAAGAGCTCGTTGAAAAAAAAATTTTTAACAAAAGACTGCGTTAATTTGAAAAAGCTTTTTTGTTTAATTCAATAAAGATTGAAGTACTAAATGCTAAAAAATATTTGCCTTTTGATTTAATATGATTGTTTCAGTCAAATAGTTGTATATTCGCTTTAAAATGCTTGTCCCTATTCAAGTGCATGGCAGTGTATGTTAGCACACTAAAAAAAAATACTAGATTGTCGATGTGTACTCAGAAAATCGCGCATAACTTCGTCAAACGGTATCCAAATTCATTGGGACCACAACCGTTCGACGGAGAATTAAATGGGCTTTTATTACAAACTTTAAAGAAAAATCGCTTAGAATAAAATAGTTAAACCAGTGATGGCCAAAGTACAAATTTCTCAAAAAAAGTTAAAAATACCTGATCTGTAAGTCGCATATCTCAGCCATCGCGTTAAATTAGTCTAACCATTGATTATAATTTATTAGATTCCTTTCGACACTATCGAAATCGATAAGGATATGAACAATCAGACGGTCCATTCGCGAGTTCTATATAATTAATTGCGGTAAAATAGCAAAAAGCGGTTTTTGGGCCATAACTTCAGATTTTGGGGGTCCTCGAGGAAAACCAAGTATGAGGAAATGCTATACGCGACCTGCTCTACAGCGTACGATATGCCAATACCCAGGTTATTTCGCACTGTAACACTGTGTAATCATTATTTTTGAGTTTTATTTTTTTGATCAAAAATAATTATTATTGTCTAAGTGTTATTTAATTACTCAAAACAAATGATTGTCATTGAAGAAAACCGTAAAAAATCAGAAATTTAAAAATCATGGCGGATATGCAGAGATTTTAGAAAAAAAAGATTTTGGTGTAAATAATTTTTTTCTAGTTCCACCATAAGTGGGTGATTTTTATACCCTTGGAGAGGATATATTAAAATTGTCCGGATGTTTGTAACGCATAGAAGGAGGCATCTCCGACCACATAAAGTATATATATTCTTGATCAGCATGACGAGCTGAGTTGATATAGCCATGTGGGTTTCACAAAATGTTTATTTATTCGGGAATAATAGGAATATTTCTTAATGGTAATTACAGATAATCAGTTAAAACTAAAACATAGATGGCTTCACTTTAAACTTCACTTCTCCCTCTGTGTAACACACGATCTTCCTTCCCTCACACGCTTACTTTAGTGTGACCAACTCACACCAAGCCCAAAATGCTTACATTCCTGTCTGACACTACCCCATACCAATAAACTCCACTCCTTCATAAATTCGGCTGACGTGGTTGTCAACTTAGGACCTTATTGGTTGCCAACTTTCTCAACAGCATACCGACCATGTTTCATCTTTCCCGTTATCTTATATGGACCGAAAAATTTAGGTCGCCGTTTCATACCGGAACCATACTGGGTTCTTTTTATGGCTACAAGGTCGCCTACTTCATATTCTTTCTCAGCCCTTCTTTTCCCATCAAAACTGTTTTTGTTTTCCTTCTGAATTGCTACTATGTTTTCTTGAGCCTTCTGTCTTATATCCTCTCTTTCATTGTTCAACTCTTCGATCTGTATATCTTTCAACAAACTTCGTAAATCATCTTCTTTTGTCCTCATATTTAGGCCCGTTAATACTTGAAATGGAGCAAACTTTGTGCTTCTTGGTGGTGAATTGTTTATAATTTGTTGAACCCGATCTACAAACAAATACCAACTTGAAGACTTGCTCTCGCTCATTCTCGCAATCATTGGGATGACAATCTTATGAATTCTTTCGACTTGACCATTTCCCCTGGGCACGCCTGTTGTTATATACATTAATTGAATTCCTTCACGCTCACTGCAATCTTTGAAGAGATTGGATGTGAAAGCAGTGCCTCTATCAGTGACAATACGCCTAGGATTTCCAAAAACGGACGCTTGCTTCTCGAGTCTGTTCACCACTTCCTCAGAGCCTGTTGACTTGGTTGGATACAACCATACAAACTTAGAAAACCCGTCAACTACGGCCAAAATATGGTTGTACTTCTTCTTTGTATCGGTCAGAGGGCCCACATGGTCTATATGATAGGTTCCGAGTGGTTCCTGTGCTTTGTCGATTGGAGTCAAAAAACCCTTATTTTCCTCATGATTGGAATCTGAAATTATACTCACTTTGGCGTTAAACTTTCTACGCTGAAGTTGCAAACCTGCAATCTCATCTTCTAACAAACTTTTCATCTTTACATTCACCAGGGATTCAGTGGTCTTCAAACGTTCATAAGAATTAATTAACGTTTTTACTTCGCATTTTTGCGTCTCACTAAGATGCTCCAAATTGTCTACATCTGCTGGTGTCTGCTTGTGGACTACTTTATTTGCGCACATGGCTTTGTATTCTTTAGGGCAAACATTTTCTTTTGCTTTAAAAACAACGCTATCTCTACTAAACAGTAAGTCCTTCTTTCTTAGTACATCATTACCGATGATGACTCCATATTCCAGATCACCTTGTTTAGCTACATGGAAGATCACATTAAAGGCTACATTATCGGCCAACACTTCTATTTCGAAACTTCCAGTCGTGCACAACTCACCGCTACCAATGCCTTTTAGATGCTTGACCTCACTTTTCAGACGAATTCCCTTGAGTTTTTTAAATATATCGTCCCTCATTATGCACAACTCGCAGCCAGTATCTACCATAGCACAAAATTGAACCTCACCTGCCTCTAATTGCTTTTGAAAAAGTCCATCACTTTTCCCAAGCTCAAGTATGTTCGCTTTTCCTTGCTTTGAAACATTTTCTTTCAGCGTACAATTTTTAGCTGTATGGCCTGTCTTTCTGCATGAATAGCAAATAATCTCTTCAGTACAATCCTTTACAAGGTGTCCCTCTTTTAAACACCTAAAACACTTCTTCTCAGTATGATTTAAACTTCTATTTTCTAGCGTACCACTTACTCTCTTATCAGTTTCCTCTTTAATGGTTGGTTTTTTGCATCCCCTCATCTTTTCATATACTTGGATTTCCTTTTTAAGCTCCCTTATATTTTCAGCGCGATATAAACAAGATTTGTTCATCGTTGTATCGGGAATCCCTTCTATAAAATAACTTACTAGACTTTCCTCATCAAGACTCATTGAGTTTCCAATCTCTATCAACCTGTAAAGAAATGCCATGCTTGACTCGTTTTGCAATTTCTGTTTTTTCCTCAAAATCTTATGGACTTCCGCTGCGCACATTTCTTTGCCAAACTCAGACTCCAACTGCTTTTTAAGCTGTTTCCATCCACGTACACCTGACAGACTTCTAACATAAAGCTTAGCGGCACCTGTCAGAAGTTGTTTCCCATAGATATACATTTGAATGTCATCCCAACCAACTGTTTTTGCAACATCTTCAAACTCGGAGACCCACAGATTAACGTCTGGTTGACCGTCTCCTGAGAATGAGGATATGCCTTCTTGAACATCTCGCAAGGTGAATTGTGAAACACGTTTTGGAACATTTTGAACCTCTTCGTACAAACTCTCGGTTTCATCTTCCTCATCTTCATCAGTCTCATTAATAGCCTATTTCCACTGGCTTCATTTCTTGTCATTTTCATTTCTAAAAAATTTTGCCGTTTCCATTGACAAATTGTCATTTGTTTAACATTCACAACGATACGTTGTGAAAAACAGCTGAAAAGTTTGATTTAAATAACAGGCGCCACTTTCAAACTCATGTGGAATATTTAGCAAAAAATAACATGCCCGTCATGACAGCCATTTTCAGGGGCAAACGCATTGTTATCATCCTGAATTATCAACTGAAAGCTAAATAGTATTTAGTAAATACACAACTTTTATTGTTAAATTCAAATTAACAAATCATTGGTGATGACACTTTCCGTTTCCAGAGAGTAGCGAGTAATGCCAGAGAGTAGCTAGTATTTTTTAAAAAAATACCAGATTCCTTCGTGGGGAATGTCATAATTTTTCATCATTTTTCAGAAATGAAAGGCAAAATGAAGTGACAATTCGTATGGAAGAAATGATATCATTTTCTTCATTTCTTGTCATTTCATGAAATGAAGCTTCATTTGTTCAGTGGAAATAGGCTATTAAATTGAAATGCTCTAACAACCTATCCTGTAAAATCATTTTCCTTCCCTGTACCTCTAATCCCAGCTCACCTAACATCTCCTTGAGTCCTGATACATTTAGAGCCAATATCGCTTTCGAGTCCATATTGCTACACACACCTCAAAATATCAACTTAAATTATAAATTTTAAGCTTATAGTTCTAAATCTTGTGACACGCCAATCGACTCACTGAACGTCGGCCACCTTTTGTCAACGTCACTGCTTCGCTGATATGATAAGCTTCTTCTTGCCGACAAACAACTCGATCAGGTTACATCAAGCGTCAAACCAGATAACTTCTTTGCCGAAACCGTCTTCTTCTTTACTGGGTAGTTTGGGCTCTTCTTTGCCAAACCACTCCCTCGCCGACTTCGTTACCGGGTGGCTTGGGCTCTTCTTTGCCAAACCACACTGGACTTCTTCACCGGGTGGTTTGGGCTCTTCTTTGCCAAACCACTCCTTCGCCGACTTCTTCACCGGGTGGTTTAGGCTCTTCTTTGCCAAACCACTTCCTCCAGAAAAATTTTCTAGAACACGCTCACATATGTGCACCGTTAATGCAGGCACGATCGTGATTCTCCTCAGCGTGGTCTTAAACTCTTCCAACTCTGCTCCTGGCACTCGCCAAAACTTCGCTTCGTCCTCTCGTTGTCGCCGTACACATCAAATCGTTCAAAATTTTGATGTAGAATACACACACTCACCCAGTTGCCGCTGCTGCACACACGTCTCGATTCTGCTCTCGCTTGTGTGTATGTATGTATGTGCCAAACTGCGCATTTTTTGCAGGCGTCTGTCGCCGTCAAGTTCCGAGAAAAAATGTTTACAGTTAGCGCCGTCTTTTTCCTCCGAATTTTCTGGCTGCTTCTATGCGACGAACTTCCACTCGACTTTTCCAACTTTGAGTTATTTTATTGTGGACAGCCACGCAAGTTTAAAGTTTTTTTTTTCACGTTGATGCGCAAATTTAATTATCGAAATTACCAAATTCCTATCCCGGACGGGCCCCCAAATTTTGTGGGTTTCACAAAATGTTTATTTATTCGGGAATAATAGGAATATTTCTTAATGGTAATTACAGATAATCAGTTACAACTAAAACATAGATGGCTTTACTTTAAACTTCACTTCAACTTCGACTACTTCTGCTCTCAACGACGCCTCGATATTCTCTGCCTCCCTCTGTGTAACACACGATCTTCCTTCTCTCACACGCTTGCTTTAGTGTGACCAACTCATACCAAGCCCGAAATGCTTACATGCCTGTCTGACACTACCCCATTCCCACGGCCATGTCCGTCTGTTCGTCCGTCCGTCTGTCCATCCGCCTTCCGTCTGTCTGTCTGTCCGTCTGTTTCTATGCTATCTCCTCCGTCAGTTTTAAAGCTATCTTAACCAAACTTTGCACGAAGTCTTTTGGTACAAATACGCTGCACATTTGTCGGAACCGGCCGGATCGGATGACTATAGCATATAGCTGCCATAGGAACGATCGGTTGAAAAACTAGTTTTAGTGAGAAAAACTTTTTTGTTTTTAGTTCTATCGCTCCCAACATAATTTCACCAAAACTTGTCGAAATCGGACAACTATATAGTATAGCTGCCATACAAACTGTCAGGCATATATCAAGCTCCAAGGGTATATAAACTTCGGTCGAGCCGAAGTTAGCTTGCCTCTATTTTTATACCCGTTACTCGTAGAGTAACAAGTAAGATCGTTGCAGTCGAGTAATAATAATAATAATAATAATGTTTACATTTACATGGACATCTCAATCCGTCTGTCGGCCATGAGCAGTTCGTCACACATTACACTGATCTACTACACCAGGCTGCCCGGGTCGTCCCCAGATACCTGATCGTTCCTCAGTATAATGCTTAGACTCCTACCCATGCTGAATCATATGCCAGTGAGTGTCTCCAGAATAGCCGTCCGATAAGCTAGTGAGCTTTTTAAATAGTTGACTAGGTTCTCCCACAAGTTGTCACTCCTGTCATCTAGTATGCTGATTACCTCTTCTCTGTTGAGTAGCTGCTTACTGAAATGCAGCGTTCTTAATTCTTTAAGGATTGGGCATCTGCCCAGCAAATGCCATATGTCATCGTTTTCTTGGGTGTTACATAGGGGGCATGGTACATGTTCCGTTCGATTGTAGAAATTTGACGTTAATTTTATTAAGTCGAAGCGAGCTTTAATAATCCAGGGAATTTTGTGCGCTGCCAGAGACAGATATTTATTGGATACTGTGTGGTCGAGATACTTATATATCCTCGAGGTGCTAGAGCATTGTCGTTGGGTTCGTTCGCTTAAGGACTTATGTTTGAGTATATTCAGTACGGTCGCGCGGAGGGTGTTCCATTGCTTTGCCGTTCTTGTAGCACTTCGCCAGTCTAGTCCCAAAGGCCTACATAGCTCCTCTAGTTCAGAAATCCAAAAAATTTTGCGATCCGATTCCAGAAGTTTGCCTGTTAGGTAATTAGGTAGGCGCTGATCATCGTACTTATGCAGAACTTTACCTATATAGCCAAGATGCAGATCCAGAGAATATAGGTGTGCATCGTCCAGTCCCGTTTCTAGTGCTAATGCATAGCTCGGTGTGCAAGTAGGTAATCGCAAGACCTTCTTAAGAAAAAGGGTTTGGAGCCTGTCAACTTCTTCAAAGTGCCTGCATCCCCAGACTTGAGCTCCATAGGATTGAACTGCTCGCAAAACTGCATTAAAAAGTTTCCATTTGACATTAATGCTAACTTCATGTTTGGCTAGAAAGTTGTTCCATGTTATATTCATACATGTTTTGGCTTTATCATTGCGCATAATCACGTGTTTTTTAAAGGAGACTGTGGGTGTGAATATAACTCCTAGGTATGTGAACTCTGGCGAGATTTTAATGGGTTCTCCTTTAAACGTCCACCGCTCCGCCGCTGCCAGTTTACCACCTTTCCTAAAGACCATAATTTCAGACTTCGATAGATTTATCTCCATGCCCCACATGGAGCAATACTCCTCCAGCCGATCAATCATGTCCTGAAGTACGCTTATATTATCCGCTGTAATGACGATATCATCTGCATACATAAAAAGGCGTATATTACGATCTCCAATATAAAGCCCTCCTTTTAATACTTCGTCCAAGTCATCCAAAAATAACGCAAAAAGCAACGGTGAAAGTACGCATCCTTGTCGAACTCCGACTTCTGTCTTAAAATAATTTGACAGTTCTTCCCCTGTCCAAATCGCGCATTCAGTTTGGTCATACACTCTTTCAAGGAGGTTTATTATCTTTGTCGAGACACCCTTTGCATGCAGCTTGTACCATAGCAATTTTCTAGGGACCTTATCAAAAGCCGCTTTAAAGTCGATGAAAAAACCGTAAACTTTTTTGGTTTCCTGCAGCTTTAGGTGTATGATTGCTGCAAGGTTGTAGACGTTATCTACGGTTGAGTAGCCCTCTCTGAATCCTGCTTGATACTCGTTCAGCTTTTTATTTTGGATAACCCACTTGCTCAGTCTATAATATATTACGCTCATAAGAATTTTTGATATGCAGTTGATAAAAGATATACCACGGTAGTTTTCAGGCATGCCCATATCACCCTTTTTATAGATTGGGAATACAATACTTGTAGAGCAACACTTTTCAATATCAGCTCCATTCAGAATACTATTGTATGCTTTGGTTAGGGCCACCAGCAATTCCAAGGGAGCGTTGACAAAGAATTCGTATGGAATCCGATCTTCTCCTGGAGCTTTGTTTTCCTTTGCCATTTTGAGGGCATATTGTATTTCAGGTAACATAATTTCTGCATCGAGTACCTCGTCCTGAACAAAGTTACGGGCGTAATGAAGAATGCATCCTTGTGTAATGGGATTGAGTAGAGAACCAAAGTGCTGCTTGAATGCTTGGGCTTATTTTAAAATCTGTACCTCTTATCTCTCGCACCATACGCCACCACTGCTTGCTGTCATTTACTTCGTCCAGCTTAGTTTCCAGTTGTTTATAGTAATTTTCCTTCCGTTCCTTACATAACCGTTTATATGCTATGTTGCTTCTTAAATATTCTTTTCGCAGGTCATCCGCACATGTATCGCTGGGGCAGTTTCGAAGGTCATTTAAGAGGATCATCGAGCGTTTTCTATATTCCATGCACTGATTATCGTACCATAAATTTTTGCTCTTGGGCTCTGTGGGTGAAGCATTAATAAAGGGCCTAGCAGCAGCCCTTATCACAATATGCAGCAACTGTGTTAAGGCCATCGGCTGTTCTTCTCGCTCCTTTTCCTGAAGTGCTTTAACAACTCGTTTTTGGTAACCTTTTTGTTGTTTAGGGTTCCATCTTAGTTTGGGTAATAAATTTAGAGATTTGCCGTGCTCAAACCCTTTAAAGTTAACTCTCATGCAAATTGGTTGGTGATCTGACCATAGTTTGCTGTCTACCCTGAAACTTTCAATTATCGGCAGTACTTCATGATGCACTGCAGCAATATCATTGGTTGAACTCCCCACCGTATTTATGAAAGTGAAGCTTCCTTGTTCATCTCCAGAGACTAAGCCGTTTAAAACAATAAGTCCATTATCATTGCAGAAATCTATGAAATGGGCCCCCTTCGAATTTACCACTTTATCCTTCGCCTTTCTCCCTGCAGTATTCACAACACATGAGGTATTTTCCAAAAAGTCGATCTCCTGCGAAAGTTCTCCGATTCGAACATTAAGGTCACCTATCACAATGGGGTTTTCTATGCGACTTTCTGAGAAAATATCTTCAACAGGTAAAAATTCCATGTTCCAGTTGCATCCTCTTATGTATAGTGGAATTATATTTAAGGTTTTATGACTGTCCCGCAGCTTTAATATATGTATACCTTGCACTTGTATCATCTCGTGTGTCAGACCCATATCTTTTAGGTTCTTTTTTACACCCACAAGGGTTCCACCAATCGCACGGCCAAAGTTGGAGTTACGTGTTGCTGGCGTCCAGTACACCTCATACGTACTAAAATATTTTTCAAACTTTTTAATTTTATCCTGACATACATGTGTTTCTAATAAAATGAAAATATCAAATGATCTTAAATATTCAAAAAAAGGGGGAACATAGACTTATTTTCTATTTGCAGTCGAGTAGCCCGACTTCATAATACCCTGTACAATTGACAACCACACACATACACAAACACAAACGCACACACACACATATTAGCAAACAAAAACGCGCCCGCACACACACACACATATGTACACGCCGATTTGCCGAAGAAATTATAAAGATCGGATGAGCGGTTCTCAGGTTATGAGCAAAAAAGTGAAAAATAGCCGAGTTAAGAAAGTGTTGCATATTGCATAAGGAACGCAGGAACACTGTTAAACATGTTTTTTCATGAGTAACGGGTATATCGAAGTCGGTTAGAACCGACTTTAACTTACGCTCTTGTTTTTTTTTAAAAAAATAAAATAATCATTAATATTATTTATTCCCTGATATATATGAAAGAGTTCAACCTGACTGACTGACTGACTGGTGACCTTCGCACAGCCTAAGCCATATAAGATAGGAAGATGAGAATAGATAGGACGGAAAATTCGTGGAAAACTGTTGTATGAAACTTTTTGTTTTTCATCCGATCAAGTTCAAACTCATTTTCAAAGATCTATATGAAAACTCGACAACAATTGCATACCAATCTTCCGGAAAATTCACCCCCCTGGGTGGAAAGTGGGTGGTCAAGGTTGTGTGGGCGAAACTTTAGTTGCCAGCGATTAGCGCCAAACTCATTTTCAAAATTACACATAACAAAACATAATAATCGTGACTTTCAAATTTTGGAAAATCTATCCCCAAAGTCGGAAAATTCACGGAAAACTGTTGTATGAAACAAAGAGCAAAGAGCGCACGCAAAACCAAAGCACAGAGAGCATAAGTCGAAGCGAACCGATTTCAATGTGTGCGTGAGAGCAATAGAATTGAGTTAGCCGATCTGAAGCGTAAGAAAATGCGTTCATATTTGAGAGTAATTATTAACACAATGAATCAAGGAAGAGGTGGACGCGTTTTTTCGTTGCCGAGGCAACAACAACTACAAATTATAAAAAATCAAGAAAAGCTTAAAAAACAACAATTACAACTAAAAAAGAAACAAATACCTATCAAAAAAATTGCAACAACAACTAAAACGAGAGCGTAAGTTAAAGTCGGCTCTAACCGACTTCGATATACCCGTTACTCATGAAAAAACAGGAACAGTGTTCCTGCGTTCTTTAGGGTGACCATCCGAAAAGTATGCAACATTTTTTTTAGGGTGGAAGGGGTGGTAGCGGGGGGGCTTGGTTCACTTTTCAGCTCATAACTTGAGAGCCGTTCATCCGATCTTTATCATTTCTTCGGCAAATCGATTCATTTTGCTAATTATTAACTATCTCTAGAAAGTACGAATCGTCTATCTTAAAAACTGTAGGAGATATAACGTATTTTCCAAATTGCGGGGGCGGGAGGGGGCGTGGCCAAAATTTGAAACAAACTTGATCTGCGTGCAGATAAAAGAAGCATTTGTCCCATACATGTCAAACCTCTATCTCTTACCATCTCTGCGATCTAGGTGTTCATACAGACAGACGGACAGACGGACAGACGGACGGACGGACAGACGGACATAGCTATATCGACTCGGCTGTTGATGCTGATCAAGAATATATATACTTTATATGGTCGGAAATGATTCCTTCTGCCTGTTACATACATTTGCACGACTTAAGTATACCATTTTTACTCTACGAGTAACGGGTATAAAAATGAAGAAAGAAACAAGCAAAAACTGATGCAGTTAGAAGGCAACTTGAGGCGGACTGGCCTCCTGCAGCAGCAACAACCGTTTCAACAGCAAGGTTACTGCAGCCAAGCCAGTGGCAGCCACCACAGCAGCAGCAGTCGTCCATTTTTCAACAACAGCCCGGCCAGTGGCCACAAAACCACAACCACCACAACTGAAGACTGGTTTGCTGCGCCAGAAACAACCACCACCACCCCCACAACAGCACCACCTACCTGGCCCAGCAACTTGGACCCGCCAACAACAACAACTGCCAGTCCTGCAGCCGCAGCCACCGACACAAACGCCGACCGGCGCTATGGCAGCACATCCCATTCACTTCTCAGTGGGCATCCCGGCGGTATTTCCAACATCGGAAAATGAAAACACAACCCGAGTTTCAAGTCAATCGGACGAAAAATAGTTATCTTGTATGCGGAATTTTCCGGGAAATTTCACGCCTGGGGGCGGATTTTCCGACATTAAAAAATCACATTTCAAATTATTTCGTATTCTGTCCTTACAAACCGAGTTTCAAGCTAATCGGATGAAAAATTTTTTTTTACATGCAGAATTTTCCGGGAGTTTTCCTACCGTTGGGTCAAATTTTCCAACATCGGAAAATCTTATTTCAAATTACTTCGTATTCTGTCCTTACAACCCGAGTTTGAAGCCAATCAGATGAAACATAGTTTTTGTCCTGCAGACTTTTCCGACCATTTTCCTCGTGGGCGGAAATCGGGAAACCACGTGTCGAACTATTTCGCGTACCATGCTTACAAACCAAGTTTTAAGTCAATCGGATAAAAATTACATTTTTCCCATACAAACTTTTCCGACGCTTTTCCGACTTTTCCGGGTGGAATTTTCCAAAACCCCGTCTTAGTACGCTCTTTCACCACTAACAGAAATCATGTGAAAATTACTTTTACCGTTTAGGCTGTGCGATGATTGCCAATCAGTCAGTCAGTGAATCAGGAAAAACTCTTTTATAGATATAGAAATATTCTATAGTCATAAGAGCACTTAATCTTAATCTTAACACCTATTAATAAGTACACAGGCGCTGCGAAATAAGGCCCCAATGAAATAAGGCCCCAAAAAATAAATGAAATAAGACCCCAAAAATTTATATGGAAAACAAAATCAAAGATTTTTTCTCAAATTTGGGGTGCTATTTAATTTTTTAGGCTTTATTTCCTAAATAAAATTTCAAAATGAAATAGATCCCCAAAAGAAGAAATGAAATAAGGCCCCAAAAATTAGGTTTGCGGTCTTATTTCATTTCGCGGAAATAAGACCCCAATTTTTAATACGTTCAAGTGCGAGAAAAAATTATAGAGTGCGAAAAAATTGTTGGATTATGGCGAACTGGAAACTTGTTCTACGTCAAAGAACAGAAAATGCTGTATTTTGACGAGGTAATTACACTGTCTATCTTAAAAAATCTTAGCGCCGCAGACGAAATTTTTTTCAAAAAAATTGTGTCAATCTTAGCGCCGCAGGCGAAAATTTTTTACAAAAATCGCGCGATTTTTGTGTAAAAAATTTTCATTATTATTTAATGTTATAGGTAGTTTATTTCACTAAAAATCCAAATTAAAAAATATTTTAAAATTTTATTTTTAATAGTTTTTATTTTATTGAATAAATTGAATAAAGCTATAAAATGAACAAAAAAAGAAGGATTGAAAAATTAGGGTGGTATTTCATTTTTCAAAATGGGGTATTATTTCATTATGAAATAACACCCCAAATTTGGGGCTTTATTTTATTTTATCGTTTGGGGACTTATTTCATTGGGGACTTATTGCCTGCAGCCAAGTACACAAACCACACACCTGAAACAACAAATGTAACACAGCACCATACTATAAGCTGAAGGCCCTAGCAGCCATGCTTCTTCTAACTAGCCAGTAAGTTTATAACTTTAAGCTAGTCATACTAAATAAATAAATGTTGCCATAAAGGCACCGCATCATAGTGGAAGTGTTTTTTATAATTACAAAGTAGATATTGTTAATATTTAAATTGCTTTCATAACTTTTCAACAACTTATTTTAAATTATATAAAAGGGATTCCACTTAATGGTCATTTTTGGAGTTTGCAACGCGTCGTATTCCTTCACCTATTTGGATATCGGCGCTTACGGAAGTGATAGCGACATGAACGTATTTTTAAATTCCAAGCTTAGCGATGCATTGCTTTTTGACAAGTTGGACTTTCCTTATGACAAAATTATTAACGGATGCCCCACTCCATATTATGTTGTGGCCGACGATGCGTTTCCTTTGTCCAAGCGCATAATGAAACCATACGGCTCTAAACTCTTATCAGAGGAGGAGCGGATTTGGTAATTGTCTAGTATAGGGACCTCACCTCAGAAAATTCTACAAAAATTCCCTTCGATGAGAAGAATTTTCATGCAAAAAAATTCGCGGGGGTCTTCCATGGTTTCTTTTTAAACGAATTTTGAAGTTTTTAATAAAAAACGAGAGCGTAAGTTAAAAGTCGGCTCTGACCGACTTCGATATACCCGTTACTCATGAGAAAACATGCTTAACAGTGTTCCTGCGTTCCCTAGGGTGACCATCCAAAAAGTATGCAACATTTTTTAGGGTGGGAGGGGGTTGGGTGCTTGGTTCACTTTTTTGCTCATAACTTGAAACCCGTTCATCCGATCTTTGTCATTTCTTCGGCAAATTGATTCATTTTGCTAATTACTAACTCTCTAGAAGGTACGAACCGTCTATCTTCAAAACTGTAGGAGATATAACGTATTTTCCAAATTGCGGGGGCGGGAGGGGGCGTGGCCAAAATTTGAAACAAACTTGATCTGCGTGCAGATAAAAGAAGCATTTGTCCCATACATGTCAAACATCTATCTCTTACCATCTCTGAGATCTAGGTGTTCATACAGACAGACGGACGGACGGACAGACGGACAGACGGACGGACGGACAGACGGACATGTCTATATCGACTCGGCTGTTGATGCTGATCAAGAATATATATACTTTATATGGTCGGAAATGATTCCTTCTGCCTGTTACATACATTTGCACGACTTTAGTATACCCTTTTTACTCTACGAATAACGGGTATAAATATACATATGCTTTGGAAAATATGTCACATTTAATTGAAGTTTAATGGATTCTTAATTTGTCATTCAATGATTCTCATTAAAATGGAGTGCACCAAATGTCAATTTACTGTGTCCAACTTTTTAACCTTATCGGAAGTTGAAGTCATCGAGTATTTAAAGCGCCACAAGTGTATTTTACGCGAAAAAAATGTTAAAATTGTGGAGCTGACTGCAAAACAGCAGAAAAGGGCAATCAACTATTCTTTCGGTGCCGAAAAAAGTGTCCCTCTCCAACAAAGGGGAACAGAAAAAAGATAAAAAAAACAGTGCGACTTTTATGAGAGGCTTTAACATGAAACTGTTAACCACTCAAAAAACTTTGTGGATCCCTCAACCCGTGCGCTCACGCAAAACATAGAAAGACTTTGGCAGGACGTAAAGTCCAAAAATTGCCCGATTTTAAAAAAAAAAAAATTTCTGCTTGCGATTTAGTTAAAACAGATTTGTTGTTTATTTTTCTTTAAATAAAAAAACACCTTATAGGAGGATAAAGAAGGAGAGGAGGAAGAAGAACAAAACTAAGTTTTTCACTTCCTTACGTGGACTAGGCCTACCACATACCAACACATAAAAAAAACGCGCCTTGAACTTTACTTCAACGGGTGGTGTGGAAAATAGTTCAACTATGACATATTTCTCAAAGCACATACAGTTACGCAAGTTTTATTAAGTAAAAAATTAAAACTTCAAAATTCGTTTAAAAAGAAACCATGGAAGACCCCGCGTTTTTTTTTTTGCATGAAAATTCATCATAATTCACCATCTATCGAAGGAAATTTTTTTAGAATTTTTTGAGGTGAGGTCCCTATACTAGACAATTACCGCGGATTTTTAACTATCGCCTCAGTAGAGCCCGTAGGGTCATTGAAAATTCGTTTGGAATTTTAAACGCCAAGTGGCTCGCAGTGAAGCGAACATGCTATGCAGTCCTGACAGGGCTAAAAAAATTGTGACGGCCTGCTGCTTACTCCACAGCTATTTACTGCGTATCGGGCGTCTCATGACACTCTTATTTTGTTTTTAAGTTAAAGCTTAGTACTCAGACAAACTAAATCGCTTTCGCTGGGCATCAACTCCATATAAAATAAAGGGTGTCGGAAATCTTTTCTAAAACCCCGACAGGCCTCTACGCTGCTTCGAACTCTGACAAACCAAAATTTCCGCTCAAACCCAACGGAAAGCGCGTAGTGCAGCTAACTTGACAGGTAGAAGCGCTAAGTTGAAGAAACAGCTGATTTAATTCCGATCTGGTTGTAGCAGAAAAAAAAGTTTGTAATTTTTCCGACACCGACCCGTCGGAATTAAGGCAGCAAATTCTCCAAAAATACCAAAATATTTGCAAAAAAAAAATAGAGGCCAGCTAACTTCGGCTCGACCGAAGTTTATATACCCTTGAGCTTGATATATGCCTCGCAGTTTGTATGGCAGCTATACTATATAGCCTCGTGCGTGACGAGAGACGCGCACCAGTGCGCAAAACCCCACCACGGGGTCCCTACCGAGCTCCTGCGGTAGGGGAGAACACTGGAACAAAGAGGGACCATCCCCTCCCCCAAAGGGAACACGCCCCGCCTCCTCTGGAGGACAAAGGCCACCTCCCAATGGGGACAAACGTTCCAAGCAGGACTCCTTCCCTGCAAGAGGACAGCCAGGAGGCCTAGATGACCCAAATCGTCGAGGCCTCTGTGGCTCCAGAATCAAGTGGTACCTGAGATACCTCAAGCATGGCCACACACCGGAGGAAGCCCTCCGGATGGCAAAGGAGCCTCGAACTGGGGCATCAGAGGGGCAACCACACACCCCTGCCCCAAAGAGAAGCAGCGCGGACATAACACCGCCTACAGCTACGCCGAAGCGTCAGTGCACAGCAGTGATGTCGAAAGACGCCATGGCTAGCACCCCCTTACAGGCAGTAGCCTATGAGGAAGACGCGAACGGCGGGCCCGGCACGTCCAGAGCTGCAGCAGAGGCTGCAACTGCAAAGTACCAAGGGGGCGGAGCCCTCATGGTCATTGGCATCGACGAAGTTTCGATGCAGGCCATCGTCTCGATGGGTCGCCAGCTTAACTTCAGGTACGGGAAGATCCCCGTACATGGTCTCAAGAAGACCGCGAAGCTGGCTGGACGGACCCATCAGCAAGAGACGGAGGCAGAACACCCCGCCGAAGCGGGAAGTAGCGAGTCTCCGTGTGAGGAACCCCTCTCAGATGAGGAGGACGTCGCTGAGGACGAGGAGCTCGACGGGGAATCCCCCGTAGAGGACATGGAGGTAGTGGAGGAAGCAGAGGTACCCATGTCCTCACAAGAGCTCGCCTCAGAGCTCGCAGTCCATGAGGACGAAAAAGCCGACACCACATTGGTGTCCGGAGGCGTTAAGAGCAGTCCTGACTCTCCGCCAGATAGCGCAAATATCACAGCGCAATGATGACTCCCCCCTCAGTCATCAAAAGCACCAAGCTAGTCCAGGTGAACGTTCATCATGCGAAGGCGGCCTCGGCCGTCCTAGCTAGAACGTTCACCCGACAACACCTAGGACAGGCTTTAATACAGGAACCCTGGTGCAATGAGGGAATAAAGGGCCTGTATACGAGAGAATCCACGGTAATTTGGGACCAAAGGCATGCCTTCCCCAGAGCCTGTATAATGATAAGGAGGAATATTAAATATACTATCCTTTCAGAATTTCTCTCCAGGGACTGCGTCGCGATAGCGACCACCGAAGCAAAGCAGGGAAAGACTACGGTCATAGCCTCTGCCTACTTCGCTGGAGATAGAATGTGTCCCCCTCAAGAGGTGTCGGCCCTGGCAGAATACTGCAGGAGCAAAAGCCTGCCGCTTGTTGTCGGATGTGACGCAAACGCCCACCACGTCGCATGGGGAAGCTCCGATGTAAACGATCGAGGTGAGTGCTTACTAGAATTTCTATCCAGGCTCGACCTGGAAATATGTAATGTAGGATCTGTCCCGACATTTGTAACTCGAGTAAGGGAGGAAGTCCTTGACCTCACCTTCTCCAGCAAGTCAATTAAACCTTTTATTAAGGATTGGCAGGTTTCACTAGAGGAATCTATGTCGGACCATAGAATTGTCCAATTTAGATTGGAAGCTAGCACACAGCAAAGTATCCCTAGCAGGAATCCCCGTAAGACAAATTGGGGAGGCTTCTATTCCACGCTAGGAAACAATATGCCTAGGATTCGGTCACCGAAACATCCCCTAGAACTAGAAATCTTAGTCGACGAACTAAATAAAAGTATAATCGATGCTTACGAAGAGAATTGCCCTCTTAGCGAATCGAGAAAAGAAAATGATGCCCCTTGGTGGAATCCCACCTTGGAGAAACTCAGAAAGAAGACCCGAATTCTTTTTAATGAAGCCAAAAAGAATGGGGACTGGCATAAGTACAAACAAGCCCTGACACTATACAATAGTGAGATTAGGAAAGCCAAAAGAAAGAATTACAGGAAATTCTGCGAGTCTATAGAAGACACGAAAGAAGGAGCAAGATTGCATAGAGTCCTGGCCAAGAAAAGCCCGGATGGCAACATCTCGCTCAAAAAGGCTAATGATGCCTATACAGTGAGCAGCGAGGAGAGAGTACGTCTCTTGCTGGACACCCACTTCCCGGGAAACATCCCCGCGGAAGAATGTGTCGACCAAGAGCACTGCTACCAGCTTCGCAGCTCCAACTGGGCAGAAGCCAAGAAAGTTGTGTCCGCAGGCAGACTTGTGTGGGCAATTGGAACATTCCAGCCCGTCAAATCCCCCGGACCGGATAACATTTATCCAGCATTCCTGCAGGAAGGAAAGGACATACTCCTACCCATCCTCAGGAAGATCATCACCAGTAGTCTGGCAACTGGGTATATCCCACGTGCCTGGCGCAGAGCAAGGGTAGTCTTCATCCCCAAGGCAGGGAAGAAGGATATAACTAACCCCAAATCCTTCAGACCCATTAGTTTGACATCGTTTTTACTGAAAACGATTGAAAAGCTAGTGGACAATAGCATACGAAGTACGCTGTTAAAGGAGGCACCCCTTCAACCAACACAGCACGCGTACAGAGCAGGCCGTTCGACCGACACGGCATTGTATCAACTCGGGAAGATGCTCGAGAAAACAATAGAAGACAAGGAAGTGGCTCTATGCGCCTTCCTAGACATTGAGGGAGCATTCGACAACACATCCCATAGTGCTGTCAAGAATGCCCTGATCAGAAGAGGAATAAACCCTACAGTAGGCAGATGGGTAGATTCACTCCTACGATGCTGAGAAGCCTCTGCAGTGGCAGGTGAAGAAACCATCACAGTCACCACAACTAGAGGATGCCCTCAGGGGGGAGTTCTCTCCCCACTGTTGTGGAGCCTACTAGTGGATGAGCTCCTAGAAAAACTCGCCTCCCTTGGCATAACATGCCAAGGATACGCTGATGACATTGTCATCATTGCGAGAGGAAAATACGAAGAAACCCTATGTGACATAGTCCAGAGGGGTCTGAAAGTCACGTCTAATTGGTGCAAGGAGGTTGGGCTCAACCTAAACCCTGCGAAAACCATTATAGTACCGTTCACTAGGAAATACAAACTAAGCAGAATGAGGCCAATACGCCTATCCGGCAGCCTCATTACACCAGAAAAAGAAGTCAAATACCTCGGCGTTGTCTTTGACAACAATCTGAGGTTTGACAAGCACTTAGAGTATACACTCAGTAAATGCACTAGAGCACTATTCACATGCAGGAGCATAGCCGGAAAATCGTGGGGCATCGCACCACACATACTCCGATGGCTATACCTCATGGTTGTGAGACCAATGCTCACTTATGGAGCTGTCGTGTGGGGAGATAGAGCAAACCTCCTCACAGTAAGGACGCAGTTGCAAAAACTGCAAAGGCTGGCATGTATATGCATGACTGGAGCCATGCGTACCTGTCCGACAGCGGCAATCGAGGTTTTGATGGAGCTAACACCACTCCACCATACCATCGGCCTGAAGAAAAAAGCAACATTGCTTAGATTAACAACAGAAGGAGTGGGTAGAAACCACATAGTAAGCCTCAGAGACTCTGAAAAGCTGGAAAAGGAAATCCCCTTAATCCTCCAACCCAGAGACGAAATGATGGCCGAGTATCACTTTGACAGGAATTTCACTGTACACCAAAGTAATAAGAAAGAATGGATCTCACTTGAAGAGACACATAAAATGAAACCACACACAATTATGTGGTACACAGACGGGTCCCTAACACCCCAAGGAACCGGACTTGGGGTAACAGGGCCAGGAACGAAAATATCTGAACCAATGGGAGAATTCACAAGCACATTTCAAGCTGAAGTATGTGCCATCTCCCGTTGTGCAGGCCGTAATATGGGGAAGAACTACCATAATAGAGAAATAGCTATCCTCTCCGATAGCCAAGCAGCGCTTAAGGCACTCAGTAGCAATAAGTTCACCTCTAAGCTAGTCTTAGAGACAAAGAACAAATTAGACCAACTAGGCAGCAGGAACAACCTGACCCTACGATGGATACCGGGACACAACAACATCCCCGGAAACGAATTGGCCGACGAACTGGCACGCAAGGGTGCAGCCACCGCAATGGTAGGGCCCGAACCCTACTGCGGCATAGGTCAACACACAATAAAAGGACTTTTAAGAAAGGAAGAGAATACGCTTAGAACAGCCTCCTGGGTAAACACCAAGGGAATGAGACAAGCTAAAGCATTAATAGTGAACCACGACCTCAAAAGGTTCCAAAAGTTAATCCAACAAGGAAAGAATGCCCTCAGAATTCTGACAGGGCTCTACACGGGTCACTGCAGACTGAGGAGCCACATGTACAAGTTGGGAATAACAAACACCCAGCTTTGCAGATACTGTGAAGAGAAGGAGGAGTCCTCTGAGCATATACTAGTACACTGCGATGCCCTAGCGAGGCGCAGACTCAGCAGATTTGGGAAACACATTCTACACCCAAGCAATATCAGTAACTTAGAACCCACAAAAATCCTGGCTTTTGTACAGGATTTAGGGCTACTAGGGGAATTGTAAATTCAGTAGGGGGGCACAATAGACCAAAATTGGTCGCGGTGCACCACTCCCCCAACAACAAATAATAATAAAAAATACTATATAGTGGTCCAATTTTGACAAATTTTGTTGAAATTATGTAAAATCATTGAAAACCTATAAATACGAGCGTTGGGAGCATTCAAAACAAAAAAGTTTTTCTCACTTAGACTTTTTTTCAGACCTAACTTTTGTATGGCAGCTATACTATATAGTGGTCCGATTTTGACAAGGCTTGGTGAAATTATGTGAAATCATTAAAAACTTATAAATACGAGCGTTGGGAGCGATAGCTTTGAAAACAAAAAAGTTTTTCTTACTAAAACTACTTTTTCAACCGATCGTTCCTATGGCAGCTATATGCTATAGTCATCCGATCCGGCCGGTTCCGACAAATGTGCAGCGTATTTGTACCAAAAGACTTCCTGCAAAGTTTGGTTAAGTTAGCTTTAAAACTGACGGAGGAGATAGCATAGAAACAGACGGACGGACAGACGGACATGGCTATATCAACTCAGCTCGTCATGCTGATCAAGAATACATATACTTTATGTGGTCGGAGATGCTTCCTTCTATGCGTTACAAACATCCGGACAATTTTAATATACCCTCTCCAAGGGTATACAAATATAATGCTAATTAACGCAGTGTTACCGTTTCAAATTTGGTGGTATTTTTATGAAGGGTGGTATTTTGGCGTGGAACGGTCACACTGCACCGTACGCTAGCCCACCCATCAGTATAAGTTGTCAATTCCGCTAGCGGAATTTAGTTTGTCTAAATATTAGGCTTAAAGCTGGTCCGGAGATACTTGCGAAAAGCGTGCGAAATCACTGCACATTATTTCTTCGATAGCAAGTGCGAAATAAGACGCTCTTCTCTGGATGCTTTGTTTTCAAATTTAACTTCTCGGGAATATTTAAACTGATTAACAGCAAATAGTTAACGATGCAATATTTGCAACAATATCTTTATGTGATTTGTGAGAAGCTGTAGTGAAGGCACCTAGGGTGCGACAATTCCGATAAATCCAAGTGGAGGCAGATGTTAAACATAAATAAATAAATCGCTTGTAGGTTCATCTTGACCTTTATTTATAATTTTTCAACAATTTGCTCCAATGGGCAATTGCATAGCATAGATTAGACGATGTTGTCCACGACTTGCGGTGACAAAGACCTCCCAAGTCTGACCATTAAAAAGTTCTGCGGCTCATTCGTTCGACATACGAAATCGCCGTCGTCTACAATTGAATAATTTTGTGCTGGTGCAAGTTACTCATCATCAGCCATCTCGTATAAGGAGCTAAGGTTCTTGAAAAGAGAAACAGTACCTATTTATTAATAAGCACACATTCCTTGCGCCGACAATTTGGTCAAAAACGACATGAGTGGAGCTAACTGCCACTTCACATGAGCTAGGGCCACCACCTCCTCCAATGAAAAGTTGTTCAGCCTTCTGAAAGTTTTTGTATAGTCCTACTCGTTTTAAAACTCCGCGCCACAACACTTGTATTTTTATGTGTGTCTACCTCCGTGTAGAGTACGAAAAATATGTTTTACATATACTTCAGACCTTCGAAATCATCTCTCAACGCGTGACAATCGAGAGATTATCGCGTGACACGTTGACGTCGGGTGACAACGCTGTGATATCAATACGTCAATATTGCGCGTGAACTCCCGACCAACTCACGAACCAGCCACTTGCGAAATCGAGACTGTAAAAGATAGAGCTACCAAACTTGACGTGTAGACTTTTTTTTTTGTCTGCTCTCAGATCAAACTTGTTTCAAATTTTGGCCACGCCCACCCCCGCCCCACAATAGAAAATGTTAAAAAACTCGCATATTTTTTAAGATATTGAGCTCAAATTTAAAACTTAAATTTATATTAGCAATAACTATGAGCGTGCTCAGCAGCATAAATCGATGACAAAAAATCGACTATTTTTGTTAGATTGTGCTGGTGAACGAGCATGTTACGCTATCATGTTTGCTATTTTTCTTGATTGTTTTAGTTGTGAATCTAACAAAGAAATAGTTTATTAGAATTGCTTGATTATGATTTGTTATCGATAGCACACAGCTGTCAGAAGTAAACAAACAAGCAATTTTGAGAAGGCAAATTCAAAATAAATGAGGAAACCTCTTTGTTTTTTATAAATGAGTTGGCGGAGGACGTGGTTTTGCAAGTAGCTCTCGGAAATTCGTGCAAGGCTCTGAAGGCTCTACTGGTTACTGCTGAGGAGGAGGAAAGCTTGACAAGCCGCCACTCCAAAAAGAAGATGCCCTGGGTACGCGTAGTAACCATCTCATCTGGGCACATTGACACCTGAACATAGTTTGTCACCACCATTCAGGTCTTCCCAAAAAAAGCTTGACAAGGTAGCCCATATACTCTTACGGCGCCTGGTTACGGAAGAATGGTTCCGGCTTGCGCAGTAGCTAGGGTCACGTGATCCTCGTTTAACCTAAAATCGAAAACTAATTCCGCTATTCAGACCGACACGAGCTGAACGCGTGCCGAATATAGTTTGGTCAACTTATTTTTTATAAATATTAAAAAGGTGAACATTTTATAAGCTTTCTTCGCTCAGCCTTTTTGCCGACCTTGTAAATATAATTGGCAAAGCGCTGAATGACCTTTCTACTTTTACTTGAGTTTGCTGGCACAGCCAATTCAATTTCAGCAACTTTCGCTAGTATTATCTCCTTATGCTACCTTATGCAACTTCCAATAAAGAGAGTTGTCCTCCTCTAGTTATACCCTGCCACCATATTGTAAGTTGTCTAGCTTGACTTTGACGCTGATATTTTTGGAAATACTTGACCAATTCAAGCACATTTTCAAAATATCATTTCTGCCTTTAACAGAAGTGCTCGGAACATTGTCATCTATTGGGGGGTCTTCCTCCTTTTTAAAAAATTCATAGACCGACCGCAATTTTTATACTCTGTACCGAAGGTACATAGAGTATATTCAGTTTTGCAAAAGTAATCATTTCCGACCCTATAAAGTACATATATTCTTGATCAGCATCAAAAGCCAAGTATATAGCCATGTCCGTTTGTCCGTCCGTACGTCAGTCATGTATGGGACAAATCTTTCTTATACTTGCAGGCATATCATGTTTATTTTAAATTTTTTGCCACGCTCACTCCAATTTCTTCCCAGCTTATCAGTTCCGGAAGCAGATTTTGAGCCTTGCTTTTCATGACTCGAAGTGACTCAGTTATGTGGGATTTTTGGACGTACAAATATACGACACTTTTCAACATCTTGTGACTCACTGTCCCAGCGCGCACAAACAAAATAATACAAAGATATAAATTTGAACTTGAACCTAACGGACAGCATCGGCGCCCTCGATCGATGTCGATTAATAACACTAGTTTACAGCCAAAAAGACCCATTTCTACTGAAAATTTTTTTTAGTGTAGTTTGGAATGGTGATCTCAAAAATCAATTTCAAAAATTTTTTCATGGCTCCGTTTTTGAAATATAATTTTTTTTTATTTTTTGGTAGGGGCACTTACATTTTAAGCCATATCTCACTTTATAATAGTCAGATAGAGTCAAGCAAGATAAGAATCGAAAGGTTATTTCGCTGCCGGTAATCGAGTAGAACATTGTTTTTAAATCGGTTCATTAGTTTGACTACAATATCCAAAAATATTTCGAAAAAATGGATTTTTGGCTCGAAAATTCATTTTTCGTCGCCTAGAAAAAAATATAAAAAATCCAAAAAAATTATTTTTATTTTTCTACATAAGAAACGCACTTCTACGAAGAAAAACAGATATCGATGATCAAAATTTGTGAACAAACACAGGAGCTGTAAGCAATTTAGTGCAAAAAAATTTGATATTTTCCTGAATATTTTAAAATAAATTTTCGTTTGCTTCGACTTTTGTTCCGTTTTTTAATTTTTATTTTTTGTTTTGGCTTTTCGTTCACTTCATAATTTGACCAAAAAACGAAGAAAAGTACAATGTTAATTTTTGAAAACACACAATATACTCAAATTTGACTGTTAGTTCCTCTACTCAATTTGATCCATCTATGGTACGTGTTACACGATTTTCCTCACCAATACCTTATTTTCTTCGTAAAAGTGCGATTCTTAAGTAGAAAAAATTAAAATAATTTTTTTGTATTTTTTATATTTTTTCTAGTCGCTTAAAAATTAAATTTCTTGGATTTTCGAGCAAAAAATCGATTTTTTTGAAATATTCTTGGTAGTTGAATTCAAACTACTGAACCGATTTAAAAACCATGCTCCACGCAATTATTGGCAGCTCCATTACCTTTCGATTTATTTCTTACTTGACTCTATCTGACAATTATGAACTGAGATATGGCTTAAAATGTAAGAGTACCTACCAAAAAAATTTAAAAAATTAATATTTCAAAAACGGGCCCATGAAAAAAATTTTGAAATCGATTTTTTGATCACCATTCAAAAAAATATAATAAAAAATTTACTAAAATGGGTCATTTTTTTTTTTTATTTTTGTAAACTAGTGTAATCGATAGATATCGAGGGCAACCCCACAGAGAACTCAATGTGGCGTGAGCCGAGAGTGAGCAAATCATATAAAAGGCCGGCACCACGAAGCGCACAAAAAGTTTTCCTAATAAAATATTTAAGCAAGACAGTAATATTTTTATTTAATTATTTGGTTTGAGGAGTGATAGTTTTTTAATAGATTCTGGTGATAGGTTGCACCGTAGATCAGAGAGAACCAGCTTAAAAACAGAAAATGCTCTATCTACACTAACTTGTGTTGCTGGTACGCATTGTAAAACTTTTTCCCAATTGAAAAAGCCGAGGTTACGTGAATTTCTTTTTCTTTCAGTATTCCATTATGTCAACATTTGTGTTAATGGGCTATTTTTGAATTGGAGAATGGGGTTCGCAACGTCTTAACATTTTTCAGTTATAGTCATTTGCAGATCCGGGTCGTAACATTGGCTTTAGTTTATCCACTATCGTCATCGTCGTTTAGAAATTTAACCGCTATAATAATATTATTTCTATTGTCGGATGTTGTTAAGTATATTTGATGCTATAAAATTTTTAACTCTTCCAAAATAGCTTCGATTTCCTTACGCAAATATAGACCGGTATATTTTTGGTACAACTCCATTAAACCGACACAGCTCCGTGCGGATATATGTCGTCGGAGCAATGTCGTTACGCCGCCTATTTTTGTACCGTCTTCTACCAGACTGTCCGCGGTTTTTTGTTCTAGCACAACAAACCCAACTGGATTCACAGACAATTGGGCCTGCTATAACACGGACTGCAATAGACGTATTATGCAGGGGAGAAAGCGTTGATTCATCTCTGGTTTTGCATTTAAGCGTAAGGCTTTGCCCAGTTTGCTCCACATTTGTAACGAGGGCAGTACCAGGCTCAAATCGCATGTTTCGGCACCTGTGGCCCCATACATGCATGCGGTTAGACTTTGATTAAACTCGCATAGTTAGGTTTGCACATTAGTAGAGTCTAATGAAATGGTTCCTCCAGTGAGCTAATCATGTCAAACAAAGAGACACAATCGTCGATTAGTTCATCCGCTATACATTGTCATAATTGCTGCACGATACCCATCAATCATTCGGTGGACGCAGAAGCAAATCCTTAGGCTGCCTTAATATCTTAAAAGTCGCAAGGTGTTTAAGCGGCACAAGATTGGCTCTAGTCCAGGAGCCACAGTTACATAGACAAGCTCCCAAAACGCCTTCTGCCAGCAAATTGTTTCGCTCCATTGAATTATTTTGGAATCTCAGCATTTTTTTTGGAAAAGTTAACCAATTCCTTGTTTATCCATAAATTAATCTGATGTCTATATAAAATAAAAACAAACTATAATATTTTAACTGTAATTCAATGGTCACTATAATAATGCCCATTCACTCCCATTACGGCTCTGTTGTGCCTCTTATCACTTCAGTACGCGTCAGTATTTTCTTTCGAGTTTTAACTGTTGTGGTGGCGAAACTCATGTATTTTAGAGTAAACAATTAAGTTATAAGTTATATTATTAAGTTGTAGTTATAGATTTTATCAGCAGATAAAAAATGTTATGAAAATTGTGGCCCGTTTGTCGTTTATCTGCACTATCAGAGCAAAACACATTATAAAATTAAAGTCACAGCTTAAGTGTCTTAAGTGAAAATAATTCCACATATGCCCAATGCTTTTTAGATCTTTAATATAGATCCTTTAAGGACATGTAATATACAAAAAGCCATAGATCATACATCGACCAAAGCTATCGACCTAAAACTTTGCACAGAGTCTTTATTTGACGCTACTAATATGTTAGAACCGCCCGGATCGGTTGACTACTTCTTGTAGCTGCCATAGAAATGATTGGTCGAAAAATGGGTTTTAGTAAGAAAAAATGGTTTGCTCTCAATATTACCGCTTTTAATCACGGTCATTTTCATATTCGACCAAGCATTGTGCGAATTTAAATCCGTTTTGAATAACCAAAGAATATGGAGGGTTTTTCGTGAAGTAATACTGTTGAAGTAAATTTTTGCATGTTTATGCTTTGCCTCAAAGCGCATGCACAAAAGATCTTTTTAACGGTCCACAATTTTTCATTGCGCTGGCATAATGTATCATTAAGTGGTGTTTTGGTTTCAGTGGACCAAATAGCTATACATTGCGGATTTATTGACTAATGATTTAAAAATATCCAATTCCTCTACTAAAAACGTTGATTTGAACATAAGTTGCATAAACTCCAACAAGATAAGCAAGAAATCCCCATTTTGATTGCCAATAGTTATTAAGTCCCAAATAAGTAAATAAGTAATGGTAAGAAATATCAGACATTTTAAAATTAAATGACTTTAAACGCGCAAAGTCGAAAGTCTCAAAAGAATTCCCAATTTCAGTTTCTCCATATAAAAAAAGCTTCTTTCTGACATTGATGGTGCTTAGGAATAATATATTATATTTGCATCCATTGCAAACGTCGTAGGCGCATACTTCCTCAAATATGTCAGGCATAATGTCGACGCAAAAATTTTCTGTTACATTAAAAGCCTGTATAACTACGGTTCAAGAGCTTCTCTGTCTAACTAACTTGCATGGCTGTGCTCAGGGCTGGGGTATGATTTTGCTCTTAAAAAGAAGACTTCACACGATTAAAATGGGGACAGAGTCATAGAAAATGGAACAAGGAACACCCAGACGAAGTAAAGAAGGACGCATCACTTATTTAGAGTAGAAGAACAAGGAGTTAGTGTTCTTTCCTTCTCTACCCTGCGTACCTGTAAAAACTCAAAGCAAATCGTGAGCTTTTTATACTCTGAACCAAAGGTAGATAGAGTATATTAAGTTTGTGCAAAAGTTTGTAGCAGGGAAAAGGAATCATTTCCGACCATATAAAGTATATGGGTATTGCTTGAAAATCAGCATGGCATTTTCCGAGATCCAAATAGCATGTTCTTCTTTTCCTTCGTCAGTAAAATAGTACAAACAGATTCTCAGCAGATGGCGATAATTCGAGAGTAGAGTCGTTTGAACATTTACACTTGGGAAAAATTTAGCTATTTTCAATTACTTGCTAGGCAGAGCAATTGGTAATAAAAATATTTAAAAATCTGAAAATTTGGCATCTAAATCCAAACTTTCAAATAACTCGCCCTTCAAATTTTTGAAATTTTCTTTGGTCTCCAAACAGAAAATAAGTAAATAGTTAGTAATTAGCAAAATTTGGTTTATCCAGTAATTTGCTGTTAAGTGTAAATGGGATCCAATATTCAAGTTATCGGCCTTTTCTTTATTCATTGGTTCTCAAGTTATGAGCAAAAAAGTACATCGCACTCGCCCCACCACAATCTTATGTGCTGTCCTCACTACAACTGCATTTTGCATTTTCGCATTTTGGGCAAATTTACATTTTCCCCCATACAATTTTGTATGCCCACAAGAGATGCCAAAAAATGCATTTTGAGAAAATATAGTCGCATTACTCGATTGCCATTCGATTCTTCGATAGTTCCTATTCGATAGTCGGCCATTTTTTGGCTATTTGACGAAGTGGTCATCATATGGGGACAAATGACAAAAATTTGAAATTTGCTTAAATTAAATAAAAAATTAATTTAACCTTTTTAATATCAATGATAACACAATAAATTGCAGAGATTAGAAACTTCTGATGTAGTTTCAATTGGACTCAAGAGACCACAAGCCTTCTAGTCTGACCAAAACAATGGTTCGCTTGGCCACCGAAATAGTTCTAACATTTACATAGAAGAATTTGACATAGAAAAGCTTTAAACCTTTACCAACATTAGATCTTATGTTTCTAGCAGCAAAATAAACTAAAATTGAATATCTTTGTTTCATTTTCTATCTTTGTTGCCAGCCATGTTGTAAATTGTTGAAATGCAAATGCAGAAGCAACACAATGAGGATAGGAAATTGCATTTTCAGTGATGACGATAACTTTTATGAAAATGTGCTTCAGTGAGGAAGCCATATTAGAGTGAGAGAGAAGAGAGAGAGGAGAGAGAGAGAGAGAGAGAGAGAGAGTTAGAGAGAGACTTTGAGATGAGCGCAGCACCAGCATTGTATTTAGCTCCTACACCAGTTACAGAGTAGGTTATAGTCGGGCTTGACCGACTTTTTTACTTGTTTGATGTGAAACATTTTTAATTTCGGTTAGGACGATTTTAGTAGGAGTATAATTTGATATCAGCGTCACATGACGCTGACGACATTCATATTTTGTGTTGTTGTTTTGTGGAGTTTCCGACACACTGACATAAGAGGATGGGCAGATGGGGGAAGTGAAGAGGTAGGAAAGATGCTGAAAAGGGGCAACTGGGTGGGTTCTGGGAAAGATCTAGGTGGGATCTGGAAGGGATTTGGCTGAGATCTGGGTGGAATCTGGAAAGGATCTGAGCGGGATCAGAAAGGGATCTGGGCGGTATCTGGGTGGAATCTTGAAGGGATCTGGGCGGGATCTATGTAGGATCTGGATGGGATCTGGGGTGGATTTGGGTTGGATCTGGAAGGGACGGGGTGGGATCTGGAAGGGATCGGGGTGTGATCTGGGCGGTATCTGGAAGTGATCTGTTATATCTGGGTAGTATCCGCGAACGATATAGGTGCGATCTGGGAGGGAAATGAGTGGGATCTTGGATCTCACCTTGGTGGTATCTTGGAGGGTGAAATATCATCATTTGTCTATGGATATACTAAAGTCGTGCAAATGTAAGTAACGGGCAGAAGGAATCATTTCCGACCACATAAAGTATATATATTCTTGATCAGCATCAACAGCCGAGTCGATATAGCCATGTCCGTCCGTCCTTCCGTCCGTCCGTCCGTCTGTATGAACACCTAGATCTCAGAGATGGTAAGAGATAGAGGTTTGACATGTATGGGACAAATGCTTCTTTTATCTGCACGCAGATCAAGTTTGTTTCAAATTTTGGCCACGCCCCCTCCCGCCCCCGCAATACGGAAAAAACGTTATATCTCCTACAGTTTTAAATATAGACGATTTGTACCTTCTAAAGATAGTTAGTAATTAGCTAAACGAATACATTTGCCGAAGAAATGATAAGGATCGGATGAGCGGTTCTCAAGCTATGAGCAAAAATGTGAAAAATAGCCGAGTTAAAAAAGTGTTGCATACTTTTCAGATGTTCACCTCTAAGGAACGCAGGAACACTGTTAAACATGTTTTTCCATTCCACAAGTATCGAAGTCGGTTAGAGCCGACTTTAACTTGCGCTCTCGTTTTTTTCTTGCGAAAGTGTGCACTTGCTGATTTATATACCATCGAGAGAGCTTGTGATTTGAAAATAAGTTCTTAAACTAAGCGTCATGTTTCACATTAAAGACTCGCGAGTGCTAGCGACACTCACACCTTTTTTTTTGTTAAATAAAACAATGCCTTTCCTCAGCTGCCCAAAAAGAATGGTAAACTAAGGGCCGATATCACATCTTCTACATAGAGCTATTTGTCACATAAACTAACAAATAGCAGTGTAAAATCGATGACTATCTGACACATAGCAGCTATCTGCGAGAACAGAAGTCGGCCCTAAATCGTTTTAAATTCATTATTGTCTTCATCGCGTGAAAATACATATATTGTGATAATATCGAAATTTGAAGTCAAATTTATAAATGGACTAGCATATAACCCGTCGCGCTTCGCAGCGCCTTCAACAGTGTAGAACCAATGCACACAAACTTCCCATCCACATCCCCCCTCCCCACTCTCCACCTAATTAAAATCAACTTTTCACCTACATCCCACCCACATACCATCCACTTCCCGCCCACATCCCACCCACTTCTCGTCCTTATTCCACCTACATCTTACAATTTTTTTATGTCGTCAGATGAAATGTTGCACCTTAATTCAGTGAGAATCAGCTTCGTTGCAGAAAACGCTCTTTCTACATTGACTTGCGTAGCCAGTATGCCATGGGTTACTTTAGCTATTTGATACAATCGAGGATTATTGAATTTTTTCTCTTTCCAATGCTTCATAATGTCGCTTTTACTTATTCGAATCATCGGCATTATCATCCTTACTCGAATCAAGATTCCCAGACGTCGCTTCAATCGAATCTATAGAGTTGTCCAAAGGGGAGCAAGTGCTTTGTGAAGGTTTGTTTTTTCTCGTCAAAGGCTCTTATGTATCGCAAAAAGGTGATTCAGAAGTCGGATCCAAGTCGGTTCTTTGTATGTCAAAGTCCTTAAAAAAAGACAATTATGTTTAAAAATGTTTTACAGGTTACCTTCTTGGTTAGTGCACGAATTTGGAGCGCTAATTTGATTAGGTGATTCCTAGCATACATGATCAAGAAAAGCTCTTTGAAATCTTGGATCGAAATATAATGCAGCAAGAACTACTTCATTTTAAGTAATTCACAGCCAGCGCACATTCTCCCTTTTTTCCATGAACTTCAACATTACCTCACTCTGATTATTGTTCATATCCTTAATAGTTAATTTTGATTCCAGCCAGAGCTTAAAAAATCGCCTAAGTACAGTTACTCACTCTGAAGCGTTCGTGTGGCAATAAAAACTGGCAGTAAAAACTCTAGAAGAGAATACACCTCTTTCCATTCCAAATCGGGCAATCTTTGGGTGTCGCACTTCTCAGCGAAATCTTTCAGGTCTTAAAGATTTTCCAGCATAACATAAGAAGAGTTCCACCTTATCGCAACGTCCAAGGTTTGCTGGGGCAAGCCCTTGGCAGTAATTAGCATCCTGAATATAATAATAAATTATTGGGGTTTTTACGTCATCTTGGTTATCTAGTTATCTGTTTAAAAATAAAATTTCCTCATTCCCCAAACGCATTTATTAAACAAAAATGCTTCTGGAATTAAGTGATTGTGATTAATCATTAATCTTAAAAAATAGCTGTCAACTACAGTCTACATAGACTCAATAATTATTCCGCATTTATGAAAATTCCACAATACGGCTTTGGTAGTATTTCCGCATGCAAATGAACTATTAATGTGCTTAAGGTCTATTTACACGACCTGATCACTCAGATGAGTTTTCGTCAGACATAAACTCATTTGATCAACTCAGTTTCGCTTTTAGCGCACAGCGCGGCACGTTTCAGTGTCACAGTGTCACAGCGCAATGTGAACGGCAAATGGCTTGTCACAGAAATCGTGTGTCACAGGAATGAGTACTTTTCAATGTGAACACCAGTACTCATTTGGCGTCACAGTGTTTCTGTGCCGGAGGGTGGCACGTTTGTGCCAAGAATATATTGAACAGCTGATTGCAATGAGTTAGCTCAAAACTAGCTCATTAGAACTATTTTTCCTGTGACAAGCACATCGATCAAGTTCGTTTTTAAGGCACACTGTGGCCATCTTGTTTTGTTTTTTTTGCGAATTAAAAATTTTGGTAAAGGTGAGTATGGGTCATTTATTGGTGATATTTATGTTAAATTAAATTTTTTATCTGCAAGAAATGAATGCGCGAAAGGCGAAAGGGCTAGTGGCCCGAGCTGTTGTGGCGTTGTGGGTGCAGAACGAAGGTACGAAGATGACAATGATGATGAACCAAGCCAAAGCGCTCTTGCTGGATCGACAAAATTAGTTTGACTCGAAGGGAAGAAGGCATGTTTGCCAAGTTCAACAGAGAGTTGCGAAGTATTCCGCACAAATTTAAAACTTATGTGCGCATGGATGCAGCCACTTTTGATCAGCTCGTATGCTGGGTAACGCCACTTATCAGAAAGCAGACAACGTATTGCGCAACTCGGATCCAGAGTTGGCATCCCTCTCATACGAGTTTAGAATTTCAAAGGCAACAATAAGGCAATCCATTGCATTGTTGCTTTAGATAGAGAGCACCTTCTTATCCAAGAACCACAAGTCTGTTGTCTGCAAAAATGTGAATAAAAATACAATTTCATGCCGGGTAGCTAATGTATTGAATTGTACACTTGCTCGATATGTGTTTCGCAAACTGTTCCATTTGTCGACAACGTCTTTCTAGATGACGGCAAGCTGATCGGCAATGCAGCTCCAGCCAGACTCCTTGGCATCGCGATGTTTATAATTGGCAGTGGTCAAATTGCAGAGGCATTCCGACTCCTCCAAGGATGCTATAAGGGATCGAATCGGCATTCCACTGCATGGCCACACGGCGATCGCGATTAATAGTTTTTGACTTCTCTATTCTTTTTTTTTAATTGTTGCCGGTTATGTTTACTTTATTTATGCGGATCTGGCTCACAGCTCACAAACAGTTCAATGTTCACTTTTGTGAGCGAGGTGGCGCTCTGTGACAACGACAAGAAGCGTTCACATCAAAAGTACTCATTTGGATAGTCACAGCGCATGGCACAGCGCTGTGACATGCAATTTCTGTGACGCCAATGTAAACACTTTGACTTCCGAGTACTTTGGTCACAGTGCGTCACAGACAACACGGTCACAGTGTGCCCCAATGTAAGCCCGGCCTTAGCGCGCCATTAATAGAGATGACAACTTCGTCTCGTCAACTAGCCAAAAAAATGGCCGACTATCGAATAGAAACTATCGAAGAATCGAATGGCAAACGAGCGATGCGACTACATTTTCTCAAAATGCACTTTTTTGGCATCTCTTGTGGCCATACAAAATTGTGTGGGGGAAAATGTACATTTTGCCCAAAATGCGAAAATGCAAAATGCACTTGTAGTGAGGACAGCACATATGGGACGATTTGTTCTTAGTACAGATTAGAGACCCGACGGGTAAGAATAATAGTGAACGTTTAATACTCACCTATTATGAAGCCATCGTAGAAACAGAACAATTTTTACTCGTGAGTTTTTTGTTTACAGTTATTTAATTACATAATTTGGTGTAGTGAATAGCGTGTCCGACTATAGCGCGGGTGACCTGGGCTCAGATCCGGCTACGGAGAATGTTTTTTTTTATTTAATATATTTTTTTACAGCTCTATAAGTATAAATTAACGATAACACGAAACAAAGTAAGTATAAATTAACGATAACACGAAACAAAACATTACACACATGAATCGTGACATCGTAAAAACGTGCTTTTACCTAAAATCAAACGATGCCGTAATCGCTTGTGCAGATCTGATATATGCTATGGTAGCCTGATATGAACAAAAGTCGGCATGATGGTAGCAGTACTTAAAGTAGCTCATATAACTCAGCAACTATTATGTGTCAAGGTTTTTTTTTAATTATTTTTGATATTTCAAATAAAAGTTGACAAATAACACTCAACATACATTTGTTTACTAAAACTTAAAAATAAGTGTTATATAAAAAGTTTTCTATAAAAATTATAAAATAATAGTCAAAACAAAATGTTTTGTTTGAAGTTAAACAAAACAAAAAAGTCCATATAAAAAAAAACTCACAAAAATTTTGTATTTTCTGTATTTTTATCGATAGCTCCCTGAATAATAAATTTTAATTATTTCAAAAGGTATCGCACATTTTTGATACACAAATATGCGTAGTCGGGTGAAATTTGAATAATTTTTGGGCGCAATTTTCAAAGCAAGCGACAAAACTCCTTGAGACTTAAATCAAAATTAAGCTGGGTAATAATTATGAATTCATAGAAGCTTGGCTTGGCCCCGTTGGAGGAGCTGTATAGCCAATTTTACATTTACATTTTACATCTGACAATTTGGTCACACTGCCCCAAAACAAAAGAATTGTCACTTTTGCATTTTATTATTTTGGTATTTTTGTTTTGGTGGAAGTGTATACTTGGCTTAGGGCTTACTTCCAGAACAAATAAATGCGCACGAAAATAAATTTTTATGTTGAACTCCAACAGCTGATCAGCCATTTACTTAGTGCAGTGGTGCACACATTTCATTTTCCTTATCCCGTGTGATAGGAAGTCATAATTCTGCCAGCGTCGCAGTTAACACACGCGTAGAGAGAGAGAGAGAGAGAATACGTGTGCTCTATAAATAGTACGCACACACATGTGTGTTTGTTTGTAGTTCCGCTCTCCGTTTGGATCCTAAACCTCCCGGTCCCCCTCACACACCTCTTCGACAGCCAGCAGGCACGTCGTCACATCTTGACGTAGACGCTCCGACCGCTTACCACGTCTGTACCTTCGACAACACGTTCCTTCAACAGGAAATTAGAGCGTACGCCTCTCTCCCTCTCTCTCTAACATTTTGCGGCGTCCGCTCCCGTACGAGCAACCTGTTGATATATTCTGACCCCACCGTCTAGAGGGCTATATTTGACATAACGACGTCTACTTCGTATTGCTCTGCTACACACACAATCTCAAAACTTGATAGTGTGTGTTTAGGCACCACTGCTACAGAGCTAAAAGCAAAATTTCGAGCGTCTTAGTACCTGGCTTTAAAATAAACAGAAAAATGCCAAATGACGCCTGCGACGCCTCAAAAAATACGTGACTCATCGCTAATAAATGCTCATGCTCGCATCTCTAGGCAAGCGTTGCCACCTGTTTGAAGCAACGTGGCAGATTTACAGTTATTTTCACATGTGTTTTTTATAAAGACACACCTCAAATTTTACAAAATATTTTAAAATTTAAATGGAAGAGGCTAATGAAATTAAAATTCAAACACCGCATCATATTGTCAATGAACTTCTCGATCCACCCAATCAAAAAAGAGTATTAGCCAAATTCCCAAGAGCATTGGAAATGCAATTGGAAGCGATTACCAAAGCTAAAGCTAATACTGATGCGGATGGTGCGGCTCAAGTGAAGCAGACAAAAGGCCCAACAGAAGGCAGACCTATTTTTTTAAAACAAAAGGAGCAATGCTCCCCGGCGCGCGATCATACAGATTCATTAACACCACGCCAGGCAATTGCTCAGCCGGGGCCAGAAACGAGCCAGGCTTACATCCAGTTGAAGCAAATTCTGGAAGCGATGGATTGTCCCAAGCTGGAGGCGCCTACCGAAGTGGAAGAGTATGAATGTCTTTTGCCGGACACCAAATCTACAGTTACAGCTAAGGCTGATGACAAGGTTCGAGTGAGTGCCGCCACCTGTTAAGATTAAGCTTTGTCATTTCCCCCAATTCCAGGCAACAGCTTTAAAGCTAGAGGAGCAGCCAAATGGCCCCACAGAGGAGCAGCAGCAGTCACCTGAAAGCTCAAGCTCCTCGCTGCACGATCAGAGGGAGACTGATTCTTCAACAGATGAAGACACCTATGTACCACGCCAGCCAATTCAATTACCGCTGCCAAAAATGAGCAAGCCTTACAACCATTTAAAGGAATGGCTGAACTCGTTGGATTGTGGCAAGGTGGAGGCTGCTTTGGAAAAGGAGGTGGTGCCGCCGCAGCAGCAGCAGCCACAGCCCCTGGCCTTGGACAGTGATGATGAAGGGCAGAGTTCAACCGGCACAAATCCCTTTGCTCTGTACCACAATGAACCTGCAGCGGAGCTGAAAGATTTGCCCAGCGGTGGCGAAATTGAAATGAAAGCCTATCTTCAGCGTCTTCAGTCCAAGATGGCTGTGCCAGAATATGCTTTGGTAATTTAAATGTTATTCGAATTGTTCTACCTTTAATTTGTGGTTACTTTCTAGTCGGATGCCGTTTTTTGCGTGGACAAACCCAAGGATGCTGTGCGTCTGGGACAGAAATTGCCGCCTTTGAAACTGGAGGAGAACTACCAAGTGGATGCTATGCTAAAAATCTTTGTTTGCGAGGTAAGTTCACCCCACAAACCCACAGAAACCCGAAATTAATTTCCTTTCCTTAGGTCTACACTCCCTTTCAGTTTTGGTTTAATTTTGTAAACGAAGTGTTTGACATGAGCTACTTGGAAGAGCTGAGCAGGAATATGAAGTAAGTAAGGTTAAGCTTAAACCTTCTAAATTTATTAATTTGCCTGTTTTTGTTTTTAGCAACTTTTACAACGTACTCAACCCCAGGGGTACCAATTACAACAAGAATTTGCCCAACTTTTTTTTGCAAGCAGGCTATATCTGTGCCGCATGTCAGGATCACTACTGGCGTCGGGCACGCATAGTGCTCACACCTTTAACTGAGGAGGAAAATATTTCCATTTACTATGTGGACTATGGCCGTGGGGCTGAGGCGCCGCGCTCGCAATTGAAATTTTTGCCCAACAGCTTTGCCGAAACACCCGCCTTGGCTGTACGTGGCTGTGTCTCCCATATCCAACCCTTTGAACTACACTGGCCACGCGAAAGTATTATACAGTTCAAAAAGCTTGTTTTATCCCATGAGTTGCATGCCCAGGTTATGGATTTGGATCTGGATGAGAGCGTTTTATACATGCGCCTCTCGTACCAAAAGGAATTGTCACCTACCATCAATTGGCTAATGTTTGAATCCGGTTTGGCGGGCAAAAGTGATCACTATAAGAAGAAAACGCGCGATTATCATTTTGGACGCCGTTTGCGTCATCTACGCGAACGCTTGCCCAGGTGAGTCTGAGAATGGCGAAAGGTTTTACAAAATAATTACCATTTCTCCATGTATTGCAGCTTTGACATGCTGGAATCACAAGTGTTTCCCCAACATGATGGCAATTTTGAGCGAGAATTTGATGACATTGTCTATAATCCCTCATTTTATGATAAATTTGAACTGCCCATCAATACCAATCCCTTTCGTGCGAGTCTATTTGAAGCATTGGCCACTTGGATGGCTAAATACAAAAAGGAGGAACTAATGTGGCGCAAAATATATGCAGAAGCCAATCGGAAATTAAAGAATCAGCAGAAAAACTCTACAAACTCTGATTCGAAATTGATGTAAGACTAGAGGATTACGGGTTTTTGTACCAAATGTTTGGTATATAGAAAAGCTGATGCCTTTTTTTTTTTGCTTAGATTTAAACTTTTTTTTTTTTTGTAACCTAAATGTAACCTAAATTACATTACATATTTTTTCATAGGATTAGATTATTTTTAGCATGACTCAATAAAATTTTCAAGGACTGTAATGTGCTGGGTGTGGCTGTTTATTTATTTTCCTGTACTAGGTATTTCGTCTAAGTATAACACGCTATGGCGGAATTTCGAATTGTGCACCTCTAGCTTTGTTTTCTTCCTACTCTTCCTATCATGCCATACACACACGTTCATAATGATTTTTAGGTGCACTTTTCTGTAATGTCCGGAAGGACCTAATAATCAAATTAATCTCATGAAAAGCTACTTATTAATTTACCGACACACATTCACTACAAGAGTGTATCAGACATAGGGAATTAAGATGTTGTATTTTCCCTTTTCTCGACCCACCCTACCTAGGTAATACAACCAAGAGTTGCATTATCCCCTTTTAATATTTAGAGCGTGTTCATAAGGCCGGTCCCCAAACCGGCAAAATGGAAAAAAGGAGGTCTCAGCATTCCCAAAGCTAATATTTGTTGTATAATTAATATTTGTGAAAATCAAAAAATTGTATTTTAATTTTAAATGGGCGCGACAGGGTCTCAAAGTTTTAAAAAAAATTAATCATACGACACGTTCACCAAATACAAATTTTTACAAACAAAGTAATTAGTTCATTTCAATTGCTGTCATTGATCGAATTTCAAAAAGGGGTCTACATTTGTGGAAATAAAATATTTTTCAAATTTGAATAGTTTATAAATAAAATCGTCGCCGACTATTTATAAATGAAAAAAATACAAGATAATAGGCAACACTGCGTATGAGTTATATACAAAAACTTTAGACGCCAGTCGCGCCGGTTAAAACTCCACTTTTTTATCTTTTGTTTTTATTTACACTAATTATACATAAAAAAGTATCAGTATAGGGGGTGTATAGGTATAAGTATAGGGGGGTGAGACCATGACCTTTAAAATTTCATATACATGGGGACCGCTTTAGTGTTCATATTAACACTAAATATAATATGAACACTAGGTCAACAATGGGCTCACTTCGTCAAAATTTGGTCCTAGTCTACCGACCAAAAATATATTCGATTCCTGCTCCATTTTTATTTGTTGTTCGATTAAATTCAAATTTGACAACTTTTAAAATGATACGAAGAATTCGTCGACAAAATTTCGATTCGGTGAACGGGTCGTATAAGTAATATTTGTGGAAACTTTGAAGGCTTTTCGCAGAGGTTAAAACATGATATAAAATTTTTTGATTTTTTAATTCATTATGCACACCCCAAAAGTAATCGTTTAAGATGGTATCAGTTATATTTTTTATCGGCGTCCACCCTAATGAACACTGTTCATATTACCTCACAATTTCTCCAGGCTCTACTCAGGACGAATTATGATTCACTTAGAACATGTTTTAAAATTCAGCAAACTGTTTTAATCTCTATAAATATAAAAGAGAGTGTCCTGACTGATTCACTGACTGACTGACTGATTGGCAATCATCGCAGAGCCTAAACGGTAAGAGATAGAGGGCTGTAATTTTCGCAGGAGTTTCTGTTGGTGGTGAAAGTGCGTACTAAGACGGGGTTTTGGAAAATTCCAACCGGAAAAGTCGGAAAAGCGTCGGAAAAGTTTGTATGGGAAAAATGTTATTTTTCATCCGATTGGCTTGAAGTTCGGTTTGAAAGGAAAGTAGGTGAATTAAATTGAAATGCGATTTTCCGATGTTGGAAAATTTGACCCAACTGTCGGAGAATTCCCGGAAAATTCATCATGAAAAAAAAAATGTTTCATCCGATTGGCTTAAAACTTGGTTTGTAAGGACAGAATACGAAATAATTTGAAATGTGATTTTTCAATGTCGGAAAATCCACCCACGAGAAAAATGCCCGGAAAATTCAGCATGCAAAATACCTATTTTTCATCCGATTGACTTGAAACTCGGTTTGTAAGGTCAAAATTAAAATTCATTTGTGATTTCATTTTGCGATGTTGGAAATACCGCCGGGATGCCCACTGGGAAGTGGATGGTATGTTGGTGGGATGTGAATGGGATGTGGGTGGTAAGTTGTGTTGGAGGTGGGTGGGATGTGGGCGGGAGGTCGTTGGCAAGTGGGTGGTAAGTGGGTGGGATGTGGGTGGGCGGGTCGTGGGCAGGATGTGGGTGGTATGTGGGTGGGATGTTGGACGGATGTGGGTGGAAAATTGGTGGGATTACGCTGTGCATTGGTTCTATACTGTTGAAGGCGCAGCGAAGCGCGACGGAATATTTGCTTGTAATCTATATATGGGCGATTCCATGAAAAATCGCCCACTGGGATTTTTTTTGGATCGAAATAATTTTTTTGGTATTCATTGTAGTAAAATAGTATATACGTATTTTCAGCATTTTGGCGAAATACACTTAATTCGCGGGTAAAGTCGATTTGAAAATTGACATATTTGAAAAATTTAATTATTTTCAATTGCTTGCTATCCAAAGCCATTGGTAATAAAAATTTTTAAAAAATCTGAAAATTAACATTTGAATCCAAGCTTTCAAATAACTCACACTAAATAATTTTTAAATTTTTCTTTGGTCTTCAAATCGCGAAAATAAGTAAACAAAAATTAATTGCCGCGAAAGGGATTTTTTTTTGTCTTCATTTTTTTCTCAAAACTTGGTCTTGTATGCAGTAATTTACTGTATTAAGCTGTAAATGGGCAATCCAATAGTTCCGGAGTTATGGCCATTTTTCAACCTAAGTCAATCACAAAAAAACTTAACCAGGTATAAAATAAATTTGTTAGGTCATAGTAGCTCTTAAATAGAATTTTTTGAATTTTAACTATGCCTCCTGTGACGAAAATAAAACAGTCAAACTAAGTCAATTTGGTTGAAGTTGAAACCTTCCATTTTTTACTAAAATGCCAATAACTTCATTATTCTTGATCGGATTTTAATGAGTTATGTGGCGTTGTATTTTTAATAGATAAATCTTTAGTGACCAGCAATAAAATAATTTTTACACAATTTTTTTCGTGGTGAAAATCGCGCTTAAAATCTAGCTTTTTTTAAAAAAGTGATAAATTTAATGCAAAGTTGCCGATAAAAGCCTTTATAACGCTGAAGTCCAGCACCGGATTAAGAAGTGGTGTATCAACGAATGATAGGGCGTTCAATTACCTTCCAAGTAAGCATTACCTGTTCATAATGAAAGAACCGGTTCCAAAGATATACGCATTTTTCTAAAGGTACTTTTTTTACAAATCGAAAATCTAGCTTTTCCGCGATTTCTCGAAAACGGCCCCATAAAAAAATTTGCGGATTGGATTTTTGGACTCAGCGGAAGTACTTACACAAGGAATTGCTACCAAATGTTCGGGATCGCGAAATTTTTATTATTTTGTAAACTAGTGTAATCAATTAACTATTTTAATTTAAATAAATTTAAAAAATACCTATATATTAATAATTTTTTCTGGAGAAGGCAAGCTGCTCGGAGTATGTGATACATACAGTATAAATACTTGGGTATGATAAACTGATGGCTAGACACTTTGCAGTGGGTCTCGGATGGCACAAACCATTACTGCAGCATGTTGTTAACTCATTACTTTAATGCGATGAAGTCTTATATCGTCAGATACAAGATTGCCTAAAAACATTCGCATATTGTTCGATGGGCAAACTGCTGGCAAAAAGACTTTAATCGTTCAAAGAGTCAACACGATCGCTATGAGAGCGGGAAAAGTTGCATGCGTTCTACTCCTAGGATCAAGAGTCCCATATACGGATACCGCTGGTAAATACCTTGGCGTTTCTCTGAATTGACGCTTCACCAGGAAAGTCCATGTGACTCCGGCTAATGGCATTGAAGCTCCATCTTTCATCTCATCTGCTTCTCGGCTTTCCATCGCTAACAGGTCCAGCGGTACCATTCCAGCTAGAACAAGCGCCGCGTCCTCTGACACAGTCCGGAAGCTGCAGGTAACTCGAAGAGCACACCTCCTGTACGCTCTTTTGCATCCCCGGCTGTATGATGGCACTGTCATTGCAGGGGCCCATATCGGTGCTGCGTACATTATAATAGATTGAACTACGTTGCAGATCAGCCATCTGCTACGCTGTCGAGGTCCACCGATATTTGCCATAGTTCCCGATAAGGCATTTGTTGCTCTGATAGCCTTTTCCTCCACGTACGCTAGGTGGCTTTTAAAACTTAGCCTGTGCTCCAGCAGAATCCCCAGGTACTTTATAGCCTCCTTCGATGTTATACGCTGGTTTCCGACTGTGATGTTGGCAGTTTCCACTCGTTTCCTGCTGCTGATAAGAACTGCTTCGGTTTTGTGGGGAGCCAAGCTCAGCCCGTTGTCCTCTAGTCGGTCGGTCACTCGCACTATGGCGTCGTTGGTTTTACACTGCACATCCTCCAACTTTTTGGCTACTGCGACGATCGCTATGTCATCTGCGAAGCCAACAATGCTGACGCCTATCGGCGTAGCTAGCCTAAGAACTCCATCATACATCACGTTCCACAACATCGGTCCTATGACTGAGCCCTGTGGCACGCCGCCTGTGACTCCGTATGTTTTCCTCCCCTCCGATGTGTCGTAAAGCAGGGTACGGTTCTCGAAGTAGCTGGCTATTAGTTTTACCAGATTATTGGATATACCAAGTCGAGTGAGTGCTTGTAGGATCTTTTCCCAGCGGGCGGAGTTAAATGCGTTCTTTACGTCGAGCGTCGTAACCAAGCAATACTCCTTACTTCCACCACGCCATCTTCTACCAGCTGTGGCCCTGCGGGCTGTGTGCACCACCATTGAGATCGCGTCTATTGTACTACGCTGCTTCCTGAAGCCAAACTGTCGGTTTGAAAGGCCGTGCCGTTCTTGCAGTTCTGCCTCTAGGCGGTTGCATAGGATGCGCTCAAATAGTTTGCCGACGACATCTAACATGCACAGTGGTCTGTACGCAGAGGGATCCTCCATATTCTTGTCCCCTTTTGAAAGCAGAACCAATCGTTGAATCTTCCATCTTGATGGGAAGACTCCCTCCCTGATGCACTGGTTGTAAAGGTCAGCAAAAACGTCTGGCTGTGCGCCCACGATAATTATCACAACTTTTGTTGGGATCCCATCTGGCCCAGGCGCTTTGTCAACATGAATGCGGGATAGCGCAGCTAATACTTCCTCTGCGTTTGTTGTACACTCTTGCGGCAAATCCGTATCTATTGTCTGATCTGTTGTCTCTGGGTGGACCGGAAACAGAGTATGAACAATTTCCTGCAGCTGCATAGGACATGTAGGAGATGGCCGTCTTGCCAGTTTTCCCATGACGACCTTGTAAGCTTGTCCAAAAGGTTGTCCATCCGCTTCTTTGCACAATATTTTCCAGCAGTTTGCCTTGCTTTGTTTGATGGCCTTTTTAAGTTCTGATCGGCGCGTTTGGAATGCAGCTTGCAGAATGTCCACTTGGAGTTGGGACTGTTGGTCTAGCGGCCTCTGCTGGAATCGCTTCATCACGCATTGGTACTGCCTTCTCGAGTGATTGCACTCCTGTCGAATATTATGAATTTCAATGGTCCACCAGTGAACCGGTTTCCTTCTAGCAGGGCCCCTCTTCTTGCGCACCATCGCGGCGTCGCAGGCTCTTTCCATAGCCTCTGCAAGCCCATTCGCTTGTCTCTCGGCATTTCCACTTAAGTGGATTCCCTCTAGCATTGCCTGCAAAGAAGCAGCATCCATAGCCTTCTCGCTCCATCGGAGGTGCACAGGCTGGTGTATCCGTTGCCTTTGCTGTCCGCCAATGTTTGCCACTATGGCTTGATGGTCGCTGTGGGTGTATAAGTCAGAGACTTCCCATGTCATGCTTCGTACTAGGTGAGAGCTAGCAAACGTTAGGTCTATTATTGAACCTCGTCCAGCCTTCGAGTAGGTTTGCTTTCTTCCTTGGTTAAGCAGCGTAACGTTCAGAGATGCAAATGCATCAAGAAGGATTGTCCCTCTAGCATTAGTTCTGGTGCTCCCCCAGTCTATTGCCCATGCATTAAAATCCCCCGCAATTACTGTTGGCGCATGACTGCGAGAATCCGTTGCAATGTCATCCACTATACGTTCGAATTCATCGACAGATAAGCTGGGGGCTAGATAGCAACTGTACCAGTATATGCCTCCACATCTAGCTCTAACATAGCCCTGTGCTGTCTTCCGCTCACTAAGTTGCTGAGCTGGGTTTCCACAGCTCCATATTGCCGCTCCATATCCTTGGATTCCATGTCCCCGGTTTTCAACCCAGACTCCGTCCGGCATTGCTTTATATGGTTCGCAGAAGAGTGCCACATCGATACCTAAGTCTCGAACAGTTTGCGTGGCGAGATCTTGGGCCGCTCTGCAATGGTTCAAGTTAAGTTGGAGTAACTTAATGTTTACCGTTACCTCTTGCTGCCTTCGCAAACAGCGGGCAAGCCCTGCTAAGGGTGTTGTGCGCCGCGTTTTGTACTCCATTCCTCGTACACAGTATGCACGCAGGACTTTCTTGAAGCATTTGGAGGTGTGACTTGTACTTCCGCAGTTAAAACACTGCTTAGTTGCGTCATGCCCGCTTCTGCACCTAGAGGCTATATGGCCGAAGTCCAGGCACTTGAAGCACCTTCTTGGATCAACTTTTTGGCGAACGCGGCACACTGCCCATCCTATTCGGATATTTCCTTTGCCAATTAGATCGTCAGCTATTTCCTTAGGGAGGAGCATGCTGGCCGTCTGGGTTCCTCTGTAGGCCTTCCGTATTTTCGGTATTGCGTCCGATGGGATATCTCCTTCAACATTTGCGAATACAGCATGGATCACTTCTTCGCTTGTAGGCCATTCAGAGATGTCCCTGACCTCTACAAGTAACTTGTCAGAGATCGCTTTTACTGATGCCCTATCTCCCATCGCTGTTTTCACAGCTTTTACAAGCTGGTTGGTGGCTTCATCGCCTGTCTTGCTCATTTGCATGAGAAGCTCTCCGTCTGCTGTACGTCTTATGCCGCACACCCTCTCCTTGTACGCCTGGATAGCACAGTCATTCTGGACTGCCTTTAGCACCTCCGCGTATGCAGCTGCATCAGTGCACATGACGATTACCGCATCCGGTCGGCTGCACTTCTTCGGTGGTTGCCGGTTTCTCGGCTTTACCTTTTGCCAGTATCCGGAACTCTTTTCCCCCACGCCCGCTTTTTCTCCTGGCTGGATTTGCTGTGTAGGCAATTGAGGGAAAGAAGGCATTCCCTTCCCTGTCTGCAGTGGTCTGTTTCCATCTGCCAGTGGCTGAGACGTCCTTTTTCCATGCTGTTTTCTCACAGCTTTTCTGGCTCTGGTCGATCTTGGTGATTTACCGGGGGAGACGTCTGCGTAGCACATTGTCGAACTCCTTTGGTTAGTTCTAATGCTGGCGGTAGCGAGGGAGGTTGCGAGGGAGGTTGCTGCGGTGAGGTCTGGGTCATCCTGCTGGGTCCGTTCCAATTTTCCTTCCTCTCACCGAGCGCTGCTGTGCAGTTGCATTTCCGGCTCTGGATCGCTTCAGTGGGAGTAACGCTCTCATGGCTTTTCTCCACTAGCCGGGAACTGATCTCTGCGTGCAGTTCCTTCATATGAGCAAATGCGTCCCTGTTCGCCTGGGTGATGTGCCTGACAGTGTTTGGCCTTTTTTCGGCAAAGGTTTGAGTGAGCTCGTCAATCAGGAGCCCCAATTCCTCTAAAAGCGATATGGTGCTCTTATGCACTCTTAGCTTTTTATTGTAAACTTCCTGTGAGGAGTTCGGACTCGGAGTTTTCCTGCTCCTCTTTGGGGTGTCGACCGCGTTTGTATTTTCAGTTGCATGGAACTGGAATACCTGTTTACTCATCATCGACGGTGCAGAGGACGGCTCTGCTGTCGGCGGAGATCTTGCGATCCTAGGGCGTGTTTGGAAACTTGCTAGCAGCTCGGCTTCCGCGTGTTCTGCATCCCCCTCGCCTACTATTGCAGAAAAGTGGCCATCTGCCATGCCACTGCTGCTCTGCGTACTATTCCGAGACGGCCGGGTTCCAGCCCTGTCTGTCTCTAAGCTCACAATGGGAGTCCCGCGATGGCCAGAGATTTCCCTTGGCTTGGATGGTGGAGGTTATAACCTCACACGTACGCTCACCGATGGGTCGACTTTCGGTTAGAATCTTCCCGACGCCCATTTGCGTTTGGTCAGAAACTTTCCGTATTTCAACGGTTATCTATAACAGTTAACTGACAAGTATTTACCAGTTAGATTTCTTGCTGGGAAGTGTGCCCTTGGCACCATCCGCTACCAATCTTTGCACGCTTAGGGTTCTGCAACCAGATGACAGCTCATAACAAACAAATATAAAAGCAATCCCCTCAAAAGTTTCGGTTATCACATCCAAACATCCAAAATAATTGTTGGCAATGTATTCCTGCGCTGTTTATCAGCTGTTCTCTCCATCCACAAACGCTATCGATATGCCAACTATCGATGACAAAGGCTCTTGGCAATGTGCGTCAAAATAGCGACGGATATTTAGCGACGATTTGGAACAATGGAATCTGGAACACTAGGGCAATTTTTATTTTTAAAATTACGTCTATTAAAGACATAATTGAACAACTGCAAATGCAGAAATGTTAAGATGGACGTAAACTTTTGTTTTAATTGGGCGGGGGTGGATTAAAGCTTTTTGGGTATTAAAAATCAAGTGTTGAAAAATTGACTTTCATGTGGAGCGTTTTCGAGATATCTTCATTTTTGTGAGACCACCTATCTTGTCCGCCCATACAAAAAACACCTGTTTGGCATTGGGTTACAGATGTTTACAAACATCTCGATTTACAGCTCGCGTAGCGCAATTCACGGTATACCTGTGAATTTGTCATGCTTTTGACAGAATTTTAGTAAAAGTTAGATTAAAATCATGTGGAGCGTTTGGGAGAAAAGTGATAATTTGTAGAAACACCAAATGCACTAATTCAAAAAGAATTCAGCCCGCGCCAGAAATGGAACCTGCGGGCTGAATTGGAACCAGTTCATATTCCCATCGATATAGAATCATTTGAATTGGGAAAAAATGGTCTGCCTAAATCGTCGCTGGCTAAATAGCGCGATTTTAAGCTCGCGTAGCCCTAAAGGCGGTATGCAGAATTAATCTACAATTAATTCCGCATTTTTTGCACCCTCACTCATCAAAATCATGGGAAGTGTTTTTGCAAATAATGCATTTTAGTGTGAGGCCAAATATTCAGCCGCTCTGGCAAGGCTGCCCATTCAAGTTAGTAGCGAGTGGTCCAGTGTCACTTCTTTTACTGATACCGTTAAGTTTGGGTCATCTGTGTATGTGTGCACATGTTAGGCGCAGTTCATTTCAGAAAAATTCGTCGAAGTGAGCGGACGCCATCATCCAAATCCATCATGAGCTTCATTTTCAGCAACATCAACAATTCGGTAAGCGTATTAAAGTATTATGTTATTAAAAGTACTACTCTTTAAATTTTTTCTTTTTAATTAATTTTTTCCCTTATGCATTTTTTTTCCAGAAACTTGTAGTGCGCACAACACTGACTGACCGACGCGCAGGAGCAGCTGGGCTAAAAATATAATAATCTATATTATTAAGAATAAATATAAGAATAAAATATGTAAGAATATTGAAATATGTATTTAAAAATCATGTGTGCAGACCTTTTTTTATTTTTAGAAGCACTCTAATAGGCTATTTACATTGAGCACATCTAACATCCAACAGCCTTTCACTGAACAGCTAAAACCATGGCGAATGCGCTGATATACCGTGCATTGCCCTTTGCGAGCTGGGAATTGAGATATTTGCATTTTAGTGGAAAGTCAATTCTTTAACACTTGATTTTTAATACACAAAAAGCTTTAATCCACCCACCGCCCAATTAAAACAAAAGTTTACGTCCATATTAACATTTCTGCATTTGCAGTTGTTCAATTATGTCTTTAATTGACGTGAAATTTTAAAAATAAAAATTGCCCTAGTGTTACATATTCCATCGTTCCAGATCGTCGCTAAATATCCGTCGCTATTCTGACGCACATATGTGTAATCCACAGTTTCTTATCGATAGTTGGCATAACGATAGCGTGTGTGGATGTAGAGAACAGCTGACACACAGCGCAAGAATATATTGCCAAAAATTATTTTGGATGTGATGAGCGAACATTTTGTGGGGAAAGCTTATTTATTTATTTGTTATAAGCTGTAATCTGGTTAGGGAACCATCAGCGTGCAAGGATTGGTAGAGGGTGCCAAGGGCACACTTATGCGTAATTGATAAAACCGCCAGAGGGATGCTTTCCATAGACCAAATTTATTAGAGTGTTGCACCAATTGGTCATGATACCTGCTGGTGTGCATTTATTTGGGCGCATAATGGCAAGGCGTCTTCAACGCGTGTAGTTGTATGCCTCTGGCCTGGGGCCCCACATAGGTAGATGACTCTAGTTCCATAACGGCATCGCCATAACGGGATCGCCCCTACAAGGCTTAGGAAGCCAATGGAGTTCCCATGCCATTAGCTGCAACCATAGCTACTGCCCGAGTCACACGGTCTTTTCTGGTCAGGACAGGCCAAGGTATTTAGTCGCGTTATCCGTATATGGATCTCTTAATCCCAGGAGTCGCACCATGCTTCTTTTCCGGGTCTCATAGCATGACTCTTTGAACGATTAACGGCTATGTTCCAGCGGTTCGCCCATCTACCAAAGCTAAGTTACTGATCCGGCCACTAAGTTGATAAAATCCTTAATGTAAATACCAATGTATTTAGGGTATCTTGTTTCCGACCATGAAAGACTTCATTTGATTGGCGACCAACCAAGAAGTTATACTACTTTGGGGATAATAGCATTATAAAGTTGAGCAGATAACAACGTGCAACATGCAAAGAGTCATGCCATCGGTTTATCATCCCCAAGTATAAAGTATGTAGCACATACTCCGAGCAGCATGCTTAATTCAGTAAATATTATTTATATTTTTAAAATTTATTTATTATTTATAGTTAACAGTGCCAAACAGCTGTTTGATCAGAGTGTCCTTCCACCTGCTTGGGTGCATGGTCACACTATTTTAGTTAAGTTCTACACACACAAGAAATAACTAGCAAATTCCTGGCAGAAAGCCCTTTGGCGATCCCTTTGTTGGCAGTCCACACTTCCAACAAAAAGGCCTCGATTTAATACTAGATCAGTATTTTCTTTGTTTTTATCGATAGCTCCCTGAATAATTAATTTTAATTATTTCAAGAGGTATCGGACATTGTAGATACACAAATATGCGTAATCGGGTGAAATTTGAATAATTTTCCCATCAATGATTGAGCGCAATTTTCAAAGCAACGTACAAAACACCGTGAGACTTCAATCATACTTAAACTGGGTAATAATTATGAATTTAATCATTGCTAAAGAGACATATCTGCTCATCAGGCCCCGTAGCCAGGAGTGGGCCGTGAAGAACGCATGCTAATCATTTGTATTCATTGAGCGTGTTCAGCAACATACACCAATCATCTAACAAAAATCATCAAAAAAAAAAGACGTGTTAGTCTGCTGGTGAACGAACTTGTTAGAATTTTTAGGCAACAAAGTTATCGATATATTTTTGTTGGCGGAAGGTTTGAATTTTTGACAACAAACAGCTTAATATAATTAAGAACTGACCGCTAAATATTATGACCGTCGTAACTACAACTGCTCCTAGAATTCCCCTTGAATTTTCCTTAAAACGGTTAATGTTTTTAACTTTGTTGTAAGCCCAGCCCCGGCGGGTCCATTAAAAAGGACTGCTGAACACGCAAAGAAGGGTCTAAAAATGTTAATTTTAACAAAGTGGCAATGGGCTAAGAGTAGAGAGAGTAGACCAACAAATTCGTCGTTTTTGATCCCCTACTTCTCTCGGATCCCGCTGGAATCCCGTCGGGAGCCCATCTCTAGCTATGAGTCCTTGAGCGACGCCCAAGCGTGCAGCATGCCTGCCAATAAGGCAGTGACCCGTTAGGGCCAAGACGAAGATGTTTTCGGTTTTAGGTTAAACGAGGACCACGTGACCCTAGCTAAAGCGCAAGCCGTAAGGTTAATGCATTCTTCCGTAACCAGGCACCGGTCTTCATTCCTTGCGACTATCTTAAAAGTGTATATGTGCTTCCCTGTAATGCTTTTTTTGGGATGAGCTGAATGGTGGTGCCTTGACAAACTATGTTGAGGTGTCCATGTACCCAGATGAGGTGGTTACCACGCGTACGCAGGGCTTCTTCTTTTTGGAGTGGCGGCTTTTCAAGCTTTCCTCCTCTTCCGAAACAACCAATACTGCCTTCAGAGCCTTGCACGAATTTCCGTGAGCTGCTTGCGAAACCACGTCCTCTGCCAATTCATTTATTAAAAACTTAAAGGTTTCCTCATTCATTTTGCATTCGTCTTCTCAAAATTGCTTGTTTGTTTACTTCTGACAGCTGTGTGCTATCGATAACAAATCATAATCAAGCAATTCTAACAAACTTTTTCGAAAAATAGCAAACATGATTGCGCATCATGCCCGTTCAGCAGCACAATCTAACAAAAATAGTCGATTTTTTGTCATCGATTTGTGCTGCTGAACACGCTCATTGATTCTGAAACTCATAATTTAAAATTAAACCAAAAACTACGCTTTTGCAATCTGGTCACACTGTCCCAAAACAAAAGAATTGTCACTTTTGGAATTTTTAATTAGTGAGTTTAGCTGGTATATTTTTGTTTTGGCAAGTCTTTGGTGGAAGTGTATACTACGCTTTAGAAAATACAATTATGAACATAGATGGTGCCTAGCCACTCAGGAGAAGGCGGAATCTTTTGCACAGAACCTGGAACAGCGATATAGGCCCAAGATTACTTGTTTACAATCTGATAGAAGACTCATTGAAAGTCAGATATTGCTTTTGCATAGCTCTGAGAGACCAAATTTCTCCCCAATCATCTCTATCTCATTCTGATCTACAATAAGATTCTGCGTCTTGGATACTTCCCTTGTCGTTGGAAATGCGCAAAAATAGTTATGATCCGAAAGCCAGGTAAACCCTCGGACCAGCTTGGCTCGTATAGGCCAATAAGCTTACTTTCGGGTTTTTCCAAAATCTTTGAGAAGCTTATATTGCGACAAATGTTTTTCGCGGACAGTGTGAATAATGCTATACCCAATCATCAATCAACAGCTTGGTCATGTTACCAAATTCATTCTCCAGGCCTTTGAAGAACATCAGTTTTGCTCATCAGTATATATGGATATACAGGAGGCGCTCGACCGAACCTGGCATGATGGTCTAAAATTTAAACTAAAAAATTTTCTTCCCGTAGTTGTCTTCCGTGTTAACTGCAGTTATCTGTCTGAAAGAACGTTTATGGTTAAATGCAGTGGTGGAACCTATTCAAGCCTCAAAAGGATAAATGCTGGTGCGCCTCAAGGTAGCGTACTGGGTCCTATTCTGTACGTGATATATACTTCTGACATGCCACAGCTGATAGCAGAAAGAAGACGATTTTTAAGACTTGACAGAATGATGCTTGCAACGTACGCTGATGATATGGCCATTCTATCAGCTTCCAAAACACAACAAGGTGCAGATGCATATTTAGAGTTGTTCCTGATCACTTTGTCCGCCTGGGCTAGAAAATTGTGTATTGGAATTAATGTTCAAAAAACTGTAAATGTTATGCATTCATGGTGAAATTTGGAGCCGCCAGTCCAAGTGTCAAGTATCATGGATCAACAACTTAGGGAGAAGAAGATCATCCTTATCTGTGTGCAGATTGAAACGAAGCTATTATTTGAGAAGCATATTACGATAGTTGTCAGTAGACTTGGGACAAGAGCTAAACAATTGGAATGGATAATCTCTACAAGAAGCAAGCTGCCATAAAAAACCAAAAAAACCCAATCCCAATTTGATCGCATTCAGACAGAACAAAACAAGATACTTAGAATTATCACTGGTGTTCCTTGGTATGTGAGAAACCAAACAATTCACACAGATTTGGAAATAGCGCCTGTTGATGTAATCTATAATGAGGCCTGCTTGAAATATTGGGATCGTCTGTGTTTAGGTGTAGATATTAATTATAAACTATTTATAATTTAAGCCTGTTTCATTTTTATTGTTTCTTATTTGTCATTAATTCAGTTGAGGTCAGTTGGTATTGTAATGCAGCCGCTCTTCAAAAACACCCCACCCACCAATGGTAAAGAACTTGCGCCAAATTTTCTTAAAATATTCCACCGCAGCTGGGGATGCTTCCTATCACTTTCCAGCGATATTTTGGGGTCCACCACTATAATTTCCCTTCACACTAAAAATAAATCAACGTAATTTGAATGTCAAAATACAAATGCCGGCAAAGAAAACAGATGAAATTTTAAAATATTTCAAAAACTGTTTCCTTTTAAAAAAGCAATTATTACTTAATGACATTAAATTATCTGCTTCGACTCAAGCATCTAAAGCTCGAGCATTGGGCAGTCGAAAGCCCAGCCCATTCGCAGCGGTTGTTTTTTACACCCCCGCTAGCACAGGTATTATGTAATGCACGATAAGCAGGCCAACACTATTGCTAAATTGCCTATTTTTCTTTATAACTGGCATGTTTACATCATGTGGCAAGAAAAAGCCATATGGTGGATGGTAGATGGTAGATGTGGGGCGTGTGGAAACAATTTTTTTTTTTTCCCCCCCTTCCTCCCCTTCCCCCCGTAGTGTGATTAGATATAAGCCGACTTGAACTTTGGAAGCATTCTAGAAAAATCTTGTGAAAGGCTAAGCACGCGTAGTGCCGAATAAAATACAGAATTGTGTACTCCATCTTGGCATCCACCCCCTACAATCATTTTGGTCCTTCAACCCGGATTTCTGCGATATTCTTCGCCACCAGCCATCTCATCGTTCTGTGGATCCAAGTTAAGTGCAGCAGTTTCCAATTATACTAATCCTACCTGTGAGTGCGTAAACAATTAAAAATTAATTATTCCTATACACATCGCTACCTATGTGCGGCCGCATACATACACAAGATCACCTAGTTCCGTGTACATACATACAAAGTTAAACCAAAGTCTTCGTCACACGTACACAAGTTCAACCAGTTCAAACACAAGTCCATAAACTACCTATTTATCCAATTACATACGTACAATCAATCGGTCAATTGTCCAGTAATACATATGTGTTTATTCCTAATAGGAATTTCCTATACATTTCCAATTACATACATATATAAACAATTCCAACCGGCATATCCATACATATCCCAGTGAACATTTTTTGTTGGAGTGCATGCTACTAACCAAGCCCGTTTACACTACATTTGTTGATTCTGCTACACATAGTATATTTTCCTGGTTAAAAACATATAATAAAATATTTCGAATTGGGACAAAATATACAACTTACAAAACACACACACACAAACATATACATATTTTTGGCGCTCAAATTACAACACACATACATCATTTTGGCGCTGAAATTACAACACACACGTACACATACATCAATTTTTTGGCTCCAAGTTTTTACATACACATATATACAGCAATTCTTTGGCGCTCACATTACCTCTACATCCTAGTAGAAAACATACGACTTACAAAAATTATTATTGCTGATTATTTAAACAATATTAAAATAAAACAAACTTATTGTGAATAAACATTTTTTCCAGCTTAGTTTCCATCATTCTGCTGAACCGATTATTTCCTTTTTTACAAATTCGTAATAATTGGGGTGGTTGTTTGGCCAGCGGTCAACAAATCGTACAGCGTTCCATACCAGCATATTTTTGTTATTCCTTCTCGATTGGGCAATGTAAATTTAGCAACAGTGGTACTGTCCTAGCATGTCGACAGGAAAAGATAAGAACGTCAGAAAACTTTTGCCTACTAATAACGATCTTGATTCGAAAAAGAAACCCAGCTCATCTCCAAGTCCTCCGGAGCAACAAGCTACAACTCCATTGTCCTTGAAACCAACTCTTAAATTAACACCGAAAGCTACTAGTTCGCTACTTATTAAGGATCAATCCCAGAGAGTGACCAGATCTGCTGCACAAGAGGAAAAAGTTGTTATGTCCATGGCGCTGAGTGAGTTTATTGCGGTAACTGACAGGCTGAGTCAGTTTGAAGCGCGTATAAATGCTCCAGCCACTAGCGAAGTGACTTTGTACACGCTCCAAATCCGACGCGACCAAATCCGTTCGTTGTGGGACAAGATCGAAAAGGAATATGAGGTGTGTTTAAGGGCGCTCTGTCAAGACGCTAACAAGGGTGACATAACAGCCAGCCAAGGGAGATATGAGACTTGCTACTCTTTATACGAACGTTGTGCTGCTCACCTGAACGACAATATTGAACACGTGTCGATCCTAAGTAGCCAATCGGTTCCAACGATACCGGTTAGCCAAACGGTTACAACGGTCCCTGTTAGCCAAACAGTTACAACGGTCCCTGTTAGCCAAACATTCCCGACGGTCACTGTTAGCCAAAACAAGCGGCGAGGCTAAAGCAATCGTCGCCAAATCTCCTCTGACCCACGAAGGATTTGCATCCGCGTGGGATGCGCTCCACGAACGTTACAATAATAAGCGACTTCTGGTAAACAGTCAGCTTAAGATATTATTTAATTTACATGCAGTGGGTGTTGAATCAGGATCCGCTTTAAAGGAACTCCAAACAACAATTCAAAGCTGTTTGTTAGCGCTCGAACATTTCAAGATTTCCATCGCTTCTTGGGATTGCGTGCTTAGTTTTCTTTGTTCCGTCAAACTTGCTAAATTAACGTTGGCGTTGTGGGAGCAATCCCTCTACAATAAATCTGAGATCCCATTCTGGCAAGAAATGAATAACTTTCTGAGCGAACGCTATAGAAGACGTTAATCCCTTGAAGTCCTTGAAGTAAAAGAAAACCATCCCGTAAGAGTCTGTCCGCGATTTCTCCAGATGAGCATTAAGGAAAGAGAATCTTACTCATTAAACAAAAGAAGCTATGCCCAAATTGTTTTGCCAGAGGACACCAACTTCGAGAATGCACCAGCTCACACAACTGTTTCACATGCAAGGGCAGGCATAATACTTTACTCCATAGAGGTGACTCTTCCAGATCTATTTCTAATCCCTTTAAGTCCTCTTCATCAAATTCAAATTCAGCAATACAGTCCACTTCTTCCAATGAGACCCCTCCTGTGCAAAATTATTTCGCTTCTAACACCCATTGAATTCTACTCGGAACCGCTATTGTCAGCGTGGTTCATTTAGGCGTCAGTTACACAGCCCGTGCATTGATTGATTCTGGGACTGAGGGTACGTTTATCTCGGAGCGACTTTTTAAAACTATTAAACTACCATATCAAAGCGTCCAAGCGCAAGTCTCTATATGCATACATATATATGTATGCATGTATATGTGGATGATGCACTATTTTATATACACTTATGATATTTACTTACCCTTTAGAAAAGCAAAGACTTCTTCCATATTTATTTTCTTGAGAAAATTTAGCAATTCTTCATCGTCATGACGAGACGTGTCGGCGTCGGCGCCATCCACTTGATTATCGTTTTCACTCAGTGACGAATAATATTCATTGTCATTTTCATACAGGACTGGTAGAAGATTAAGCTGCTCACAAAAAGTTATTTGTTCACAACTATCCATTTTAACAACACCGTGTCTGCACGCAAAGCAACTCCAGGACAATGATTTCACATTAAAGCTTGGTATGGAGATACCCGCGAAATACCCGCGAAATGAAAAAGTCCATATAAAAAAAATGATTTCGCACGGATTTCGCAAGTTGCTGTTTCGTGAGTTGGTATGGAGTTCACGCGCGAAATTGGCATTTCGATATCACAGCGTTGCCACCCGACGTCAACGTGTCACGCGATAGTCACCCGATAGGCAAGTGATGAGAGTTGATTTCGAAGGTGTGAAATATATGTAAAACATATTGTTCGTACTCTGCATGGCGGTAGACACTCATATAGATACAAGTGTTGTGGCGCGGAGTTTTAAAATGAGTAGGACAACTATACAAAAACATTAAAAAGGCTGAACATCTTTTCATTGGAGGTAAAGGTGATAGCGGTTTGTCAAAAATGATCTGTAAAAGTATAGAAATTTATTGAGTTTAATTATGCTGTTCACAATTGATTGTTTTTGCTAGGAGATCATTGCAACGCTGCTTGGGCTTTGTTAATGGACAGCGCCACCGTTCGCTGGCGGCGTCCTAAGCACGCCAAGAGTTAAAGCGGTGGTGGAGTATCCATCGCAACGATGTGAAGTGGCAGTTAGCTCCACTTGTGTCTTTTTTGACCAAATTGTCGGCACAAGGTATGTGTGCCATGCATGTGAACAAATAAGTGCTAATTCTCTTTTCAATAAACTTCGCTCCTCGAACGAGAGGTCTGTTGATGAGGAACTTGGTCCAGCACAAAATGATTCAATTGTGAACGACGGCGATTCCGTATTTTGACCGGATGAGCCGCAGAACTTTTCAATGGTCAGACTTGGGACTTCTTTGTCGCCGCAAGTCGTGGACAACATCTTCTAATCTATGATATTGCATTATAAGTACATAACGTCGAGATGAAATGGCCACAACAGTCGATTCTGCCATTTCCCTTGTCGTGTCCAAAGAGCACCAATTGCCAATTGGAGCAAATGATTGAAAAGTTACAAATAAAGGTAACGATGAACTTACAAACGATTTATTATTTTGCGATTTATTTAAGTTATACAACTGCCTCCACATGGATCTTCACAGGAAGTAAGGATATAACAAACACTGCCGAACCCTAGGTGCCTTAACTAAAGCTTCTTACAAATCACATAAAGCTATTGCTCCAACTATTGCTTCATTACAGGCCACCATAAATATTCGCTCTTAATTAGTTTAAATTGTCCCGCCAAATTAAATTTGAAAACAAGCAACTAGAGATGAGCAACTTATTTCGCACTTGCTATCGACGAAATATTGTACAGAGATTTCGCACACTTTTCGCAAGTATCTCCATACCAAGCTTAACATAAAAATGCATGCGTGACTTATGACGCAGCAGCGTTTTGTTTTCGCGAACCGATATTTATGATATCCGAACTAATGTTCGTTTTTTTTTTGTATGGCACGGGCGCTTTTAGAACTGTGGCGTTCGTCTGTTGTGTTGTAGTGTGACCAGAGTGTGAAACGAAAATTTTACCAACAAATGGGAAATCCATGTTAATTATGCCAAATAAACTAAATTCGTACTCATCACAGAAAAATTAAAATCGCTTGTTCACACTCCGTTCATATTTTGTAAACGGATGTTCCAGTTTAAGTAACAAATGTTTTTTTTTTTATCAACAAGAGGTGTTTTTCGGTGAACGCCGAGCTTGTTTTGTGAACGAAAAATCACGAACGAATTCGTTCAAAGGGGAGTCCGCTTGGGCTGGGTTTTGCCTGGTCGTTTTTTTCTTAGTGAAGTTTTGAGATAATATGTAAGATCAGAATCATTTGTGAATGATTTGTGAATGAATTTCTGGAATGACTTAATGTATTGTCGGATATGTGTCAGATTCCAAAACTTTTGAGGATTGCTCAAAGCGTTCCAAAATGTGTGTTACTGCCTTAATACTGTTCTGCAAAAGTTTTCGGTGACATTGTTGATTAGGTGGTCTATGCAATGTATATGCTTATAAGAACGCTATACTGCCACCATATTTGCATCGCGATCAGTGACTACGATTACATCTTCGCAATGAAAGTTGCACTCAAACTCTATTAGGCACTTCACATCAATTCCTCTTTAATTTTCCTCTGTAAAAATATCTAAATAAATATTTTCAGATGAAAAATATTAAAACCGCATACCTGTTGATCGTTGACCGTCCATTGATTCTACTGATATAAGGCGACTGATCAGTTGTCTTAGTGAACGTTGTCCATAAATATCGTCAGTCCAAGCATCGGTTGTGATTGTATATTCAAAATTTGCCGTGTCAATGGTCCGTAATTTAAGTTTTTACCCTCTGAAAATTTTCGGCATATAAATGTCAAGCATTTTTGGATAATGTTGTTGGATGCGGTCAAATTAAGTTTGCTTTTAAATTTGCACCAAGTTTGGCGCCAAATTGGATCATAGCGTCTGCTAATTTATTAAGCTCGGTACTAAGCTGGAAAGGACGGCAGTATTCAACAACCCATTCAGTTATCAGCTTGCAAACTTCCCTATTTGAACTGTGTCTCTTTAAAACATTTGTGCTAGGTCAAGTTCGAAGTAGTGTTGCCATTGAATTTAAAAAACAGTGTTGCACTTTCTACACGAGACGAGATTCTTCATTTCCTTCCGTTTTCATTTTTAATGATGCCAAAAAGCGACTAGACGTTGCTCCGTCCCCGCTTTTGGCTTATATAAAGTTTGCCCGATATGAGCTCCAACTTTAGATCCTGCGCTTAAAGAGTGGTGTTATTTTTTGTAGTTTATTAATTTTGACTTAACAAAATACAGAACTCTTAGACAACACTTACCGCAGAGTCCATTGCGTTTATTTCGACATAACGGTTGGCGATATGTCAAAGTTTCTTCAAATGTATCAAAAAATATAAATGCCTTTAATATAAATAATTGTGCTCCAAGATTAGATATTTACCAGCAAGTGAAAAATCGAAGTATTCCGCCATGGCTGTATTGCACCTAAATTTAAAACAACGTTTTGCTTTCTTTTTCAGTTCCAATATCGAATCCTGGATTTAAAACCTTTACCCACAGACATTTTATTTGAACAAAAAGAACAGAAGCTACAATGGCAGTTTTAACGCATGTGTCCCAATTTAAAAACTTGCAAAGGCCCATTTTCTCAATGTCCGGTTAGTCAAACTTACCGGCAGGTTAGGCGAATTTGAGTGTCTCATGCTGTCTTTGGCGAAAACCAGCCGGCAACTTTAACCGCAGCCTCATGATGGGGTCAAATTTTAACCGGCCGGCATGTTTCGATAAAACTATCGATACTTTCACTCAATGGACAACAGCTGTTGCGAACACTTGAATTATTTATATTGCTAATTGCCAAACCAAAATTGTTGCATCCACGAAATGAAATTGGGAGGCAGGCAGTGAGACAGGAAGAGACATGCGGCGATCTGGAACAGAAAGTCCAGCAGAATGGCAGCCGCCGCAATGGCAAATGTCTTGACCGCCGCGCCGAAAAAAAATTTTAAATGGCACCAATCGCAAGGCAGGCAAACTCACTGCCCGCCGTCTGCGAAATCGAAGGACCAACTAGGCCAACGGCCTTGTGATGTGGCATACTGATTGAGATCCAACTGCAGATACGTGTGCACCATAACGAAAATTCTATCCACACGCATTGCCAGCACCAGGAACGGTATCACCTCAATGGCAAACATGGCGACATAATCCTAGACGGAGCAACGTATTAACAAGAGAGTACTGGGAGGGGGCTAATTATTAAATGCTCTGGATGAAGTCTAATTTTTTCAACGATTCAGGTTGACAAATTCAGCATGTCATATAATTTTTTTTTGCTAAATGATAACCAGCAACAGCAATAGATCTAAGAAAACCAAAACAAACACAGCTAATTCGTTGACAGTGTTTGGTCACACTATGGCAGCGATAGCAATCTATCGACATCGGGTGAACCTGCCAGTAAGTCTCGTTGAGAAAACCAAATGACTTACCGGCAGGTTATTCCGCCCGGCAAATTTGACCGGCCGGTACCTAACCGCAACTTTTGAGAAAATGGCCCTAAATCGGGTCTTAACCGCTTTCATTAAATTATTAGCCGTACTTCTTACATATTTGTGGTGCAAGGGAGCCGGCAGCTTATCAAACTTGGTATTGATTGTAGCTAAAGTAGATAGTAAATACCCAAACAACATTCCTTTATCCCCTTTCAAAAAATCAATGGCATGTGCTATTGGGTGCAGTAGTTCCAAATACTCCATTAAATATTCAAAGTCACCATCGAGAAAGCTTTCAGTATTTAGCTTTTGCCACAAGTCTTGCAACTTGGACTTATGTGAAAGCAAGCCCTTGACGGAGTCGTATAACAAAATTCACCTCGTAATTACTGGATACTTTAATAATAAAAATTAGTAAGTAAAAAAATCCTAATTTAAAAAAAACAAGAGTGACTTACTTTCTTACGTTTATCGTATAAAATGCTATTTGAGGCAAGCAATTTGTTAAAATCGGTAGTCCACTACCCATCCAAAGCAAACTCATTATCTCCCTTCTCCAAGAGGTCTTCTTTGTGAGCCGTTGTCAGTTGTTGTTTCCACCACCTTGCTAGTACTACGATAGTATTTAGTATGAACTTCGTTTATAATTCGACCAATCGCATCATATGAATGAGTCCCATCAAATCGTTTTCATACGAACTAAATCTTTCAAGGTTAGAGGAATATAAATTCGGTTTAATCCTGCGTACGCCACAAATTCATACTGGTGGAAATAGCATAGCGTAGTGAAAACATCGATGGCGAGCACTATCGATATTTTGCATATCGATAGTGACCACTAGTACTATCGAAAAAATAGCTTTTGAATAAATGAACAACAAATTTATAATTCCAATTTATCCAAGGATTTAATATCATCTAATTTTTTACAGCTTAATTTGACTGCATTTTTTGTTTTTAAAAATTATTTGATGACGCTGGCAGTTGTTCTAGAGTAGGATCTTTTAGGGACACTAGCTTATTTTTAAATAAATAAACTGCGTTTTGAGCGATTTTTTTATGACCGGAATCCGTCCTTGCTAAATCTAGGGTCCAAAAGTCAGATTTTTATTTTTTCTATAATCATATTGCAGACCAAATGAGCTTGCTTTTCAGCAATTTGTCCACTGATACATCGATAGCGGCTCAAAACAATCGTTGGTTGGCCATCTACAAAAATATTGATCGTATCGATAGTGCTATCGATGTTTGCACAACCCTAGTATAGCAACTTATTTTTCATCTGATTTAGTTCTGCAGCTCTTAGAGGTGGGGAAACCAAAATCATCACTGTCTTCTTTTTGCGAAGCTTTGCTCCGACATTTTGCACCCTTTATTTTAAATTTGATTTTTCGCTTTGCGATTTAATTGAGTGTGTTCAGCAGCATAAATCGATGACAAAACAACTAACAAAGAAATAGTTTGTTAGAATTGTTTGATTATGATTTGTTATCAATAGCAAACAGCTGTCAGAAGTAAACAAACAAGCAATTTTGAGAAGGCAAATGCAAAATGAATGTGGAAACCTCTTTGTTTTTATTAAATGAAATGGCAGTGGATGTGGTTTCACAAGTAGCTCACGGAAATTTGTGCAAGGCTCTAAAGGCAGTATTGGTTGTTTCGGAAGAGGAGGAAAGCTTGAAAAGCCGCCACTCCAAAAAGAAGAAGCTCTGCTAAGTAGTACGTCCTCGAGTTCGCATACATATATGAGTATCGACAATGTGCAGTACCTCTTGAATTAATGAGCGTGTTCAGCAGCATACACCAATCATCTAACAAAAATCATCAATCAAAAAAAAGTGTTAGTCTGCTGGTGAACGAACTTGTTAGAATTTTTAGGCAACAAAGTTATCGATATATTTTTGTTGGCGGAAGGTTTAAATTTTTGACAACAAACAGCTTAATATAATTAAGAACTCACCTCTTCCCCTTGAATTTTCCTTAAGACTTAGCCGGTTAGCCGGTTAATGTTTTTAACTTTGTTGTGAGCCCAGCCCCGGCAGGTCCATTAAAAAGGACTCCTGACCACGCAAAGAAGGGTCTAAAAATGTTAATCCATCTCTAGCTATGAGTCCTTGAGCGACGCCCAAGCGTGCAGCATGCCTGCCAATAAGGCAGTGACCCGGTAGGGCCAAGACCACAAGTAAGATGTTTTCGAATTTGGGTTAAACGAGGACCATGTGACCCCAGCTACTGCGCAAGCCGGAACAATTCTTCCGTAACCAGGCGCCGGGTTTCATTCCTTGTAACTATCTTGTCAGAGTGTATGGGCGTGCCTGTCAAGCTTTTTTTGGGATGAGCTGAATGGTGGTGCCTTGACAATCTATGTTGAGGTGTCCATGTACCCTGATAAGGTGGTTACTACGCGTTTGGCTTCTCCTTTTTGGAGTGGCGGCTTTTCAAGATTCCCTCCTCCTCCGCAACAACCAGTAGAGTCTTCAGAGCCTTCCACGAATTTCCGTGAGCTACTTACGAAACCACATCCTCTGCCAATTCATTTATTAAAAACAAAGAGGTTTCCACATTCATTTTGCATTTGCCTTCTCAAAATTCCACGTTTGTTTACTTCTGGCAGCTGTTTGCTATCGATAACAAATCATAATCAAGCAATTCTAACAAACTATTTCTTTGTTAGATTCACATCTAACACAATCACGAAAAATAGCAAACATGATTGCGCATCATGCCCGTTCAGCAGCACAATCTAACAAAAATAGTCGATTTTTTGTCATCGATTTATGCTGCTGAACACGCTCAATTATTCCGGGTGCTATCGATAAAATACAGAAAATACGGATCTAGTATTTAATTGAGGCCTTTTTGTTGAAAGTGTGGTCTGTCAACAAAGGGATCACCTTTGGTGATTTTGGCTTTGGCCCAAACTAATTTTGTAAGTTTTTTTATATGGAGTTTTTTGTTTTGGCAAGTCTTTGAAGGAAGTGTATACTAGGCTTAAGGGCCGTTTTCTCATGTTGCTGTTTTTGCAACTCTAGGTGGATTTGCTGCATTTTGTTTGTTCATGTTCAAGGCAAAACATATGTATTTTTATGTATGAGCGCATTTGTTCACACTAAAAAATATTTTAATACTAAAAAGAACTCCTACTAAAAACTGTTAGGTCTGAATTGTTATTAAATAAACCAAAAGTTAAAAATATTGTATGTGCTTTTAGTATACAAGACACCTGCAGACATTGCTAAAGAGACAGATGCGCATATTAATTCCCATAGTTCATTGTTTAAGCCAAGTTCGAACAGGCAAATAATTTGACCTTGATTAATGATTTTACTGTATTTAAAACTTAAGCTATGGTTTCATACGCAGTTGATTTGATAAAAAAAGGCTGGAAAGTTCCTAAGTTTTGGCCTGTTTAACCAAACTTTCATCAAAATTTGTTGCCTGTGTGAACTAAGCTATAGTCCTTTTGTTTAATTTTCAATCATAGGAACAAGTGTTTCCGGAAAAAAATTGTCCTCCTCTGTGAATTCAGGTAGGCATATCAACAAACTAGCGAGTGCAGAGGCGATGCCAACTAATTTTTAGTGCCTTTCCAAGTCTTTGGTGGAAGTCTATACTAGGCTTTAGCTTACATCTCGACAATCTAGTATTTTTTTTTAGTGTGTCAACCTTAAAATAAGTGCCGCCTACAAGAATGCACTTTTTTTTGGCGCCAGAAAAATATTTTTAAGTACTTAAAATGCAAATATATAAAAGCTTCCATATATCACAACTTTTGGGCGAACATTAACGGTCTCCGAATACTGTTATCTAGCCAAAAGATAAACTGAGCTAAAGCGAGAAGCTGTGGGCTAAGTGGCTATTATTATTTGTTAATGAGCTGAAACTCGCATATTAATAAAAGAGCTGTGAGCAGCATGAACAGTACGAAGGCACGGTGAAGCCTGGTGAAAAGCTTCAAGTCTACACATAAGGCCCAATGATAACTGCATATCTATGATTGTAATAATACAGAACCGCGATAAAACACCATGGATGAGCAATGATGAAGAATGAAAAACCACTATAACAGGATGGACGAACCATTTAATACCAAACAAGAACCAAAGAGGACTACGCCAAGTAAAAATTAGAAGAAAGTGACATCAGAACTAAAGCGGCAATGGGTAATTTTAAACAACTTTAATGGGTAACATTAAAGTTTTTGATAGCTCTAATAACATCTCTGACTACAGTTGGCTGTAAGTCGGGGCTTAAAAACAGGCAAATAAAACTCCCCCATCGAGTCAGAAACGTTATTAGTTATTTTGTGATGTTAATTTTTCTTTGTTAGGCTTTCTTAGTCAATAAGGCTTTTTTATAACATATGAGTAATTGAGTTGACAGCCTTTTTTGTCGACTAAATAAATAAAAAATAAAATAAAAATAATGCACAGTACGCTAATTATATTCTTTTGCATCCTGCATAATTTTTTAGCAAATTCAAAAGTGTCGGAATCGGATAAAACATTTATTTTACCGCCAATTGTTGTGCCAGCTGTTTTTGTTATATTTAGTCTTATCGGTATCGATAAATATCGATATTCATCGTTCTCTTTCTTTAAGTCCCATACAGACATCCGAAGTGCGTGATTTAGCTAACTTCACCCCATGTTTGGTCGCCGTGGAACTTAAGAGTAGTGTAACCAGACTTAAGAAAAAATTACGCCAAAAAATATGTTTTGGATATTTTTAATTTAATTCGCAGTGGGTCACACTGCTCGATCATTTGTATTTTGTTTTGATGCCAAGCTCGGCCACTTTTCCCCAAGACTTGTTCACAAAATTAAAGTCCGAATGGTTGGCGTGGAAAAGATAAAAATGATAACTCGCTCTTTCACCGCCAAAATTAAAAACTTTTTTTTTGTGTTTTTGCAAAAACACTTTTAAACGATTCTTTCGCTTTTGTTTTTCTTCCATGTTCTTATTTTTAGATCACTTTAGCTAAAAGCAGTCCAGCTGATCGAGGCAGGTAGAAGCAGAGTGACAAAGTACAATAAGGCCCACAGCCATCTTACATAGTATCCACAAATGTGCTGCTAAATGCAACATTGTCTCTTAAGTGTAAACTTCAACTTCGCACCTCCGTACATGCAAAAAGTTGCAGAGGCGAAGTGGATGCTACCTTTTTTGCCTGCCCCCTTTGTAACGGTCGGCTGGCATGTGCCATACTCTAAGCCAGGGTTCCCCAAGGGGAGAGCGCTAAAACGTGACTGTGTCTCTCTCTAACACACAATAATGTGTGGGAGGGGGTGGGGGGAGCGTGGTTTACTTATATGCTTATAACTTAAAAACCGCTAATTCGATCTTTATCATTTTTTCGGCCAATCGATACATTTTGCTTATTACGTAATTACGAGATATAACGTAAAAGTGAAAATAAACTTGATCTGCCTGCAAGTATGAGAAGCACTTGTCCCATACATGTCAAACCTCTATCTCTTTACATCTCTGAGGTGTTTACACTAATAATCCGCAAACAAAATTAATCACTGTTGAACTAAATATATAGTCAAACGCTAGGTAGCGGACATCCAAACCGATTCTCAAACACCGAAAGTCTTTGACATTCGCAGACTACACCAGCCGTAAAGGGTGGGCGATCCACTCGGATTTCGTATGGAACAACTAAATTTCTCTAGAACATTTTCACTTACCCACAGATATTGATGAAGGCCTTCATCGACGCTGTGAAACGTTTTCTCCTTTCAAGAAGAGAATTTAGAAGAACATTAAATTTAGTTGTTGCTGGGGTACATTAATGTTACGCAGGTTGGTTAAAGCGGGGTATCACTGCTCTCTTTTGTTTTATGGCGACAACCGTATTTTCACACTAATCTTTCTTTGGTACATTTCTTCTTGACACATGCGGACATTCTTAAATAACTCAAATTAGTATATTATTATATTATCTTATAGCAGCAGCAGCTGTTGCTAATTAAGAGCACAGTTCCCTTGCTCCTTTTGGAAGTTAGGTGCTAATGCAAGCAACCCGCAAGCAAAATCGCACGATCAAATTATGCGGCAAGATTTGAGGTTATGTAGCTCCAGTACGAATTTTCCTAATCTGGAAGTAGCTTTGCCCCTGTGGCCCGCAAATAGGGAACAAAGTCCAATTAGGATGGAAGCACATAGCGAACCACGAGACAGGGACCGACGAAGACTACAAGCAATGGATGAACTATGTGAGAACACAAGCCAGCAGACGCGGTGGGGACAATTTAAAGCAGGGATGCAAACCACTTGGAAATAAGGACTGGTTCGGCTCAGTGGTTCACACAGTTTTTGAACCGCCGGTTCGGTTTATTGCATGGTTTTTGGGGCTTTCTGAACCGCCGTTCCGGTGCGGTTCGATCTTTATTCATTACATCAACTAAAGAAACATATTTTTGATACAAGTATTCGGATTATTCATTAACAAAGACTTAGTTTTTGAGTTAATCGGGTTTGTACAAAATTTCGAATGCAACTCCCATATGAACGTGCTCATTTGAAGTCCTGCAACTTTACATATCAAGTGACGAAAACATCTTTGGGCACTTGACATTGTTTAGAAACTTTGACGGTTGGAAATCGACTACTGAAAGCCAAGCGGATCAAAATCGTAAAATAACTACAATTTTCTTTTGACCTGATCAAGTAATCTCTGACATATTTGGCACTTCACATAAAAACTTAAGCAATTTTAATTCGAAATCCATAAGTTCATTCGGAAATCGACGTCGATATGTGGAACACACCCTATACAATATATACAATTATACAATAAACATTTAATTTTTAATAAACTCTAAATTTGCTTTGATACATCTTTAAGACTGGTTCTTTTCATGAAGACATTTCCATTGAATTGTTTAATTATACTTGTATTAATTATACTTGTATTTTCAAAACAACAGGAAATAATGTTGAGTTTAAAAAACTTAAATAAAACAACAGGGAATAATATTGAGTTTAAGAAACAAAATAGATTTCAATATGATGGAATTTTAGTTAAGACTTAATAATAGTATATCTTCTAGTATATTTTTATCGATATTGAAACATCAACAAAACAAACTCCAATGTGGAAAATGTTCATTCTACTGACACTTGTGTGGGTGGAACTGCTAAAACTATTCGAGCTATGCTTAAGTTGATTTTCCAACATTGAATAATCTTTAGCTAAACGCTAAAAATCGATATTTTACTTTTTCATGAAATTGAATCCCTATTATTTAGTTGTTTGGCAAGCATTTTCAACTCGTCTTTACTTATCGAGTTCAAAGAATTACACAGGTTTACAAAAAAGGCCATTCTTTGCAACAGAGAACTTTGCAACCGTTCCTTATGTATTTTTGGCCGCTGAACTCAGATAAATTGTCCTATTCGAACCAACTTTGTTTTAATGTAAGCTGCATTGAATGACGTTAAAGAAAAACCAAACACGAAGTTTTGATTTTGCTGATAAGGTACCAACTTTTGGATTTGAACATTAAAAATGTGGATTTTTTTTTTTAAATCGATTTTTTTTTGCAAGTTTAAGAAATTCTGTAAATTTTTCTGCTAATATTAAAAATCTTAGAAAAAATAGTTGGTAGCCTTTTGTTTTTTCTTATTTCAATTATTTTCAGTATATTTAAAAAAAATTGTTTGCATTAAGCTGGCGATCTTAAATTCTGATATATTAAAACATTTGCAAGGGTATAAAAACTTCGGCAAAGACGAGGTTAGCTTGGCCTTCTCGTTTTGGCTATATTATGTTTTATAACTTTAACAGGTCCGACAATTTGGGTGAATATTCCGTGTGGTTTCTGTAAGGCACTGCCATATCTGACTACAATGCACACTGGGCCAGCAGCCCGAAATTTTGGCCAAAAGTCCCAATTTTTTTTTTTGGAAACTGGATAAAACGAAGGTCGGCCATGATTTTGAATACACAAAGAAAAATATCCGTTCGAGTTGTAACGAAATCATGAACTTTTGTTGACGATAGTCTGCTAAGCACGCATTTTCGATATTCATGAACATTCGTTCACAATATGCCATGAACATTTTGTTCTCACACATGAACGGTTAGGGCTTGTGTTATAAACATTTTGTGCTCGTTTCAAGAACATTTTGTTCTCGCTTTGCCGGCGACTAAGATCCAAAAAAAAAATATTAACCATAGTTAGTTAGGGAAATGTGGACGTCTCCTCCTCCAGGGTGGTTTTACTCGGGAAGGGCAAGGAAGGAAGGAAGGTACGACCCATACCCACCGCGTGTTGCAACAACCACAACCTTTTCTAAGCTGTAGATAAATTTTATTAAAATTATTAATTTGAAAAATTTTCTTGCTTCACCTAGTCTGGGACTTGAACTCAGGACCTCGAAGAGACTGAACGAACGACGTCATTTTAACTCACACGACCATCCAGCTCACGCGCGAGACAGCGACAAAATCAAATTAAACGAGAGCGTAAGTTAGAGTCGGTTCTAACCGACTTCGATATACCCGTTACTTATAAAAAATCATGTTTAGCAGTGTTCCTGCGTTCCTTAGGGTGACCATCCGAAAAGTATGCAACATTTTTATGAAGTTGTGCAAATGTATGTAACAGGGAGAAGGAAACATTTCCGACCCTATAAAGTATATATATTCTTGATCATCATCAACAATCGAGTCGATTTAGCCATGTCCGTCTGTTCGTCTGTCCGTCCGTCCGTCTGTCTGTATGAACGCGTCGATCTCAGAGACTATAAGAGATAGAGATACAAATTTTTGCATGTACATAGGTATAGGCCGTACACAGATCGAGTTTGTTTCAGATTAGCAAAATTTCCCCTCCTCCCCCCTTAAACCGCAAAAAACTGTCAGAGCCACAATTTTAAAGTTACAACATCGTCGCTTAATATATATTATCTTAGGCCCTTAATCTATCTATTCTGAAACGCACAATGAGATCTGAGCAAAAAAACACAGAAGTTATTTACGAAACAATTTTTGCACCCCCCCTCCCCAACGCTTTGCTTATTACGCATTGGTTGCAGCTTGCGCCCGCGTGTGTGAGGGCGCGTTTATGTGTATGTGTACGTGTGTGTTTGTTTGTGTATGTGTGTGTTTGTCAATTGTACAGGGAATTTCGAAGTCGAGCTCCTCGACTGCAACGGTCTTACTTGTTTTTAGGTTGGGAGAGGGGGTAGCGGGGGGTCTTGGTTCACTTTTTTGCTCATAACTTGAGAACCGTTTATCTGATCTTTATCATTTCTTTGGCAATTCCTCCGTGAATTAAAATTTTATGTAATGTTGCAGTCATAGGGTACCATGGATAAAAATTTACATCTAGTTAAGCTGTTTCCATAGCAAATTTCCTGAATTTTTGAACATTAATGGATTAGGAAGAATTTATAGAAATAAGATTGATTTTAAATATGAACAAGCTGTGCATCTACGCCGGTAATTTTTGAAAAACAATCAGCATTTCCGAAAGCTCTTCTGGCTGTATTTCCGGTATTGCTATTTCCACATCCGCCAGGCCTAGGCAGTCTCGCTCTGATGCTTAGCCTCTCCCAAAGAGCTTTTTGGATTTGAGCTTTATTTGATTGGAAAGTGTGTTTATCTGTTTCAGACCGCATTTGATGCTTTTTAATCGAAAGCCTATACGAAATTTGTAGGCAGAGTTCAAATAGCCTAATCCATGCATGAAGTGGACTAATACCAAACTTCATTGTCCCTTCTATTGGTTTAAAAATTCCTGCTCTTATATTTTCAGTGCTCCTAAAATCCTTTGGATTTTTATGACAAATGGGACAAGTTTGCATAGATTTTGTGTCCGTCAAAATATAAAGCACCTTTTCATCAATAAGCGTGAGACAAAGTTGAGAGGCAGTAGTAACTTTCACATTTTCCACAAATATCTCACGACTTAAGCCAGAAATCTCTCTCTTTAGCTGCGCATTTTCTGCTAAAATGACTTCCTTACTTTCTTTGACAAATCGCAGTTTCTTTGGTCGACAAAACCTGTGCAATTGTGAAGATGTATTGTTCCAAACAATTATTCCACTACCTTTTAAAATAATTCGCAATGGTATCAATGTTGTTGCAAACAAGCTTTCATCACCTCCTGATCCATCATGAAATGCTTGATTATACGCTGAATACCCGGTACTGCCGTCAAATCCGTAAGAACATATCTTAATAACTTCTAAATTATTATTATTTGCAGGGATAGATTCATTAATGTGAAAAATAACATTTGATTGCATGCTTATTATACGTTGTGCCGTGTGATTTAAAAGAGCTTGAAGCTCCACCTCAGCCTTGTCTTCAACGATTGATACATATTTCGCTTCTGGTCGGCATTTATATTTTGCATCTCGTACCAAATCATCAGAAGGCCTTATGTCAGCACCAGATTCTTGCAAGCGATTCGCGCTGAATTGTACTGTTGCTTGGAAAATGAGTTGGTTAACAAAAATGTCAATGCTTCGTCACAACTTTTTTTAAGAACTTCCCTGTTCTTTATATCCAGTCCGCTTCGCTCCATATGCGCCGGCTTGTACGAGTTTAAGTGCATCGTGTTCAACGGCAACGTCGCGGCATTGCGATCTACATGTTTTTTCTTTAAACTGTAGTTCTGGGCGACCTTCTTTAAATGGCATTGTGCGTCTGTTTTGAAAAATTGAAAAGCTGGAGTTTAGCCAAGCTACATGGGTCTCGGCAAAGCTTTCTTTTAATTTTCTGCCAGAACGCAATTTCGCTAAGATTTCGATAATTTCGTGAGAAGCTTGGCTTGGCCCCGTTTTAGGAGCTGTATAGCCAACATTTACATTTTACTGGAAGAATCGCATTCTTATCTTCAGCGATAAAAAATGTTTGCTGGGTTTAATTCAGTGGCCGGCAAAACACACATGCTCATTTTGCCTTTGCATGTGTGCGTTTAGACACTCGAGAGCGCTCTCAGTTAGCACATGTTTGTTGTTGCAAAAGAGAGCAGTGTAAGTTCGTATAGTGTCTGTGTATCGACGCCGCTGCTACAGAGGATGGACGTCGCTACTAGTATACACAGAAAATTGAACGGTGCCGGACACTGCTTTAATTTATAAAGCCTGAGCTTAATTGATTTAATTGTATCATTATCAGAAATTCCTGCCTTCAAGGCTAAAGAAGTTGTTATTAAATCAACATTGTCATTGTTCTCCGCGAACAATTTTAAAATATCTTTTTTTCAAATCTGCCATTTTTATCTTCCGCTTGCATGTGCTCGCTCTGAAGTGCATAAGCCCAAGGTGAATTTACTTAAAAAGTGACGTATTCCGTTGTGGGGAGGGGTCTTAATTTTTTTCAACTCGCTCACTCGGCTTTTTGAGATAGATAACATATGCTCTGAGACAAGGTATACTAAACAAGGTAGGCTCACTCGCTCTCTCACAACTCATTATATTTGAGTCAAAGAGAGCGAGAGCGAGAGAGTAATATATTTCAATACAGAGCCTACTAAGCTACTAAGGCCCATTTTCTCAATGTCCGGTTAGTCAAACTTACCGGCAGGTTAGCCGAATTTGAGTGTCTCATGCTGTCTTTGGCGAAAACCAGCCGGCAACTTAAACCGCAGCCTCACGATGGGGTCAAATTTTAACCGGCCGGCAAGACTCGATAAAACTATCGATACTTTCACTCGATAGACAACAGCTTTGTCAAACACTTGAATTATTCACTTTGTTTGTTTATCACTTTAAAAATGTTTATAAATAAACGAAATTGTTGCATCCACGAAATGAAATTGGGAGGCAGGCAGTGAGACAGGAAGAGACATGCGGCGATCTGGAACAGAAAGTCCATCAGAACGGTAGCCGCCGCAATGGCAAATGTCTTGACCGCAGCGCCGATCAATTTTAAATGGCACCAATCGCAAGGCAGGCAAACTCACTGCCCGCCGTCTGCGAAATCGAAGGATCAACTAGGCCAACGGCCTTGTGATGTGGCATACCGATTGAGATTCAACTGCAGATACGTGTGCACCATAACGAAAATACTATCCACACGCATTGCCAGCACCAGGAACGGTATTACCTCAATAGCCAACATGGCGACATAATCCTAGATGGAGCAACGAGTTAATAAAGCAAGAAAGTACAGGGAGGGGGCTAATTATTTAATGCTCTGGATGAAGTCTAATTTTTTCAACGATTCAGGTTGGCAAATTCAGCATTTCATATACTTTTTTTTGCTAAATGATAACCAGCAACAGCAATAGAATTAAGAAAACCGAAAACAAACACAGCTGATTCGTTGACAGTATTTGGTCACACTATGGCAGCGATAGCAATCTATCGATATCAGGCGAACCTGCCGGTAAGTTTCGTTGAGAAAACCAAATGACTTACCGGCAGGTTATTCCGCCCGGCAAATTTGACCGGCCGGTACCTAACCGCAACTTTTGAGAAAATGGCCCTAAGTAAAAAACCAAAAATATCTTCCGCGGAGATGCTTCGCATACAACAGTTGCTTACTAACTGAAATTTAACAAGTTGTCAAGAGAGCGAGAGAGAGAGTGAGCCTACCTTGTTTAGTATGCCTTGCTCTGAGAGGCAGATGGTAGGCATCGTAAGGCCCCTCGAAAGATAGCAGCTGTGGGGAATACGTCACCTTGTAAGTAAATTCACCTTGCATAAACCTATTGAAAAGCACACACTTATGACACAGCCAAAGTAAAGTGACAGCTCGATAGTTATCACTATCGATAATTTTAGGTATCGCCAAAAGGCGACCATGTAAGAATATGAACATTTTTTATCGGCATCTATTCTGACCAAATGTTTTGCCGGAATATATATAAATTGCAAAGGCACAACACAGCCTAGCCAAAATGTTAACAAACAGTGTCCTGCGCAAATTTAATGATTGATAAACCTTATTATGCACTTGAAAAGTGTATTATAATTTTGCCCAGAAGTTTACAATGCATAGAAGGAATCATCTCCGACCACATAAAGTATATATATTCTTGATCAGCGTGACGAGCTGAGTCGATTAAGCTTTGTCCGTCCGTCTGTCCGTCTGTCTGTTTCTACGCGAACTAGTCCCTCAGTTTTGAAGCTAGCGAGCTGAAATTTTGCACAGAGTCTTCTTTTCTCTGCACGCTGCTAATATGTCGGAACCGACCGGATCGGATAACTACTTCTTGTAGCTGCCATACAAATGATCGGTCGAAAAATGGATTTTAATGAGAAAAACTGTTTTTTCCTCAATATTACCGCTCTCAATCACGGTTATGGGTAATATTAAATGTTTTTAAGCTGATCTGCGAAGTTTGGTCGAAGTAGCTAAACGTTAAGACAAGCGATTTCAAGTGTATAAAAACTTCGGCACGGACGAAGTTAGCCTTGCTTTTCTCGTTTTTATGTTTTTCTTGCAGTACTTTAATCAGCCGCAAAGTATGCTTTTGTTTTCAACACCTAGAAATTTTCCCAAGAGCAATGAGATAAACTTTCCTAATAAGCATGGGTTAAAATGCGTAAATTACAGTGGATGTAAATTGAAATATAAATAATAAATTGTTGTTTAGTTAATTTAATTTCTATTTTTGATTTGTTGTTTTAAGTAATAAATCTTTAGAGAAGGTGAAATAGTTGGAAAAAACAATGAAAGCAGTTAGATTGACTGAAAATCCTTGAGGGGGTGGGCAGTCAAAGTCAGAACGAGTTTAGGTTAATAACTCATAAACGACATATCAGATCGGGACAACCTTTTTCACAAAAATAAATGATAGTTATATATACTTCTCTGCATATTTTGGCTCAAGTCGAATCACAGGTTTTTTTATAAAACTAAAAAAAAAACAAAAAAGTAGAAATATTTTCCAACTTTGACTCGGAATTGAACTATTCAAAATTTTTTTTCCTTTTTAAATTATGTAAGTTCAATCTTTTAAGAAAATTTTGTAAAAATTTGCATCTTCCTGGCTAGGCTGGTGTGGAATTGCCAGAGTCTTGGCCAAAAAATTAGATTTATGGCCCATAGTGCAATGTCTAAGTTAAAACTGATAGTTATAAATGGATATAAATTTTGCATATTTTGAAGGGAATTACTTACAATAAATTTTTGGTGTATGAACGTAGTATATAAGAGATAGTGTGTCTCTAAGTTTTTTTCAGATTTACAAAATTAAATGGTTGGCTTACAGTAAATCAAAAGAGAAGGCCAAGCTAACTTCGTCTGTGCCGAAGTTTTTATACCATTGCAAATGTTTTGCAATATCAGATTGAAATATTAACGTTAGCATTAAAATCAGGGCTTAATACCGATACGAATTTCGGTTCCAGTACCGGTACGTCCCTAAATGAATTTTTCGGTTAAAGGTTTTATTTTAATTTATTTTTCGTCCGATTTAATAATTTTTTTGCATGCTGAATTTTCAGGCCATTTTCCTCGTGGTCGAATTTTCAAAAATCTGTAAAACACGTGTCGAATTATTTCGCATACAATGCTTACAAACCAAGTTTCAAGTCAATCGTATGAAAAAGAAAATATTTCCCATTCAAACTTTTCCGACGTTTTTTCGACTTTTCCGGGTGGAATTTTAAAAAACCCCGTCTTAGTACTCATTTGCACCACTAACAGAAATTCCAGTCCAAATTTCAGCTCTCTATCTCATACCGTTTAGGCTGTGCGATGATTGCCATTCAGTCAATCAGTCAGTCAGTCAATCAGTCAGCCAGTCAGTCAAGAGACTCTCTTTTATAGATATACTAGCAAAAATCCCGTCGCGCTTCGCTGTGCCCTTAACAGTATAGAACCAATGCACTACCACTTCCCATCCACCTCCCACCCACTCTCCACCCAACTCCCACCAAGTTTTCACACAGTTTCCACCTACATCCCACCCACATCCCATTCAGTTACCACCCCCTTGCCACCCACATACCACCTACATCCCACCCACATACCACCCATTTTCCGCCCACATCCCACCCACATCCCACCCACTTCCAAAACAACTTACCACCCACATCTCACTCACATCCCACCCACATCCCATCCTCTTCCCAGTGGGCATCCCGGCGATATTTCCCACATCGGAAAATGAAAACACAAACGAATTCTCCAAGTTTCAAGTCATTTGGATGAAAAATAGTTATTTTGCGTGCAGCATTTTTCGGGCCTTTTCATGCCTGGGGCGGATTTTCCGACATTGGAAACTCACATTTGAAATTATTGTGGACTGGCTTGGTTAAAGCGCAAACAATGACTGACGCGTCACTTTATTGTTCTTTCTCTCCTTCGCGCGGCAGCGCTCACAAAATAGTGTTCACAAACGTGTTCTTAAGCTAATATTTACAATGTTGCACAACGTTTTATTTTAAATAACAGTAACTTAAATACTAATATTGCACATGCTTAAGGCTACTACCCCTTGTACTACAAACCGAATTTGAAGCCAGTCGGATGAAAAATATTTTTTTTTTGTTTAGAATTTTGCGGGAATTTTCCGACCGTCAGGTCAAATTTTCCAACTTCGAAATATCACATTTCAAACTATTTCGGATTCTATTCTTTCAAACCGAGTTTCAAGCTCAACTTCAGACTCAGAAAATCACATTTCAATTTATTTCACCTAATTTTCTTTTAAACCGAATTTTAAGCCAATCGGATGAAAAATAGTTCTTTGCATGCAAAATTTTCCGCCCATTTTCCTCGTAGGCGGATTTTCCAAAATCGGGAAAACACCTGTCGAATTATTTCGCGTACTATGCTTACAAAACACGTTTCAAGTCAATCGGATGAAAAATAACATTTTTCCCATACAAACTTTTCCGACGCTTTTCCGGGTGGAATTTTCCAAAACCCCGTCTTAGTACGCACTTTCACCATCAACAGAAACTCCTATCCAAATTACAGCCCTCGATGTCTTACCGTTTAGCCAATCAGTCAGTCAGTGAATCAGTGAGCGTGTTCTGCAGCATAAATCGATGACATAAAATCGACTATTTTTAGATCGAAGCTCTTTTACGGACGTCAGACTGGGGGAGTGAATCTTGAAAAATTTTGTCTTTGCGACAGATTCTTTTGGGGTATGTCTTTGATTTTGTGTTTTGTATTCGCAAAATCAGCTGCTTTTACCATTACCGCGTAGTAGCAGGTGGGTTGTGTGTGGAGTGGGATACTGTGAGGTGCAGGTAGGGGGAGGTGTCACCTCCGAGGTGATGGGTATTTGGCAGGGACCTGTTGGGGATCAGCTGAAGATTTGGTGAGGATCTGGCGGGGATCTGGCGGGGATTTGGTGCTGATCTGTTGGGGTTCTGGTGGTGATGTGGTGGGGAACTGGTGTTTATCTGGTAGGGACCTAGTGTGCTCTGGTTGCGGATCAGGTAGAGATCTGTTGGGGATTGGGTAGGGATCTGGTGGGAATCTGATGGGAACCAGGTGGGTATCAGGTGGAGATCTGGTGGGGATCTGATAGGGATCTGATGGGGATCTGTTGGGGATCTGGTGGGGATCTGGTATGGATCTAGTGGGGATCTGGTAGGGATCTAGTGGGGATCAGGTGGTGATCTGGTTGGGATCTAGTGGAGATCTGCTGGGGATCAGGTAGTGATCTGGTGGGGATATGGTGAAGATCTGGTGGACTTAACAGTGACTTAACAGTGACTTCAAAGTGACTTAACAGTAACTTAACAGTGTCTTAACAGTGACTTTACATTGACTTAACAGTAGCTTAACAGTGACATTACAGTTACTTATCAGTGACTTAACAGTGACCTTACATTGACTTAACAGTGACTTAACAGTGACAGATACTTAAATCGGATTCATCGTAAAGAGCTTCGCTCGTACCGTGCGTCTCATGACACACACTCTTTTTTGTTAGATTGTGCTGGTGAACGGGCATGATGCGCAATCATGTTTGCTATTATCTTTATTGTGTTAGATGTGAATCTAACAAAGAAATAGTTTGTTAGAATTGCTTGATTATGATTTGTTATCAATAGCACACAGCTGTCAGAAGTAAACAAACAAGCAATTTTAAGAAGGCAAATGCAAAATGAATGAGGTAACCTCTTTGTTTTTAATAAATGAGTTGGCAGAGGACGTGGTTTCGCAAGAAGCTCACGGAAATTCGTGCAAGGCTCTAAAGGCAGTACTGGTTATGGCGGAGGAGGAGGAAAGCTTGAAAAGCCGCCACTCCAAAAAGAAGATGCCCTGCGTACACGTAGTAACCACCACTTCTGGGTACATGGACTCTTCAACATAGTTTGTCAAGGCACCTCCATTCAGCTCATCCCGAAAAAAAGCTTGACAGGGACGCCCATATACTCTTACAAGTGACTATCACAAGGAATGAAACCCGGCGCCTGGTTACGGAAGAATGGTTCCGTCTTGCGCTGTAGCTAGGGACACGTGGTCCTCGTTTAACCTGAAATCGAAAACATCTTACTTGTGGTCTTGGCCCAAACGGGTCACTGCCTTATTGGCAGGCATGCTGCACGCTTGGGCGTCGATCAAGTTCTTTAGATGAACAGGTGGAGACATAACTTCATATTTTTTGCCATTGCCCAGCTCTAAGTAGAAGGAAACTCAAAACTTTTGGACACACCACTAGTTGGGAAGTACAAAATTACAGAATGGACAAATTTAATTATTATTTTAAGATGTCCAGTGCATCGTTAAGGACTCATAGCTAGAGATGGGCTCGCGACGGGACTCCAGCGGGACTCGAGAGAAGTAAGGGATCAGGCGCGACGATATAGAATTAAAATTTGTTGGTCGGGATCGGGACAGAACGGGAACGGATTGTCCTTATCCGTCCATCTCTACTCTTAGCCCATTGCCACTTTGGTAAAATTAACATTTTCAACCCCTCTTTGCGTGGTCAGGAGTCCTTTTTAATGAACCCGCCGGGGCCGGGCTTACAACAAAGTTAAAAACATTAAACGGCTAACAAAGTCTTAAGGAAAATTCAGGGGGAATTCAAGAATCAGTTGGTGCTAGTGACGACGGTCATAAATATTTAGTAGTCAGTTCATAATTAGTGGTATTCCTGAAAGTGATTTGCTTTTGATTTGCTTTTGATTTGCTTTCGATTTATTTCATGAAACAGCTGATCACAGCTGCTCCATACAAAATAAGCAGTGTGCCCAGAAAATATTAGGAAATTAAGGTCATACTAATTGATTTCGCGAAATCAGCCTCGAAGTTGATTTCGATTTGCTTTCGTTTTAGTGTGGCCGTTCACATAAAAGAAATGGATCCGCGCGCATGGTGTTTGTTGAATTTTGTTGTGATTTAAATATATAGAATGTTGTAAGGTGTTTTGCATTCCATATTTTAGCAATTAAATGATAATTATTTATTGCATCTTAGACTGCATACGAAACTACTGAAAACAAGGCTCGCGGCCATAAGTGGACAGAGGTCAAAGATGTTCAGGCTTACATATTTGCACAGCTCTCCTAGAAGGTTCGAGGTTACAAATTCTTCCACTATTTTATCCTGCCTCTTCCTCTTTGGATCTGTCAAATTGCATGTCACTTTCATGTCACTGAACAAATACATAAATAATTGAATTCACCTTAGTAAAGTGACAAACTTCTTAGAACTACAGATTCTGCCCACATACTATTGTTAAAGAATATTAGAAAATTCAATTTTACAATTTCATTTTTCATTTTATGCTTACCCGCCACTGTTTAAATTTTGCGCCAATTGAAAGCAAATCAAAATGAAATCAGGGTCGTTCCACCAACTGCTTTGCTTTTGCTTTCACGAAAGCAAATCAAAAGCAAATCAACTTTTAGGAATACCACTATTATATTAAGATGTTTGTTGTCAAAAATTTAAACCTTCCGCCAACAAAAATATATCGACAACTTTGTTGCCTAAAAATTCTATCAAGTTCGTTCACCAGCAGACTAACACTTTATTTTTGATTGATGATTTTTGTTAGATGATTGGTGTATGCTGCTGAACACGCCCAGCGAATCAGGACACTCTCTTTTATATTTATAGAAATAGATTATTAATATGTGCAGGAGACGTGCAATTAAATTTTGTTAATACAGTGTTTAATTATTACATTTAAATTTGTGATATTAAATACGGTTAAATATAGCTGAACTAAATAGAAACAGTGCTGTGCAAATACATAAATTTATATGAAGCAATCCTAGCAGCTATCGATTGACGATTGAAATCGACTAAAAAGTAAAGTGGAATTCAGAACAGCTCGGTTTGAAAACGACCGCACGGTTATGCTTTTCACGCAATATTTTATAGATGTTTTTAAAAAAAATGATTTAAAAATACACTTAAAATGTAAACATTATAAGTAGTGATGCTAAACGATTTTAAAAATGTTCAACATTATTAAATTGATTAGAATATAATTTTGGGGATTTATTTTAATGCTTTTAATAGCAATTACTTTTCATTCCGTTGACTCTGCAGTACAACTTTTGAAAAAGACATTTCTGGTCGATTTGTGGAATTCGGAACAGCAATCAACTCGATTTGCGATTTGCGACAATTCCACTCGTTTTCGGAATTCGGAACAGGCCTGAATATGTTTCTAAATCAAAAAGATTGCTAACAAGGTAGATATATTTGGACAGTGGGAAAACATTCAAGAATATTTCCAGACCTCTTTGAATTTTCAAAAGTTGTGCTAGCAGTACCACACACAGAAATAAGTGTTGAGCGTTTAATTTCAGGAGTAAAGTTTATAATGACGCCTCGCAGAACTCGCTTAGACAGTCAAACTCTAAATGCTATTATGCTACTTTGATGTAATAACATGTAACCAGTACCGTAACCGATATACCACAAACTGTATTAGCAGCGTGCAGTAAAAAGAAGACTCTGTGCAAACATTCAACTTGATAACTTTAAAACTGAGAGACTAGTTTGCGTAGAAACAGACAGACTACAGACAGAAAGATTAGCAGAATTGCTACGACAACTTATCTGGTTCATACCCTGCTTGTGGAGTAAGACCCAATTAATTAATTTTTTTTTTTTAAGAATTAAATTAGATCGATACATTCCGCTCTAAGTTTTAAAACTATCAGACACACAGGAAAGATGTGCCAACCCATTGTGCTTATTTGTTTTATAATTTAAAATAAACTTAAATATGGTCTGAAAAAATGAGCTAGACAGCTTCTAATCGTTCAAATATCTAAATAAAAATCTTGATTGTCGGAAAATAGTACCATTATCCCTGCCGTTCTCTTTTTCGGGTTGCTCATCGATCTCCTGATTCTGCTTGAAATTAAATTGGAGCACCTTAAAACTGATAAATCGATACCCCTATTCGCCTTCCTAAGTCAGCCCCCCACCTGATCTAAAAAAAATACTGCCAGAAATCAAATTGGATCCAAAAAAAATCCGTCATTACAGAAATCAGAGCACCAAATATCCCCAGTGTACTGATTCTGACACGTCTACGCCCAACGACAACGACGGTATTTATTTCTGCCGGTCAGTTTTCCTTTCTGTCCCAGATTCCAATGTGACTGTGTATGCAGATGACCGCACTATTAAGAACTACAGAGATTTTTAATTAATTAATGTGAGTTGTGTTGTGTTGCTGGTGCTTATGTTGGTCGATGAAATGAGCTATTGCCAAAATGCCGTTCTGTCTAATTTTAATTGGTTTTCTGTAGCTGCTGAAATGTAGTTCTAAATTAAAAATAAATTACCATTGACTTTATCAAGTGTCTACTGGAATCTTACTCAAACTTACCTAATTAAGGTCACCTGGCATTTCATTGCCTTTGGTACATTGCTGAACAATTAGTTTGTTATTGTCCTGCATATTTTTATGGCCAAAATTAACATATCCATTGTCGTAAATCAACAGCTCCTTCCGTCTATAGGAAAATTAAAACGCGGAAGCGTAAAAACAGCTTCCATTTGATTTATTTTCTTATTAATTTCCGTTATTCACACCGCACAAAAGCTTCGCTCCATGTTGACAAGCGGCTCTGTCCCTCTTTACTCTTTGCCCAGAAAGGAAAAAGTGAATACATTACAGAAACTCCCCGGGTGATTCATCGTCGTCCTTGCCCAACAATCCAATTAATCAGCAATAATTCATAAAATTAGAGCCACAAGGAGGCGGGTGGACGTAGAAGCTCACTCTGTGCATACATACATATGTATAAATGTCCTTAGTTAGATGGTGGGGGAGTTGTTGAGCGTTTGTTCCACATAATTTAAAATGCGTGCAGAGTAAAAAACGGTGAAAGTGTAAGCCCGCTAAGGACAAGCGAGTGGCGCCATTAAATGTAGATTAGTAAAGAAAATTTGTTACAAATAATGACATGCAGTTACTTTAGGGGCGATTTCACATCTTCTAGATAACTTTTTCTGTCACATAAACTTCAAAAACTGATTAAATTGTGGATTTATTTGATGAAGCGTCAGTTAAAGGCGGCGTTGATCGAAATCGATTTATCTGTTTCTGAGGAAGACAAGTGATTTCTCTGACAAAAGTGTAATAGCAAAGCAATTATCTCCAAATATTTAAAATTAATTAAGACTTCACTGATGAAATTTGATAATTTTGAGAATTTTGTTAACGGACTATTTAGAAGAAGAAGCGTAAAGGCAGCTCAAGCAATTTCAATAACTTTTCGTCTTTTATTGACCTAAATGCAAACTATAATATGTTGAGAGAAAACACTATACATTTTTTGTAGAAGTCAAACACATATGAAACTGCCATTTGATGCATTTAATTTTTCAGGCTCTTCTTCACATTGTGAATCTAATAGAGTTCTTATTTGTAAGTTTCCACTGCGTGCACTTAAACGTAATTTCTTCATTCATCTGTTGTTGTCGTCCGGTTTTCGTTATCAGAATTCAAATCTAGCTGTTCGTGCTTATTTGTTAAGTTGTGTTCGGTGACTTGAGCAAATACAAAGGCTCATCGTAATGAATTGAGTCGAAGGACTCCAGTTTGTGTGGGCATAAATCATTTTGCCCATTGGATAAATACAATTGAATTTGGCAACAACAATCAACAGTTAATTTATCAAAAAAAAATTACCCAAGGTTCCTGATTTCATTACGAAGATAATCTTCTACAGCTTTTATTTTCTCATATTTGGTTATTTTTGTTGTTTATTTGCCACCCAGTTTCGCACATGTGTCTGTGTCTCCGTCTCCATCTCAATGCCATTTCCTTATACCTACGGTTTTAGCTTATTTCATTTTGCTACACTGAAGTGATTTACGAGTAATTTGCCATTTAACCTGCGGCTAAATTTGTAATTAGTCAAGTTTTGTGTGGAGCAAGCAGAACATTTTTTTTCTTATCCAGAAGCTTAGAGGGTTTTTCCTCCTTACACTTAATGTATGGGCAAGTCTATTATAATGTTCAATGAGTGACATACATACATATGTAAATACATTCATGGAATATTAAATTGCCTTAATGATAAATAACTTAGGAATTTGTATAAGTCTACAACTTAGCACAGTGGCCACTTTAATGGATTAAACGATTTGGTGCTAGCAGTTTGAGACAGCTAACATAACAAAAAGCAGGATTACTAGAATATAATGTCTCATGTGTCAAACTGTGCAAAGGCAGCCTTACTTTCCGAAAAGACATAACACAAGGCTAAAAAATTAGACTTTTATCATTGTATTCGGAATGATTTTCGTGTGCTGATATACAATACAATACAATTACAATATTTTTAGTAATTTAAGGATGTTGAGCCCCAACACATGGTGTAATAATATAAGGTGACACCGTCAGCATCTCTTGAGGGCCAGTGTCAAAAAGAAAGGGATAGCAGATGGCTTGCTTTGTTTAGAGTTTTTTAATTTTTGTTTGTTGTATTAAGGAAGTTAGGGAGCTGTCATTTAGTCAACGATTTTAAGGAAGACTAACTCAAATTTTGAAAATAAAGTTTGATGGTATAATATAAAATGTAATACGAATTTTTTATTCACAATAAAATCTTTAATAACTTCTTGTTCCCCATAATTTTTTCTTTTTCTTTTGTAATTTCAGCTTATAATTAAGATTTTTAATTCTAAAATAAATTCTTATATAAAAAAATATTCTTTTATAATTGGCAGTTTTATATTTTTGGCCATTTAATGGTTTTGTGGTCGAGCCCAATTTGTTTTTGTGGCAGCGAAAGAACACTTGTTCGAGCAGTTTTAAATTTGGGAGCTCATAAGGCTGGACATATTTTGCAATAAAGCTCTCTGCAGATCTATAAGTTTCCCACAAGGCATTTCAGTGGGTGTAATATTGTCAGTGGTGAGTTTGCTGTTAAAAAGGTCGAACCAATCGTTTGTTAATTCAATAAAGTCAGCAGTTTCGCATGCTTTATAAACGTCAAGGCCCAACGCGTAGCAGCGTCTAATTGCACTTGCTGTTGTTTTTGAAAAAAGCTGCGTAGCTAGCTTAACCTTTTGCCTGCCTACTGAACGAACACATAAATGCTCCTCGGTCACCTTATAAGCAATTGACAAATCTGACGACGAAGTGTGGTTTAAGACCTGCTTTACTGTCTGCGGGGTTATAATGTTCCCATTTACGCAAAGCCCGGTATCCAGAAAATGGTTGCGGACTAGCTTGATCAGGTGGGGCCAGGGACCGTAACTGTTATAACTTTTATGATAAAAATTACGAAAAAACAGTTATTTAAAAATTTTTATATAAAAATTTTAATATAACTGTTATTGTATAATTTTTATATAAAAATTTTTGAATAACAATTAAATTATAATTTTTTTATTTCAATTATAAAATAACAATTAATTTAAATTTTTATAAAAAAATTACAAATTAATTGTTATAAAAAAATTTTTATTTAACAATTATAAATTAATTGTTATGAAAAATTTTTATTATAAAAATTAAAAATAACAATTACTTTAAGATATCCTTCGTGCCAAACATCGTAGGACAAAAGTTTGGATGTAACTTTGATCTGAGGGTTTATATGTTTATAATCTAGTGCTTGAAGGGCTAATACATCAATGGGCAATGGCGAAATTGGGTTAATTAAGAAACAATTTTTAAAATCGCCCCAATCTACTACACCAACAAAATAGTAGACAATTAGTCCATATATGTACTACTAAGAATATGTAGCTTTTGCTTTATTGTACCACTCTACATATTCATATCTTACTTTACCTATCTACTTGCCACTCAAGTTAATGTCATTCCTGTGTTATTTCAACTAAGCTAAAATTTGGAAAATATTAATATAAAACAAAATGGGAAGAAAACGGGATTCTGTTGTGCGGGAGTTTTTCACTTTGGAATCTCCAAGCTACTTGAAGTGCACAATCTGCAGCCGTTTATTTAAAGGGGACGTAATCAAATTTGAGGAGACATGTGAAAGATGTGCACTGGATCGTGCACCAAAAAGAATTGACCCATGAAGAAGTTCAAGTTCAAAATGATTTGAAAGGAGCATGTGTTGATTGGGTCAACACGGAAAAAATAACTTTTTCTGCACTGGACTCGGATTCTCACTGTCTTAAGGTGCAACCTTTCATCTGACGCCATAAAAATTTTTATTTTCAAAACTTAATAAATAATAAAAATAAACTATAATATTATATATCTTGTGTTTGACCAAATTATTTGTCATATAAAAGAGTGTTTTCTCACTGACTAACGAAGTTTTCCACAACCAAAGACTTAAGAATTTGAGCTATGAACTGTGGCTGAAGTAAGCTGAACCTTCAGCCAGTTCAAAATTGAGTGTAAACGCTCTAAAAAAACATATCCACCCAACGCAAAGGACCATGTCTTTTTTAGAATCCAGGTTTTTTTTGGTTTTAACAATTGGTATGCAGGCTGCATTAGAATAAAGTACGGGCCTGCAAAACACACATGCTCATGTATGTGCACTTCTTTGTTGTTGCAAAAGAGAGCAGTTTAGGCTCATATACTGTCGGTGTATCGACGTCACTACCGCAGATTGATGTTGTATATCGAAGTTATCATTTTAGAGTTTATGGTACTATAAGACAAACCTAATACATATAGGGTAAAAGCACAAGAACAAGAAATCTTTTTGGCGCTTTTCTCTGTCAAGTCGGACATTAATATTCACCGCTATATTTGTAAAACCATTATATCGAAATGTATGTTACCTAATTGTCATTAATGTTTGAGCAATCAATTTGCTTTTCAAAGTTGGTAAACATATGGATTGATTTTGGTGATGAGGATGGCCAGAGATTAGTTTTTTTTTTAAATATTCTTAGTAGTACATATATGGACTAATTTTCTACAAGTTTGTTGGTGTAGTATATTGGGGCGATTTTAAAAATTGTTTCTCTTTTAACCGATTTTCGCCATTGCCCATTGATGTATTAGCCCTTCAAGCACTAGATTATAAACATATAAACCCTTAGATCAAAGTTACATCCAAACTTTTGTCCTACGATGTTTGGCACGAAGGATATCTTAAAGTAATTGTTATTTTTAATTTTTATAATAAAAATTTTTCATAACAATTAATTTATAATTGTTAAATAAAAATTTTTTTATAACAATTAATTTGTAATTTTTTTATAAAAATTTAAATTAATTGTTATTTTATAATTGAAATAAAAAAATTATAATTTAATTGTTATTCAAAAATTTTTATATAAAAATTATATAATAACAATTAAAAAAAATTTTTTGGAAAAAATTGCAAATAAAAATTTATTGCTTCAGTGGACTCTCCATTCAAAATTATGAAGTCTGATGCCCTTTTTTCATCGGGACAATAATTTTTAACAGAAATTGTTATTTTTTTCATAACAGTTATTTTCGGTCCCTGGGTGGGGCACGTCAGCAAATATAAAAGTTTTAAGTTCAGCATTTACTGGATGTTGAAACCAGGTCTTTTCTGAAAAAATTTATCGTACATGTTATTTGTAAATAGAAATATTATTATTGTAGTTTTACATCAGTCGCACTTACTGTCAGTTATTCCAAGATCCTTCCTCAATTTTTGGTTTCCAGGTCCTAAGTCGGAAACAATTGCCACTACTGGATATCCCGCTTGGCACGTCCGTGCGGCAGTCGAAGTCAAAAAAAACGGGCTGCTTCCACGATTTTTTCAATCCTCGAGCCATCGAGACTTGAACATAATTGCAGGGCTCGTACACAATGTCTGATGATGAGCTGTTCTCATATGTCGAAGCAACTTTCATTTCATCAAAGAGAAGCACACACAATTTTTCGTCCTCGCTTAGCTCGATGTTTTGTTTCATAAGACCGATGAAAGCATCCAAAGTTGTCGACGTTTTGGTGCTTTATCTTTAGACGTAGTCGTGCTTTCCAGTCGACCGCTTCAAAATGATTTTCGCAAACTCTAGTATTTTCGTTAATACAAATGCCTAAAGACTCTTCCCAAATGGTTTTCCTTCCCACGTCTTTCGGAACACGAATGAGCTTTACGTTGCTTCGCGCAAACGATTTGCGGCAAATTACACAGTAACTTGACATTTGACACTAAAACCAGAAAAAAAACAAAAGCAAGACAGTTACACATACATACAAAAACACAGAAAAATTTGTCCGCACCCAACCTTTCGCTTCAAGCATTCCTAACGAACTGATTCACTGGCCCTACAAACAGAGAGACCGTTCTCTCGCTCGGTGTCACCTCATATTATTACACCATGCCCTAACATAAGCACAGGAAGAGCCAACTACTTCATGGTTTTTCCAATTTTAGTTTCATGAATAAGAGCAAAAAATATTATATTTAAAATACTGAATGTGTTGAAGACGTAATGGGGGAATGAACACAACCGAAGAGGTGCGGTTCAGATTCAGATTTCGCATTAAATCATTATTTTAGAAGAAAAGCTTAAACTGAACCTTCAAAAATGGGTTCAGTTTTGGGACAGTTTACAGCGTTAATACTTACAACGCACTTCAAGCCGCAAACGAAAATGAAATGCACTTGCAATTCACTATGTGGTGATTCGCGTTAGCCTGGCTTATTGAAATGCCACGATATTATCTAATTTTTGGTAACGTGGTTGGTTGGTAGAGATTTGGCTTTATTGGCGACACCTGATGCTTAGCCCACGCCACCGGGACAACCGCAAATGCCAGGTCAACACCTTTGTATGTACGAATTCGCAGTGCGACACATCGGCGTTTAACAAAATCAAATTGATTGAAGTTTCGCACGCTCCCTGCCCTCGCTCTGCCTCCACTTTCCATCCTAGGTTTCCTTTTGCTTTTTGGTCACCATCTCCCCCTTCGTCCCTCTGTCTGGCTACCCTGGCGAGCTGTGAACATCAATTAAATTCATTGCCAAACAAATATTGTACAAAGGAATTATAAAAGCAGCCCAGAGTCCGTCGGCAGACACATGTTACCAGCTTCCAGTACGTAGGATCCAGTTTTACATTTTTTGTTTTGGTCTGTCTGCCAAACCAGAATACAAGCCAAAAAGGGCAGCCCGCCAATGTGTTGATTGAATGTGCCAGCGTTTGCCCTCAATCGCCCTGTACTTTTTTCCGCACTTCATCGTCAGCCAAATAGCTGCAAATGCTGCAGACGGGCACACCCGCCGTCATTTGGTAAACAAAAAGCATCCATACTAAAGGGGTAGAGTACCCCACCCATATGCAGGTTTTCATATGATGTTTGAGCTGCTCTAATGCAAAAACCGAAGCTATCGGTTGCAATTTTTATTTGGTTGCCGACTATTTTTTTTAGTTTTTCGGCTGATTGCTTTATCACGCAGTAGCAAGCGACAAATATTTGACCAATGTGTTTCTGTTCTAGTCTTGGCTTTAATTAAATAAATATACACAAAAGTATATCTTACATAAGACGATAAATACGCTAATTCTGATACTTTGTTATATCCGTTACTCGGCGGAGAAAAAACGGGTATTCATACTAGGTTCGGGTAAAAGCATCTCCTTTTTAATAAAGCACAGATTAAAACCGAAACGAATAACGGATTGGGTTACGGTTACTGCTTTGGCCGATCGCTTTTTTCCGGTTACTTTTATATTACGGTTGTGAGATTTGGGTTGTGGGTAGGGTTCCGGTTATTAAGCTTATTCTGTTACAGTTATTAGGTTAAAATATAACTTTGACAAACCTTGCCCCATTTGGAATCTCATCTAATCAGTAAATGTAAAAAGATACAATTTCGTATTCGGAACTCTTACCTTTATTTTGCCTATTTTAAAGTTAAGCACTATAAGTCTCAACTAAAAGATAAGAAACTTCTTCATTCACAAAAGAATCGAGTTAGTTTTAATTAATTAGATAAATATACATTGGTCAACGTATGTACAGTTTATCGTTATGTAGCTACATACATGTAACAAATGGTTGTTCTCAGAAATGACATCTTAATCGAGAGAGTTTACAGTTTGGCTATCCAATCGAGTCCTGCGAGGCATCACACAGTGGTCGGTCTTGTATGGAATCAGCGGCCAAAAATACTTCCACTGCCTATATCAAAGTTAAATTTTTTTCTTAGCTTTATATAATTATAATAAGTAATAAACAATAATATTACCATCAATCAACTATTACCACTACCCACGGCACCTCCCTCCCATCGAAAGGACTCATCGAGTTCATTAATTACGTCGCTTTGCAACTCTAATATCAGCCACGCAGTGTGATCCAAAAATTTTTGTAACTCAACTTCAGCTACAGATACTGAAACTCTTTTCCTTTTCCTTTAAAATGTTATTATAGCAGGGTAAAAAGTTAAGATGAACTTTATTGTTAAGTAGATTCTGATGCTTTTTTAAATTTGCTTAGTTTATGAGTGATATTACTTCACACGCCTTTGCTAGGAAGATCGAAGGATCGATGAAATTATGAAAATGATAATACTAAAACCAAAGCACAAAAATGACGAACAAAACACAAACAATGAAAACACAAAAACAAAATATCTACGTAAGCAAGAATGTACACGCACGATAGTTCACGCACGATAGTACACGCACGCACATACCTAGTCACATATAAGCAAGACAACACAAAAATGGGTGGTAGAAAAACACGAATAACACAGAGGGAGGCAAAAGGTGGCGGCTGAGTTTTATAATATAGACAAAAAAAACATTAACTAATATTAAGAAAAAAGTTTCATTTGAGGGTAAGACAGGGGTCACAACATTTTCTCTAACTCAAATCAATGCATTAAGAAAAATACACCACTCGACAGGTCATCGGTAAAACAATAATTTTAAAACAATATGTAAACATATTATTCCACAAAAATCACTTAGTAAGTAGTCAATACCTTAATTTTCAATATTAATTTTAGTTGACGTCAATTAAACGCAGTTTAATATTAAAACTTAATTTTCTTGTAGGGCCAAAATTAAAGCTCCGTTCACTGCACAATCCGCTTGGTTTTGTTGTCACTTTTCTCTCTTTATTCGTAGCGCGTTCGGCCGGGATAGTTTAAAAATGAATTTACCGTTTGTTTAACTGTTCTTTTAAGAAAAAATTTTGATACTTAGAGTGGTAAATTTCTGAAGTTTATTTTTTTATTTTTGGCCTATGAAATCGACCACTGTGCATCAGTATTAATTTTACTTTTGAAAACAAACACTGAGTGGGGGGTTCAGCTAGCACAACTTTTAATAATTCCAAAAAATCTGGAAATATTGTTGAATTTTTTACCTGGCCTAGCGATCTTTTTATACCCTTGGAGAGGGTATATTGAAATTGTCCGGATGTTTGAAACGCATAGAAGGAAGAATCTCCGACCACATCTATATATATATAAAACTGTTCAACCTGACTAATTGACTTACTGACTGGTGACCGTCGCACAGCCTGAACCATAAAAAAAGGAAGATGAGATTTTCACAGTAGTTTTATCTTATGCTGAAAGTGAGTACTAAGAACGGATTTTGGAAAATTCTGTCGGCAAATGTGGAAAATTCGCGGAAAACTGTTGTATGAAACTTTTTTGTTTTTCATCCGATCAAGTTCAAACTCATTTTCAAAGATCTTTTTGAAAATTCAACAACAACTGCATACCAATCTTCCGGAAAATTCACCCCCCTGGGTGGAAAGTGGGTGGTCAAGGTTGTATGGGCGAAACTTTAGTTGCCAGGGATTAGCGCCAAATACATTTTCAAAATTACAGATAACAAAACATAAGTTGTAACGTGTTTTCCCGATTGTGGAAAATCCGCACACGAGGAAAATGGCCGGAAAATTCTGAATCCAGAAAAGTATTTATCATACGATTGTCTTGAAACTCGGTTTGTAAGTATAGAATGCGAAATAGTTTAAAATGTTATATTCCGAAGTTGGAAAATTTTACCTGACGGTCGAAAAATTCCCGGAAAATTCTGCATGAAAAAAACTATTTTTTATCCGATTGGCTTGAAACTCGGTTTGTAAGGACAAAATACGAAATATTTTGAAATGTGATTTTTCAATGTCGGAAAAGCCGACCACGAGGAAAATGGCCGGAAAATTCTGCATGCAAAAACTATTTTTCATACGATTGGCTTGAAACTCGGATTGTAAGGACAAAATGAGAATTTATTTTGTTTTCCATTTTCCGATGTTGGAAATATCGCCGGGATGCTCACTGTGTGGGATGTGGGCGGGAAGTGGGACGAATGTGGGTGGGATGTGGGTGGCAAGTGGGTGTAATGTGGGTGGGATGTGGGTGGCAAGTGGGTGGGATGTGGATGGGATGTAAATGGGAAGTGGGTGGGATTTGGGCGGGAAGTGTGCGGTATGTTGGTGGCAAGTGGGTGGAATGTGGGTGGGATGTAGTTGCGAAGTGGGCGGAAAATGGGTGGGATGTGGGCGGGAAATGTTCGGGAAGTGGGTGGGATGTGGGCCTAAAGTGGGTGGTAAGTGGGTGTGCGTTGGTTATACACTGTTGAAGGCGCAGCGAAGCGTGACGGGCTATTTGCTAGTAAAGTATATATATTCTTGATCAGCATGACGAGCTATATAGCCATTTCCGTCTGTCCGTCCGTCTGTTTCTATGCTATTTCCTCCGTCAGTTTTAAAGCTATCTTAACCAAACTTGGCAAGAAGTATCATGCATATATCATGCTCCAAGGGTATATAAACTTCGGTAGATATTTTTTCGGTATTTATCTCTGTGAAAATCAATTCATTCGTGACTTTTACTTATTACTTACTCTTGCGCATCACTATCTGTTGCAACAGATTGCGTTTTGCAACACTGACTTTTACCGCAGCTTTCGATTGCGGCGACATTTTGTCATCAACAGTTTACCAAACACTAGCGAAGTCAAACAACTACGAAAAAAACAAACAAGAAATTTAGTAAAATTTCACAAATTAAAAACCAAACGAGTAAGTACACCAACATGATCATTCCTACTTGTGTCCTGAGCTCCGTATCTTTCTACTTCAGGCAACATTAATGTTTCACCCTCAACGACGCCTTTGGGTCATTCTTTTATAAACCGGACAGCTAAAAAATTTTTTATTTTTCATTTAAAAAAAAAAAATCCGAAATTAGATCTCGACATGCCCACCAAAACGTAATTTGCGGTTTTGCACAAAATTTTTTTGTTAATTTTATAAACAATTTCAAAAATCGTCAAAAACGAAAAAATGGAAAAAAAGGGTTTTTTAAAAACGTGATATCTCAGGTTTGGTTCATCGGACAGGTCTCAAGTTGATATCGATGGAAAGATTTTTACTGTATCTACTCAAATTATAATTTTATAGATTTTTAAATTACTTAATAATATTAAGTAATTGTTGCTAAAAATTATTTATAATTTTTTCAAAGTGTTAACCACCATGATATAGCTTCTAAGGATAAACAGTTTATTGTCCTTAATATGACTTAAATTTTGGTGTTTTCAAAAAGATGGAGACTTTTATGGTTTAAAAGTTATGAATTTTTAAAGTTATAAACAGTTAAAAAGATGCCCTTAAATAAAAATTTCTCACGCAGTCAGTTTTAAAGCTTTTTGATTGAAACTTGGCACGTGTGCTTTATATTTATCAAGCTTTCCAAAAATGTCAACATCGCGCGGATCGGATGACTATAACATATAGCTGCCATACGAATGTTATGATTAATTGAATTTTGTTGTGAATTAGGGTTACCAGAGCTTTCAAAGTGTTTTATACCAAGACCAAACTCAGCATTCCTATGACAGCTATATGTTATAGTCATCCGATCCGCGCGATGTTGACATTTTTGGAAAGCTTGATAAATATAAAGCACACGTGCCAAGTTTCAATCAAAAAGCTTTAAAACTGACTGCGTGAGAAATTTTTATTTAAGGGCATCTTTTAATTGTTTATAACTTTAAAAATTCATAACTTTTAAACCATAAAAGTCTCCATCTTTTGAAAACACCAAAATTTAAGTTATATTTAGGACAATAAACTGTTTATCCTTAGAAGCTATATCATGGTGGTTAACAATTTGAAAAAATTATAAATAACTTTTAGCAACAATTACTTAATATTATTAAGTAATTTAAAAATCTATAAAATTATAATTTGAGTAGATACAGTAAAAATCTTTCCATCGATATCAACTTGAGACCTGTCCGATGAACCAAACCTGAGATATCACGTTTTTAAAAAACCCTTTTTTTCCATTTTTTCGTTTTTGACGATTTTTGAAATTGTTTATAAAATTAACAAAAAAATTTTGTGCAAAACCGCAAATTACGTTTGGTGGGCATGTCGAGATCTAATTTCGGATTTTTTTATTAAAATGAAAATAAAAATTTTTTAGCTGTTCGGTTTATAAAAGAATGACCCCTTTGCGTCAGCCGCTGTGGGCAGCTTTAGTGGGAAAGTAACGGAACTGACCCAAGTGTTGTACAATGATGATCAGTCTGAGCGCCAGGAGGCGCGTGAGCAGACCCTGGTGAGAATGCAAGAGCGCATGAGCCTGGCGCCCCTGGAGTCAATCGAGGAGAACGAGACAGTACGCAAGTGCCTGGATATCTACAATGGGAATAAGCTGAGCAAATGCCTGGAATTTGTCCCTCATAGACACCCTGTCCACACTTTTGAGCCGCCATCATAAGGCGTTGAAAAACTTTCAGATGGCTGGCTTCTCGCTGGAGGCTTCTTCCAAAGTGTATGGCCTGCGTGTGGATTCTATCTATTTGGATGCCATGCGCATGGCGGCAATCCTAAATGCCAAAACGTTAACCGCGCAGCAGCTCAATGCGGCAGATCGGGATGATAGCATCCGAGAAGGGACCAATCCGGAGGCTGGCAATCAGGAACAGCAAACTGCAGTGGAACCCAAGCCAAAGAAGAAAGCACGTAAAGTGGTGTCGACTGTCACCAAGAACAAGGAGACTTTAAACGCACGCCTGGAGACGGTGCCCTTGCTAGCTCCAGTGTTTGGCAAACTAACCACAACGGTTGGTTCGATCAGTGCCCCTGATTGAATGATGCACAATATATTACCCACGCGGGACTCTGAGCTGCTGTTGCGAGGCAATCATAAATTTTGAAACAGCGAGGATTTGGACCTGGAAACACCAAGCTATGAGGAATTGTGTGAGCAAAATAAGCCCTCGGAGCAGCTAGTCAATGAGGAATGGGTACGAAAACTATTGCCCCATGTGGAGAATTGTACTCTGCGTACTATGCACACCGGTTACCACATTACTGACACTCCCCATCCCCGATTCTCTATCCGTTCCGGTGGCTTTGTATGCTGTGCTTCATTTGGCCACTGAGCAACGCTTGAGATTAATTCCTCAGAAGGACTTGAAGGATTTTCATAAAGGCCAGATAGGGGAACGTGAGAAAGAGGGAAACCCAAATTAAAATTCAAAAATGCACAATTTTAAACTAAAATCAAACAAAGTTTAACTATAATGAACCAAAAATTATTCCATAACTTGAATGAAATGTCGTGTCATACCCTAATGTTCATTTAGTGGCAGGTGTATATAACACTATATGTGGCATTCCATACAAAAAAAACTTTTTTCTTGGATGATGTCTCCGAATTGGATGATAATTGGCCCAATGGGAGCTTATTATGAGTGAAGCTTAACCCCAAAATGTGAGCTTTTTTGGAGCTCTCACATATATTTTTATACCCTTGCAAAGGGTATTATAATTTTTCCCAGAAGTTTGCAACGCATAGAAATATTCATTTCCGACCCTATAAACTATATATATTCTTGATCAGGGCGACGAGCTGAGTCGATTGAGCTTTGTCCGTCCGTCTGTCTGTCCGTCTGTCCGTCTGTCTGTCTGTCTGTTTCTACGCAAACTAGTCTCTCAGTTTTAAAGCTATCGGGCAGAAACTTTGCACAGAGTCTTCTTTTTACTGCACACTGATAATATGTCGGAACCGACCGGATCGGATGACTATATCTTATAGCTGCCATAGGAACTATCAGTCGAAAAGTGGGTTTTTGTAAGAAAACTTTTTTGTTTTTAATGTAAACGCCTTCCGCTTCGACAATTATTAGTTTTATACGCTTTTACACAGATTTGGAAGTTTTTGTCAAAATCGGACGACTATATCTTATAGCTGCCATAGGAACTATCAGTCGAAAAGTGGGTTTTTGTAAGAAAACTTTTTTGTTTTTAATGTAAACGCCTTCCGCTTCGACAATTATTAGTTTTATACGCTTTTACACAGATTTGGAAGTTTTTGTCAAAATCGGATGACTATATCTTATAGCTGCCATAGGAACTATCAGTCGAAAAGTGGGTTTTTGTAAGAAAACTTTTTTGTTTTTAATGTAAACGCCTTCCGCTTCGACAATTATTAGTTTTATACGCTTTTACACAGATTTGGAAGTTTTTGTCAAAATCGGATGACTATATCTTATAGCTGCCATAGAAACTATCGGTCGAAAAGTGGCTTATATCAGAAAAATGGTTTGTTTTAATGCTGACGTTCGTAAACTCTGTTGTATTAAAACATTTGCAAGGGTATTAAAACTTCGGCAAAGACGAAGTTAGCTTGGCCTTCTCGTTTTGAGAATTTTTGAAGGATGGGTCTTTCTCGCTAGACCAAGTTTTTTGAAAAAATCCTTTGTTTTTCAATAAAGGTAAGAAATAAAAAAAATTTCAAAACTTTTTTAAAAAGGGCTTTTTAATCCTGCACTTTTGGAAAAAAATTGCAAAGCTCTATCTTAAACCGTTTTCGAGTTATTGAAAATTTAAAAAATTCACAATATTACACTTTAAAGCGTAGAACTTCCGCAAAAGAGCTCAAAAAAAGCTCACATTTTGGGGTTAAGCTTCTCTCATAATAAGCTCCCTTTGGGCCAATTACACTAGTTTACAGCCAAAAAGACCCATTTCTACTGAAAATTTTTTTTAGTGTAGTTTGGAATGGTGATCTCAAAAATCAATTTCAAAAATTTTTTCATGGCTCCGTTTTTGAAATTTAATTTTTTTTTTATTTTTGGTAAGGGCACTTACATTTTAAGCCATATCTCACTTTATAATTGTCAGATAGAGTCAAGCAAGATAAGAATCGAAAGGTTATTTCGCTGCCGGTAATCGAGTAGAACATTGTTTTTAAATCGGTTCATTAGTTTGACTACAATATCCAAAAATATTTCGAAAAAATCGATTTTTTGCTCGAAAATTCATTTTTGGTCACCTGGAAAAAATATAAAAAAATCCAAAAAAATTATTTTTATTTTTCCTACATAAGAACCGCACTTCTACGAAGAAAAACAGATATCGATGATCAAAATCTGTGAACAAACACAGGAGCTGTAAGCAATTTAGTGCAAAAAAATGTGATATTTTCCTGAATATTTTAAAATAAATTTTCGTTTTCTTCGACTTTTGTTCAGTTTTTAATTTTTATTTTTGTCTTGGCTTTTCGTTCACTTCATAATTTGACCAAAAAACGAAGAAAAGTACAATGTTAATTTTTGAAAACACACAATATACTAAAATTTGACTGTTAGTTCCTCTACTCAATTTGATCCATCTATGGTACGTGTTACACGATTTTCCTCACCAATACCTTATTTGCTTCGTAAAAGTGCGATTCTTAAGTAGAAAAAATAAAAATAATTTTTTTGTACTTTTTTATATTTTTTCTAGTCGTTTAAAAATGAAATTTCTTGGATTTTCGAGCAAAAAATCGATTTTTTTGAAATATTCTTGGTTGTTGAATTCAAACTACTGAACCGATTTAAAAACAATGCTCCACGCAATTATTGGCAGCTCCAATACCTTTCGATTTATTTCTTACTTGACTCTATCTGACAATTATGAACTAAGATATGGCTTAAAATGTAAGAGTACCTACCAAAAAAGTTTAAAAAATTAATATTTCAAAAACGGAGCCATGAAAAAATTTTTGAAATCGATTTTTTAGATCACCATTCCAAACTATACTAAGAAAATTTTTCAGCTGAAATGGGTCATTTTTTTTTTTTATTTTTGTAAACTAGTGTTATCATCCAATTCGGAGACATCATCCCAGAAAAAAATTTTTTTGTATGGAATGCCCCATATATAAACACTTTGAAAAATTACAAAGAAACTACTTTAAATAGTTTTTGTTAATTTTTATTTTGTACTTTTTATTTTCATGTACAGTTAAATCCGACTATAAATTAAAATAAACTAACACTGCAGTGCTCGTTATTCTGACATAAGTTGTACAAAACACTGTTTAAAACATGTCGAAACACACGAACAATGTATTTTATGTGTGTGTTATTTACGAACCCTGGTATTACCACCTAGGCCTTGGCTAGATCCGTGGCTGTGCACTCGGTCTTAGGCAAGTTTATCGATCGATCTCCATTAACGATGGGCAGCAGTGAGAGAACCACACGATTGGCACCGCAGATCACTGGATAGACGGAAGATCCACGAATGATGTGCAAATATGGCTTAAGCTGCGCATAAAAGTCCATTGACTGCAGACCAGTCATCACCTGAGTTTGGTTAAGCGCTGAAGGGTCCCTGTAACGTGTCCATGGCATGGGTGCCAATGGCCTGGTCTGGAGCTGCTTATCCTGCAGATCATTGAAACTGTTGTAGGACTGTTAGGTAAAGGACACATTGCGAAGCACAGCGGCCACAGCATGTGGACGAATCTGTGCCCTGGAGGACTCAGGTTCCGAACCAGTTTGCACTCTTGTTTATAACTCAATGACCTTCTTATTGAAGTTTCATTCAAATCAATTATAGACTTAAATTACTGTCAAAATATGGCCTTGAGGTAATTCACTGTCTCGGAAATTTCAAAGCGCTTAAATATAAACGGAGTTCAAATAAAAGGCACTCCAAATATGTGCATATATTTTGAAGCTTATGCTACAGAAGAATGCATCAGCGGAGGCGAACTAATGAAACGCACGAAAATAGACAACGAAATCCTTCCACATCATTTTGCAGAGTCAAAGTAATAAATCAACTCTGGCTGGAGCTTTCACAGCGTCAGAGGATGCCGACAAATAATTTCCTGTTTAATTTTGAGCAACGTTGTAGACAAAATGGAAAAGCGCACCCAGCAGCACCGAAAATATTAAGAAGGCAAATTTTTCTCTTATGTAAAAATATTCAACACAAAAATGCAGTGCATGGTTTTACTGTTAAATTGACGGGCAACTATTTCGCCTTTTGTGTTGCACTCTTTATTAAAGCTCCTGCAACATTCATGCGTTCATAAGTATGTATATGATGAAGTAAGCAGATAAAGGAGCCTTCCTTTCCTTATTCTAGAAACTAAGTCCTAATTATAAAGTTTAAGGCTTAGGTTGAGAAAAAATTACACTTATGCTGCAAATAGCCCATAGATCAAGGTTATTAAATTATTATATATATATATTTTGTGAAATTAAATGAACTGGGGTAGACTTGCGCTATGCAAGGAGGAAAGAGCAAAATGACTTCGGTAATCCGAATGAGAACTTGTAGAGTTAGTGGCATATACGAGTACAGTTTTATAATCCTAACACTTTTTGACTTCTTGACTTGTGAGTGGTTAAAGTGCATACTGTAACGAGTCCTTTTTCGTCCTTTTGCTTGCTTGGGCTAGGCTCAGGGCTGTCGAAGGTTCGTTCCAACAAATTTATATTACGATAGCCGTGGTGACAATAATAACACAGGGGTTTGTTCAGTATATTCACACGTTATAATATATTCTTCAATAAAATGCACTCAGGATTACAATTCAGACTCTTAACACTAGATATCGCTAGTCTTAACCTCACCCGTCCTTCGCCCCGTCCTCGGTCCCGGCGGTTGATGAGCGATGGACTCCCTCTATGGTGTCTTCCTGTTCGGATCTCTGCTACCACCCGATTATTCCGCCTCTGCGGTGGCTAGGATTTACCGCCTAGGCGCGTCGAACCTTTCGCTCTGACTCGCCGGCTCTCCGTCTTCGCCTACCTTCGCGGGTTGGGCTATTAGGGCTCGCGTTAGCCAGGGTTTACGCCGCGACACGTAGAGACTAACGCTCTTACTCGTCGGCTCACCTCTTACGCAAATCCTGCGATCCACGCCCTTTCAACACTTAATTCGTCGGCTACGGTACGCCTCGGCACGTCGAGAATCCTCTCTGACTCGCCGGCTCAGCGTTTCTGCACGACTCTTTATTCACTGCTGCACGTTTCTCTCGGTCCTGGAGAAATCCTTCGACGTATCCTTGGAATCCTTTTCACTTTCACTGCCACTTATCCCGTTGACACGCACTCGTATTAGTTCTCCGTAAGACACTGACTGCCTCGTGCCTGTTCCTTGGGCCTCTTATACCCTCCCGCGCTGCTCGCACGGTATAACTGTTTTTGCTCTGCTCTCGCGCTGCCTAGCAACATCCAATCGAACCGCCAGCACCCATTCGAATACGTCTCGAACATTCGAAACCGTTAGTCCGGCCTTTCCATACGGTACCTCCGGCTGGGCGCTCAGAAACCATACTCTCTCCAACTATCTCTATATCTCGTCGGCAGCGCTGCTCCGGTGCTGCCTAGCAACCAGAAATCATCTCGTCGTTTCGCTCTTCGCGCCCAATCGGACCCGACTTGCGCTTTCGGCCTTTAGCTCGGCTTACCGATCTTCGTTGGTTGCCGACGACGCTTCACTTCCCCTTTGACTCTCGGTTCTCTTCGCCGTCGCGCTTCCCAATTCGCCCTATCAAATTCGCCGAAGGGAAATTCCCCTTCTTTCTGCCTGCTCCTGTTCTTGTGAGGAATTGCCTGACCTATAATTCCTCACATTCCCCTCTTTCCTCGAGAAGTGGAAAAGTCCCCTTTTCTATGCGCTTCCTTGGTTATTGCCTTTAACCCTTATGCGTTGCCCTACTCCTTTCGAATCACGCCCATTTGCGCGGTACTGCTGCGTGCTCTTCACCACTTTCTGCTCTCCCATCCCTACCTGACGTGATCCCAGCCCATCCCGTGACTGTTCCCCTTTCCTATCGATACATTCATCGATATCCCGTGACCGTGACATCGATCTCCGATCAATCGGTTTTCCCCCATCCCTATCACCATGCCAAATCAACATTTTACAAACATGTAAGTTTTCCTTTATTTATGCTTTCTTTTCCACCCGGTTCACCCTAACCCATTTCTTTCCAGCTGCTCTCTCTCTTCACCTATGTCGTCTGCCCACCCACCAAGCCATGTGGTTTGCGTTTTTCCCCTTACCCCTCGCCCTCAGCACAACACATTCTCCCGTCTTCTTCATGTAAGTTTTTTTTTTTATTTCAGTTTTTCTTATTATTCTCTTTTTTTTCCTTACTCCATTTGTTTCCCTTTTCAGCATTCACCCCTTGGCTCCGCTCCCATCCTCAACGCTCCTTTTGTCTCCTTCAGCACAGTTGGTCCGTTTCGGCCCATTTTTAGCCGGTACCTTTCCGCCCCGATCCACATGACCTGGGCCCACCGGTTGCGCCTGCCACTCGCCAGCCTTGCCTGCAGCGCATCCTTGGCCGGGCCGGGCCACTCGGCTTCTGGCACATACTGCCATCGCGTTTCGCCTTTACGACGCTCCGCCTGACCGCCTTGTCTTTGTGGCCAAGACCCCTGCCGTTGCAGAGTTGGCCTCTCCGTTGCCCGTTGCTCAGGGCAAGACTGCTGCCTTACCAATTGGGGCCTCTGGTCCTCTGTCGGCTTCTCCTTCTCTGGCACCGGCCATTCCCATGGCCCCTTTTCCAACGGCTCCGGGTCGGCCACCACCTCTGCGTCCGTCCGATCGCGTTTTGCTCGAGGGTCCCTATCGTTGCTTCCTCTCGTCTCACCTCCCCCAACGTGCTCGTCAACCGGCTTCTCCACCCAAACTCGTGCACCTCCCATCTCTTCCGACTCGCCGCGCCTTTTCTCTCCGCCATCATCCGTCTCCTCTCCACCCTGCTCCTCTCTCTCCTCCACCCAGGATACCAGAGTCAACTCTTGGTGTACCCAAATGTCGCCTATTAGCACGGATCTCCTCCTGGCGCGTGTCGGTCCACACTGCTGCTGTCCTTGATGCTGTTGCCCCTGCGATTGTTGCTGCTGCTGCTGCCATTGAAATTGTTGTTGCTGCTGCCACTGGAACTGCTGCTGCTGCTGCCACTGATGATGTTGCTGCTGTTGCTGCCACTCATAATGTTGCTGCTGTTGCTGCCACTGACGCTGCTGCCACTGACGCTGCTGCCACTGACGCTGCTGCTCCTCTTCTTCGTCATCGCTTACGCTGATCCCCTTCCTCGGACCACTCGGACGAGGATTCCGGTGCCTCCGACACCAGTGGGGAGGCCAGGAGCTGCAACACAGGCGACTTTGACTTACGTCGCCTACTCCTGACCCCCATGAATGGCAACCGGCGTCGGCCACCCGTTATTGTACCCAGCTTTCGCCGCCTAACTCCGAGTGCGCCTAACCTGCAAACTTTGGGGTTTGCAGGTTGGCTCGGAACGGCCGGCTCAGCCTGGGTTAATTTCCGTGAACTTTCTTCGCTCATGCTGTTTTCTCGAATGAAATCAGCACGTGTCCCTCAAGTTGTCCGAAGCTGTGTTCTTACAGCAGTCGTGCCAGAGTCCCGTTACTCTGCCGACGACTTCGGACTTCGTTTTTATTGGTCCGTGCCGATCTCAGTCTCTGGCCACTTTCGCCTTCCCCCTCCACTTTCCCCTCCTTTCCAATTCGCCCCTGGCTGTTTGTCGCGCGATTTCCTTTAGCGATTTTACCCGCTGTTCTAGGCTGCGCGTCCGCGATTTTTTTTTGTTTTTTTATGTTTAACTGCTGTTTTAAGCTGCTGTCTTAAGCTGCTGTTTTAAGCTGCTCACCTGAACGTTTTCTTTTTATCTTATTTTTCTTTTATTTTCAGAATCCTTTTGATTATCAACCGACCTGTTCAGCCAACTTATAACTTGACTTTTTTTCAGCAACATTCTTAAGTTTTTTAAACGATCTATTTAGCCAACTTGATAGGTTGGCTCTTTGCTTATCTTCCTTTTTCTAATTTTTTTTTTTTGGGTGGATAATCCGACTGTTTATCTTTGCCTTATTTTTGTTTCCTTTTTTTTTCAACCTATTGTACTATACCAATTCTTATGCCTTGTTACTACAGCCACTTAAGTTTCCACAGACTCCGTGAGATTTTTGATGCAACGAGCCTTAGGATGAGATGTTGCGTACTATCTTGCTCTTATTCGAATGATTTGAGGTCTGAAATATTACAGCTTGGCTAACACACCTGACAGCACACCTTTAGTTATTACGAGTTCGTGCTTTGGGTCCCATTTTGGTACAGTACTTCATTTCTGTTGCCTTATTATAGATGTCGCGGCCCAAGGAAATACTGGATACCTTATTTTCTTGACCTTTCTGATTTTTGTTGAAGTGACTCACAAGAGATACATTCTAACGGAATGAGTTTTGTATTTTGTATCTTTGGGTATACATTATAAATTTGGTTTTTTTTTTTTTTTTTTTTTTTTGTTTTTGCTTTTGCTTTCATTTCTCCCCTCGGATCTAGCCTGTTTCATTTCCTTGGCTGCCTAATGGATGTCTTGTTCCTCCGACACTGCTGGTTGCTTATCGGCTTCATAATATGGCTTCAGCTCGCCAATGTGGGCAGTCCGTGATCGACGATCTCCTTCATGACGCAGCTCACATATGACTGGAGACGTAAATCCCATTATTTGATAAGGTCCTCCGTATCGAGGCGCTAGTTTTGCCGCGAATCCTTCTACTGCCTTTGATAGATGGTGCTCTTTGGCCCACACTCGCTGTCCCACTTCTGGTTTCCATGATCTACGTCTTAGGTTATAGTAGCGGGCTTGGTCCTGTGCTGCTCGCTCTATGTTTCTTCTCACCAGCTCGAATATTTCCTGGAGCTTTACTGAGTTGTCTTTCGGATTCTGTTCCTCTTGCCCCGTGCCTATTGTGGCCTCATCGAAAAGGGCCTTCGGCAGCCTAGGTTCTCTTCCTTGCGTGATGAAGTTCGGGGAGTATCCGGTTGACTCTGTGACGCTTGAATTTACGGCCAGCATTAATTCCGGCCATTTTTCATCCCACGTCCTCTGGTCCTTGCCAGCAAACTGCGCGATCATCGTCTTAACTGTTCGATTAGTTCGTTCAGTTGGGTTTTCTTGTGGAGTGTATGGGGCTGTGAATTGCTGCCTGACTCCTAACTCCTCCAGGAATTTTTTAAATACCCGACTGGTGAATTGTACCCCGTTGTCGGTTATAATCACCTTCGGGACCCCAAATCGAGCCAATATCCTTTCTCTAAACGCCTTCACGAGTGCTTCAGACGTTGCCTTTCTCATCGGCACCAACTCTATCCATTTCGAAAACCTGTCTATGAACACTAGGAGCATTGAGTTTCCATGCTTTGATCTCGGCAATGGGCCCACAAAATCGGCGCAAACGGTCGCCCAAGGTTCCTCCGGCACCTGTGTGAGCATTCTTCCCGCCGCTTGCAGTTGGCTCGGCTTATATTGTTGACAAATCTCGCATCGGTTCACGAATGCCCTCACGTCCCTGTGCATCCCCGGCCAAAGTTACCTTGCGGCTATTCTAGCTATTGTCTTTCTGCTCCCCGTGTGTCCTGCCGCTGCGATATCGTGGTTCTCTCTGAGGACCCGTTCTCGTAAACTAGAGGGCACACAAAGCTTCCAGGATACGACATCCTCATGGCCTGCTCTATGAGGGATGTGTCGGTATAATTCCCCTCCTTCCATTAAATAATCCGGATATTTTTGAGGGCTGTTCTCTATTTTCTTTATCATGTCCCGGACCCAACTGCATAAGTACATTGCTTCTTGTCGGGTTTTGCTTTTGTCTTCTACGCGTCTGCATACTTCCAATGGTTGTCTTGACAGAGCGTCTGCCACGACATTTAACTGACCACGTCTGTAGGTTATGTCGAAGTCGTATTGTTGAAGTTCTAGGGCCCATCTGGCTATCCTCCCCGTAGGACTTTCGATGCTGTTTAACCACTTAAGAGCCATGTGGTCCGTAATGACTCTGAAGTGATATCCTTCCAAGTAAGGCTTCAGCCTCCTTATTGCCCATACTATAGCCAGGCATTCCTTTTCTGTTGCCGAATAATTTCGTTCCGCTGCATTTAGCGTCCTACTCGAATAGGATATAACCTTCTCTCCTTTTTCTGTTTCTTGTGTTAGAATCGCACCAATGCCATAATCACTAGCATCAGTTTGAAGGGTAAACATTTTTGAGAAATCAGGGCATGTCAGCACCGGATCGGCGACCAATTTCTCCTTAACTGACTCGAACGCCTTCTGATGTTCGGCTGACCATGACCACTTCACTTTTTTCTTTAGCAAGGCGTTAAGTGGTTGCACTAATGTTGCAAAGTCTGGCACAAATCTCCTATACCATGACGCCACTCCTAAATATCGTCGCAGCTCTTTCGTGTTTATTGGTGGCTTTAATTCCGATATCGCGGCTACTTTATCCGGGTCAGTACATATTCCCTCTTCCGTGACCCGATGCCCCAAAAATTTTAGTTCTTTCCGGAAAAATTGGCACTTTTCTGCATTTATCCGTAGGTTAGCTTGTCGGAGACGCCTAAATACTTCCTGCAGATTATCCATGTGCTCCTCTAGCGTTCGCCCTATCACGACTATGTCATCTTGATAGGCGAATGCATGCGGCATCATCTCCGGCCCAATCACTTTATCCAATGCTCTTTGAAATGTAGCCGACGCCGAGTGAAGTCCAAATGGCATCACTGTCCATTGGAACAACCCTCTTCCTGGAACCGTGAAAGCCGTTGCTTGCCGACTACTTTCTTCCAGCGGTATTTGCCAATAACCGTCCTTCAAATCGAGGCTGCTTATATACTTGGCTTCTCGTAATTGTTCCAATATGTAGTTGATTCGGGGCATTGGGTATGCGTCCTTTACTGATTTGGCATTAATGGTACGAAAGTCTACACAGAACCTCCATTTCCCGGTCTTCTTTTTCACCATCACCACAGGAGAGCTATATGGACTATTAGAAGGCTCTATATATCCTAGCTCTAACAGTTCATCCACTTTTTTATTGATTTCTTCCTGCATTTTTTGGGTTTTTGGGAAAATATCTCTGCTTGATAGGTCGGTCGTCTTTCATGACGATTCGATGTTCGGCTACGGACGACAGTCCTTTTACTTTGGCTAGTGTAGCCAACTCTTTTTCCAGGAACTCCTTTATCTCTTTTTCTTGCTTTTCATTTTCAAAGTATATTTTATTTCTGTTGTTTGTTTCAACCACTTCTTCTTCCACTGAATCGTTAACCTCCTCTAAACGCGGTCTACTTGTTGGCGTCTCAACGGCCACAGACACTCTCTCCTCGAGCCAACCATTCTTACGACCCCGCGCTGGAATGTTAATCGTATGCCCTGCGCACGTGATTTGGGCCCCCACTCCTTGTATAAAATTCCATCCCAGCACTAGGGCATCTATTACCCCCGGTAGGACCATTAACGCCAAAGCTAATCCTCTGATTTCCAAACGTAATCTCTATCTCGAGCTGGGACGTAATAAGGCTATTGTGACCGTTGGCCAACCGAACCTGCTTTTTGGTGTCTGTCATCATACCTCCTTCTCGTAGCTTCTCGCCCAGTTCCCGGCTAATGAAACTACCCGTTGCCCCTGTATCAATTGTAGCCCTTATTCTCTGGCCTCCAATCACGACCCAGGCTGACAATTGGTTCTCCTCTTCCACTAATTCTCCCACTAGTTTCGAGAGGCAGATTCGGTCGACCCCTGCCCGCCCCCCGACAGCTGGGATCGTTGCGCATTTCCCGAGTTTGGGCAGCATTCCCAAGTTCGCTTTCCGATTCTCCCGCATCGCCAGCAAAATAGTATGCGTGGAGCGGTGCATTCTCTAGCCCAGTGGCCCTCCTGTCCGCATCTCCCTCCCTCGCCATTTCATTTGCTCCTGGTCGTGCACTCAACTCTGGATTGGTGGTTTTTGACAATCCCTGCCTCTCATGTTCCTGGCATCTCCTGCACGTTTCGTTAATGCCAGTTTTCTTTGTATTAGTGATGGGCATGTTGTGGGCGCGCTCGGTATAGCTTTCTTGTCTGAATCTTTCTCTCTCCAGTTCCAGCGCCTCAAATTCATCAGCCAACTGCATCAGCAAATCTAGGTTTTTGACTCGATGAGGGCGGACGTACGCTTTAGGTCCGGTGCGCTGTTTTCGCTTATGATTTCCAACTGTTCGGCCTCGTTGCAGCGCAGGGGCCGCATTAAAGTTTGCATATCCAGCATGTAATCCTTGAAGGATTCGTTCCAGCCCTGCCTTCTTTGTCGTACATTTTCTGCCAGCGTACTGAAATATCCGCGTGGTAAAAAGTACGCCTTGAAGCTTTCCACGAAATCCGTCCATTTCTTCCATTGTCTGTTGTTCGCCACATACCACTTTAATGCCTTGTCTCGTAGTAATTCCGGCATCGCTCGTGGAATCATGTCCAAATTCAATCCGTACATTTCAGCGGACCATTCGACTTGCTCCAAAAATTCTAACGGCTTGGAAATCCCATCGAACCGGAACGTCCATTCCCTCACTTGTTTTGCTACCTTTGGGTACTCATTTTTATCTACGTTTGCCTTTGAACTCTTACCTTGCATTTCCGACTTAATCAGGCCCCGATCCTCTCCGACTTGGTTGACTCCTGAATTCCACGATTTTGCATGTGTCATTATCGGAATTGCAAGTTCTTCTAGGTTCATTTCTTTCTCCCCATTGCCCGGTTTTTGCGTGCTTGACTTGTATATAGCCGCAAGGACTTCAATCTTGCTTGCCAAGATCGGGTCCTTCTCATGATCCTGCATCCATTCTCCGAATTGTTTGCGCATGGAGTCCATGTTACCCGACAATTCGATTCCGAATTCCTCAGCATATTTTATTAACTCCTCTTTCTTCAGGTGATATACCCATGCTCGAACCATTTTCGGTCGAATTATTCTGACCTAAGTGTCTAATACTTCCCTTGCACTTGTGTTTTTATTTTTATTGTCACCAGACCACGTTGGGCGCCAGTTGTAACGAGTCCTTTTTCGTCCTTTTGCTTGCTTGGGCTAGGCTCAGGGCTGTCGAAGGTTCGTTCCAACAAATTTATATTACGATAGCCGTGGTGACAATAATAACACAGGGGTTTGTTCAGTATATTCACACGTTATAATATATTCTTCAATAAAATGCACTCAGGATTACAATTCAGACTTTTAACACTAGATATCGCTAGTCTTAACCTCACCCGTCCTTCGCCCCGTCCTCGGTCCCGGCGGTTGATGAGCGATGGACTCCCTCTATGGTGTCTTCCTGTTCGGATCTCTGCTACCACCCGATTATTCCGCCTCTGCGGTGGCTAGGATTTACCGCCTAGGCGCGTCGAACCTTTCGCTCTGACTTGCCGGCACTCCGTCTTCGCCTACCTTCGCGGGTTGGGCTATTAGGGCTCGCGTTAGCCAAGGTTTACGCCGCGACACGTAGAGACTAACGCTCTTACTCGTCGGCTCACCTCTTACGCAAATCCTGCGATCCACGCCCTTTCAACACTTAATTCGTCGGCTACGGTACGCCTCGGCACGTCGAGAATCCTCTCTGACTCGCCGGCTCAGCGTTTCTGCACGACTCTTTATTCACTGCTGCACGTTTCTCTCGGTCCTGGAGAAATCCTTCGACGTATCCTTGGAATCCTTTTCACTTTCACTGCCACTTATCCCGTTGACACGCACTCGTATTAGTTCTCCGTAAGACACTGACTGCCTCGTGCCTGTTCCTTGGGCCTCTTATAACCTCCCGCGCTGCTCGCACGGTATAACTGTTTTTGCTCTGCTCTCGCGCTGCCTAGCAACATCCAATCGAACCGCCAGCACCCATTCGAATACGTCTCGAACATTCGAAACCGTTAGTCCGGCCTTTCCATACGGTACCTCAGGCTGGACGCTCAGAAACCATACTCTCTCCAACTATCTCTATATCTCGTCGGCAGCGCTGCTCCGGTGCTGCCTAGCAACCAGAAATCATCTCGTCGTTTCGCTCTTCGCGCCCAATCGGACCCGACTTGCGCTTTCGGCCTTTAGCTCGGCTTACCGATCTTCGTTGGTTGCCGACGACGCTTCACTTCCCCTTTGACTCTCGGTTCTCTTCGCCGTCGCGCTTCCCAATTCGCCCTATCAAATTCGCCGAAGGGGAAATTCCCCTTCTTTCTGCCTGCTCCTGTTCTTGTGAGGAATTGCCTGACCTATAATTCCTCACAATACTAAGACGGGGTATTGCAAAACTCCACCCGGAAAAGTCGGAAAATCGTGGGAAAAGTTTGTATGGGAAAAATGTTATTTTTCATCCGATTGACTTGAAACTTGGTTTGTAAGCATAGTACGCGAAATAATTTGACAAGAGCCGATTGGCTTCACACTCGGTTTGTACGGATAAAATACGAAATAGTTTGAAATGTGATTTTCCGATGTTGGAAAATTTGACCCAACGCTCGGAAAATTCAGCATGAAAATAAACTATTGTTCATCCAATTGGCTTGAAATTGGGTTTGTAAGGACAGAATACGAAATAGTTTGAAATGTGATTTTTTAATGTCGGAAAATCCACCTAGGAGTAAAAATGACCGGAAAAATCTACATGCAAAATAACTATTTGACTTCCGATTGACTTGAATCTCGGTTTATAAGGTCAAAATAAGAATTCATTTTTGTTTTTATTTTCCGATGTTGGAAATACCGCCGGGATGCCCACTGGGAAGTGGATGGGATGTGGGTGGGATGTGAATGTGATGTGGGTGGTAAGTTTTTTTTTGGAAGTGGGTGGTAAGTGGATGTAAAGTGGGTGGAATGTGGCGGGAAGTGGGAGGGATGTGGGTTGGATGTAGGTGGGAATTGGGTGGGAAATGGGTGGGAAGTGGGTGTGATGTGGGTGGAAAGTGGGTGGTATGTGGGTGGGAAGTGGGTGGTATGTGGGCGGGAAATGGGTGGGAAGTGGGTGGGAAGTGGGCGGGATGTGGGTGGGAAGTGGGTGGTATGTGGGCGGGAAATGGGTGGGATGTGGGTGAAAAATGGGTGGGAAGTGGGCGGGAAGTGGGTGGTATGTGGGTGGGAATTGGGTGGGATGTGGGTGGGAAGTGGGCGGGAAGTGGGTGGGATGTGGGTGGGAAGTGGGTGGGATGTGGGTGGTAAGTGGGTATGCGTTGGATCTATACTGTTGTATAGTGTATATTTGTACCAAAAGACTTCTTGCAACGTTTGGTTAAGATAGCTTTAAAACTGAAATAGCATAAAACATTTGGACGGACAGTCGGAGAACAGACTGACATGGCTATATCAACTCAGCTCTCATGCTGATCAAGAATATATATACTATATGTGGTTAGATGATTCCTCCTGTGCGTTACACCCGGACAATTTTAATATACCCTTTTAAAGGGTATAAATAGCGGAGTTATATAATCTTTTGACATATTTTATATTTGGGATCGGTGTTGCCTACTATTCGAATTTTCCCTTAATTCAATAACTTTTGTTATATAGTTTGGCGCTTAAATTATGTCAATATATTAACTTAGGTAGGTACACAGAGAAAAAAATTCCCCGTACAATGGCAGATGGGTAGATTCACTCCTGCAATGCAGAGAAATCTCTGCAGTAGCTGGTAAAGAAACCATCACAGTAACCACAACTAGAGGAAGCTCTCAGGGCGGAGTTCTCTCCCCACTGTTGTGGAGCCTACTAGTGGATGAGGTCCTAGAAAAACTCGCCTCCCTGGGCATAAAATGCCAAGGATACGCTAATGACATAGTCATCATTGCGAGAGGAAAATTCGAAGAAACCCTATGTGACATAGTCCAGAAGGGACTGAAAGTTACGTCTAATTGGTGCAAGGAGGTTGGGCTCGACCTAAACCCTGCGAAAACCATTATAGTACCGTACACTAAGAAATACAAGCTAAGCAGAATGAGGCCAATACCCCTAGCTGGCTGCCTTATTACACCAGAAAAGACTTTGACAACAGGCTCAGGTTTGACAAGCACTTAGAGTATACACTTAGTAAGTGCACTAGAGCACTATTCACGTGCAGGAGCATTGCCGGAAAATCGTGGGGCATGGCACCACATATACTCTGATGGCTATACCTCATGGTTGTGGGACCGATGCTCACTTATTAAGCTGTCGTGTGGGGAGATAGAGCAAACCTTTTCACAGTAAGGACGCAGTTGCAAAAGATGGCATGTATATGAATGACTGGAGCCATGCGTACCTGTCCGACAGCGGCAATCGAGGTTTTGATGGAGCTAACACCACTCCACCATACTATCTGCCTGAAGAAAAAAGCAACACTGCTCAGGTTAACAGCAGAAGGAGTGGGTTGAAACCGCATAGTAAGCCTCAGAGACTCTGAAAAGCTGGAAAAGGAAATCCCCTTAATCCTTCAACCCAGAGACGAAATGGTGGCCGAGTATCACTTTGACAGGAATTTCACTGTTCACCAAAGAAATAAGAGAGAATGGATCTTACTAGAAGAGACACATAAAATGAAACCACATACAATTATGTGGTATACAGACGGGTCCCTAACGCCCCAAGAAACCGGGGTAGCAGGACCAGGAACGAAAATATCTGAACAAATGGGAGAATTCACAAGCATATATCAAGCTGAAGTATGTGCCATCTCCCGCTGTACAGACCGTAATATGGGGAAGAACTACCATAATTGAGAAATAGCTATCCTCTCTGATAGCCAAGCAGCGCTTAAAGCACTCAGTAGCAATAAGTTCACTTCTAAGCTAGTCTTAGAGGCAAAGAACAAATTGGACCAACTAGGCAGCAGGACCAACCTGACCCTACGATGGATACCGGGACACAGCAACATCCCCGTAAACGAATTGAAGACGAACTGGCACGCAAGGGTGCAGCCACCACAATGGTAGGGCAAGAATCCTACTGCGGCATAGGCCAGCACACTATAAAAGGACTTCTAAGAAAGGATGAGAATACGCTTAGATCAGCCTCCTGGGTAAACACCAAGGGAATGAGACAAGCTAAAGCATTAATAGTGAACCACGACCTCAAAAGGTTCCAAAAGTTAATCCAACAAGGAAAGAATGCCCTCAGGATTCTGACACGGTTCTACACGGGTCACTGCAGACTGAGGAGCCACATGTACAAGTTGGGAATAACAAACACCCAGCTTTGCAGATACTGTGAAGAGAAAGAGGAGTCCTCTGAGCATATACTAGCACACTGGGATGCCCTAGCGAGGCGCAGACTCTGCAGATTTGGAAAAAACATTCTACACCCAAGCAATATCAGTAACTTAGAACCCAGAAAAATCCTGGCTTTTGTAGAGGAATTAGGGCTGCTAGCAGAGTTGTAAATTCAGTAGGGGGCACAATACACCAAAATTTCCCAACAACAAATAATATAATAATAATGGAAATATCCACTTTAAGGGGGTATTCCTCATGTCAAGGCTGTTTTTTTGACCTTTTTTAAAAAAAATCGTATTTGAAAACGCAAAGAGATTTTCCAAATCTGTTTTTTTTATTTTGTTACAAACAGATAAAAGTAAAATATAAAAATGTTTACTGCTTCGATGCGAGGGCTGTTCCAAAAGTTATCGGCTGACAATATGGGTGTCCAAAAAAAAAGGTATGGTGCTGGCGGCCATGATTCAAGAACTCCAGGATGTCAGAAATAAAAAGTGAAAATGGGGTTATGATCAGAATAGATGTAATTCTGGTCTGAACCTCCAAAAAATTTTTGTGATTTTTTTGACAAAATGGAGGCCATTAAAATATGAAAAATTTATTTTTGGCCCTTTTTTTTGTAGTTTAGTGTAAAAAAAAAATAGTAAAAATTTTTTTAAAATTATGATTGAGGTTCATATCAGAATGGTGACAATTCTGTGTCGATTTCAGTTTTGATCATCAAAATCGGTTCAGTGTAACTGGAGATATCATGGCCGCCAGCTCGAAAAACGTGGTTTCGAGATAAATGCGTTTAAAGCTTGAAGTAATATAAAAATTACTTGTATTTGTGAAGACATTGCTCCACTAAAAAGGCTATATCTTCTGAAGTATTTCGAATTTCAAAAAATCCTTTTGGGGCGATATTCCCAAATATTTATAAAAAAATGCAAAAAAAAATGAAAAATTTTCAGAATTTTTTTTTGACCAAATGGAAGGGCCAATCGAAAATTTGTAAATGAGGTATTATAGTGTGATACATTTACTCGAAATGGTTTTCGGGTTTTTTGTATCAAAAACAAAATGGCGGTCGTGTATCATTTCTCCGTAGACCTTATTTTTCCGTGGCCGGACACATAACTCAAGCAAATCTTATCCGATCGATCTGAAATTTTAAGAGTAAATCGGAAATACCTATAGCTATCGATCCACGTAGAATTTTTCCGATATTTTGCTTACTTTTTTTTAATTTTTTAAGAATTTTTTTATTTATTATTAAAGTCATTTTTTTTTTTCAAAAACTCACCATTTCGCCAAAAATCAAAATATCAAATATCAAAAATCAAAAACCAAATTTCCGATTTACTCTTAAAATTTCAGATCGATCGGTTAATATTTGCTTGAGTTATGTGTCCGGCCACGGAGAAATGATACACGACCGCCATTTTGTTTTTGATAAAAAACCCGAAACCATTTCGAGTAAATGTATCACCTCATTTACAAATTTTCGATTGGCCCTTCCATTTGGCCAAAAAAATTTGAAAATCCATTTTTTCAGCTACTTAGATGTCCCCCCTTAAGATCCGTTTTTATAAATATTCTTTTCACATTTTCAGCCCTTGTGAAGAATAAGATCAATAAAAATTTTTTCCTGAATACCTTTTGGAAATAAACCGACTTCGAAAATATCCAAAGGATCCCAAAAACTAACTATCCAGTCCAAAAGGAATCCGAAAACATCCTGAGGATCATCAAAAACTATTCTTTTTTTTCTCAGTGTAGGTATTTCCGTCTGTCCCTCATGTAGGGGGCCACACATAGACCTTACGGTCCTTAGGCAGTGACCAGTTAAAATGCCTATAAGCAGTCTGCAGTCTCTTCTTTGGAGCTGCAGCGTATAGTGCGTGAGTTTTTTGTCTCTCTGCAGCCGATCGTGTTCTTCCACTTTTCCTCTGCTGCTTTCTCCGCCATCTCTTTCATCTTGCTGATATATTATATTAACTTAAGTGTTTGTGCTCTGTTAACTAACATAAATTAAGCCTATTGAACATTTCTTCCCCTGAGTAATAAGTGTGTCAGAGTTGGGCAGGACCGACGCACTCGTTTAGTCTTAAAAACGATTCTAGTTATAATTTATGTTCGAAAGACTTGCAAGGTTGTTATTATTAACTACTTTATCTTGTGTGCTTGTTTTATTGAAGGATTGTTAGCTGGTTCTAAATCATTACGCCAGTCTGTGAAATCTAAATGAAACTTGAAGACACACAGCATTGAATAAATATGAGCCTTAAAGTATCCTGCCATATGCACTTCTATGGCATAAAAATATAAAAACACACATGCATGCATACATACATACATTCAGTTTTATATTCATTTGGAACAACAACAAAAAAATTGCAAAAGAATAGGGTAGAGCTTAGCGCTTTGCATGTGCGGGCGAATCGTCAGAGACATGCAAATAAAAAAGCAGATAAATACAAATGTTTGGGAAAAATATGCGCGAGGCGACTCCAAAACTTAACTTAACAATACCCTTAGTTTTTCACTGAACGAAATAAAAGTATTGACAATTTTCAATGATTTACTGTAATGAAACGAGAAAACAACAATTGGCATTTCAATTTGTAATTGCTTGTCTATTTTAATTTCCCTCCTAGGTCCTTTAGCGGCAAATTCAACTATGTATGTGCAGTTGAATTTTTGCCTGGCCCTCTGTTTTGATTCCGTCCTGGCCATTTATGAAGCCAAAGGCCAACAAACAGCCCGCAATCCACACACAGACTCTCACAAAGGTAAGTGCTTTTTAATTAACTGAAAATGGCTTCCCAGTACTCGAGTCGAGTACAAAAAACCACCTAGTATATTATATATATATATGAAAGTTGGTTGATGTACACAATGAAATGGTCAGATAACCGCATCTACTTCCAGGCAGAGCAAATTAATTATACATTGGGTAAAATATTATTTCGATTGAAGGGAGGAACAAAGTTTCAAAGTGTTTACTTGCACCAAACACAACAGAATCACAAAGTTTCAGTATTGACGACTTTTGGTTTTCCCGAAATCAATCAAAACTGTTCATATCGCATTGAGCCCATATTTTCCAATGTAAATAGATTAATGGTATGTTTGTAAAATTAAGAAGAATGGAAAGCTGTTACCTTTGATTTTACGAACTGCCTAAACTGCGGTAAAGATCTAAACAGTGTAGCACGTTGTGAGATGAACGTTCATTTGCAAACTGAGACCATTGAGTAATCTACTTTTGTATACTGCTGACTTCTTTTGGCTGTGCACTCTCACTGAACCAAAAGATCGCAAAAAATATAGCTAACGATGCTTACGCGAAACATCAACTTGTAAAACTTTCGACAAAACAGCCTTTTTCGAGCCTTTTTCAATCGATTTTGAGAGCCTTCTCTGATGGCCTTTTTGACTCACTTAACCAATGGAGTGCGAGCCGTTTTCGATATCTTTTATTCCCATTAAAGTAATAAATCTTACAAAATATAATTTTAACTTTGAATTTTATTCAAATTTCACAAAATTATTTACTTATAATATAACAATAAATAACAAATAAATATTAATATTTCTAATTAAAATAGAAATAGAACGAAATAATGAAATAGGCACAGAGCTCTCCCATCCCACAAGCAAAACTGTTTCGTATATAACTTTTTACTCGGATCTTATTGAGCTTTGTAGAATAGATAGATCTAAAACCAAAGATGACATATATTAAGACACGATGTTGTAACTTTAATATTGTGACTCTGACAGTATTTTTGCGGTTTAAGGGGAAGGGGGAAACTTTGCAAAACAAACTTGATCTGGGTACGGTATACACCTATGTACATGCAAAATTTGTGTCTCTATCTCTTATAGTCTCTGAGATCGACGCGTTCATACATTATTTGCACAGTTACAGACAGACTCGACTGTTGATGCTGATCAAGAATATATATACTTTATAGGGTCGGAAATGCTTCCTCCTCCCAGTTACATACATTTGCACAACTTCTTGATCCCCTTTTACTCATTTTCAGTGGGTATAAAAATCTAAATATTGGAAAAACGAGAGCGTACGTTAAAGTCGGCTATTTTGTTTATTTAATTTGATTGACTTACTAGCTCTATTAGAACTAAGTTAACTTAGAACCAGGGAATCAAACCGGAACCGGATACCGAAAAGAACCGATTGGAACTCGGGTCTAGATCCGTAACCCTTGTTCTTAATTAACTGTATACCGGTATCCTGGAACAGTTATTCTCGGAACCAAAAATTCTGAAAAGATCCTAAACATTGTACCGTCAGTTTTGAAGCTATCGAGCTAAAATTTTACACAGAGCCTTTTTTTAACTGCGCGCTACTAATGTGTCGGAACCGACCGGGTCGGATGACTACTTCTTGTAGATACCAAAGAAATGATCGGTCGCAAAATATGTTTTAGTGAGAAAAACTTGATTGTTTTCAATATTAGCGCTCTTGCCGATTTCTTGTCTCCTAAACAAGTGATAAATTGCTATTTGACAAATAACGCTATGCAAAAGATAAAGTCCCACATAACGAAATTGGATTACAAAACCTGTGTATAAACTTATCTAAAACGTTTACATAAGAATGGCAAATTCTCTAATAAGGTGGTAGCACTTCCAGTGAAAATCTGGCAGCACTGTAAGCAACAGCCGAGTTGCCGTGTCATTTTATGTTGGTTAGTCGACTGTCTGTCATCTCAAATTATGGAAAACAACAAAAAGGCAACGTGCAAGGAATTTTACAGTTCAGGAGGAATGGGAACTGGTAGCTCTTGTTGAGGATAACAAGAATGTTATCGAAAACTAGAAGTCAGATGCGGTCACTTGGAAACAAAGGGAGCAAGCGTGGGCAAAACTGGCGACCACTTAGGCTAGCAAGACCGGAATTCAGCTCGCTGCTCAGGCTCTTAAAGCGAACTATGAAGGGCTAAAGAAGAAAAGGTAATTGTCTATTGTATGTCCTTCCTCTCCTCCTCGACTGTAACGGTCTTACTTGTTCTCTGTATAAACGCGTAGATCTCACGGACTATAAGAGGTAGAGCCACAAATTTTTGCATGAATTACACCTACATTCATACTGTAGCCTCATCGAGTTTGTTTCAGATTTGGAAAACTCCACTTCCTCCATCATTTAGCAGCGAAAAACTGTCACTCCCTATGTATAAACGCGTTGATCTCACAGACTTTAAGAAGTAGAGCCACAAATTGTTGCATGTATGTAGGTGTACACCGTACCCAGATAAAGTTTGCTCCAGGTTTGGCAAATTCCTCCTCCATCTTCTTCTAACCGCGAAAAACTGTCAGAGCTTCAATTTTTATGTTTTATCCTAGTAACTTCATACATATTCAGTGAGGCCCAACAGCTCTCTATTTTGTGTACCATAATGAGATCCGAGCAAAAACACCGAAGATATGTACATAAGTGCGCCTGCTCATTTATTGAAATAAATTTTAAAATAAATGGAATTCAAATCTATAAGAACCACATTACTTGGGACAGGGTATTTTGCTGTCGGGTTACTCGACCGCAACACTCTTACTTGTTTTCTAATGTAAATAACTTAACTAAAATAAATAAAAGCGAGAGCGTAATTTAATTCGGCTCTGACCGACTTCGATATACCCGTTACTCATGAAAAAACATGTTTAACAGTGTACCTGCGTTCCTTAGGGTGACCATCTGAAAAGTATGCAACATTTTTTAGGATGGGCGGGGGATTAGCGGGGGGACTTGATTTACTTTTTGCTCATAACTTGAGAACCGTTTATCCGATCCTTATCATTTCTTCGACAAATCGATTCATTGTGCTAATTACTAACACTCTCTAGAAGGTACTAATCGTCTATCTTCAAAACTGTAGGAGATAGGGGGGAGTGACCAAAATTTTCTGGAGTTAGTTAGTAATTAGCAAAATGATAAAGATCGGATGAGCGGTTCTCAAGTTATAAGCAAATAAGTAAACAACCCTCCTACCACCCACTCCCACCCTTAAAAGAGAGAGAATTCGAGAAGAGCGCAGCACCAGCATTGCATTCAGCTTCTACTTCAGGTACAGAGAATGTTATAGTCGGGCTTTACCGACTTTCTCACTTGTTCTATAATTCGTTTTGGAAAATGATTTTCTGGAGTTGGTACATCAGACCCAGCATATCTTCTATGTCATGATGATGTTTGCGTGTAATTTGGAAGCTAATGACGAATAATATCGCGATGAAACTGCAGTAATGGTGTTGGATTAGGAGCGTTTTTCTGACCTGAGAACATTTAATCTAGGATGGGTGTGTATGAAAACCAGGACACGGGCAAAAAGTGCAACTCCCGACAAATTTCCCAAAGAGCAACACGATCTTGCTTCAATCAATGAGTGAACAGAACTAATTTATTCGGAGAGCTTAGAGTTAACAAGAGTCTGTGTAATTTAACAGCGTTCGAAAACAGAGAGAGAATTCATATGTGTGTGTGAGCTTAGCATGCGAATATGTAAATGTCGCTAACAAAAAGCTTGCAGTAGATAATTATGTTGACAATCAAATATGTTAACAATAGGCAGTTAAATTTAAAGGTTTTGTAAAGCAAAGACAATTGGTAATTTGATTGAATGCAAAATATGAGGGTTTGACCGAACAAATGGCATAGTAGAATTGTTGGCCATGCGTTGAACATAAGCAAATTTATCATAGCTGTGAAAATAACCTGTCAATCATAAATACGTGTTTGATCAACAATCAAAGCTACCACTTCTTCGTCGAATAATGTTTCGAAGACTTCGACTGTGAACTTCGCCACTTAGTCCGATATCATTTCCATCTTACTATCCAGGCGCAATAGAACTGGTTGCTGGCATTTCAATGGAGCATGGTTTTTCCACCAGTTTGAATCATTTTCGCTTAGTGGCATGACTGTCATCTTCACCAAATCTGCTATAAAATACCTCCATTTTACCTAAGAACTTTTTCGGGCATTATGTTGGGGTAGAGCTCATCGAAGTTGCCCTCTTCCACATCCGAATGGCCATCAGGATCTGGTGGAATCAGTGCAAGTTAAATTTGGTCCTTTTTCATGAACTTTCTACAAGTTCCAAAGCACTGCTTAGTTTTTCAAATCGTTTGCCATAGAATTTTGATGTCCTGATGCTTATAAATGCCATTTATATGAAATGCAAGATCTGTAGAAAAATTATAACCTTATTAGCCATTGTACCCAAGCGAGTACACTCGTTTTGTGTATCACCAAAAGTTTCCAAAAGTTGTTTTTTAATGTTCGACTGGTAATTATTTGGAAAAAAGTGTTTTTGTTCACAAATTAAATAAAAACAAATCAATTTTTTTTTGCGTCTCTCCTTTGAACGCGCACAACCTCAAAAAATTTTGCAACACTGACGAAGACAGCTAAAACGGGATTTCGCTTCCGCTCTTGTGTCAGCGATTGTTTGTTGAGCAAAGTCTGTATACTAAAATGACGCAAAGAACTTTTCGAAATTCCTTCTGAGTTTAGCGTAACGGACGTTAAAAAATGACTGATTTTCTGTACTCGCTTGGGTACAATGGCTATTAATGGGTAAAGAAGAAAAACTTAAATTACTGAGAACTTAAAATACATACTATGAACAGGAAAATCTGAGAGCACAGTTGAAGCACTAGAAAGAAATTGAAGTGTTAAAACTAAAGCATAAAAAAGATTTTAAATGAATATATTGTAGTATGTAAATAATGATACTGGCCAAATATACTTTTGTTTAAACCAGGGACTGTAACGGTTATAATTTTTAAAACAAAAATTATAAAATAAAAGTTATTTGTTAATTTTTATCAAAAAGTTAAAATTTAACTCTTATTTTTCGATCAGAATAAAAATTGTGAAATAATCATTAAATTTCAATTTTTACTATAAAAATCTAAAAATAAAAGCTATTTTTCAATTTTTATTTAAAACTCCACAAATAAAAATTATTATTTAATTTTTATAAAAAAATCAAGAAATAAAAGTTATTTGTCAATTTTTATAATAAAATAAAAATTGAATGTAAATATCTTGAGAACCGCGTAGTGTATTGCCAAAATTTAAAAACATTCATGATGTACAGCTCAATACCTATCATTTGATACATCACATGTCCTGAAAGGACCAACATTAAGGATCCTTAATTCATGGGAGTAAAAAAGTAACAAGTGGTGGCAAGGAACCTCGTGATGTAACTCGAAAAGTAAGAAATATATATATATATGGGTACAGCCAGGGGAGTAATAGAGACACCACCCCGCCCCCTTAAACTCCCTCTCTCCCCATCAAGCAGTAATATTATATTCATGAAATCCGTCAGGGTTATTAGCAGGGTTGCAAACCGCTTCTGAACTGAACCAAATCGTAATCGAACCGCTAATTCCAACTGACTGACCGAACCGCAAACCGAACAAGCAAAACAAGATTCTTTCGTCACTTTCTTCTGATGGCATGGCTAATATAAGCTGTGAGAGATTAATATGGTATGAGCTGGTGTGGTGCAGAGGTTAGTGTGTGGGACTGCTGTGCGGGAGGTGTAGGTTCAATCCCGCCTGCATAAATTGCCACACTCCCACCGAAACGTGATTTGCGGTTTTGCGCAAAAAATTTTTGTTAAATTTATAAACAATTTCAAAAATCGTCAAAAACGATCAAATGGAAAAAAAGGTTTTTTAAAAACGTGATATCTCAGGATTGGTTTATCGGACAGATCTCAAGTTGATATTGATTGAAAGTATTTTACTGTGTTTACTCAAATTACAATTTTATAGATTTTAAAAATATTTAATACTTTTAACTTAAATCGAGATCTAATTTCGGTTTTTTTGTTTATTGAAACAAAAAATGTTGACTTTTGAGACTGTTCTAGCTTTTTTCTAGCTTTAAGCTAGATACTGCTTGTACATTTATCGAGAAATATCCCTTTCTATTACGGTATATCTCGGCGTGGTCACCACCTGGCGATTGAATCCGTACATGGGTGCAATCAATAGCTCCCATTACCTTTGGGAATTTAGCAATTTTATAAAAGTTTCGAATGACTTCATTGGGATCCCCAAACTTAATGTAGCTGCTGGATAATGATGCAATGGCATAGGAAACTTATTTCACTACTCGGCATGCAGTAGCTATACTCCCTCCACAAAAATCGCCAACAGTAATTAGAAAATTACCACAAGCATAGAATCGCAATGGTAAAAGCAGCTTCTTCATTGGAGACAAGGATCATTTCCTAAAAAAATGGACTAGTTAAGTTTGCTGATGGTTGTTGTTAATGGTACAAACCGACTAGGCTCGAGTTGGCTACCAATTTTTGTTAAAAGGTGTAGACATGTAGACTTTGAAAGCCGGAATCTTTTTATGAATACGGAATCTTCCATATCCTCAAAAAAGTTCGGCCTTGGGTTGTATACTCTCTCTCTACAAATTGTCACAATGTCTTCATCGGAATCTTCCAGTGAGTGGAGAGAAATAGCCCGGCTCATTTTACAAATTGTTTAAAGAGCCATTTCTACTAAATTTTTATACCCTTGGAGAGGGTATATTAAAATTGTCCGGATGTTTGTAACGCATGGAAGGAAGCATCTCCGACCACATAAAGCATATATTTTCTTGATCAGCATGACGAGCTGAGTTGATATAGCCATGTCCGTCTGTCCGTCTGTCCGTCCGTCCGCCTGTTTCTATGCTATCTCCTCCGTCAGTTTTAAAGCTATCTTAACCAAACTTTGCACGATGTCTTTTGGTACAAATACGCTGCACATTTGTCGGAACCGGCCGGATCGGATGACTATAGCATATAGCTGCCATAGGAACGATCGGTTGAAAAACTACTTTTAGTAAGAAAAACTTTTTTGTTTTCAATACTATCGCTCTCAACGCTCGTATTTATAAGTTTTCAATGATTTCACATAATTTCACCAAGGCTTGTCGAAATCGGACAATTATATAGGATAGCTGCCATACAAAAGTTAGGTCTGAAAAAAAGTCTTAGTGAGAAAAACTTTTTTGTTTTCAATGTTATCGCTCCCAAAGCTCGTATTTTTATGTTTTTAATGGTTTTAAATAATTTCAACAAGATTTTTCGAAATCGGACAGCTATATAGTATAGCTGCCATACAAACTGTCAGGCACATATTAACCTCCAAGGGTATATAATCTTCGGTCGAGCCGAAGTTAGCTTGCCTCTATTTTTATACTCTGTACCGAAGGTACATAGAGTATATTAAGTTTGTGCAAAAGTATGTAACAGGGAGAAGGAATCATTTCCGACTATATAAAGTATATATATTCTTGATCAGTATCAACAGCCGAGTCGATATAGCCATGTCCGTCTGTCCGTCTGTCCGTCTGTCCGTCCGTCTGTCCGTCCGTCTGTCTGTCCGTCCGTCCGTATGAACAAACAGATCTCAGAGATGGTAAGAGATAGAGGTTTGACATGTATGGGACAAATGTTTCTTATAGCTGCAGGCAGATCAAGTTTATTTTCAATTTTTGCCACGCCCCCTCCCGCCCCCGCAATTCGGAAAAAACGTTATATCTCCTACAGTTTTGAAGATAGACGTTTCGTACCTTTTAGAGATAGTTAGTAATTAGCAAAATGTATCGATTTGCCCAAAAAATGATAAAGATCGGATCAGCGGTTCTCAAGTTATGAGCAAAAAAGTATATCGCCCTCGCCCCACCCCCTCCCACCCATTCACAACTAACACCACACAATCTTAGAGAGAGAGAGAGAGAGAGCGAGAGAGAGAGTGAGAGAGAGAGAAACTTTGAGATGAGCGCACCACCAGCATTGCGTTCAGCTTCTACTCCAGGTACAGAGTATGTTATAGTCGGGCTTGACCGACTTTCTCACTTGTTTTTAGTGCTATCGCTCTCAACGCTCGTATTTGTAAGTTGTTAATGATTCCACATAATTTCACCAATGTTTATCGAAATCGGACAACTATATAGTATAGCTGTCATACAAAAGTTAGGTCTGAAAAAAAGACTTAGTGAGAAAAACTTTTTTGTTTTCAATACTATCGCTCTCAACGCTCGTATTTATAAGTTTTCAATGATTTCACATAATTTCACTTAGGCTTATCGAAATCGGACAACTATATAGTATAGCTGCCATACAAAAGTTAGGTCTGAAAAACAGTCTTAGTAAGAAAAACTTTTTTGTTTTCAATGTTATTGCTCCCAACGCTCGTATTTATAAGTTTTCAATGATTTTACATAATTTCAACAAGATTTGTCGAAATCGGACCACTATATAGTATAGCTGCCATACAAACTGTCAGGCACATATCAAGCTCCAAGGGTATATAAACTTCGGTCGAGCCGAAGTTAGCTTGCCTCTATTTTTGTTTTTAATGTTAACGCGTTCCACATCAGCGATTATTAATATCATACGCTTTGACACAGACTTAGAGGTTTTGTTCGAAATCGGATGACTATATCTTATAGCTGCCATAGGAACTATCGGTCGAAAAGTGGATCTTTGTAAGAAAAACTTTTTTGTTTTTAAGGTTAACGCGTTCCACTTCAGCGATTATTAATATTATACGCTTTTACACCGATTTGAAAGTTTTGTTCGAAATCGGATGACTATATATTATAGCTGCCATAGAAACTATCGGTCGAAAAGTGGGTCTTTGTGAGAAAAACTTTTTATTTTTAATGTAAACGCCTCCCGCTTCGGCAATTATTAGTTTTACACGCTTTTACACAGATTTGGAAGTTTTGTTCGAAATCGGATGACTATATCTTATAGCTGCCATAGAAACTATCGGTCGAAAGGTGGATTTTATTTAGAGAAATAGTTTGTTTTCATGCTAACGTCCGTCAACTATGATGTATTAAAACATTTGCAAGGGTATAAAAAGGGTACGATTAGTAATCATTATCTAACAGCTATGCCTGAAACTAAGCAGGTTTTAACAATTTCTGTCAAAACATATCGCTCACTTACTTCAATACTGGCATAACTCAAAATAATCCATTTTGAGAAAAACACGTTTGAAGTTCTCAATGGATTTAACCTAAAAAATAATAGTTCTTTTAGTTTCAACTCAATTAAGTAAAATATTATAAATTTAGAATGCTTATTAATAAACATTGAAAATATGATGTTTAAACTAAAAGACAAAGTATGTATGGTCAATATCGACAGCAGAACAACTGAGATATGGCCGTTCTTGCAACAACATGAAAATGAACCTAGAAAATGATATTGCGACACATTCTCATCTCACATAAAAAGTAGAAGAGATAGCAATACGAAAATTTTTGCATAAAATAGTACGGTGAAGCGCGCAGATTTCTGCATCATTAAGTCAAAAATCGTATTTTTTAAGTTATGCCAGTATTGAAGTAAGTGAGCGATATATAATAATATGCCTAAAACAATTTTCACTGATGAGTTTCGATGAGTGTAGGCTAATGCTGTGTAAAAAACAATTTCTACAATTTATTAAAAAAATGTTGGACGTGGACAAATTCTCGGCGGATTCAGCTAGTAGTATTTATGTAGATAATACGATTCCATTTCAAGATTAATAAAATGTGAAAAGGAACTAAGACCAATAAAATTCCCAAGCTCACGCGATGGTCATGCAAATTTAAACCAAGTCTTGGCCTGGAAGTGGCGGCAACAGCTGCAGAAACTGGCCAAAAATGGTGACCCTTAGAGCTTTAGCAGATGACAGCCATGGCGACGATGCGGCATTGTTTATTTAAAAACTACTCTATTATGGGAGATGCGAGACGCGACAGTTACTTCAGCTTTATAAAAATGCAATTTCAGAGCAGCGCCGCAAACCAACACAAACAACAAAAACATCAACGGCTAAGGACACTTTAATCCTCGCTGAAGTGGAAAAATAAAAGAGGAGTAGCGTGGGAAAAGAACACAAAAGTATAATCACACTATAAATCCTTCGGGTCGAAACCGAAAACATTACAAAACCTGACAGGGGATGCTGAAAAAGAAAATAGGAAGTCGACTTAAATTTGCCCTAACTAAAATCCTTAGAAACTACAGCGGACATGGAATTGTATATACGAAGAAAATAATTTAATAAATATAATATAACTATTTTCCTCTTTATAAAACGGCTAAATTATAAAGTGTAGTCTCATTTTATATCCTTTCATATATGTTAAATTTGTGCTAAATTACAAAAGCATGCCTGACGATTGGAATCTAAGTGTTCTCTGTCCAATCTTTAAAAAAGGGGACCCTGCAGTTTGCGCCAACTACCGCGGGATCAGTCTCCTCCCCATCGCATATAAGGTTCTGTCCCGCATTATTTGTGAACGTCTAAAGCCGCTTGTTGATACACTGATTGGACCTTATCAGTGTGGCTTTAGACCTGGTAAGTCCACCACAGACCAGATATTCACATTGCGCCAAATTCTGGAGAAGACCTATGAGAGAAACATCGAAAATCACCATCTTTTTATCGATTACAAAGCCGCTTTCGACACGCCGATAAGGTCAAGGTTTTTCGAAGCCCTGTCTACTTTAGGTATTCCAGCAAAGTACGTTCGACTTTGCATGATGACGTTGAGAAGCACTCAAAGCTCCGTCAAAATAGGAACGAACCTCTCCGAGCCTTTTTGATACCAAAAGAGGTTTTAGGCAGGGTGACACCTTATCGTGTGACTTCTTTAATCTGCTGATGGAGTATATACTGCGCCAGTGCCCAAATGCCAACAGATCGGGCACCATCTTTAATAAAGATGTAATGCTACTCGCATATGCCGATGATATTGACATTATCGGCAAAACCGAACAGGCAGTAAGCAATGCGTTTTCAGAGATTGAGAAGCAGTCTGAGCTAATGGGTTTAGCGGTAAACGAGGACAAGACGAAGTACCTAGTGTCCTCGAAACAGAAGTACACACAAATTGGGCAATCTGTTGCAATGGGAGAGTACAACTTTAAAGTTGTAGAGGACTTTGTCTACCTCGGAACGATGATAACCGGCGACAACAACATCAGCCTGGAAATTCGAAGAAGAATCACGCTCGCAAACCGATGCTATTACGGGCTTAGTAGGGAGCTCAAGAGCAGAAACCTCAAGCGAAGAACAAAAATAGCGCTATATAAGTCGCTTATCATCCCAGTCCTGCAATACGGCGCAGAAGCATGGGCAATATCATCAGCGGATGAGGCGGCGATTGGCGTTTTCGAGCGAAAGATTCTTCGCAGGATTTATGGACCTTTGAAAGTTGGCGAGGACTTTCGCATCCGAAGGAATGACGAACTGTATGAGCTCTATGGGGATACTAGTCTGGTCAAGCGCATAAAGCAACAGCGGCTGCGCTGGCTGGGACATGTTACCCGTATGGATGATCAAGCTCCAGCAAAAATGGTCTACAAGAGGAATGCGAAAGAACTGGGACAAGGCAAGGTGGGACGACCACCTCTAAGGTGGGACGACCAGGTGCGGAAAGACATTTCTAAGCTTGGCGTGAAAAACTGGTGCCAGCTCGCACGGAGCAGAAGCGACTGGCGGACATTAGTTGCAGCGGCCGAGACCGTCAAACGGTTGTGATGCAAGCATCGGGCCAATAAAGAAGAAGAAGAAGAACCACTTGCGACCCTTTAATTTACACAATGTACATAAAACATAAATATTAAACTTTTGACCTAAGCAGGCATAAGGTTATGGTCAAGTATAATTCAATACAATCAACACAATTGAACAGAGTTAAGTCACAACATTTTTTTCATTGAGGCACCTGTAGAGTCAGGACAGGCATCTTCGCGTGACAGGTGCTCGGAGGTAACTGACCAGTCGCTCGTTCGTTAGCTAGGAACGCCGTATACAGAATCTAGTCGGTGCGCAGTACAGTACAGACAGAAAATCAGTCCTACACAGAGAAAAAGAAGATACCCGTAGATTGGATATTCAAATATCCACTTTAAGATCCATTTTTTCAAATATCCTTTTCACATTTTTCAGCTCCTTTGGATAAAGAATAAAGATCAATGAAATATTTTTTTCTGATATATCCTTTTTAAGCGAAAATAAACCGACTTCGCAGTTGAAGTTTAGCCACCGGTGCGTGCAGACGTGCGAATTATTCAGCGGAGAAAGGTTCCAAAGCAACACAAAGAAAAAACCAAATAAACAGTAAATCAGTTATCTGTTTACAGATCAGTGCAGTTATTTTTGTTTCACTCTTCTATAGGGAAACAATTTAGTCTAATTAGACAAAAGTGCTATGGGAAATCACCCTCCCCCAGACCTTGGCCAAAACGGCCCTGCTTTCCTAAAGATTAAAACCATAAATGAAGAATTACAATCTATTATCGGCCCAAAATTCTTAATTATGAGCCGAATAAACAGTGCAGAAACATTAACACCAGTTTCCCCCTTTTTGATAAAGAAAGTGCTAGACTTCACCGCCTGTGGATTTCTGGAAAAAATTAGTTAACTGTACAGTGCTAATTAAAACCAAGAACGAAGTGCAAGCTAAAAAGCTTTTACAGTTAAACACTGTCTCCCACAATCGAAGTAGAGATCACCCACCACAACAACTTGAACTTCTCAAAAGCTGTGCTCTACTCTAACGATCTTCGCGGCATCGACGAACAAGAAATTCTCTCTGAGCTTAAAGAGCAAAATGTGTGCGAGGTAAAGAAAATAAAAAAAAAGCTGACGATAAGCTTATCGAAACCGGCCTTATAATCTTTACTTTTGCGAGTCCCACTGCCCCAATGTCTATCCAAATCGGATATGAAAAAGCTCATCTTCGCCCTTATATACCGCTCCCCCTCCGCTGCAATAACTGTTGGCAGTATGGGCATACGCAAAAATTTTGCAAAAACAACAAAAATTTGCCCAATATGCGGGAAAGAGTGGCACCTAGACAATGAGAGCAACGAACTTTGTACCCAGCCTAAAGATTGCACCAACTGCATTCACCTAAAAATAACTGATTGCAAGCACGCAGCGTTCGACAGATATTGTCCAGTTTTCCTTAAGTAAAAAGAGATCCAAGCTATTGTTACCATTGAGAAAGTCGACCGTAAAACTGCCCTTGGTACTTATAAGGAAAGACACCCCTTAAACAACACCTCATATGTAGCAGTGGCCAATAGCAATCCAGCTGCAGACTCTGAGAAGCCACCTACACCAGGACAGGCTGCCCGCTCCACCGTGGACCACTCTAAACTGGACTTACAAATGGATACCGAAACCCCAACAACAACGCCACCTCAGTCGCCGAAACCAAGCAAAAAAAATGTCGCTATTCTACTAAAAAACACCAATGCTAGAACCAGGCTGAGGGCAAAGAAAAACGCTGCTCTCTTCAATACAAGACCCATGAAGAAACTTAAAACTCACACGAAATCAGACAATACTGTATAGGACTCTTTTGAGTCAGATATTGCTTAATTAAACTTACATTAAAACTGGGCGTGTTGGTGCTGTCCGGCGATCTCCCTTAATTTTGATTGAGGGAATCCGCCGGACAGCACTGGCACGCGCGCTCATATCCAAGTCGGGGATGCACACTTTGTTGGACGTTCAGTGAAATGAATGCTCTGACTTGGTGCCTGCATTTCCGTTATATATCAATTCTTTATTCACTCAACTTTCCTCTACATAAGCACCATACTAAAACCTTAACTTTGTTTACATGTCAATTACCATTCTACAATGGAACATAAGAGGTTATAGCAATAATTATAGGGAATTATAACTTCTCATTAAAAAATACCAACCAAAAATAATAGCTTTACAGGAAACACATTTACAATCTACAACTTACATTTCTACCCCCCTCAACTACACCCCAATTCATTACAACTGTGATTCTTCCAGATATGGTGGAGTCTCTCTGCTTATACATAATTCAATACAATCTTATGGCACATCCAAAATAATAAACAAACGAATTGACACCGATAACCTTGTTGTGCTAAATGACGGTTCTGCCACTCATTACAGCACACATAACTCACTCACACATATTGATATCTCACTCTGCTCACCCAATCTTGCACCATTCGCCAAATGGAATATCGAAACTGATCTATGTGGAAGTGATCACTTCCCATTGATCATTTCCCTCTTTTCGTCCATCATCCAACCATCAGAAATATTTCCTAAGAGAAAATTTCTTCAATAACTTGCCAATTGGGAGAGGTATGCGAACCTAACTGAATCATTAAGCACTGAGTTAAAAATAAGCTCCAATATTAACCAGGAAGCAGCAAATCTAAAAAAAATTATCTTACAGAGTGCAAATGAATACATTCCGCAAACTGCAGACAATAAAACACAACACAGGGTCCCCTGGTGGAGTCCTAGACTAGCGTTACTTCGTAGAGAAAAGCAAAACATGTGGCACAAACTAAAAATCAACATATCAACTCAAAACATAACAAATTATAAAAAAGCAAATGCCCTCTTTAAAAGGGAACTAAGAATCGCAAAAAACGAATCTTTGCACATGTTTACATCAGACAATCAACCCTCTTCTAGTCCTAAATTGATATGGAACAACATCAGGAGATTCTGTGGTCTCAAAACTGCCTTACCAATTCATTACATAGTCCCTCGTAATCCAAATTTACAACCTGTCACAGTTAAGAGTGATATTGCAAACGAGTTTTGTTCATTTTGGTCGGACTCCTCGGCTGACAATAACTTTGATAGCACCTTCATTTCTTACAAAAACGTAGCCCTTGATAATAATTACACTGCATCTTATCCATTGAGCCCCGACGCCATTGCAATAGAACAAGATCTCACCAATATTGAATTACTGATTGCTTTTAACAAACTTAACGGCAAAACGCCAGGTTTTGACAGAATCACGTACGATATGATAAAGCATACCTCGGTAAATACCAAATCTAGACTTTTAAAATTTTTCAACAATATTTTCCAAAACTTCATGCCCCAAATCTATAAACTCAGTATTATTGTACCTATACCCAAACCTAATTCCGACAAAACCCTACACCTTTCATACCGTCCCATATCTCTTAACCCTTGTTTTGCCAAAGACCTAGACAAAATGATTGCCAATCGTCTTTGGTGGTTCCTTGGGAACAATAAACTTCTTAGCAAAGATCAGTTCGGTTTCGTCAAAGGTAAATCTGTAACAGAAGCTCTACTGATGGTAGATCATCTGACTACCAGATCTCTTCAAAAAAAAACCACATATCTATACTTTCTCTCGATTTTGCGAAAGCGTTTGATAACATTGGCATACATACAGTCTTGGACCAACTCGTTGCATGGCGAGTTGGCACCAACATATTAAACTATGTAAAGCATTTTATGACTGGCCGAAAAATTAGGGTAAGAGTTGGAAGTGCATTTTCTCACACATTACCCCTCCACAACGGTATCCCCCAGGGATCTCCGATATCGGTAGTCCTTTTTGCAATAGCTTATAACAAATTGTGTGACGTCATTAACCTTCATAAAGATATTTCCTTTTGTGCCTACGCAGATGATTTCAACATTATAAAGCCTCTCAGTAAGTCCAAGAACCTTGACATCGACTTTAACAACATCTTAACGGATATCCTTAATTGGTGCAAATATTCTGGTGCTTGCCTTTCTATGGAAAAGTGCACACATATTCACATATGTCGGAAATCAAATTGTATGTGCAAGCTTGTATCTTGCAACGCAAACATTTCAAATGTGAAGACTCTAAAAATTCTTGGCCTCACGATTAATTCTAAATACCGCTGGAACCCTCACGTCAAATCTCTAATATCTTCATTACAAAACAGACTAAACATAATCAAGACCCTTTCGAGCAACAGACTCAATTGCAATCCTTGCACTATGATATCCGTTGTTAGAGCGCTGCTCATACCGAAAATAGATTATGGACTCTTTATATATGGCTACACAACCAAATCTAACTTGACTAGATTAAAGACTGTTGTAAATTGCGCTGTAAGAGCCAGCTTTGGTGCATTTTTTTCTTCTCCAATTTACAATTTACTTCACGAATCCCATATTCCACCACTGGAAATGAGACGAGGCTTCTTAGTCTCCAAGCTAATAAAATCTTTATTAAACAGCCATAACTCTTCCATCCTACCTTTAATAAAAACCATAAACAAATCCAAACTTATCGTTAAATACAAACAGCAATCGGCGCTCACTAGAATAATAATGTCTTGCCGCGAACACAACTTTCCAACTATTCCTGCTAAATTAAGTTTTGGTAAAAAAAGACCATTCTGGCTTTTCGATGACCAAGCAGTAGACCTATCTCTAAGCTCTTATAAAAGCAGAATACCAACCCAACAATCTATCAGCAATTATTCTCTGCAACTAAAGATTCCCTTAATAACTTTGACTTTATATACACAGACGCCTCCAAAATGAACGATATTATTAGCTACAGTGTCACTTCCCAGGACAAATGTATATCAAATTATACTTCCGTTTACACCGCTGAGCTGATAGCAATCCAACATGCCATACATCTCGCAATTCCTCCACGAAAAAACGTTGTTATTTGCACGGATTCACTTTCCTCTATCCAAAGTGTTCTAAATCATAGCACTCAGTGCATATATTCAAATAACATACGTGATATGTTAACCAAAAACCAAAATATCAGATTACTATGGGTTCCCGGACATGCCCAAATTCCGGGCAACGAATTCGCAGATACTGTTGCAAAGGCAGCATGCAACAAACCATTGCTGACCTCACCAAACTACAACTTCAATGATATGAAAAGAACTCTTAAACTCATTTTTGAGCGACAATTTCTAAGTACACTCCCAAACACCTCTAGGTGGTATCGCGAAATCCACAATGATGGCAAACTCATGGATCTTTTACGAAATCCCACACTTAAAAATACACTTAGAACTGACATTACAAAATTTATAAGATTACGCCTGGGTCACACTAGGCTCACTCATGCTTACATATATGATAGTAACTTGGGAAGTTATTGCCAATTTTGCAATTCAAATGCCAATAATTCTTTTAAGCACATCATTGCTGAATGCCCCCATTTTTCACCTATAAGAACTCAAATTTTTCACCACTCAAATCCGATAAAATCCCTTTCCTCACCCAATCCAGACAAATTCCTGAAAATTATTAATTATCTTAAAGATACGAATATTTATAAGCTCATCTAACATATCTCTCATCTTGAATTTATAATTTAGCTTTACCTTTAAGAACATTTCTCCACATCTACACTGAAAACTAAATTTTTTGTTTATATACTCTAAAATTGTTATAATGTCATCTACACTGAAACTAAATTTTTTGTTAATTTACTTATAATGTTAAATATATATATACAATAAGCTCACAATCCTATAAAAAATATTCAGTACATTTAGCACAGCACTGCATTTAACATCTACTTATTAATTGAATTAACCTACTTCTGTTCATTTGATTTATTCAGTTCCACTGTTACCAGCTGAAGGCCTAGTTGCTATTGCTGTAGATATATGTTAGCTTATAATTTTAATTATAAGTTAATAAAATTTAAAAAAAAAAAAACCGACTTCGAAAATATCCAATGAATCCAAAAAAAAAAAAAATAGAGGCAAGCTAACTTCGGATCGACCGAAGTTTATATACCCTTGGAGCATGATATGTGCCTGCCAGTTTGTTTTATGGCACCCCAATTTTGACAAAATTTTGAAAACAAAAAAGGTTTTCTCACTAGAACTACTTTTTCGACCGATCGTTTCTAAGCCAGATATATGCTATTGTCATCCGATTTGAATCAAACTTGGCAGAATTGTGTGTTAGCATATAATATTGACCAGTAACAAGTTTGGGAGCGATAGCATTGAAAACAAAAAAGTTTTTCCTACTAAGACTTTTTTCAAAACTATCTTTTGTATGCCAGCTATACTTTATAGTTGTCCGATTTTCATAAAACTTGGTGAAATTATGTAAAGGCATAGAAATCTTATTAATACAAGGTTTGGGGACGATTGCGTTGAAGACAAAAAAGTTTTTCTAACTAGAACTACTTTTTCGACCGATCGTTTCTATGGCAGCTATACGATATAGTCATCCGATCCGGCCGATTCCGACAAATGTACTGCGCATTTGTACCAAAAGACTTCGTGCAAAGTTTGGTTAGGATAGCTATTAAACTGACGGAGGAGATAGCATAGAAACAGTACTTAACAGTCATACGGGATAAAAGCTAGGTACTCAGACCCTGAAAATGTTGTCGGAGCGTTAATTGTTTAATAATATGCAGAGCCGCTCCGACAATGTAGTGTAACCAGGCAACTGGCCACAATTTTTGGATGCATTTTGTGTGGGGCTGTAGGTATAAGAAGGGTTTTTATACGCTGTACCAGAGGTACACAGAGTATATTAAGTTTGTGCAAAAGTATGTAACAGGAAGAAGGAATCATTTCCGACCCTATAAAGTATATATATATTTTTGAACAGCATCAATATAGCCATGTCCGTCTGTCCGTCCGTCCGTATGAACAAACAGATCTCAGAGATGGTAAAAGATAGAGGTTTGACTTGTATGGGACAAATGCTTCTTATACTTGCAGGCAGATTAAGTTTATTTTTATACCCTTGCAAAGGTATATAATTGCCCAGAAGTTTGCAACGCATGAAATATTCATTTCCACCCATAAACATATATCTTGATCGGGCGACGACTGAGTCGATTGAGCTTTGTCGTCGCTGTTGTCTGTCTGTCGTTGTCCGTCTGTTGTCGTTGTCTGTTTCTACGCAAACTAGTCTCTCAGTTTTAAAGCTATCGAGCGAAACTTTGCACAGAGTCTTCTTTTACTGCACACTGCTAATTGTCGGAACCGACCGACGGATGACTATATCTATAGCTGCCATAGGAACTATCGGTCGAAAAGTGGGTTTTGTGAGAAAACTTTTTGTTTTTAATGTAAACGCCTTCCGCTTCGACAATTTAGTTTTATACGCTTTTACACAGATTTGGAAGTTTTTGTCAAAATCGGATGACTATATCTTATAGCTGCCAGGAACTATCGGTCGAAAAGTGGGTTTTGTGGAAAACTTTTTTGTTTTTAATGTAAACGCCTTCCGCTTCGACAATTATTAGTTTTATACGCTTTTACACAGATTTGGAAGTTTTTGTCAAAATCGGATGACTATATCTTATAGCTGCCATAGGAACTATCGGTCGAAAAGTGGGTTTTTGTAAGAAAACTTTTTTGTTTTTAATGTAAACGCCTTCCGCTTCGACAATTATTAGTTTTATACGCTTTTACACAGATTTGGAAGTTTTGGTCAAGATCGGATGACTATATCTTATAGCTGCCATAGAAACTATCGGCCGAAAAGTGGCTTTTATCAGAAAAATGGTTTGTTTTAATGCTGACGTTCGTAAACTCTGTTGTATTAAAACATTTGCAAGGGTATTAAAACTTCGGCAAAGACGAAGTTAGCTTGGCCTTCTCGTTAATTTTTGCCACGCTCCCACCCGCCCCCGCAATTTGGAAAAAACTTTATATCTGCTACAGTTTTGAAGATAGACGATTTATACCTTCTTGAGATAGTAATTAAAATGAATCGATTTGCCGAAGAAATGATAAAGATCGTATGAGCGGTTCTCAAGTTATGAGCAAAAAAGTGAGCCAAGCTCACCTTTCACGAACAACACCGCACAATCTTAGAGAGAGAGTGAGAGAGAGAGAGAGAGAGAGACAGACTTACAGATGAGCACCAGCATTGCATTCAGCTTCTACTCCAGGTACAGAGTATGTTATAGTCAGGCTTGACCGACTTTCTCACTTCTTTTTATTTTGGCCAGCGGGAACAGAACTTGACCACCGAGACATACTGCTATAACCACAACACTAAACGCACAAACATTTAAATAAAATGTTTTTGTAGCAAAGAAGCGTCACATGCGATTTGCGAATAATTTGTTAGATGCATGGGGCGCTTTAAACGAAACTAAACATGTTTGATTGTTATTGCGCAGTATTATGAGGAAGATCACACACACAAGCGCACATACTCACAGAAGATTCAGAACTCAAATTTTTATATGATCACAGTATCACAAGATCATGAAAAACTAAAACATTTAATATGTTTCTAATGTGGGGAAAAAATCAACAATATTTCCAGATCGTCTTAAATTATCAAAAGTTGTGCCCACACAAATTTTCAAGTTTGCTACAAGCCTGCCTTTGGGATTCCCAAGCGGTGATAGCAATTCTGTCATGAGGTAACTTCTGCCAACACATTAAGGACAGGCAGAGACAGCTGAAGATTGAATTGGTATTCATGAAATAGCGCTATACTGTCAACCAGCCTCCTTTGTAGTGTTGTGCGTGTCTTGATTTAGACAAGTTTTGGACAATATCCTAAACTTAAATGACCTGGAGCCAGCTTAAAAAAGTTCTAAGATTTTCAATCAAAAAGTCACTAAAACAATCACTTTAAGGTAAAATTTATAATGACGCTCCCTTGGACAGTCAAACTCTAAATGATACTATGCTACTTAGATGAAATTACAATCTCGTTTAAGATGTCATTTCTGATAATACGAAGTTGGTACATGAAGATACATAACGACAAATAGTATATGCGCTAACCAATGTACATATATTTATATACTTTATTAAACTTTATACGAGTAGTTTCTTATCTTTTATTTAAACAATTTGGGGTTTTTTAGTTAAAACTTTAAAATAGGCGACTATGAAGATGGAACTTCTGTACAAGAAATTTGAGCTAAGTACATTTACTCAATAAATGGGATCATATATGAGGTCGCTTATGTGTGCCTGATTTGTCAAAGTGATATTTTTTACTAATAACCATAACCGTAACCGAAACACGAAACAGAACAGGTTACTAACCGTAACCAGTTGCGTAACCGATATTCCACAACCGTAATATAACCGTAAGCGGAAAAAAGTGATCGGCCAAAACAGAAACCGTAACCCTTACCTTTATTCGTTCGGGTTTTAATCTCTGGCTTAGATTATAAGGATTGGAAAGATGGTAATTGAAGACGCATTTAGCTAGTTATTATTAATACATGCTTTCACACTGATTTTTAAATTTGGTAAAAATCGGTAGACTGTATCTCGGTACAGACGAAGATAGTTTGGCCTTCATGTTTAATGATCAATTAGTTGGCAACCCTGTTTAACGATTATTAATAATAATTTATTATTTTGGTTTTTTTTTTAGTTCATGCATATTTATGCTATAGACTGAAGGAATAAAGAAACAATTTGCATTTTGCATGTCGACTCCGTTTGCGTATGAATAAATGCAAAAAGTCTGTTTCCGAGCTCGATAAGTTAGCTGATATACTTTGTTCTTGAACAAGTGTATGCATAGTTTGAGGCGGCTGCCAGAATTGATAATAGAGTGGCCATAGTTATGGCCCAATTCTCGTTCTCCCCCGTAGACATGTCTCTCTGGTACGCATCCTTGGCCTGTGCGTTGGCATAATGTTAATGCTGCAAGCGCGCTCATTGTTTTCAGATTTTTGGAATTTTAATTAAATTTTTATTGTTTCTAGTGGCGGCACTTGGTGATACACGAGATGCTCGAATTTAAATAAGTTTTATATTCCTTTGTAAATGCAGCTGCAGCGTTGAAGGCGGCTAGCCTTAAGATACTGAGAGAAAATAAGACACTTCAAGAGCGAGAAATAAATATGAAAATTGTATAAGGAGTCACATGTAAGACCTATTGTCCTATATAACTTGAAGTGTAAGTTGCTAAAAATGCATCGCTACGCTCCGTTCAAATATTGATTCACAATATAACCAGTCGTACTTTGAATTGTCTCCGGCCCCTTCCCTACAATATGCAAGTTGACATCAGCATCATTTTAGAATGGCTTCTGGAAAGGCTTTCGGAAAAATCAATTACATCCGCTTTTATCAAGCTAAAAGCCTGCGCTGTGTTCTGTCCCTTTAACTGACAGGCCACTCTTAGCTCTGCTCAGCACAGAAAATGACAAAACATATTTTTATGTTGTCACAAGCACCCCAAACAAATGTCACATTTGCTTTGTTTATTCACACTTGTGGCGACCGGATGGGAGAGAGGACTGGGACATTTACATTTCCCTTTGCTCCATCTAGCAATGTTTATGTATTTTTTATTATGATTGATATTTTGTTTCAGTGCCTTTCGGTTTTTATTTTTGCGAAGTTTCGTATTTATTGACAGCTGGCTAAAGGCCCATCTTGTTGACTTGTTTAGCATTTTTTATGAGCCCCCTCTTCTCTGTTCAGTTGCAGCATTTTGGGCTCTCAAGTGTCACATTTAATAATTTTCAGTAAAATGATAAGATTGTCTGCCAGTTTGTCGGGTTATCTTAGTTGAGATGAGGGTTGTGGTTGCCTCTGTGGATTTAAGTTACGTGCTTCACTCGTAAATAATTTAAAGGACACCCCTAACTTACGACTTAAGAATTTGTCACAAAATACTTATGTCTGCTTAAACGTAAGGTAGTCACTTAGTTCTAATGTCCCTTCAAAATGTACATACGTAAAGCTTTAAATCAGTATATTCAAGTTTACTTGCATTCTGCTATATTGGAAGCTGCCAGAGGCCAATGAGAAAGTCGGTTCATCCCGACTCAAATTTCCGAAAAATAAATGTATGTAGATGGACACTTACGATATCTTCTCTTAAAAACAAATACGGATTTCTTTAGGGAAGCCGGTTTCTAACTAATTTTGGTTTCTTCTCAGTTTGTGTCAGTTAGTTATTTGTTGCCACTTCATTTGTTACCAGGGTTCGTAAAATGCTCAAAAGATATTTTTCTGCCATGATATTAATCATCAATGAAAAAAAATAGAGGCAAGCTAACTTCGGCTCGACCGAAGTTTATATACCCTTGGAGCTTGATATATGCCTGACAGTTTGTATGGCAGCTATACTATAAAGTGGTCCGATTTCGACAAATCTTGTTGAAATTATGTAAAATCATTGAAAACTTATAAATACGAGCGTTGGGAGCGATAGCATTGAAAACAAAAAAGTTTTTCTCACTAAGACTTTTTTTCAGACCTAACTTTTGTATGGCAGCTATACTATATAGTTGTCCGATTTTGACAAGGCTTGGTGAAATTATGTGAAATCATTAAAAACTTATAAATACGAGCGTTGGAAGCGATGACATTAAAAACAAAAAAGTTTTTCTCACCAAGACTTTTTTTCAGACCTAACTTTTGTATGGCAGCTATACTATATAGTTGTCCGATTTTGACAAGGCTTGGTGAAATTATGTGAAATCATTAAAAACTTATAAATACGAGCGTTGGGAGCGATAGCATTGAAAAAATTTTTCTCACTAAAACTAGTTTTTCAACCGATCGTTCCTATGGCAGCTATATGCTATAGTCATCCGATCCGGCCGGTTCCGACAAATGTGCAGCGTATTTATACCAAAAGACTTCGTGCAAAGTTTGGTTAAGATATCTTTAAAACTGACGGAGGAGATAGCATAGAAACAGACGGACAGACGGACAGACGGACAGACGGACATGGATATATCAACTCAGCTCGTCATGCTGATCAAGAATATATATACTTTATGTGGTCGGAGATGCTTCCTTCTATGCGTTACAAACATCCGGACAATTTTAATATACCCTCTCCAAGGGTATAAAAATTTTATTTTCACACGTCCATTTGTCCGTCTGTTTCCATGCTATCTCCTCAGCCAGTTTTAAAGCTATCTTAACCAAACTTCTCACAAAGTCTTTCGGTACAAATACGCTGCACATTTGTCGGCACCGGCCGGATCGGATGACTATAGCATATAGCTGCCATAGGAATGATCGGTTAAAAAACTAGTTTTAGTTTTTTTTTTCAATGCTATCGCTCCCAAAACTAGCATTATAAGTTTTCAATGATTTCACATAATTTCATCAAGATTTGTCGAAATCGGACAACTATATATTATAGCTGCCATACAAAAGATAGGTCTGAAGTCTTAGTAAGAAAAACTTTTTTGTTTTCAATGCTATCGCATCCAAACTTGTTACTGAGCAATGTTACATGCTAACACTAATTTTGCCAAGTTTGATTCAAATCGGAGTACTATTCTGTACAGCTGCCATAGGAACGATCGGTCGAAAAACTATTGGTTGTTTCATGTAGATTGAATTTTAGTTTCTTTATTTATTATTTATTAACAATTCAGACTTAACTGTTTTTAGCAGCAGTTGATTTTTGTTTTCATACATACTACGTATACGACACGTTAACCGAATCAAAATTTCTTCAACGAACTCTCCGTATCATGTTAAAATTTTTCAAACTTGAATTTAATCGAGCAACTAAAAATATGGAGCAGTATTCAAATGTATTTTTGGTCGGTAAATTAAGACCTCGTTTTGTCTAAGCACTGTCCTTCTAGTCAGATACTATCGACATAACAGTGAAAACCATTTTTAATTGACCATTTCGGCTACCAAGGGCAATTCGCTAAACTCAAGAGATTGCTTCGTCGCCACCGTATTGAATCGATAAAAGAGATAGAGCCTGAAAGGAAGAAGGAATTGAAGACTATACCGGAAGAAGACTTTGCAGCATGTTTTTAAAATTGAACAAAACGGTAGCACAAGTGGAATGCAGTCGAGGGAGAAAAATGATTTAATAATAATAAATAAAGGTTTTTTGGTTTATAAACAAGTTCCCAGTTTTTTTGCCCACAGTAGTATAGTAATCCGCATTATTTTTGATCCTGAAAGAATGGGATAGTCTATTTAGAAGTAGCATAGTAAAATAGACTATGAACGGCCGCAACCGTGATGCGCAGCACTTTAGCTCAGTTCGTGTGGGACCTCACTTCAAAGATATCCTGATAGCCTTGCTTTCATCTAGAAGTGAACAACGCAAAGTCGTAGGAATTTTGCCGTAAAATACGATTTTTTTTAAATATATATTTAGTAAATATAATTTACATATTGTGCTGGTTATATAAAAAACAATTTTTTCCTGAGCTCATGGTATCTTTTTGTCAAATGTTAAAACCTCAAACCAAGTCTACGCCAACTACTTAAAAAATAAGCCTGTAGGCATGGGCAACAGTACGTATGAGTGATAAAGTTTGAATCCAAGTCGAAGACCCTAAAACATATTTTTTCTTAAAAATTTTGTTTGTTATGTCATTTTTGCACGAAAAAGCATCGTTTAATGTAGTATCAGTATGGCCCTACACTTTTCCATACATAAAATTTCCGACCTTGTGCTCATACATAAAAATACATAATTTTGTTAAGCATGTAGGTGGTTTTTAAAACAAAGAGGATGAATAAGATGGCAACAAAATCCATCTAGATGGTTAACCTTGAACATGAGCAAAACAAATGCAGCAAATCCACCTAGATTTCCAAAAACAGCTACATAAGAAATCGGCCTTTAGTGAGAAAATCTTTTTAGTGTACAACGCAAACGTCCCCAAAACTAGTATTTATAAGTTTTCTATACTTTCACATAATTCCATCATTTTTATGAAAATCGGACAACTATATGGCATAGTTGTCATACAAAAGATAGGTCTGAAGTAGGTCTTAGTAAGGAACACTTTTTTGTTTTCAATGATATTGCTCCCAAAATTGTTACTGATCAATATTATATACTACCACACCGACAGACGATTTAAAATCAATGTCGTATTGTTCCAAAATCATGCTGAAATTCTTTGTAAAAATAATGTTAATAAAGGAACATATTATTATTATTATTATACCACACAATTCTGCCAAGTTTAATCCAAATCAGATGACGATAGCACTTAGCTGCCATAGGAAGTGAGAAAATCTTATTTGTTTTCAATGGTAGCGTCTTTATGCGTTCTGTGCCTTATCTGTTTCAACACTTTTGGAGAGTTTGATCAAACACGGATAAATATAACTATAGCTGCCATATAACAAGCTGGCAGGCATTCTTCCCACTCCAAGGATATATAAACTTCGGTCGAGCCAAAGATAGCTTTCCTTAAGTTTTTTAATAAAAAGTGGACACTGCAGGTATTGGCGCCAACATTTAGAAGATATTAAACATTTTGGAAGAACATCTGGAAGAGTTAGCAAAGAGAATGAAATTTATAGTTATTTCTATGCCAAAACATGTTACAATTTAATAAACCTGAACAAGTTCATTTTGTTAAACATACAAAACTAACAAAAATTAAGTAAAATTAAATAAACAAAACCAACATCAAATATCGCAAAACTGAACGTTTATAAGTTGTCACTTTCTTGATAGCGAAAATGAATAGGAAACGATTCAGTTTTTCATCCGTTTTCGTTGTCGGTAAAGGGTAAGGAACGGATTCGGAAATGTATCGACAACTTACGTTTTGCTACCTCAAACTTGCCGACAGCCAATACTTTTTCGTATAAAGAGCTCTTTTACATATCCTCTCATATGTCGCTTTATCACCACAAAGAGTCCAACATGAGAGCCTGCACCTTTTCGGTAGAGAATTTAGCCAAAGTTTTTCTTTCTCTCGTTTCCCAAATGCCATGCTTAACCATAAAGCGACTTCATTTTGCCTCCTCCCTCCATTTCTCGATATTGGCCTGTCCAGTTTAGAGTGCCGTTTAATTGACAGTCCACAACGCGGCTCAAAGCTAAAAAAAGGAAGGAAATCCACTTCAAAGGGTATCGCGAAACAAAAAAGGATTCCAGCCCAAGCCGCTTTGCTACCGTGGCCCATTGTGGGGGGTTCTCTCTTGCTGCTGTTTGGCAAGTATGCAGTTCTTTGGCAAAACGGTAAATAAAAATGTAAAAACGGAAAATGGGTGGAAGTATACAAGGGGAACATTAGAGACATACGCTTTGCTACTGACAATTCGACCCTAAAAATGAGTGCGCTGCCTCGAATGACTTCGCATTGTATAATGAGTCTTACGATGAGAAACAGAAAAGGCAGCAATATATTCTTGGCTTGGGAATCGGTCGCTTAAAAGCGGGAACTAATGCAATGATTTACACCTAAGTTAGCGAAAAATAAAAGTTACTTTCGACATCCATTGCCACTTTGGCAGCCTGCCAAAAGGTTAACTTTTGCCAACGCTCTGAGACATTGCGTATGTGTACAACCGCCATATGTGGCCATCTCCAGCCACTTAAGTTGTCAGTTGTCAGAGTTTTGCATATTTGGGGAAAGAAAGTGAAAAGCAATGTAATGGGAATTTCATCAACTTTTTGGTGCAAACAGCCTTTGGACTTATCTAGAAAGGATTTGCCGCGAAACAAAAACACCGAAAACTTTTTGCCGACTGCATGCTGATAAAAGGGAGCGTAAAATCCACTTAAGCCGCCTGCAGATTTTGGTAGCATTTTGTTCCTTTCATTCTTTTTTTGGTTCGTTTTATGTATTTTTGAATGGAACATTTTTATGCTCTTTTCTGGTTGGTCGTTGCATTATTTCAAGTTTCAAGCAAAGTATTTAAACCATAAAAAAATGCTTTGGGACTTTATCTTTTTAAGGCAGGGGTGAAACGCGTCCTCACGGGTTGGTCGTAAAGTTTTCTAGCATTTAGCTAAAGATTTATTGGCTGTTACTGAGACTTTACTCTCAACTATTTTATCACCGCAAAACTCTCTTTCTTCCGAATAATACCCTTGGTTTTGATGTGTGTGTGTGTGTGATTGTCACCGTCTCGTGCGTTTTGCATTGTATTACAAAATCTCAAGACGATAACTTTGTGGGTAGATCATAAAAACGACCATTACATTAATTTACATGCGCCACTCTGTGGCCATCCAAGGTGTGGCAGTGGGGCATTGCATAGAAATGACGATTTTCTATAAGACCTTAGCCACGATTTTAGTTTTGTTTCTGTACAACAACGTATGTCAATTCTCCTTTGCATTTGTTTTTATTCAAATATCTCATCAATCATGTCTATTAACGTGGAAACCATTCGCTCGCTACATCGCAATCTGGCTTTCAAATGCCACCCACCCTCAGGTCACCTCTTCACACATCCTCAGCAGGGTGAACGCAGGGCGAGAAAATCGTTCAATGCTGGTTGCGGGGATTGGCATTTTCAAATAAAATTTAGCGGCTTTGCGCTTGAAGCTTGGCGTAAATTAGTGTGCGAATTCCGAATCAACACGATTTGTGAGCCTGCCGTAGCACCGTGAATGTTGAGCATTTCTTGCTCAGAGGCAAAGGCAGCCACTTGGCCGTACAAAACCCGTAATAGCCAAAGCAAAAACTGAATAAAGAGGCTTCCGGAGCAGGCATATGATTGTATGTAAAATTAACTTTAGAGTCATGCAAATGCTTGTGCTTAGTGTTACCACTTTAGTAAAGAAAATTTCTTTTGGCTATTTATGATCAGGACTAGCAGTTATCTAGCTGTCCTTCGGTCTGACTTTTTGAGAAGGTAAGAGTTAGAAATCCTAAGCTTGTAATGTAGACTCTTTATACAAGGGTGCATCCGAAAGGAAACAATACTTTAAAAATATGATAACATTGGCCGTGTGCACCAGCACAAATGTGGTGAACGAATATGATATGCAATAGACCGGACTTTTATCCATACGATTTTCAACATGTGAAGATCTTTGCACAACTGGCTAAAAAAATTCAGAATACTATAAATTCTTGATCATCACCAACAGTCGAGTCGATATTACCTAGCCCGTTTGTCTGTATGAACACTTAGATCTCAGAGACTAGAAGAGCTATAGCAACCAAACTTTTCATGTAGATTCCTATTGTCTGCACGCAGATCAAATTTGTTTCCAAATTTTCACCACGCCCACGCCCGCCACCACAATAAAAAATGTTGAATAACTCCCACACTTCTCAATATATCGAGTTCAAACTCAACGAGAGCGTAAGTTAAAGTCGGCTCTAACCGACTTTGATATACCCGTTACTCATGAAAAACATGTTTAACAGTGTTCCTGCGCTCCTTAGGGTGACCATCTGAAAAGAATGCAACATTTTGTTTAGGGTGGGAGGGTGGTTCACTTTTTTGCTCATAACTTGAGAACCGTTCATCCGATCTTAGTCATTTCTTTGGCAAATCGATTCATTTTGCCTATTACTAACTAAATCTAGAAAGTACGAAGAAAAACGTCTATCTTCAAAACAGTAGGAGATATAACGTTTTTTCCGAATTGCGGGGGTGGGAGGGGGCGTGGCCAAAATTTGGAATAAACTTGATCTGCCTGCAAGTATAAGAAGTATTTGTCTCATACATGTCAAGCTTCTATCTCTTACAATCTCTGAGGTCTAGGTGTTAATACAGACGGACGGACAGACGGACATGTCTATATCGACTCGGCTGTTGATGCTGATCAAGAATTTATATACTTTATATGGTCGGAAATGATTCCTTCTGCCTGTTACATACATTTGCACGACTTTAATATACCCTTTTTACTCAACGAGCGGGTATAAAAATGAAATTTATATTCGCTATAACTAAAATCCCTGAAATTTTCATCAAGATCAATAGCCGAGTATACAGATCGTATTGAATCAGTTGAGAAGCAATTCTTGGTTTTTGCCCTACGTGGCTTAAATTGGGACCCTAACCTTCGTTTGCCAAATTACTCCAACAGACTCTTGCTATTGACGTTCCGTCGTTAGCTGACCGTAGAACAGTATTAGATCTTTTCTTGGAAACAAGAGCTGATGGAACAAAACCAATGATACAAAAAAGTCTCTGTATAATTATATTCAAAGAAATCTCTGAGCAATACTGGCCGTGGGTGGGACATAGCTTGCCGGACTGTTTTAAAAATCTTCCTCCACCGGGTCAGAGATTTCTGGTTATTTAATTTTAAGTTTAACTCTTAAATTCTTTTTTTTATACCCTTGGAGAGGGTATATTAAAATTGTCCGGATGTTTGTAACGCAGAGAAGGAAGCATCTCCGACCACATAAAGTATATATATTCTTGATCAGCATGACGAGCTGAGTTGATATAGCCATGTCCGTCTGTCCGTCTGTCCGTCCGTCTGTCCGTCCGTCTGTTTCTATGCTATCTCCTCCGTCAGTTTTAAAGCTATCGTAACCAAACTTTGCACGAAGTCTTTTGGTACAAATACGCTGCACATTTGTCGGAACCGGCCGGATCGGATGACTATAGCATATAGCTGCCATAGGAACGATCGGTTGAAAAACTAGTTTTTGTGAGAAAAACTTTTTTGTTTTCAAAGGTATTGCTCCCAACGCTCGTATTTATAAGTTTTTAATGATTTTACATAATTTCAACAAGATTTGTCGAAATTGGACCACTATAGCTGCCATACAAACTGTCAGGCATATATCAAGCTCCAAGGGTATATAAACTTCGGTCGAGCCGAAGTTAGCTTCCCTCTATTTTTACACTTGAAAAGTGTATTATAATTTTGCCCAGAAGTTTGCAACGCATAGAAGGAATCATCTCCGACCACATAAAGTATATATATTCTTGATCAGCATGTCGAGCTGAGTCGATTAAGCTTTGTCCGTCCGTCTGTCCGTCTGTCTGTTTCTACGCGAACTAGTCCCTCACTTTTAAAGCCATCGAGCTGAAATTTTGCACAGAGTCTTCTTTTGTCTGCACGCTGCTAATATGTCGGAACCGACGAGATCGGATGACTACTTCTTGTAGCTGCCATACAAATGATCGGTCGAAAAATGGGTTTTAATGAGAAAAACTGTTTTTTCCTTAATATTACCGCGCTCAATCACGGTCATGGGTAATATCAAATGTTTTTAAGCTGATCTGCGAAATTTGGTGGTTTAAAAACTTCGGCACGAACGAAGTTTGCCTTGCCTTTCTCGTTTTTTTATAAGTTTTAAATATCATTTAAAGATAGTTTTTGGTTTTTAATATTTTTTCGCTGTTTATCTGATTTATTTTATTATATTTTTCTCCTTTGCTCTTATTTAACTATAAGTTTTGTTTTTTTTTCCCTCTCCTATCTCTAAATTATTCAAGTTTGTGGTAGCTCTAATAACGTCTATGACTACAATTGGCTGTGAATCCGGGGCATAGGTGGCCGGCCGGACGGGCAAATAAAATTATTGTAGTTTCGTTTGTTTTTCTTTGTAAGGCTTCCTCGGTTGATAAGCCTTTCTTATAACGTATGTGTAATTTTGTTGACAGCCTTTTTTGTCGACTTAATAAATAAATAAAAAATGTTGCATACTATAGAAAATTTTCCCAAGAATCAGGCATTAATTAATAACTTAAGAACTAAGCAAGATATTGCGGTATAGTTTTTTGCTTTAGGTTATGTATATGTGCGAAAAAGAGGGCGTGGTAGCACTTCACACCGCCTAAAAAAAATTGTACAAGAAAAATATTGTTTCTTGCTATTTTAAGTAAGAATGTACTTACATTTATTGACGCTTAATAAAAAACATATTTTTAGCCCGCAAACTTTGTGGAATTTCGGGTTTCCTGACAAGAAAATGAGGCTCATTTATTTTTTTTTGGATTTCTGTTCTTACTGTAATTTTTTACTGCAAAATACTGTTCTTCAGTGATTAAAAATGGACATAACATCCGCCATGAACTACGTGTGTTTCCGCCCTCATCTAAAAATTGGGTTTTGCTCAGCCAGCAAACATCAAGGGATCTCGGTATCAAGTGGACACCAAAATTCGCAACAATACTTCTGTTGTATGTTCTTTCTGTTTTGTGTAATGTAAAGGAGTATCTACTTTTCTGGATCCTGGTGTGGAAACAAGATTTGTGACTGTGTTGATGTCAAGCTGTTCAAATCAAACTTCGGAGCTTTAATATATTATATTTGACTATGCGAACTTGCTCGGACATTACATATTCCGTATGCAAATTGTCGCTGCACAATATGGACCCACATGTGGAGCATTTAAAGGCTGTTGAACATATCCTGCGGTATCTAAAGTAAACTCGGCATTTAAGTGTTCTATTACCGGTCTGGTAATCCGGTTAAATGTTTTGTTTATGCTAACTGGGTAGTTATATTGTGGACCGAAACTTAGCGTTATCAACGGACGAAAAAGAAGTTACTTACATAAGGAACTTCACATATGAAATGGGCTTTGGCGATATAAGGTTAATTAATTGGCGAATTAAAGTTTTTCAAAATTTTCAGATTGAGAAGGAATGTTAAAATATGTTATAAGTTATAATTTTTTTCATAACACATAAATGAGACCTCTTAAAATTCTCATGTTCGAATTCCCTCATAGTTAATATAAATATGGCAATTATAGTTTGCGCAGCAAGTGTACTATTTTAATGGTAACTTATACTGACAATATATATTTACTACTGTTACCTAAGAGTTACTATTTCAATGGTACAATGTTACTGGAAACGCCAGATTCAAAAACAACAAAAAAACACATACACAGAAATTTCGCTAGAGCTACTATTTGTATGGCTTATTTTCATCAAAAGTACCGTAAACGAGAGCGTAAGTTAAAGTCGGCTCTAACCGACTTCGATATACCCGTTACTCATGAAAAAACATGTTTAACAGTGTTCCCGCGTTCCTTAGGGTGGCCATCCGAAAAGTAAGCAACATTTTTCTTTTTTGCTCATAACTTGAGAACCGTTCATCCGATCTTTATCATTTCTTCGGCAAATCGATTCATTTTGCTAATTACTAACTATCTCTAGAAGGTACAAATCTCTATCTGTAGAAGATATAACGTGTTATCCAAATTGCGGAGGCGGGAGGGGGCGTGGCCAAAATTTGAAATAAACTTGATCTGCGTGCAGATGAAAGAAGCATTTGTTCCATACATGTCAAACCTCTATCTCTTACCATCTCTGAGATCTAGGTGTTCATACAGACAGACGGACAGACGGACAGACGGGCGGACGGACAGACGGACATGTCTATATCGACTCGGCTGTTGATGCTGATCAAGAATATATATATATATATATATACACATATAAGAAAAAAAAGTCTTGCGGTATTTCCGCAAGCTTGTCTTTGCAAGCGCGTAGTTCTAGTTGTATTCGTCGCATCGGTTCACGCTAGAGCTTTTTGAAAAGCTCTTTTCACGCGCTAGCACGTGTTTGATTTATTGTTGTTTGTTTTTAGTCGTTCGTGAGTTATAGCGTCGCAAACATGGAGCAAAATAAAGAGAAAATACGGCATATTTTACAGTACTACTACGATAAAGGCAAAAATGCATCTCATGCTGTTAATAAAATTTGTGCAGTTTATGGACCCGATACAGTTTCCATTTCCACCGCAAAACGATGGTTTCAACGTTTTCGTTCTGGTGCAGAGGTGATCGAAGATGCGCCACGGTCCGGAAGGCCTGTCGTCGAAAATTGCGATAAAATCGCTGAATTGATCGAAAGAGAACGGCATAGTAGCAGCCGTAGCATCGGCCAAGAGCTGGGCATGAGTCATCAAACCGTTATAAACCATTTAAAGAAGCTTGGATTCAAAAAGAAGCTCGATGTATGGGTGCCACACGACTTGACGCAAAAAAACATTTTCGCCCGTATGGATGCATGCGAATCGCTATTGAATCGCAACAAAATCGACCCGTTTTTGAAGCGGATGGTGACTGGCGATGAAAAGTGGGTCACTTACGACAACGTGAAGCGCAAACGGTCGGGGTCGAAAAGCGGTGAAGCTGCCCAGACGGTGGCCAAGCCTGGATTGACGGCCAGGAAGGTTCTTCTGTGTGTTTGGTGGGATTGGCGGGGAATCATCCACTATGAGCTGCTCCCCTATGGCCAAACGCTCAATTCGGACCTGTACTGCCAACAACTGGACCGCTTGAATGCAGCACTCAGGCAGAAGAGGCCATCTTTGATCAACAGAGGCCGAGTTGTCATCCATCAGGACAACGCCAGGCCACACACATCTTTGGTGACGCGCCAGAAGCTCCGGGAGCTCGGATGGGAGGTTCTTTTGCATCCACCGTATAGTCCGGATCTCGCACTAAGTGATTACCACCTATTTCTGTCCATGGCGAACGAGCTTGTTAGTCGGAAGTTGGCCACAAGAGAGTCCTGTGAAAATTGGCTCTCCGAGTTTTTTGCCAATAGGGAAGAGAGCTTCTATAAGAAGGGCATTATAAAGTTGGCATCTCGTTGGGAACTCGTCATCGAACAAAACGGCGCATATTTGACTTAAATCGCATTATTATAACCAATTTTATGAACAATTGAAAATTCAATAAAAAATACCGCAAGACTTTTTTGACAACCTTATATATATCTTGAGTATTAATAATTCGTTGTTTAGGCTTACCTTAATCCATAAAAGAGAATCCATTTCTTGTGGGGCTATGGCCCTCTCCAGATACTGCCTTTTAATTATAATGGCATCAGATCGCGCGTTTCCATGCTTCGCCGGTCTTTCCTCCAAAAAATCAAACAATGTGTCCTGAGCTTTGGACTCCGACGGCAAGTGAATATTAGTTGGTGTTTCTTTTATAGACAAGCTCATTAACTCATTCTCAAATAATGCTGATGCTTGCTCTGCATTTAAGTTGTATTGAAAGCCGCTCCTTTTAAATCGTGGATCCAATATTGTAGCTATCTTGGTGGTTGTCCGTTGCTCATAAATAGAAAGCCATTTTACTATCGATTTCAATAGAGCGTTTTGCATAATTTTTCCTTTTCCACAATTAGAAACAACGCTAATTGTGGTGTCAGACTTTGAACTTTGCGGTGGAGTCCATATGCCATAGGTATTATTAAAGAAATTATCACATATTTACCGCCAGATATTTTTTCGCTCGCTTGATAAAACAAAGCCAATATTTCAACAATATCCTTTAATATATTAATTTCTTCTGCACTGAATGGTTGTGGTGCATTGGTCGTTGACAGTAATACCTGAGCAATGGCATCATGTGTACTAATTAAACGCTCAACCATTAAATAAAAACTGTTCCACCTTGTTGGCGTTTCTTGTAAAAGCGTATATGAAAATTTTTCTTGAACAATTTTTAAATTCTTAATTTTTCGCCTGCTATGGTGATTTCTTAAAAAATGTAACAATTGTTTTGCACTTATTAAACAAAGCTTTCATTGCTTCATCTTTCTCGAACTTTAGCCCATCTTGCACCACCAGATTCAGCGTATGAGCAAAGCATGGAAGATTCCGTTTTTTTAATAATTCACATGCTTTCAGCATTGAACTGGCATTATCGGTGACAATGCATATGGTTTTGAAGAGGACATTTCAATGAACCAATATCTCTTGCAATGTGTCTGCAATGTTTTGAGCAGAATGATTCGTTTTGTCCACAAGTTTTTTTGTCGCTAATGATGCTGTTTTTAATTCAAAATCGTAAACAAAATGACATGTGACGGTCAAAAAGCTGGCGTTGGCACGTGACGTCCACAAGTCACATGTGACCGCAATATCTGAGACATCTTCCAGCATTTTTGACAGTTTATGCGAAGTTTCCGTAAACAAATTATGCATCAGCACATCTCTTAAATGTGTTTTGCTTGGCAGCTTATACCTTGGATCCAAAACATTAGTATACTTTATGAAGCCTTCATTTTCCACTATGTTGTATGGCTGCACATCCTTGGCAATCATTTCCGTTAAAGCCTTGTCTATGTCAGTTTTAAGTTTCGAATTAGAGTCGTACAAAACGGCTCTCTTGAAGTATGAAGCTACTGAGTGCATACTTGATCTACAGCTGCTGCTTGTAGATGCGGTGTTGTCAGTATCTGGCAAAGCAACTACTGGAGGAGTGCTTGAATCTGGGACATGAACTTCCAAACCTAGATGAAAGCGTTTCAAATGGTCGCGTAATTTGGACGTATTTCCGCTCGTTCTATATTCCCTTCCGCAGTTAAGGCACTTTGCAATCTTTTTATCTTCAGAACGTTTGAAATATTTCCACACTTGTGGTATCTTACTCTTTCTTTTATTGCTTTGCATATCAGGTATTATTTCTTTTTCAGAGTCCGTACTGCTGCAATCGCAAGCCTGTTTGTCGGCACTTGACGCACTGAGCGTGAGAGATGCCCGACGTTTACCTTAAATTCGACATATTGTTAATCAAAATGCTTTTGTATAATACATTATACATACCTTTTTGAAGGAAGCGATCCATATCTTTTTTAAATACAAATCCTAGGGCTCATAAAATGGCTGGGGAATAAGATAATTGAGTTTCATGAAGAGTGGCAAGTCAACTAAAAATTTTAATTCCTGTGGGAACAGCAATAATTATTATTGCTGAGGTAAAATAAGCTCGAGTATCAACGTCTATTCCAACTGTAAATATGTGATGGGCTCAAACAATAAATCCTAATAAACCAATAGCTTCTCACTTTTAATAAAATTGTTAAGCAGCCACAGAACACGCGCAAATTATAATTTGGACACTGATCTACATAAATGTTGGCAGCGATTTCTTAATGTTGTTATAGCCAAAATGAATAGCTACATCTTCAAAGATGTCGCAGCCATGGATCACACATGTCGCGCTGGGGGAATCTTTACACAATCAGCGAGTCACCCTTAACCCGTGCCTCTTAGTAAATTCAAGTTAACATGTCAGCCAGTTGGGAAGCTGGCTCATTAATACCAATAGCGTTGGCACGCTTTACCGAAATGTTCTCCTCACGTACGACTACCTCTAAATAAGAGAGTGTTACCATTTGGTTGGACCACTTTAGACAAGTTCTTCGATCGTTCACCATTAATGATGGACAGCAGTGAGAGAACTACACGATTGGCACTATAGATCACTGGATAGACGGAAGAGCCACGAATGATATGGCTTAAGCTGGGCATATAAGTCCATCAACTGCAGACCTGTCATCTCCTAAGTTTGGTTATGCGGTTTGAATTTGATTCCCTCTGACGCCAAATCCTCGCAGCTGAAGGCTCCCTGTAATGTGTCAATGTCGTGGATGCCCATGGCCACCAGGGTAAATGTTTTGGAGCAGCTTATCCTGCGGATCAATGAAACTTTTGCAGGACTATGGGGTGAAGGACACATTGCGAAGCTAAACGGCCACAGCATGTGGAATAATCTGTGCTGAGGAGGAGGCAATCCTGCTATTTGTAATTTTTTAAATGTGAATAGCTTGTTAAATTCATAGAAAATCATTATTAAATAAAATCATTATTGAATTAAATGCAGGCCCACTAGATTTTCATATCTCATGTATCAGACAATGAGTAAACGCCTTAGAACTTGCTTCAGTGGTAAAAAAAAAATTAACTATAGTTCAAATTATGAACTATGGTTCAATTGAACTATAGTTCAAATGAACTATAGTTCAAAATATATACTATAGTTCAAAATATGAACTATAGTTCAAAACCAAGACCTAGTTCATTAGTTAATTTTAAAGACTAGTTCATTTGAATTAGTTCAACAAAATCGGCACAACTCTAGACGCTACTATGGTAGCCAGTAGCGGACGCAGGATTTTTTCAGGGGGGGGGTTTTAGGCCAAAACCCGTCAAAAAAGTGAAAAGTGAATTCTCACCAATGCATTTGTAAATCTCAGGGGGGGTTTAACCCCCAAAACACCCCCCCTGCGTACGCCACTGATGGTAGCATATATGCTTCTTCCAATCCTCAAAGTAAGTAAATACTGTTTATCAGGGCAAGCAGCTACTGATGGCTGAAATGCAACCAAATAAGAACTAATCCCTTTGTTACCAACCGACTACACGTTCATAAGTTGTTGTTGTTGTTGTGATAGTTGCGCCATCAAAATGTGTCAACGATTTCCAAAAATACTGCATAGTCGCTTCTACTTGATGTGGACCATCGTCGTTTGGCTTCATTGTCAACGTGTCGCCATCGTCATTGTCAATCAGACTCAAAGACAGGAAAATTATGAGAGTTGGACATCAACGTTGCCAGCTTACCTTACCATGGGTTTTGGTAATCATTCGCAGTGCTAGTGACTTGAGCGGATGGAAATTTCAATGACAGGTCCCAAGGAAAGTTGTTTGGGCAGCTGGGGTCAAAGGGATAATGACTTGTTAAATGGATGCAAATCAAAGCTCTGGAATGAATACATGCATGTATGAGCACTACTCCGATTTGGGCAACTCACTCTGTTTCCTTCAGGACTTCAAGCTGGTGCCATCTTCTTCTACGCATCCTCATCCCCCTGCAATGAGTTGCACAATCAAAGTTCATTTGCAATGTTTGCGCATAGATTCCAAAATACCAAACGCTGCCCCCAATCAACGCCGGCTTTTGTTCCAGCTTGGGAGCAACTTCGAATTGAGTTTGAGTTGTGTTGTTGTGTGCTAGCAGCTAGCTAACCCTTCTTCAACGGGCCAAAGTTTTTGGCCAGAATGTGAGACGAGTTGTGTGTGTCATGTACGGATTTGGTGCGTAACGGGAACGTGATGTTGAAGTATCAATTCCATTTCGCCTGCGTATACTGGCAGATGTATGGGCACAAAAGTTAAATTTATTCTGCATTGAGAAAGAAACATTAAAATAGTAGGTCTAGCCCCACAGTAATAAACTCTGTGCCTTGTTACGCTCTGTTTCTCTCTCTCTCTCTCTCACTGCGTTGTAATTCACACTCCTCCATTCATAGCCTCTGGGGGCCGAACATACTCGAAAATTCACACTAAATGCTTGCCGAAGTTATACTCCGATTGAGGCACCTCGAAAACAAGAACCTCCAAGTCATGTTTTATCTTCGGCGGTTGGTTTTGCGAATTTCTCCGAGCAAATGGTCGTCTACCTCTCAGATCTGACCGTCCAAAGTTGCTCTACCTCACGGTCGAGTGCAATTTTTTTCCGACGCACACGCATATATGGGTCATTCTTTTATAAACCGAACAGCTAAAAAATTTTTTATTTTTCATTTCAATAAAAAAAAATCCGAAATTAGATCTCGACATGCTCACCAAAACGTAATTTGCAGTTTTGCACAAAAATTTTTTGTTAATTTTATAAACAATTTCAAAAATCGTCAAAAACGAAAAATTGGAAAAAAAGGGTTTTTTAAAAACGTGATATCTCAGGTTTGGTTTATCGGACAGGTCTCAAGTTGATATCGATGGAAAGATTTTTACTTCATCTACTAAAATTATAATTTTATAGATTTTTAAATTATTTAATAATATTAAGTAAATGTTGCTAAAAATTACATATAATTTTTTCTCAGTGTTAACCACCATGTTATAGCTTCTGAGGATATACAATCAAATGTTCTAAACATAACTTAAATTTAGGTGTTTTCAAAAAGATGGAGACTTTTATAGTTTAAAAGTTATGAATTTTTGAAGTTATAAACAAATTAAAAGATACCCTTAAAGAAAGCTTTGCCATGCAGTCAGTTTCAAAGCTTTTTGATTGAAACTTAGCACGTGGGCTTTATATTTATCAAGCTTTTTAAAAATGTTAACATAAGGCGGATCGGATGACTATATCATATAGCTGCCATACGAATGTTATGATTAATTGAATTTTGTTGAGAATTTGGGTTACCAGAGCTTGCAAAGTAATTTATAACACTACTAAATTCAGCATTCTAATTTCGGATTTTTTTTATTGAAAATGAAAAATAAAAAATTTTTTAGCTGTTCGGTTTATAAAAGAATGACCCATATCCATGATTCGTCACCTGTGACCATTATATAACCGTCTTTCTAAACACCGCGATTGTATTTTCTTTCATACAAGAGCATTTTTTTTAGCGATTGTCATTTTCGGGTGTGTCACAGAAATCTCTAGAGGTTTTCGTATAAACGTCAGCATTTTATATCAAAGCTGTTTAAATTTATATGTTATGGGGCTAAAATATGCCCGGCTACTAGATTAGATGTCAAAAGTTGAGAGATTTGAAACCGCCTGCTCAAAGTCAAGTAGATTTGAAGCGTACGGTTTTCCATCCACGTAATCTAGTAGGCGGTCTGATTCTTGGCTCTTCGCAAATAAAGTAGTCCCTGATTTGTTCGAAGTGCAATCGTTTACACGAAAATCTCTAGAGATTTCTGTGACACCCCTGATTATGCGGAATCAACATATGTCAGGAGACGATCTTGCATTATCAGTTCACGCACAGCATCAATGATCTCTGGCACAACAACCGGTTTTGGACGAGCTTCACGGAACTCGCCTCTGAGCGAACTCCGACCACAATTGACTTCCCTATACCAGCGATGGACTGATCACCTGTTGTGGCCTTATTTGAATGCCTTCGAGTGTGGCACAACAACGTTTCTATCTGTCGGCTGCGACAAAATATCCGAAGACGAGAAATCAAAAGGAGGAAAAGGTTTGAAGTGGGAGGAAGAATGTGACAGAGTTTAGTCAAAATCGAAACTGCGATGAGCGTGGGTGGCGACGAGCAGCACCATTATAGAAATCCCCAAGTCGACGGAAAAACGCAAAAACTTAACTAAAGCACACAAAAACAAGAAAATTAATTGCAAGCGTCCGAAACAAATTTCGAAGTGTGTTTAAACGCTTTAAACGTATCGCAGCAAAATTCGCGGACGAACAAATATAGGCTAGCGACCTATAACGCGCTGTGATCGCCAATAGGCCTTTTTATACCTATATTTAAAAACCATACTACAACCAAAAACCAAAAGTGTGCATCTCTCATTCCACCCCCTTTGCACCACTCATCAACTTATTTGAAGCAGTCAACAATTAACCAGCGGCGAACGAATTTAAATTTCAAAGACGTATTTATCTGCTACTAACAGCTGGTCTTGGAGAAGAATAAAGATTTCGCGGCGAATTCAACGAGCAGTTCAACGACCCGTCGCAATAAAGCAGAGGCCCTTGGAAAAAGGAAAGAGCGGAAGAGGAACAGGCGCGTCAGGAGCGGCAAGAGCACGCCAAAACAATTGCAAGGAGAGAGAACTGGAGCTCTGGTGCCCAACAGCAGCATCGGACAGCCTTTGAAGACAGCGGCAGCGAGGAATAGGGGGAGGGTGCGGATAGATCCGTTAGGCCAGGAGTACACATAGAGAGAAAGAGAGCAGCTACTGTTTTTCTGTTTGTTCTAAAGTGCGCGGCTTGCGAGGTGTACGGTATTTTTTTTTGTGTTTCTCGTCCACAGCAAACCTTCGGCCTGAGATGCTGGCGCCAACATCCAACGACGGGTAAGTGCTTAGAGCGAAAACTATAAAGTAAGAGAACCGATAAAAAGAATATCTGACCGCACGCAAATCTAATGAGCGACCTAACTAAGAGATTAGGCGAACAGAACCTATAGGTGGCCTGTGAATCTCTGACTGTGCATAACACAGCGTTGTTGATTTGCAAATTTTGCATGTTTTTTTATTATTTTTTGCTATGGTATTTGGCACAATAAATAAGGCGAGCCTACAATTTACTAAATAGGCCAGCAGTGTGAAATATTTAGGCTTAAAATTTTCCTTTCTTTTATATATTCCTTTGAATTTTTTTCTTTGTTTTAAATTAGCACCGATTTATAAATGAATTATTTTTGCTATATATATATATTATTTTTATTTAACTTTTAATATGAAATGAAAAATGAAGCAAGTGTTTCTATTACAAAGTTTAGCTTTGCCCAACCTCGTGATGTTGCTTCCTTCAACATAAGTGTTCCATCTGAAGCATTTCCAATCATATGTGACCCAGAATTTTGGCTGCCAGATATGATTGTTCACGAGTTTAGGCCAAGAAATCGAGTTAGGCCAATGCCCGTTAGCTTACCTTCTTCTAGTACATCCTCAAATGTAGGATCTAATTCTAATAGGGTTTCAAAAAACTAGTTCCGTCCGTTTGTCCTCATATAGCCTATCAGAATGTTAGGGGTCTGTTATCCAAACTTTCTACCTTATTCCTAAATAGTGCTTCATTTGAGTTTGACATTATTGCATTCTCAGAGACTTGGTTAAATCAAACAGTCTCTGATTCTGAAATATTGTCAAATGATTTTTTTATCTACCGGCATGATCGACCAGTTCGCAGAGGTGGAGGTGTACTGATTGCAGTTAAATCCAGCCTGCGATCTGAGCTGATCAATGTTAATGTGCCTAGGGATGTTGAATTTGTTGCCGTAAAGGTAACTTTTCAAACATTCGCTTTATTTATTACCTGCTCGTATGTCCCTCCATCTTCTGATAGTCAAGTTTATATGCAACATATAGCTTGTATTAAAGATGTTTTTACCCAATTAAGAGACATTGACTCAATGGTTGTCGTGGGGGATTTTAACCTACCAAACATCACTTGGTCTAATTTTAATGGGTCAACTTATCTTGTACCTTCAGCACATCATGACTTTTTAGATGGTCTGTTGGACATGTCGTTTTTGCAAATTAACGCAGTACCAAACAGTTTAAATAAATTGTATGATCTCGTTTTCGTCTCTGACAGCGCGAATGTTGTCGTCTCTAGGTCTGCCCCTCTATCACTGCCCGAAGATATTTACCATCCTACGCTTGAAATCTCTATTTCAGCTATTGGACCTACCTCTTCGACTGTTAAGATTTCCAATAAGCCTTGTCGTTGTTTTCGTAAAGGAAACTTTACGTTATTAAATCAACTTATTTGCACAACAGACTGGACTCCTTTGTACAATTCAGTTAAATTAGACTTTGCTTTTAGTTTTTTCTACAGTTCCATTAATTCTCTTTTAGATATCTGTGTTCCTAATACCGCTCCCTCTCCTGCGTCCATTAATCCTCCTTGGTATTGTCCTAGACTTTCTAATTTAAAAAATATTAAGTCTAGATGCTTCAGAAAGTATAAAAGTTCTGGTTCTGCCGTTGACTTTTCTAAGTATTCAATTGCAAAATCGAACTTTACACTTTTTAATGCTGAGTGCTACAGGAAATATCTTGTGCGATGCAAAATTCAATTCGCAGAGGACCCTAAGCAATTTTACAGCTTTGTAAATTCTAAACGTAGGTCTTCGTCTTTACCTTCCACTTTTTTTCTGGGCGACCAAAAGGCTAACGATGACTCCACAGCCGTTGACCTGTTCGCTGACTTCTTTCAATCTACTTACTCCTCTACGCGCTTTACTAATGCTTCTTATCCTTATAACATTTCTTCTTCTTACTCTATAACTGCTCCCTCGATTTCCGAAAGCTCTTTACTTTCTCATTTAAAATCACTAAAACCTTCCCGACAACATTCCTAGTTGTGTGCTCAAAGAGTGTTGTATTTCTTTGTGCAATCCATTGCTTAAACTTTTTAATCTGTCGTTAGAGTCTGGTATTTTTCCAAATCTTTGGAAGGAATCCTATATTATTCCTCTTCATAAAAAAGGTGGGAAGTCTGATATATCCAATTATAGGGGCATAGCTAAAATATCCGCTATTCCAAAATTATTTGAACAGATTTTAACCTCTTCCCTACAGCACTATTGTAAATCGATTTTGTCACCTTTCCAGCATGGATTTACAAAGCGTCGGTCAACTGCGACCAATTTACTTGAATTTACCTCAATGGTACACGATGGTTTCCTTTTACAAAAACAAACTGATGTCATCTATACCGACTTCAGTAAAGCATTTGATTCTGTGAACCATGATCTTCTTCTCGTTAAACTTGATCGATTAGGATTTCCATCCCCTTTTCTACTTTGGATTTCGTCGTATTTAAAAGATAGAACTCAAAAAGTTCTGCTACGCTCTAATACGTCAAAGCCTGTCTTTGTCACTTCAGGTGTGCCACAAGGCAGTCACCTCGGCCCATTGTTTTTTACTCTATTTATTAATGATCTCCCCACAATAATTTCGAATTCTCGGATACTTATGTACGCCGATGATGTAAAACTTATTTTATCTTTCAACGACCCGATGCACTCCATCAGATTGCAAGATGACTTAACTCCTTGCAGTCCTGGTGTCTGATTAATCAATTACATCTTAATTGCTCCAAGTGCATGTTCATGACTTTCCATCGTTGCAAGCCTTCGTTGGCTACCTATACGATTGGAAATGAACCCTTGGAACGAATTTCTACAGTCGTTGATCTTGGAATTCTTTTTGACCCAAAATTGAGTTTCAATCCTCATATCTCCTCTATTGTTAATAGAGCAAATGGTGTACTCGGATTCATTAAACTTTGGTCGAAAGAGTTTAATGATCCATATACCACAAAGCTTTTATACACTGCTCTAGTCCGTCCTGTACTTGAATGGGACCCTAACCTTCGTCTGCCATCGTACTCTAACAGACTCTTGCTTATTGACCTTCCTTCGTTAGCCAACCGTAGAACAGTATTAGGTGTTAATTTTCTTTATAAACTAATTATCGGTGATGTAGATTCATCTGAACTTTTAGGTCGCCTTAACTTCTCCGTTCCTTCTAGGCCAACCAGAAACTATTTTCCATTAGTATTGCCTAGATGCACGACTGATTATGCAAAGCACAATCGATTTCGAGTCTTATGTCAAAATTATAACGATCTCTATCACCTGCTCTCAACAGATCTCTCTCTCTTCTCTCTAAAAACATATCTCTATAATTATCTTAGGAGAAATCTCTGACCACTCCTGGCTGTGAGTAGGGGCATAGCTTGCCGGACTGGCTAAAAAATTTTCCCCCACCGGGTCAGAGATTTCTAGTTATTTTATTTTAAGTATAGCTTATAAATTTTGTATTTTTAATTAGTTTTAAATTTCACTTTTAGTTAGTATTTTTTTTATTTTTTTTATTATTGTTTTCTCCTAAATTTTTTTTCTCTTTAAATCTGATTTATTTTAGTTTTATTATTATTTTTTTCCTTTGCCTCTATTCTGGTTTCGTTTTTTTCCTCTTCTCTATCTCTACATCATTAAAGTTTTTTGGTAGCTCTAATAACGTCTCTGACTACAGTTGGCTGTGAATCGGGGCATAGCTGGCCGGACGGGCAAATAAATCTCCCCCATCGAGTCGGAGTCGTTATTAGTTATTTTGTAATTTTGTTAGTTTTACTTTGTTAGGCTTTCTTAGTCAATAAGGCTTTTTTTTATAACGTATGTGTAATTGAGTTGACAGCCTTTTTTTGTCGACTAAATAAAATAAATAAATAAATAAAAAAAATTATTTAGTTTTTTTTTTTGTTATTAATTTTTTTATAATTTTTGTATTTAAATTTTAATTTGCATTACCAAAATTTCTTTCATAAAATTGCCTCCGTTATCATGAATTTATCAATAAATGAAATTGTCTAGTTTGTAGTACATTATTAATATGAAGAACTAATCTTTTTAATTTGAGCTGGTATGGGGGCATCTGCTTTGGCATGGATGCCATTGAATTTCTGAGCCAAGAATGGGTTTGACCTGACGGACGAGGACTAGCATTAGGGGATCAACCACAATGGCCAAGGTTGGTCCAAAGGCCACGCATAAGCGTGAGAAGGGGTGGGTTAAGGCCAGACCACCGATCATGCAAATGATCAAGTTGGCGAGTGTGAGTGTGTGTATATGCGAGTGGGAGAGAATCTGAGCGCAAGGGACAGCTGGGGCTGTATGTGTGAGTGAGTGCGAATGAAAGTATCTGGGGGATACGGCGTATGAATGGAATGGGTTGGAGTGAATGTAGAGCGTGTATGAGATTGATTGAGAACGACAACTTGTGGGTGGATCGGACAGCTGTCTTTGACGGACCTTTTTTCAACTATCGACTTTAGGCACGAACAAGTATAAATGTATTGATTGTGTTTGGGAGAGGAAGGCATCCAAAAGGACCACCCCGCATACGGCGAGCCGAGCCGGGCTGCCAGCGTGCCGACCAGGAGCGCAATCCTGCTTCATAATAGGAATAACAAACACAACACACCTTATGAAATTTAACTCCTTGAAAACCTTAAAACTGTTTCGGGTCTTAACTAGTAAGCCTAGAAAATATTGTCATGCAATAGGAACTTAAAAATACTGCGTAGTAAATGGAATTCTCAAGTGAACGACCGAAAACGATAGTCAAAAGACTTGTAATAACATATAATTCATAATAATTAATAATCATCTATCAATAAAATTTTTCAATTGAGAAAGTCGATCAAGCCCGACTATAACAAACTCTGTACCTGGAGTAGGAGCTAAATGCTGTTGCTGCGGTCATTTCTAAGTTTCTTGCTCTCTCTCTTTATCTCTCTTTCTCTCTCTCTCTCTCTCTTTTTGCGGAATGAAATGCGGTGTTGGTTGTGGGTGTGGAAATAGCTCACAAACCAACAAATACAATGGGACATGTATTCAACAAGACGAAGTCTTGTTCAGTACGTTCTCAAGATACAAGGATATCGCAACATAATTCCGATTACAAACTCCGACACCAAACGACCATACAGAAAACTGCTCTGACGAATTTCGAAGAGACCATAATCTTGTAACAAGAGAGTAACTGCTGAAGCAGGGTTGCATGTCTATTTAACACAGAACAATTTTAACACGTCAATTAAACACACATAATTTCAACACAAAACAATTTCAACACTAGTCATTTCAACGCGCGTCAGTTAAACATAACACAAATTCTGCATTAGGAATTTCGCCACACATTACAATTGTAACACAAAACAAGTTTACCACAAGCAATTTTAGCCTAAGCAAATTTAATCATTCGTCAATTTAACACTCAACAACCTAACCACGAAGAAATTGATTTACTATGAACATGTCACAATAATTTTGATTAAATAATCATCAATCTAAAAATCAGTAAAACTCTGAGGAAAGTATAGAACGACACAATAGGAGTGAACGATTTATTTCTTAAATTTTGTGGTTTTCGGTGTCGCTGATCACGAATCCGAAGTCAAAAGTTAGAATCAAAATGGTGCATTCAATATGGCGGACAAAGTATTCAAAATGTGCAGTCGAGCAGTGTATATATATTACAATTGTCGCACAAAAATCATCACCAAGACTGAATCTTTCGCGATCCGCACCTAATTTTTGGCAATGTTTTATAGAATTTTCTAAGCTACAATTTCTATTTTGTTTGAGATTGGGATCTGATGGAAGTTTCAACTTATTGTTTATTCTAATACGACTTTTCAGAATGTGACCAAGAAAAAACATCTATTTTTATTAACGATTCACTATTTCATGCATTGTTATTAATAATTTTGAGCAATACGTTTAAACTGTACTTACTTTCTAGAGTAGAATCCTTTTTTCAGAATCCAAGTTGGTTAATTTTTCTCGATTCTATACGCTTCTGAACGTTTTGTAATTTTCAGGGACCGAAAATAAGTCTTATTTTTCTATTTTTGATCTAAAAAATCATTGGTAAAGAACAATCGGACAAACGTTTGGAAAACACCAAAATGATCCTTAGCCAAAGGACTATACAAATCCTGCAAGATTTTTATCCGAGTAATTTTTAGAAGAAAAATCACCTTTTGAGAATTATATTTTGAGTTTTATTAATTACTCAAGAAATAATTTATTCATTTGAGATTTTTATTTAAAATTAAACATCGATCCTTATTTTTTAATTTTTTATAATATTCAAGAAGTAAGCATTATTTTTTGATTTTTATTTACTCCTCGAAAAATAATTGTTTTTTTTTTTTTGGTTTATTTATAACTAAAAAAATAAGACTTTTTTTTGAGTTTTATTTATTACTCAAAAAATAAAACTTATTGCTTGAGTTTTATTATTAAAAAAAAATATGAAAAAAATAATTAAAACTCAATTTCAAATATCTCCGTCCCCATGGCACATAGACTTATATATATTTTTGATTTATGAAAGGCATACCAAAACGAAAAATTAAAAAAAAAACCTGTAGAAGAAACACTTTTTGGGCTTAAATTGACCAGAAATAGAATAAAATCAATTCCCTCAATATATATGCCTGCAACTTTGCGCAAATGAAAAAATACTTTGTTTTTATACTCAATAGACTTGAAAGAATTATTTTTTAACACTTCCAGCTGAAAAAGTGTCAACCATCGAATTCCAAAAAATTTTTTTTGCACATTTTTATTTTCAATTTTTAGGCATAAAAAATATTATTTTAATTTTCAAATAATTACACAGCCCAACAGTGATTTTAGTGCAGGTCTATTTTTAACAGATTTGGGGTATTCACTTTGTTGAGCACTTGAGCAGTTTTGCCTGACTAGTATTGTGAGCAGCCCTCTGTGCACGAAATTTGTGCACAACTACGTTTGAGATATGATTCGGTAGTAATCCATAGTTCATTCAAAGTTGGCGCTTTTTCCATACAATTTATATGAATGTTTGATCACACATTTGATTTTAGCTTGTACAATGTATATATAACACTTATAGCACTGAGGTACAAGTGCCCGACTTTTCGTAGTCAGGGTCTGGGTCGAGCAAGCTGTGCACAATTTGTTCAGAGTAAATTGTTGTTGGAAATGTTTACCCTTTTCCCCAAGTGCTCAAGTGCTCAACAAAGTGAACACCCTAATTATGTTAATATAGACTTCACTGAACAAAACTGTATCATTGGTTTTGTTCAATCAGCTCTTGTTTCCAAGATATCGCGGAAAAACCAAAAAGTCGACTTTTTGGCACTCTAGGATTTATGGAGGCCACACTAGGCATAATTATCTGAATTTATGAACTAATTGCGATAAAGTACATATAAATGCAAATTTTAAAAATCATAGCCGCTATATTAGTACAGCGGAAAGTGTCTAAATTGGCCTCTAAAGACAGACATTTTTCGATTTATAGCATTTTTAGCATTTTTTATAGCCCGTTAAAGCTAGCGCAGATATTGAATTTATATTTTCGCCATCTGAGCCTATAGACAAACATATGATCTAATTTTGTGATTTTTATGGCGATTAAATCAATTTATTTGGCAAAGTTATAGCCTCTTAAACACGAAATTACATATTTAAATTTATGGGAGGAAAACTAGATTTGTAACTCAAATTTTTATAGGAACTGTGAAAAGGCTACTTGTTTCCAAATATTATTTATCATCTACATGTAAACATATAACAATTTATGCCGAACCAAGTAGGCCCTTTACAGTTCCTATACAGATTTAGAGTAACAATCTAGTTTTCCTCCCATAAATTTAAAAATGTATTTTTGTCTTAAACGCGCCATATCTTTGCCAAATAAACTTATTTAACCCATTAAGAGCCAAGACCATTTAAAATCAAAATTTTTTTATTCCATTCGTTTTTTTCAAACATAAATAACATAACTAAAATAAAAATTCGCGAAAGTACAAAAAAAATATTTTTAAGTTGGTTTTTGGAGCTGTACTCAAGCGGGTACAATGGCACAATGTATAAGCTTATTTGTACTCATTTTTTTGATGTATGAAAAAGTTTGAAGCACTCTTTTTCAACGCACAGTGCTACGTCGCATTGTTCACAAGTCCATCTTATTCGATTATGGCATTGACGACAGCGCAATTGGTTTTTAATTCTTTTTGGAAAATGATTTCCGGAAGTAGTTGGTACACTGGACCCAGTTGATCTTTTATGTAATGATGTTTGCGTGTAATTTCGTAGGTAATGACGGACAATATCACGATGCAACTCCAGTAATGGCATATTAGAATTGTTTGCTGTTTTGTACAACTTCCATGCATTGACCATAAGGGAACTTATCATAGCGGTGAAAATAGGCCACCACCATTTTTTTCCGCGGAATTTTATTCGGTAATTATTGATTGCTTGGTCGTGAAGATCAACGCCTCCCATTCCTGAGTTACACTCCGCTATTAGTTTTGGCTGTTTGACCTGTATTTTCGATTTTGTGATTGAACACCATCGGTTGACTGAGTGCATTGGCTCAATAGCTTCAAAGTTCGAGCCAACGGTTACTGCGCTGTTGTCATTCCACTCGACAAAAAGTATTTTGTTATAAGTGTCAAATCTGTAATCATAAAATCCTCTTTTTTTCCTTTTTGATTTCAAAGGGCATTTCTTGGTTCTTGACTCTCGTACAGTACCAATAGCTCGAAATCCATTCTGCTTCAACATAACTAAGAGAGCGTGTGATGTAAAAAAATTATCAAAAAACATGACGTGATTAGAAGGATTGGGAACTTTATCCAAAAAATCAGCAACAACACTCGACCCAAGTGGCATACGTATGTTTGGCGCACTCACACCTTTGGCTCCAAAATAGGTGCTACTCCTCAACATCCAATTTTTGAAACCAAATCTAACAGGCTTGCCTCGAATGAATTGTTTTGAGGGGTGGCTGCCATAATATCGAACCATTGACTCATCAATCGAAAGCTTTTCATGCATATATCCAAATTGGCAAAACTTTTGACAGAGTAGTGTCATCAAAGGCCTTACTTTGGCCATTTTGTCAGTAGCTACCATATTGTTATTGTCCGCAAGATGAAGATATTTTTTGATTTCCTTAAATCTGTTTCGTGCCATGTTGTTGGCAACCATTGGAGTACGGGTATCTTCATCCAACTGCCAATACATGTTTTCTCTCGGCATAGAGTGATAGCCACTGTATAGCAAAATGCCCAAAAAAATTTGCAGATCTTCTGCGTTGATCGAAAAATTGTGGTCGTTAGCCTGTAAAGCATAGATTCGAGTTTGGTCAACAATTAAGGTTACCACTTCTTCGTCGAATAATGTTTCGAAGACTTCGACTGTGGACTTCGCTACTAATTCCGATATCATTTCCCTCTTACTAACCATAAAAGAACTGGTTGCTGGCATTGCTATGGCGCATGGTCTTTTCGACCACTTTGGATCATTTTCGCATGGTTTTGAACACTTAACCGTAGGGCGCAGTTCCTCAAGCGGTATGTCATCATCACTATCGCTGCTACAAAATACCTCCATTTCACCTGGAACGTCTTCGGGCATAATTTTGGCGTTGAGCTCGTCGACGTCGCCTTCCTCCTCATCCGTAAGGCCATCTGGATCTGGTGGAATCAATGCAATGTCAAAATTGGTACTTTTTGATGATCTTTCCACAAACTCCAAAGCACTACTTAGTTTGTCAAATTGTTTCTCATAGAATTTTGATGTCCCGATGCTTTTAAATGCCATTTTTATGCAAAGCAAGATCTGCAAGAAAATGATTACCTTACTAGCCATTGTACCCAAGCGAGTACACTCGTTTAGTAACTCACCAAAAGCTCACAAAAGTAGCTTTTTTATGTTCGACTTCTTTTTATTTTGAAATTATAGGTCTTTTTCTTCACTTATTAAATAAAAACCAATCAATTTATTATGTGTTACTCCCATGATGCGATCGAATGGCGCACAACCTCCAAAAATTTTGCAACACTGACGAAGACTGCTACAAAAAGCTCAAAATACCAAAAACGCGTTTTCGCTTCCGTTGCACTGTAAACGATTATTTGTTACGCAAAGTGTGTATACTAAAATGACGCAAAGAACTTTTCGATAAAACTTATCAGTTTACCGTAACGGACGTTTTAAAACGCCAAATTTTCTGTACTCGCTTGGGTACAATGGCTATTAATGGGTTAAATGCCATAAAAATCACAAAATTAGATCATATGTTTGGCTATACGCTCAGATGGCGAAAGTATTAATCCAATTACCGCGCTTCCTTAAACGGGATGATTTATTTTGATAAAAATGCTATAAATTGGAAAATGTCTCTCTTTAAAGGCCAAATTAGACACTTTCCGCTGGACTTAGATGGTCCCTATGATTTTTCTAATTTGCAATGATATGTCCTTTATCGTAAATAGCTCATAAACTTAGACATTTATGCCTAGTGTGGCCTCCATAAGTCCTAGAGTGCCAAAAATGCAAGATTTTCGTTTTTCCGCTATATCTTGGAAACAAGAGCTGATGGAACGAAACCGAAACCAGTTTTGAAATCAGTAAACATAAACTTATCATATTTTTAAATCAACAGGGCTGCACCTCACAAAGATGGTCATTTTGTTGGCCTGTGTTATTTTCATGGGAAAATCAAATTTTTAATTTCGCCACTTCCAGCGTGTCTTCCTCCTTTGGCTCCTCTGGAACCTTCTCCTTAACTACACTGGAATTTTTTGGTTCTTCTGCTTTTTTTTTCTTCGGCTCGCTTAGCCAAACGCCACTCATATGCGTTTGCAGGGGAACACTGTATTTCTTGCTCTATCGTCTTCAACTGTGCCTCCAGCAGCTGGCGCTTTACCAAAAGGTCACTTCGTGAACCCTCACGCTTGTGCCAAAATCGGCACTTCAATTAAATGCGCCGCTTATACTTTACAACTTGCGGTAAAAAACTTCATTTAAGATACGGAACGTCTTCAAGTTATTGAGGAAGCTCGAAAGCTAATCAAATTATTAAGAACTCCTATTTATAGATTTAAAATCACCAAAGAAGGATTCCCGCAGCCAGAAATCGACGTAGCAACTCGTTGGAATTCAACATACACAATGTTGAAAAGATTTCTAGTTCTTGAAGATTTTTGCGAGGAACACTTAATTTCAAGTTCGACATTAAGTAGAAAACATTGGAATTCGGTAAAAGATCTTGTTACCGTCTTAGAGCCAGCCTTTATAACAACCCAAAGACTTCAAAATGAACAGCTTTACATGGGTGACTTTTACAAATTATGGCTTAAACTGACGCTTACAATAAAAGCAATGAACAACACTTAAAGTGAAAATTTAATGAATTGCTTAAAAAAAAGAGATCAAGTCCTATTAGAAAATCCATTTGTAATCTCTGCAATGTTTCTAGATCCTAGATTACGAAGATCATTGTTAACAAATCCGATCAACCTACCCAGCCATTACATGCTCACTGCTTTCCAGCTATTTCAATGAAATTGAAGTGTCTCCAAATGATGAAGATTCGGATGAAGATCTTGGGAAAGACATGAAGGCCAATTAGTGAAATTGACAACTATAAAAAAAAAATTATAAGTCCGGATATTTGTATAATGGACTATTGGAAAGAAAAAATGTTCAAATATACCAATCTATACCGACTGGCTAAAGTTGTGCACAGCGAGCCAGCTACGCAAGTTACTTTGGAGAGAGCATTTTCAGCTCTGCGATTGGTTCTTACTGAGTTATGGTGTAATTTGTCAGGAGAGTCTTTACAAAAAATATTATTTGTAAAACTCAACCAGTCAAAGTGAATTTCATGACAGCACTGAAGAAGTGTAAAAGAATAGTCTGAATAATGGCGACGCTGTAGAAGTGTCACGTGCTGCATAAGTACAAAAAAAAAGTAATGTAGGAAAATTTGAACATGGCAGCACTGAAGAAGTGTCACATGTTAATTCAAGTAAAAACAAAAATGTTTTCCGTAAAGTGGCGCTGAGTAAGTGAAACATAAAAAAAGAAACTTATGGAGGCACTGAGGAAGTGTCACGAACTTGTCTAATCGCAGAGTAAGAGTTCTTCAAAGAACCACATTAAACTTTAAATTTAAATTACTGAAGTATTTAAAGATTTTGAAAATTTCCTTTTAATTTTCAAGATAAAAAATAAAATTTAAGAATAAAAACCCAAATATTGTATTTCGTTTTTTAGCTGGAAATGTTTAAAATTATCCTCTTGAGAAGGTTCCAGAGAAGCCGAAGGAGGAAGACACGCTGGAAAAGGCGAAATTAAAAATTTGATTTACCCATGAAAATAATTATTTAAAAAATTTAAGTAATATTTTTTATGCCTAAAAATTGAAAATAAAAATGTGCAAAAAAAATTTTTTGGAATTCGATGGTTGACACTTTTTCAGCTGGAAGTGTTAAAAAATAATTCTTTTAAATCTATTGAGTATAAAAACAAAGAATTTTTTCATTTGCTCAAAGTTGAAGGCATATATATTGAGGGAATTGATTTTATTCTATATCTGGTCAATTTAAGCCCAAAAAGAGTTTTTCTTCTACAGGTTTTTTTTTTTTTTAATTTTTCGTTTTGGTATGCCTTTCATAATTCTCCGATATAATGTCTGAACTGTCTCTTGGACAGATGAATTCTATTTTAAACAGTAAGAGCAGGATCCTAGATCTTGTATATGTTAGTGACATCTCCAACTCTGCGTTATCTAGGGTTCCTCCTTTTTCTCTTTCGGAGGATGTTCATCACCCTGCTATAGAACTAAGTTTTGAACTCGATATGCCGAACTGCGCTGTAATCTCTGCCCATCAAAGCCAATCTTATTGTTTTCGTAAAGTGAATTTCATATCCCTGAATGAGGCTCTGTCTACGTGCGATTGGTCCTTCCTGGACACATGTCGTAATATGGATGAAGCCTCAAAGTCATTCTATGAGGCTATTTATGCTGCTTTAAAAAATCACGTACCAATTTCGTACACTTCCTCCCGCCCGCGGTTTTCCCCATGGTTCACTAAAAGTTTGTCTAATTTGAAAAATATAAAAACTCGCCTTTACAAGAAGTTCAAGAACTCGGGTTCTCTGCTATAACAATGCTATAACAAGTATTTGCTCAGCTGTAAGATAAGCTTTCAGCATGACCCCAAAAGGTTCTATAGCTTCGTCAACTCCAAACGCAAATCTTCTCAGTTTCCTACTTCGCTTTCCCTCGATAATGTGACTGCTAATAATGATGCTGACATCGCAACTCTATTCGCAAAATTTTTCAGCGTTGCTACTCTGCATCATCGACTAGTTTTGGTACCTACAACCCGTATCCTTATTCTGTTTCCCCCTCTAATAGCATTCATCCACCTGTTTTGGATTTAGAGTGTCTGCTCTCGGGTATTCGTTCCATTAAAACGTCATATACTCCCGGGCCTGACAATGTACCAAGCTGTGTGCTTAAAAATTGTGCTACTTCTTTATGCTTTCCGCTTTTAAAGCTGTTTAACTTATCCCTTGAATTAGGAGAGTTTCCCAACGAATGGAAGGAATCTTTTGTCATTCCTATTCATAAAAAGGGATCTAAATCGTCAGTATCAAATTACAGGTGTATCTCTAAACTTTCCGACATTCCTTAACTATTTGAAATGCTTATTACTTCTCAAATACAGCACTCCTGTCGCTCAATTATTTCACAGTCTCAGCACGGCTTTATGAAAAAACGTTCGGTTTCTACAAACTTGCTAGAGTTTACTTCCATTGTTAATTCGGGTTTCATTAATAAACTGCAAACGGATGTAATTTATACAGATTTCAGCAAGGCTTTCGACTCTGTCAATCATGATCTCCTTCTTCACAAATTGTATTTACTTGGATTTCCTCCAAGTCTTCTTAACTGGATAAGGGCTTATTTGACAGACCGTTCCCAACGTGTCCGTTTCAATTCGGCGCTTTCTGAGTCCATCAGTGTACTCTCTGGAGTTCCTCAGGGAAGTCATCTTGGACCTTTACTGTTTAATCTTTTCATTTCATCCCTAATGTCTTGCTTCACTCACATTCCTTGATGTATGCCGATGACCTAAAACTCTGCTTGTCTTATAACGAACCGATGTCTCCTCTCCTTCTTCAGTTGGACTTAAACTCTCTGCATACATGGTGTTCGGTTAATTGCCTCCCAATAAACGCTGAAAAGTGTAAATGTATGACTTTTCATCGCACACTGCCGTATTTTTTCGACTTTTTGCCGACGATTGATGACAAACCCCTCGAACGCATTTACGTGGTTGACGATTTGGGCATACGCTTTGTCCCTAAACTAAGCTTCAATAATCATATTTCTGTCATCTCTAACAAAGCTATGGGAGTTCTTGGGTTTATCAAAAGATGGGCCAAGGAATTTAACGATCCGTATCTGACTAAACATTTATTCGTGTCACTGGTACGACCAATACTAGTATATGGGTCGTGTGTTTGGTCACCGCATTACCAAAAATATCAAGACCAGCTTGAATCAGTTCAAAAACAGTTTTTAATTTTTGCCCTCCGCGGCGTCAACTGGGATCCCACCATCCATCTTCCAACATACGAGCATAGATTACTCTTAATTGATCTTCCATCTCTTAAGAACCGTCGGACGTGCCATTGCGTGCTTTTTATTCACAAACTTTTATCAGGTGATATTGACTCTTGTGCTCTGTTATGCCAAATAAATCTGCTCACTATGAACCTTTCCGAAATTGGTGTATTAATTATAATTTGTATTACCATCTTTTCTCTGCTCACTCTTCTGTGTTAGATGTAAGAAACAATATACTGTCTTTTTTGAATTGTACCCAGTAATGTTGACAGAACTTTGTCAAACCTAAATAAATAAATAAATCAAAAGGATATATAAATCTATGTGCCATGGGGACGGAGATATTTGAAATTGAGTTTTATATTTTTTTTAATAATAAAACTCAAGCAATAAGTTTTATTTTTTGAGTAATAAATAAAACTCAAAAAATAAGTCTTATTAATAAAATAAATAAGGCATACCAAAACGAAAAATTAAAAAAAAAATAAGACTTATTTTTTGAGTTATAAATAAAAGTCATAAAATAAGACTTATTTTTAGAGTAATGAATAAAACTAAAAAAAAACACTTATTTTTCGAGGAGTAAATAAAAATAAAAAAATAATGCTTACTTCTTGAATATTATAAAAAAAATAAAAAATAAGGATCGATGTTTAATTTTAAATAAAAATTTCATATGAATAAATTATTTTTTGAGTAATGAAATAAAAATTAAAAGATAACAATTATTTATGAAGTAAATAAAAAAAATAGAGGCAGGCTAACTTCGGCTCGACCGAAGTTTATATACCCTTGGAGCTTGATATATGCCTGACAGTTTGTATGGCAGCTTAGTATAGTGGTCCGATTTCGACAAGCCTTGGCGAAATTATGTAAAATCATTGAAAACTTATAAATACGAGCGTTGGGAGCGATAACATTAAAAACAAAAAAGTTTTTCTCACTAAGACTTTTTTTCAGACCTAACTTTTGTATGGCAGCTATACTATATAGTTGTCCGATTTCGACAAGCCTTAGTGAAATTATGTGAAATCATTGAAAACTTATAAATACGAGCGTTGGGAGTGATAGCACTAAAAACAAAAAAGTTTTTCTCACTAAAACTAGTTTTTCGACCGATCGTTTCTATGACAGCTATATGCTAGTCATCCGATCCGGCCGGTTCCGACAAATGTGCAGCGTATTTATACCAAAAGACTTCGTGCAAAGTTTGGTTGCGATAGCTTTAAAACTGACTGGGGAGATAGCATAGAAACAGACGGACGGACGGACAGACGGACATGGCTATATCAACTCAGCTCGTCATGCTGATCAAGAATATATATACTTTACGTGGTCGGAGATGCTTCCTTCTATGCGTTACAAACATCCGGACAATTTTAATATACCCTCTCCAAGGGTATCAAAATTAAAAAATAATGCTTAAGTTTTAATTTATATAATAAAACTCATGAGGCTTACGGTCCCTGGTAATTTTCACTAAATGACGAGTAAAAGTATGCTCGACGCTCATGAACGGGGTTCATAACTGAGCCAGGTGGAGACACTTCCTCGTTATTAACGGCCAGAATACAAACTAGATGTACATCTACAACTATTCCTATCATTAAAAGGCCATAAAAAATGTTTTTGTTTTCGACTTTTGTCCAGATTTTTGGGATTTGGGGCCATATTGAGACACCATTAACAGAAGGAGCTAATGAAGCTTTGCTAAATCTATTTACAAAACACGGAAGGTTTGAAACCAACAAGAAGAAATTTCGGAAAATTCGGTTGAAATTTATGGGCTTTTAAATAGATTTGGTTGGTCGGAAAACGGGTATTAGTGTCAAAACCTTTTTTTTATTTGAAATGGAAAGTAATGTTAGTGCTAGCGTTCTTAAGCAATTTCATGATATTTCAAAACCAGCATTTTCAAGGGTAAAATAACATCGGCCCACATAAATTTAGCTTAGCCTTCTCGTTATTAACAAACTCTGGTTTGTTAATGCACATTAAAAGCTGCTCAGCTAGAAAATCTTAATTAAACACTTGACTTTTGGGATGGAGTTCGGTGTTGGCAACTATTTGACTAGAAAGAGAGGCTCATTTCAATTCAGAAAGTCATTGCATGACTTGCACTAAGCTGGAATAAGTTTCCCAGATAAATTATCATTAGAGCAGGGGCAAGAGGATGATGATGATGATGATGATGGCACTTAACAGCAACACATGACATCGCTGACTTCGTCGTCGTTGCTTGAATTAAATTTTTATTTTCATTTCAACTTTGTTATAGGCGAAAGCAAAAGCCAAGAACTAACAGCAGCTCAGCAACTTTGTTAATTTATTTAAGCAACGCTCTTGTATGTGTGTGTGTGTGTGTGCTGCGACGACGGATGTTTCTGTCATTAAGAAAAACTTTCGTCAAAGCATAAAATTTTCTACTCACATGGAAAGGGAAGGAGATGACGCCCACTATACATTTTTCAGACTACTTCTTATAAGCTTTTCGGCATTTTATGCTTTTGCCTTTTGCTGCATTAAAATGGAACGTGTTTTATTGCATTCGCCCCCGTCTCCCCGCTCCCAACTCTCCTTTTATGTTCTCTGTACCAAGAAAAGCTTATAAATATGTATGAAATGTTTGCCAGAGGAACTGCACACATTTTTGCGATACACTTGTAAAATATTCAGACAACAGAAGAAAATAGAAAGAAAAACCAAGCATGAAATTCTAAAATAGAATATTAGACAAACAAATATGTAAGTACGCTTGTCGCTACATTTAATATTCATCAGAATTATCCCTAAAGCAACTCACACATGCTGGGCTTATGTAGCGTCACATTGTGACAATGTTGTCTGTCGCAATCTGTGACAAAAGTACTCAGAAGTCCAAAGAATTTCATTATATCGCACAGAAAAAAATAATATCAAATATCAAGTTGGTATTTCAATATAATTTCAATAATATCAATATTTTCATACCAACTTGAAACTATTTAAAATCAATGTGAACCTGTAGTATTAGGTCGATACTATCAACGTTGAAATGAAATGTGAAATGATCAAAGTGGAATTCATAATTCCCTAGGGATATGATTTAAGATCAAAGGGAGATCATTGCAACGCGGCTTGGGCTTCGTTAAAGGACAGCGCCACCGTTCGCTGGCGGCGTCCATCGCAACGATGTGAAGTGGTAGTTAGCTCCACTTGTGTCGTTTTGAGCCGGATGAGCCGCAGAACTTTTCAATGGTCAGACTTGGGACTTCTTTGTCGCCGCAAGTCGTGGACAACATCTTCTAATCCATGATATTGCATTACAAGTACATAACGTCGAGATAAAATGACCACAACAGTCGATTCTGCCATTTCCCTAGTCGTGTCCAAAGAGCACCAATTGCCAATTGGAGCAAATGATTGAAAAGATGCAAATAAAGGTAACGATAAACCTACAAGCGATTTATTTTTTCGCGATTTATTTAAGCTATACAACTGCCTCCACATGGATCTTCACAGGAAATAAGAACTAAACAAACACTGCCGAACCCTAGTTGTCTTCACTTAAGCTTCTTACAAATCACATAAGGATATTGCTCCAACTATTGCATCATTAAGAGCCACCATAAATATTCGCTGTTAACTAGTTTAAATTGTCCCGCCAAATAAAATTTGAAAACAAAGCAACTAGAGATGAGCGACTTATTTCGCACTTGCTATCGACGAAGTTATGTGCAGAGATTTCGCACACTTTTCGCAAGTATATCCATACCAAGCTTAAATCTTCAAAATAAATTTGTCTAAGAACATATAATCTAAAGCAAAGTTGCCGACTAACATTTAAGAACACCTGAGTCAGTCAACAAAAAGTCATGTTAGTGGAAGCAGCATTTCCTTCTCCAATCAACAGTATAAAGCTTAACATAGTTTAACATTAGAAACTGTTTAAAATTACTCGCATATGTTAGTATATATTAGACTTTTATATATCACTTACTCTTGCGCATCACTATCTGTTGCAACGGATTGCGTTTTGCAACACTGATTTTTACCACAGCTTTCGATTGCGGCGTCTTATTGACATCAATTGTAATCTTTTCATCAAACACTAGCGAAGTCAAACAACTACTAAAAAAAGAAGCAAGAAATTTAGTTAAATTTCACAAATTAAAAACCAAACGAGCAAGTACACCAACATGATCATTCCTACTTGTGTCCTGAGCTCCGTATCTTTCTACTTCAGGCAACATGAATTTACCACCCTCAACGACGCCTTTGCGTCATCGTCCAATGATGATGAGTCGGAGCTCCGGTAGGCGCGTGGGCAGACCCTCGTGAGAATGCAAGAGTGCATGAGCCTGGCGCCCCTGGAGTCAATCGAGGAGAACGAGACAGTACGCAAGTGCTTGGATATCTACAATGGGAATAAGCTGAGCAAGGATAATGCCTGGAATTTGTCACTCATAGACACCCTGTCCACACTATTGAGTCGCCATCATAAGCCGTTGCAAAACTTTCAGATGGCTGGCTTCTCGCTGGAGGCTTCTTCCAAAGTGTATGGCCTGCGTGTGGATTCGATCTGTTTGGATGCCATGCGCATGGCGGCTAGCCTAAATGCCAGAACGTTAACTCCGCAGCAGCTCATTGCGGCAGATTGCGATGATAGCAAGCTAGAAGTGACGAATCCGGAGGCTGGTAATCGGGAACAGCAAACTGCAGTGGCACCCAAGCCAAAGAAGAAAGCACGTAAAGTGATGTCGACTGTCACCAAGAACAAGGAGACTTTAAACGCACGCCTGGAGACGGTGCCCCTGCCAGATCCAGTTTTTGGCAAACTAACCACAACGGTTGGTTCGATCAGATCGAATGATGCACAATATATTACCCACGCGGGATTCTGAGCTGCTGTTGCGTAGCAATCATAAATTTTGGGACAGCGAGGAGGTGGACCTGGAAATACCAAGCTATGAGGAATTGTGTGAGCAAAATAAGCCCTTGGAACAGCTAGTCAATGCGGAATGGGTGCGAAAACTATTGCCCCATGTGGAGAAGTGTATTCTGCGTACTATGCACACCGGTTACCACATTACTGACACTCCCAATCCCCGAGGCTAGCAGGGCGAGAAGGAGCCAGAGGTTCCAGAACAGGAATGCGAATTTGAAACTCCGCGGGATTTGTCTATGGCTTTTGATATGAGTGCGGATTGTGAACCCGTTCCAGATGATAAGGAGCCTATGCTGGAGGTAGTAGATTTTCAGGATGCGGAAGAATTTTCTCAGGAAGAGCAGAACATGCTGAATCACTGCCGATTGAAGAAAAAACCTATGGTCATTGAAGATCTAAGACCTGTAGATGGTTCCTCCAAACTGGAGTACTCCTACCGGCCCATGGATCAAATCTCACAATATTGGGCAGGTCCTTCATATTGGAAATTCAAACGAGTTCGCCCGCGTACTACTTTTAGTCAGCGCAATGCAAAGAGTGCGGAGGCCAAGCCCCGCTCCCGGGTCCAACGTGCGGCCCAGTCTCGGAATTCCAAATCGTTGCCATTTGGAGAAGAACCCGACGACGATTGCTTACCAATCTGACTGAAGAAGCCATACCCGAGCACCCGGTTCCCAATTCTGAGGAATATGTCAATGGCGTGGCCAGTTTTCAGGAGATGTATAAAAATCTACCCAGTTTGTGCTCCATCAAAGTGGCCGATTCTCTATCCGTTCCGGTGGCCTTGTATGCTGTGCTTCATTTGGCCACTGAGCAACGCTTGAGATTAATTCCTCAGAAGGACTTGAAGGATTTTCAAATACGCCAAATAGGGGAACGTGAGAAAGAAGGAAACCCAAATTAAAATTAAAAAATGCACAGTAAACGAGAAGGCCAAGTTAACTTCGACTTCGCCCTTGCAAATGTTTTAATACATCATAGTTTACGAACGTTAGCATTAAAACAAACAATTTTTCTAAATAAAATTCACCTTTCGGCCGATAGTTTCTATGGCAGCTATAAGATATAGTCATCCGATATTGACCAAAACTTCAAAATCTGTGTAAAAGCGTGTAAAACTAATAATTGCTGAAGCGGAAGGCGTTTACATTAAAAATAAAAAGTTTATCTCACAAACACCCACTTTTCGACCGATAGTTCCTATGGCAGCTATAAGATATAGTCATCCGATCCGGTCGGTTCCGACATATTATCAGTGTGCAGTAAAAAGAAGACTCTGTGCAAAGTTTCAGCCCAATAGCGTTAAAACTGAGAGACTAGTTTGCGTAGAAACAGACAGACGGACGGACAAAGCTCAATCGACTCAGCTCGTCGCCCTGATCAAGAATATATATAGTTTATAGGGTCGGAAATGAATATTTCTATGCGTTGCAAACTTCTGGGCAAAATTATAATACCCTTTGCAAGGGTATAAAAATGAAGCGCATAGCAGTAATCTTAAAACAAACAAACAAAATTTGAATGAAGAGTCGAGTCATACTCCCATGTTCGTCTAGTGGCAGATGTACATATATAACACTATATACTTATAAAGACTTTAAGAAAATTACAAAGAAACTACTTTTTATTTTGTACTATTTTAATTTCATATACAGTCAAATCCGACTGTAAAATAAATTTAAACTAACAGTGAAGTCACATTTTCCTTTAAAATGCATTAAATACTTAATTACAGGTTATTATTTGTGGTTTAATTTTCCGACAGGTATTGGATTATTTAACTACCTATATATAGTTTGGTATATTACTAGTTCGGGAAATAAAATAAAGCAGGGTATAAAAAGATGACATAATTTCAAGCCCATGGGCAATTTAACACTTTATTTTCCTCAAATTTTAGAAAACATTTAAAAATAACCAATTGCAATCTTAAAATTATATCATTTGATGCAGCTTTTTCAGAAAAATAATGAGGTTGTTGTTTGTTACTAAAATTACACAGTGTTACAGTCAAAATATACTTTCGAAATGACCTAGCACACGCTGTAGAGCAGGTCGAGTATAGCATTTCCTCATACTTGGTTTTTTCCTAACACCCCCAAAATCTGAAGTTATGGCCCAAAAACCGCTTTTTGCTTTTTTACCTCACTTAAATAGATATAACTCGCGAATGGACCGTCTGATTGCTCATAACCTTATCAATTCCGAAAACCACGAGAGGGATCTACAACATTATAATCAATGGTTTGACTAATTTAAGGCGATGGCTGAGAGAGAAATGCGGCTTACAGGTCTGGCATTTTCAACTTTTTTTGAGAAATTTGTACCTTGACCATCACTGGTTTAACTATTTTATTCTATGCGATTTTTCCTTAAAGTTTGTAATAAAAGCCCATTTAATTCTCTGTCGAACGGTTGTTGTCCCAATGAATTTGGATACCGTTTTACGAAGTTATGCGCGATTTTCTGAGTACACATCGACAATCTAGTATTTTTTTTTAGTGTGCTAACATATTTATGTTTGCTTTCACATAATTGCCCCTAAAAGTAAACTCAGTTTTGATTTGGCGCCAGATTCAAATATTTTTAAATACTTAAAATGCAAATATATATAAACTTCCATGTATCAAAATTTTTCGCAAAGATTAACGGTCTCTGAATACTGTTATCTAGCTTAAAAATAAATTGAGCTATACCACTAAGCAAGAAATATATAGAGGCGTCAAACAGCAGAAAAAGTGCTATCAACCAAACGGCTGAGCCTGGAACCCCAGAGCAGCCCGAGAGCGCTCGGCTGTTTCGAGTTCGAAGCATTCGTTCGAAAGCCAGCTCAACAAGAAACTGATTTTCAGTCGCAGATCAAATGCGGAACGATGAGGCACGGCCGCGGGTCTGCGCGCTGTGCTCTCGTTTCTCTGTATGTGTGTATATGTGTACAAGCGCTCGCACTTGCATGCGTGTGCAAAAGACACGCCCAGTCGGACTTGGACGCATGACAGATGTCCATATTTCATGCCAACTTGTCACGTCAGAAGGCATGAGAAAATCTGAAGGTTCCGCTTCGTTTGTCTTAAGAAACGCCGTGAAACTCAGGGGTTGTTGTTGTAACCGTTAACCGTTTGGGTGACGTCACGCACCAGCCTTCGGGTTCCGCGTTTCTCCTTACGAACTCAGTACTTCAGATGCACTGACTTTGTATATCGTAGGGAGGAAGACCTGACCGTCAGCTTACGAATTCATGTTTTTTGCATGCCTTTTAGTAAAATGTCACCCCCATAATCAACTTAACTACAGTTGAGTTTATTTGCAATTTTTATTAACAAATAATTTAATATACAAACCAACAACTATTTTTGTTTATTTCTATTATTATTATTATTGATGTTCGCCATGATGCTTTTGGTTGCTAATGGTAGGGATGATTGTTAGTGAATTGGCCTTTAAAAGAGTTGTTGCTTATCGTTTCTGCAGGAATGATCTGTTTTAAGTAATAAAATAGTCCGTAGATGTAACTAAATTCGATACTCACCAATAATGTATTGCGCATTTATAATTGAAAAAAAAAATTTATATATTCTCTGGGAACACGTCTTTTTTCTGCATAAGCCGAAATCACACTGACTTAAGAATTTTTTTCGCTCTTCTGTCTCTCGTTTGGTCAACGTTCGCCAAGCGTTCTGAGCTGACTTCGTTTTTCTACTTCGTGCTCATCCCACGACTAAGAGAGACTTAACCGTTTCACGATAGGCCGACTTTTAGCCTTACGAATACCTGAGAAAAGAACGTGTGAGTTTTCATGATGATAAATGCGCTAATGTCATGCATAAAAATTATGCAGTGACTATTTCCCTGAAATTTCATGCCACAAAATGTACTTATTTTGGGAAGCACATGCTGCAAAGTCCGACTGGGCGGTTGTCGCTCTTCTTTGTTATGTTTTTGATCCTGAGTTGTCTGCGGCCACAGCAAGTGGCGCCGCGACGGCTCATTTGCTTATGACGTCACGACAATGTGAAAATTAGTTTTATTATCGACCATCACTTTTAAATGCCCTATGACCCAAACAAAAATCAATTACATTAATAGACTTAATATATGTACATTAGGTCGGACATTTTATATATGGAAAAATGTAACGTCATACTGATACCCGCTTAAACGATGCACATTTGTGTATAAATCGCATAGCAAAAAAAAATTTTGAGAAAAAATAAGGTTTAGGGTCTGCGACTTGGACTTAAAGTTTATCACTCATACGTACTGTTGCCTTTGCCTACATTTTTAATTTTTTAGTAGTGGGCGTAGACTTGGTTTGAAGTCATAACATTTGACAAAAAGGTACCATGATCATTGAAAAAATAGTTTTTTATATGACCAACACAATATGTAAATAAAATCGTATATTTCGGCAAAATTTCTACTATATTGCGCTAGGCTATCAGGATATCTTTGAAGTCAGGTCCCACACTGAACTGAAGTGCTCCTGCAGCCGTTTCTGCAAATAGTCTATTTTTACTGTGCTGCTTATAAATAGACTTCTTCAGGATAGGCAAAAAATACAGATCTAAATTCAAAATTAAAATCAAAAATTCTTTATTTATTATTGTCTTTTTATTTCATTCCCTTGAAAGTAATCACCCCCTACTGCATTACACTTTTGCCAACGTTTGTTAAAATTTTGTTTGTGTTTGTAGGACAATTTTAAAATCATCCTGCAAAGTCGTCTTCTAGTATACTCTTCAATTCCTTCTTCGTTTCGGGCTCTATCTCTTTTATCGACTTAAAACGGTGTCCACGAAGCGGTCTCTTGAGTTAGCGAATTGCCCATGGTAGCCCAAGTGAACACTTAAAAAGGTTTCCACTGTTATGTCTGCAGTATCTGACTAGAAGGACAGTGCGTTCATGCGGATATGGCCCTTGTTGAAACCCCGCTCGTGGACCCTGCTGACTCCAACATGCGAGCCACACTAGTCGCACTTTATGCACCATTTAGTCCCATATAAAAGCGTGGATAAATGGCATCTCTTCGTTGGAAATGGGCTCGCTTTGACAAAATAAGGTCTTAATTTACCGACCAAAAATACATTCGATTCCTGCTCCATTTTTATTTGTTGCTCGATTAAAATCAAATTTGACAACTTTTAAAATGATACGGAGAATTCGTCGACAGAATTTCGATTTGGTGAACGGGTCGTATACGTAATATTTGTGGAAACTTTGAAGGCTTTTCGCAGAGGTTAAAACATGATTCAAAATTTTTTGATTTTTTAATTTATTATGTACACCCTAAAAGTAATCGTTTAAGATGGTATCAGTTATATTTTTTATCGGCGTCCACCCTAATGTACATACTTGTGTATTTTTATTTACTTCAGTACATTTTGAGATCTAAATTAAATAATTTTTGAATCTTTAATAATATAATTATGATAATTTATTAAAAGTGCGTTTAAACTGTGAACAGCATGCGTGCACATTAGACTGGCCCTTATATTAACTTTTTTTTTGATTTCAAAATACCGGGCGGAAAAGGGTTCGTTTTGTTCCCAATAGATATGAAAAAAAGTTTGGCAGCGATCGGACTTCATTTAGTGGACGCGCGTTCGCCCTCAAAATCGAAAATTTTAAATGTATGGGAAATGAGGGGGATGAGATTCGAATTTAATTTCTTAAATTTCCAAAAAAATTTGTATGTGTTAATTCTTTTTACATCCTTTAAGGGGAATATATAGAAACATTTTAAATATAAATGTGTCTTATTTTGAAAGTCAGCCTGGCCAGAATCATATCAAAAGGGTCAATTTTTCAAATTTTTTTTTTTGGTATTTTTTTCGAAAAATTTTTAATACATATAAGATTTTGATTTTTGCTTTTGCCCGGGCGGCAAAACTATCGTTTTGGTCCCAAAAGATATAATAAAAAGTTTGGCTGCGATCGGACTATATTTAGTGGACGCGCTCTCGCCTTAAAAACCAAAAATTTTAAATATGCTACCAATATATGGGGTGAGATACGGATTAAATCTGCAAAATTTGAAAAAAAATTTTTTTTTTTTGTGATTTTGCTCTTTAAATCCTTTAAGGGGAATACCATAGCAACATTTAACATATTTTTGTTGGATATTTCGAGCGTAAACTTGGTCAGAGTCATATCACATCGGTCAATTTTTCAAAAAAAAAATTTTTTTTCTGAGATTAATTTTGGATTTGATCTCTAAAATTTTCATATTTTCTTAAAGTGTTAATTCTCTTTAAATACTTTTTGCGGAATATCATAGCAACATTTTGAATATTTTTGTTGGATTTTTCGATCGAAAACTTGGTCAAAATCATATCAGAACTCCAATTTTTCTCATTTTTTGGGGTTTTTTTTTATTTAATGATAAATTAATTTATGCGAGACTATGATTTTTGCTGTTGCCTGGGCGGAAGAAGTTTCGTTTTAATCCCAATAGATATAATAAAAAGTTTGGCAGCGATCGGACTTCAGTTGGTGGAAGCGCACCAAGAGAGAGTTGGAAAAAATACTTTTGCCTTATAAGGAGTGCTTTAAAGGAGCCACCAAACAATCGAAAATGATAAGGAGCCACCAAAAAAGAAAACATTTTAAACCAAACAGGCTTAAACTATAAATGCCACCAAATGCATTTCAAATTCTATACAAATAGAAACATATGATCTCCTTACTTTTTAACATTTTTGAGTTTTTATAAAGTTTAACCTTTTAATCTATAATCATATAATGATAAGACATTTCATATGATCATCGATGTGCAGCCAAAACCATAATAGTTAGAAAGTTCAAAATTTCACAATAACTTCCTATAGTGATCGGACATTGTACTAAGAAAGCATTTCCTCAACGCAGCTCCCATTGCTCTCCAAAACGAAAAAAACGTTTAAGGGCCGTTTTCTCATGTTCCTGTTTTTGCTCAAATCGAAATCCACCTAGATTTCGCAACTGGGCGGATTTTGTGCAATCGGTTGTCTCATGTAGATTGATTATGAATTTGGGCATTTGCGTCACGGTCACACCGGCTGGGCTGCCATGGCACTAAAAGAAAGTTAGCAGCCCCTGTGCCATCGCTAATTTGTTGATACGTCTATTGCGCGCCAATTTTGAAAATGAAAGCATTTTTTTTTGTTCGGAAACACTTGTTACTGTGATTGGAGATTAAGTAAAAGGTCTATAGCTAAGTTGACACAGGCAAATAATTTGGCCAAATTTTGATATAAATTTGGACAAATTTTGATATAAATTTGGCTATATAGGCCAAATAAAGGAACTTTTCAGCCTTTCTTGATCAAATTTATTGCGTATGAAACCATAGTTAATGTTTTAAATACAGTAAAATTATTAATCAAGGCTATTTTAATCACAATTTGGCCAAATTAGTTACCTGTGTGAACTCGGCTTAAGCAATGACCTAGGGGAATTAGTAAGCGCATCTGTCTCTTCAGCAATGTCTGCAGGTGTCTTGTATACCAAATGCACATACAATATTTTCAATTTTTGGTTTATTTATTAACAATTCAAACTAAACTGTTTCTAGCAGCAGTTGTTTAAAGTTTTCAAATATTTTTCAGTGTGACCATATGCGTGCACACATAAAAATACCTAATATGAATTGTCATGTACATTGTTTTCAAATCAATGAGGATGAAGTACATTGCTACGAAATTCATCTAGATGGTCAGCCATGAACATGAGCAAACGAAATGCAGCAAATCCACCTAGATTTGCAAAAACAGCAACATGAGAAAACGGCCCTAAGTGCTGAAAATATTTACTAGAAGTGTGTTTTCTTGATATCAAAAATAACAAAAAATTATATTTGTTTAAAAATACAATAAAAATACAATTTTAAAACAAAAACAAACAAAAAAAATCTTCGCTTGCGTCAGGCCATGATTCGAACCCACAACTGTTGACATGGGCGCCTGACTCTCTACCGTCGCGCCACTTTGGCCTTTTTCAATTCGGTGGCAGACCACTTATAATTATGAAGCGCTCAGTCCGCAAGGCATATTTCTTTTGTAATCTATTACAAAGATAAAGATTCTCAAATAAATGCTTAATTGTTTGAATGGAATTTTAATATCCCTATTCTAGCGATACTTAGTCCTTGGTTCCTCCCAGGGGGGCGAAAACATTTCGTTATTCACACGTACACGACCCGAACGTTTGCCGAAGCTGAGACCAAAAGAGCAGAAAGCCGTCATTCGCTCGCAAGAGTTCGAATCGACATCAATACTCTCTCACTTTTTGGCCTCGCTCTATATCTATAAAAAGAGAGTGTACTGACTGGCTGACTGACTGATTCACTAACTCAATGGCAATCATCGCACAGCCTAAACGGTAAGAGATAAAGGGCTGTAATTTGGAGAGGAGTTCTGTTAGTGGAGAAGGTGCGTACTAAAACGGAGCCCACGAGGAAAATGGACGGAAAATTCTGCACTCAAAAACTATTTTTCTTCCGATTGGCTTTAACCTCGGTTTGTAAGGATGGAACACGAAATAGTTTGAAATGTGATTTTCTGATGTTGGAAAATTTTATCCAAAGGTCGGAAAATTCTGCATAAAAAAGTATTTTCCATCCGATTTCCTTGAAACTCGGTTTGTAAGGACAGACTACGATATGATTTAAAATGGGATTTTTTCTTACAAAAAAACCGCCCCCAGGTTGGCTTAAAAATCGGTTTGTAAAGATGTAATACGAATTAATTTAAAAAGCGTCTTTTCAAAGTCGGAAAATTTTACCCGACTGCCGTAAAATTTCCAGCAAATTCTGCGAGAAGAAAACTATTTATCATCCGATTGGCTTGAAGCTCGGATTCAATTGATGAAATAGAAAAATGTCGGAAAATCTGATCCCCGCGAGTGAAAATGCGCAAAAAATTCTGCATGCAAGAAAACTTTTATTCTTCCGATTAGCTTAAACGATAGAATACGAATTAATTTGAAGCATAATTTTCCAATGACGGAAATTCCGCCCCAGGCGCGAAATTCCAGGAAAATTCTACATGGAAAATAACTACTTTTCATCCGATTGACTAGAGATTCTGTTTGTACGGATAAAATTCGCAATTATTTTAAGTGTGATTTCCCAATGATGGAAAATCCGACCACGGTCTGATATTGGTTCTATACTGTTAAAGGCGCAGCGAAGCGCGACGGGTTATGTGCTAGTTAGTTATATGAAGCAAACTTTTTTAATTTAAAACCAACTTAATTTTGAAAACATGAATGTTATGCATTTATTTAAAGCATATACATAACAACTTTTGGTTAATTTTGAACAAATGTATGAAACTTTAATAAAAGCAGACCAAATTTAAACAATAAAAAATTTGTTGGCTGCCAATTTTGAATTTCAGGAACGTAACCCCTTATTTTGTACTGAATCCATGTTTCGCTTAACACGATTTCGCTTAACACGAGGATTTCTAGAAACGTAACCCCGTGTTAAGCGAGGGCCAAGTGTATACACTTCCACCAAAGAACTGCCAATGCAAAAATATTGAAAGTGGCAATTCTTTTGTTTTGGGACAGTGTGACCGGATTGTAAAATGTATGGTCACATTGCCCAAAGCGTTAGTTTTCGTTTAAGCCTAGTATACACTTTCACCAAAAACTTGCCATAATAAAAAACTCCATAAAAAACAAACTCACAAAAATTTTTGAGCCAAAGCCCTTTGGAGATCCCTTTGTTGAAAGTCCACACTTTCAACAAAAAGGCCTCGATTAAATACCGATAAAATACTAGATCCGTATTTTCTGTATTTTTATCGATAGCTCCCTGAATACTTAATTTTAATTATTTCAAGAGCAAAGCAAGCTAAAAACGAGAGCTTAAGTTAAAGTCGGGTCTAACCGACTTCGATATACCCGTTACTCATGAAAAAACATGTTTAACAGTGTTCCTGCGTTCCTGAGGGTGTACATCCGAAAAGTATGCAACATAATTTTTACTCGGCTATATATTATCCGATCTTCACGTAAATTTCAGGGATTATAGTTATTGCTAGTATAAATTTGAGTAATAACTCGATAATAACTCGATATCTTAAAAAATGTGGGAGGTATTCAACATTTTCTACTGTGGGGGCGGGGTGGGCGTGGCCAAAATTTGAAACAAACTAGATCTGCGAGCAGATAAAAGAGACAACATGTCAATTTTGGTAGCTCTAGCTCTTGTAGTCTCCGAGATCTAGGTGTTCATACAGACGGACGGACGGACGGACGGACAGACGGACAAGTCTTTATCGATTCGGCTGTTGATGCTGATCAAGAATGTATATATGTACTTTATATGGTCGGAAATAATTCTAAGAAATCAGCGGAAAATATTCTTCGTTTAATTAGCGATAAATTTGATCAAAGGCAAAAACATAAAAAAGTTGTACAAAATCATACAAGAATCAACTGTGCAGCTCACATGCTTGCACAATGTTATCAAGATCAGATCTGATCTAATATTAATCAAATATTAATCAAATGTACATTGGTGCCCTCTTATAGAGAAAATGTCGCTTGACCCTAAATTTACTGCACGGTGCTACTATAGTATGTTCTGCATTCAGACAGAAAATAATTTGTAAAACTGAAATTTTCAAAAATGTCAACATCATGCGGATCGGACGACTATATCTTATAGCTGCCATACGAATGCTGAATTTAGTAGTGTTATAAATTACTTTGCAAGCTCTGGCCATCCTACTCCACAACAAAATTCAATTAATCATAGCATTGATAAATATAAAGCACACGTGCCAACTTTCAATCAAAAAGCTTTGATACTGACTGCATGGCGAAGCTTTTTTCAAGGGCATCTTTTTATTTGATTGTAACTTCAAAAATTCATAACTTTTAAACTATAAAAGTCTCCATTTGTTTGAAAACACCAAAATTTAAGTTATGTTTAAGCAATTAATTGTATATCCTCAGAAGCTATAACATGGTGGTTAACACTGGAAAAAAACTATATATAATTTTTAGCAACATTTACTTAATAATATTAAATAATTTAAAAATCTATAAAACTATAATTTGAGTAGATACAGTAAAATTCTTTCCATCGATATCAACTTGAGACATATCCGATAAACCAATCCTGAGATATCACGTTTTTAAAAAACCAATTTTTTCCACTTTTTCGATTTTGACGATTTTTGTCAGCATTGTGTCTTGTTATGTGTCCTGCCTGAATAGTTACATTTGTTATTTACATATCTTGGCAAAAAAGAACCAAAACAACATTTATACTTAGCTGCTTAAGCTTACCTTGTAAGTGTGCGCCATTTGAAATCCGTTTATATATCTTCATCACTTCGTCTGGGTAAGTGTCGTCCGTAAGCTTTTACTTTTAACTACATATAGAATTGTTTGCAAATAAATGAAAACACTAAATGTGACTTGTCAAGCATCGCCAGTTCCATTCATTCCATTCCATGCCATTCTTGGAATTTTCGAACTTAAAAAAATAGATTAGTTTCAAATTTATACTTCTGCGCATCAAAATAATATTCTAAGTTTCAAAGTAATAAAAATGCGGGGGTGTCTCAAAAATCTCCTGGGATTTTGGCCTCGGTTGGTTTGCAAAGCGCTTGAAAAAAATCCGTCGGTGTCCCAGAACTTCAAGAGATTTCAATGTCCTTTTTGAAAATCTAGTGGGAAGGATTTTGTCCATGTTAATGGTCTCTATCAAATCTCTAACAAACTTCGATTTTTCTAGTTACGAGAAAAACATGGAATAGTTTTATGATGCATTTTAAATTATAATTCTTTAAGTCATATGTTCAAAAAATTAAATTTAAAAATAATTTTACACCAATCAAATATAACTTGACAAATCTTAGCCCTTGCTGGTACCTATGGCGATACGCAGATGGCGACTTCATAAGTAGAGGGCGCTATATTTGGTAGGTTTTAATTGTTAAGCAAATTTGAATATTAAAACGATTAAAATATTAAATTCATTTGATGCAACCTATGCGGACAAATAATGTTGTGTGCATTTGCAAAACTAATTTTGCTTATCAAAATAGTTAGGGTGGTAAGTTTTACTAAATTTAAAACCTATCGAAAGAGATTTCTATGACACCGAGAATTGGTTTTGGGTTGGAGTTTGGTTGGAAGAGATGGGTGGGCAAGCGTTCGGAGCAGTGGTACATTTATTATTGATTGGTCCAACGGCGAAAGAAACAAAAGAAAAGTTGAATAGATATTATGGAGGTAATGCTCCCTCAGAAATATTGGTTTCAATTATAATTATTTTATTACTAGCAGATAAGCGGAGTACATTGCTACGCCGCCTTTAGAATTTGAATTTTAAGGGGAAATGTACAAAATGCAATAGATAAGAAATCACTTTTCACTTTTGTGACTCGTGTCAAAATGTCGCGCACTAAAACAATTAGCCTAATAAAGGAACCCACCGTTGAAATTAAAACAGGTAACGGATATTTATTTCAATCTAAGCGCCTTATTTCATATATCGATAAATATCGAGCATGTATCGAGCGAGTAAGAGAACGTGATGGACATTGGCTCTGCATTGCGTGAGCTCGAAAGTGAGCGACCACTTTATTCTTATTGTCCATTTGCCCTACGGAATGGCAACGAAATACGGTCCTCGAACCTTTAGACGAAATTTTGCAAAGGAATTTTTGGAGAGGAAGGACATATAATAGACAATTACTTTAGAAGAAATTTTGCACACTTCACCAGATTTTGGACAGTTGATTTCCAGCATAGATCTTAATTGGAGTGCGTCTCGCAACCGCTCCCGTGGCTTTTTTTTTTAATATTTTTTTAGACTTATATGTTATTAATATTATTATTATTGGGCGTATTCGGCAGATATTTCCGATTTATGATTGCCGATTTTACCTGCTGAACAGAGATTGCCGATTTGGATTGTGAAAATTGTCAAACATATTTTCTGAATAGAAATCGAATAAAACGTATGATTGGTTAACGATTGCTGGGTCAGACTACCTTTGTTCAGACATTCATATAACATTTTTAATCCAAAAATATTGGAGATTTTATACGAGTGTACAGTAGACCGTAAATTTCTCCATTCGATTTTTAATATACGACGATCTTTGCACAACATGGCTCAAAAAATGCAGTATATTTTATAAAGAATTTATCAAAAATCCAAAATCAGATATTCGGATGTTTGATGGCTCCGAAAAGGCTTTTAAAAGATCAAATTTCCCCTTAATTTGTCTTTGCGCTGCCCAGGCACGTCATAGTAGGCAGACAACAATTTTGACAAAATTGTACAAAAAAATTATTATAAAATTTGTGAAGCTACTCAAACGGACCTGGTGAAATTGACTGTCCCAGTTTATTTGGTTGGATCTATGCAAGCGTTCATTGATTCGAATACACTACCATCAACAGGAGAGGTTCTTGCGGTGCTATTTTATAATTTGAGGTATTAAACATTAGCTTTAATTCGCTGAAAATTGCAGTGGTTCTATTTCTTTTAATTTAAGGTGTAATAAATTCTCATTCGGGGGTGCCACAGAAACCTCTTCCAACCAAATTCCAACCCAATTCCAATTCTTAGGTGCCACAGAAATTCCGTTTGGTTGGTTTCAAACCTCCCGTGTTTTGTAAGGAGATTTAGCAAAATTCACCACCCAAACAATTTTAAAAAGCAAAATAAATTTTGGGAATGTAAACAACATTATTTTCTAGGATAGATTGCATCAAACGAATAAATTATTTAATTAGTTTAAACATTGAAATTAACGTTTCAATAATTATTGGGAAAAACAACCAAAGTCTTTCATGTTAATCAAAACCATCCACTACTGTGGCTCCTCCTATCGTTTGTCGCGAGTTTGTGTCGCCATCTGGTTAGCAGAAAGCGGATTAAGGGCTGGCAAGATATACTTCATGCTTTGCGCCAACAAATTTTTAAACTTTGCATTTTATTTATGGAGAATTTGACTTTAATTTAAATTACATTTTTTAAAAATGCATCATAAAACATATGACACAATCAAAAAATTTAATTTAAACATCAATTTAACCCTTAATTACAAGAAGAAAAATTTTTTGGCCAGAAATTCAGCCCTGTTTTTAGAGATGGAACTTCAATTGGAACAGCTGGTGCTCTAACTACATTTTCTAATATGAAAATGAAATCTCTCGAAGTTCTGTGGCACCGACAGTTTTTTCGAGAGATTTACAAACCAACCGTCGGCAAAATCTCTAGAGATTTCTGTGGCACCCCCGATTAAGCGTAAGTTTGAACGAAACTGTGAATCAAATCTGCGAATCATGGCAAAAAGCTGAGCCTATGCCGAAAAGTAGCATTTGTAGGAAACTGAAGACACTGTATGCAAAGTGGGATGCTCTTCATAAAAACAAATGCAAAAATAGTGATATCTATCGAGAAAGAGGGAAGGAATTTGTTGCTTTGCTGGTGGAAGTATTTTACGTTTTTTCCTGCAGTTCTGCTAGTGGCCAGCTACCTAACACTTTAAAAAGGAAATGGATAATTACAGAGGAGTCGCTATCAAACGAGGCTGGAAACTTTTTACTGGAAGATAAAAGTAAAGTAAAAGTAAAGAAAATAAAGCAAAGGCCCAAGAATCCAAAAACTGGCAAATTCAATTTTATAACACCAAAACTGGTGTCTGCACTGGACAGATGCGGGGTAAGCTCAAGGTCAGCTGTTTACCTTTTACAAGCTACAGCTGAAGCTCTGGGCCACGATACTAAAAAGCTGGTCATTAACAAGACCAGCATTCTGCAAATTAGAAAGACTGCGAGAGGAACGTGCTAAACTAATAAAAACCAGATTTGGAGGACAGGTTCCAAAATATTTATGTTTGCACTGGGACGGAAAACGGATGCAACCAAAATCAGCAAATAAAAAAGTCGTTGAGCGATTGCCCATAGTTGTGACGGGCCAAACTATTTCAAAGTTTCTGGATGCTCCAGCCATAGAAACAGGATCAGGAAAGATCCAAGCAGATGCCCTGTTTCAAACTATTAAAGATTAGAACCTTACGGACCAAATAAAAGCACTTTGTTGTGTAAAGCAGCATTAGAGCCAAACAAGGAAGAAATTATTACTTTTGTTGAAAGTCAATTGGTGGTTCATGCTGAACTGCATGACTACACAGAGTTGCTGCAACTAACGCTATTATTTTTGGGCAAACGAGAAAATAGTGGTAAAATTATTAATATTAAAGCCCCTGGCGGTATCCTTATATTCCATCATGATTTTAATGTTTCAAAAACAGTTTAAGATTTCTGAGGAGGAACGCAAAAGATTGGAGGAAACGGCTATATTTATAGTAAAAATTTATGTAAAAGCCTGGTTCCAATGTGAAAGTGCAGTAAAAGCGCCCAGACTGGACTACAATTTTTTACACGACTTATATAATTATAAATATATAAACGAACAAGTATCAGAAGTGTCACTTAAGAAAATGCTTGGCCACTTGTGGTATTTGTCTGGAGAAGCTGTTGCACTAGCTTTCTTTGATGATGACATAAAATCAGAGGAAAACGGGAAATGGTGCAGGCATTAAATAATGAGGATACTGGGCTAAGTGAAAAGAGGCTTAAAGTGCAATATACAAATATCGATTCGATTTTGAGTGAGTTTTTTATTCAATTAATTTTATATTAATATTCCTACTTCCATATGAACATTTTCCGAACTGATAACAAAGAGCTGTGTGAAATTTTTCAAGCGGTTTGAAATTTCAACAGAGTTTTTAAAATGTGACCCCGAATCATGGCCGACCAACCCTGAATATTTAGCAGCTCAGTCCATGCTAAAGTACTTAAAGGTTGTCAATGATGTAGCAGAAAGAAGTGTCAAGCTAGTGGAAGACTTTGATGGAATTATTTGCAAGACAGGCCAATCGCATCTCCTACATTGCGTTGAAGAGCATCGCGAATTATTTCCAAATTGCTTAAAAAAAACTATTTCAAAAAGGTTGAATTAGTTTGTTTTATATATAATAAAATTATAAAAAAAGAGGGTGTTGAACCAACACTGTTGATGTTATGTTTTTATTTTAAAGTCCATTTTTTAGATTGTGTATCAATTGGAATTACCAGTATTCAATATCACTGGACCGCTCAGTACTACGGGATTTTTTTATCCCAAATATTGGGATGTTTTTGAAAGTTTTTAAGGTGAGGTTAATTTAAATACAGAATTCAGTTTTTAATAACTCTATTTTAATTTTTCGCAAGAAGTTTTAAGTGACCAGCGGTTACTTGGCTAAGCTGCACCAAGGGACTGCTTATATACTTTATAGCAGCACAGCAAGAACCTGTCCTGTTGATGGTAGTGTATTCAAATCTATGAACGCTTGCATAGATCCAACCAAATAAACTGGGACAGTCGAACGTTCTTCTTGTATATTGTCCATAATCAGCAATCATCATCAATTTCGCCAGGTCCGTTCGAGTAGCTTCACAAATGTAGGACATTTTTTAATAATTTTTTTGTACAATTTTGTCAAAATTGTTGTCTGCCTACTATGACGTGCCTGGGCAGCGCAAAGACAAATTAAGGGGAAATTTGATCTTTTAAAAGCCTTTTCGGAGCCATCATACATCCGAATATCTGATTTTGGATTTTTGATAAATTCTTTATAAAATATACTGAATTTTTTGAGCCATGTTGTACAAAGAACTATACGAAATTTACCTTTTCATATAAGGCATGTACGGTCTAGAGTACAGTGATACAAAATGCTAAAGCCAACGGATATCTAAAAGTGTGAAATCAAATCTATTTAGCAGAGACTCATCAGCAATCTTGGTAATTGTCTCTTATACGTCCTTCCTCTCCAAAAATTCCGAAATTAATTTTCCTCGATGGACAACGAACTATAATGAATTTACGTGCAGAAATTAATTGGCGGTGATCCATGGTTTCTTTTAAAATGAATTTTGAAATTTGCTGGTTTTGCACCGAAATTATGCATGTGCTTTTCTTGAAGAAATAAAAAATATTAAATTTGTCAACAACTCACACCTAGAATTCAACAGCAATGACATTTTTAAGTTTAAAAGCAGACCAATATCGAAGTATTCGGCCTATTCAGTTGGCGTGGATGAGGCTCTGAACTTTTTTCACACCACCCATTAGAGCAGAGTTCCTCAGCTATAGCCCCTGGGGCACACCGAGTGCTTGCCGAAGTCATGCTTCACTGTGTTTTAGAAAGAGACACAGTCACATTTTAGCGCTCTCTTCCTGGGGAACCCTGCATTAGATGTAAAGTTGAAGGCGCGTTTACATCCACCTCCTGTAAATTAGTATTTTGAAAAACGAAAATTATTTTAAAAAATCACGCGATTTCTACAAATTTGTGAACCTTAGCATCGGAATCCTGAGGAATAAATATAACATTGCGATCGCAGGAAAAAAAATTTTTTATTACAAACCTCAAAATGGACATCAGCCTTCACTACGGAATGGCAACGAAATACGGTCCTCGAACCTTTAGACGAAATTTTGCAAAGGAATTTTTGGAGAGGAAGGACATATCGACCCCTGTGCGCGAAAACATCGTATGTGCCATTTTTTGCGAAATTGACATTTTGATGCAAATTAGTTCTAAATCCACTAACTCATCATCTGGTAAAATTATATAGCGATAACCATAACGGTTACGGAGATACAACAAAATAAATTTAATCGTATGTGACAATATGAGTTTATTTCTTGTGGGCGAAATGATCGTATGTGCCCCACAAATTGTGGGCCACAATAATGATATTCAACAGTCTGGATGAAATATAGCTAAATTGTAAAATTTTCATAAAAATAGTTACGAGTTTAGTTAAATAAATTGATAAATGATGCACATATAAAGAATGGTAGCGACGTTGCCAGCCACCGCATCGAAAAGTAGAAAAAACGCTCTCCTGTAAAATTTGGTTTTTGGCACATACGATTTTTTCGCGCACAGGGGTCGATATAATAGACAATTACCTTTAGAAGAAATTTTGCACACTTCACCAGATTTTGGACAGTTGATTTCCTTTAAAATGGCATTATCACTAATAAGGAAATCAAAGACATCGGACTCCGACATCGACAAAAACTTCGAAATTGTAGTTTCACCACCCGCACAAGCCAAATTAATCACAATTTTTGAACAAACGTACGTACAAGAAGTACGCAAATCAATTGAACACAACAAAGTTCACAAATTTCATATTTATTTTTAATAATTTGACATTTCAAGAAAAGGACATGCATAATTTTGGTGCAAAAACTGCAAATTTCAAAATTAATTTTAAAAGAAACCATGGATGACCGCCAATTAATTTTGCACGAAAATTCTTTATAACTCGCGGTCCATCGAGGAAAATTATTTCGGAATTTTTGGAGAACGAAATATTCAAAGAAAAAACAAGTGAGAAAGTCGGTCAAGCCCGACTATAACATATTCTGTACCTGGAGTAGAAGCTGAATGCAATGCTGGTGCTGCGCTCATCTCAAAGTCTCTCTCTCTCTCACTCTCTCTCGCTCTCTCTCTCTCTCTCTCTCTAAGATTGTGTGGTGTTAGTTGGGAATGGGTGGGGCGAAGGCGAAGTACTTTTTTGCTCATAACTTGAGAACCGCTGATCCGATATTTATCATTTCTTCTGCAAATCGATCAATTTTGCTAATTACTAACTATCTCTAGAAGGTACGAATCGTCTATCTTCAAAACTGTAGGAGATATAACGTTTTTTTCCGAATTGCGGGGGCGAAAGGGGGCGTGGAAAAAATTGAAAATAAACTTGATCTGCCTGCAGCTATAAGAAACATTTGTCCCATACATGTCAAACCTCTATCTCTTACCATCTCCGAGATCTGTTTGTTCATACGGACGGACGGACAGACGGACATGGCTATATTGATGCTGATCAAAAATATATATATACTTTATAGGGTCGGAAATGATTCCTTCTTCCTGTTACATACTTTTGCACAAACTTAATATACTCTGTGTACCTCGGGTACAGCGTATAAAAACCCTTCTTATACCTACAGCCCCACACAAAATGCATCCAAAAATTGTGGCCTGTTGCCTGGTTACACTACATTATCTTAGTATCTTTGGTTTCATTCACTTACAGCTTAATTAATGCGGCAATGCTCCAATCCGGGTTTAATGTCATGAAGTGCCGAAAAATTGGGAACAGCTCCACAACATTAATGGTCTCCCCTTGGAATGTTATATTTGCACCTTCGTGCATATCCATGTCCATAATCATATCCATATCCATATCCATATCCATATCCATATCCATATCCATATCCATGTCCATATCCATGTCCATGTCCAGTCAGCGGTCAGTATCAGAGGAATCAAATCAGAGGCAAATGTCGAAGATCGGGAAAAATAAATCAAATCACAAACACGGCAGAGGTCGGCAACAATTAAATCACTTATTAGATTTCAATAAAATCTAAATTTAAAGGGACACAGGAAAAAAGTACAACGCACTCCACAACCAATCGCGAAATTTCTTGCAAGCTTCCAAGATTTAGAGTTAGTGATGGTAGACGCTCAATACGCAACCTCTATTTTGGCTTCGGCGTTGCCACATTGTTGGAAAAGATCAATGCAAAATTTATTTAACATCACTACTGAAATACTTGCGAATTTACTAGCAAGTTATTAAAATGTTTTTTTTTATAAACTTAAGAAGTCAAATATTAAATTTTGTTATAAAATTTTTTATTCTTCTAAAGCTGAGTTCACACAGGCAAATAATTTGACAAATTTTTAGGAAAATTTGGTTAAATTATCCAAAGTGGCGAACTTTTCGGCCATATTTGATCAAATTATTAGTGAATAGAACCATAGTTAATGATTTAAGTCCTGCAAAATCTGCAATCATGGCTATTTAGCCAAATATTTATAAAAATTTCTTAAAAATTTGTCAAATTATTTGCCAGTGTGAACTTAGCTTAAAATTCGGGCGAATTTAGAGTAAAAATGAAAGTGCGATCCCTAGAAAAACATGAACAGAACAAATGCAATTTTTGCAATTATATTGCCACTGCGCCAGCCTTTTTGAAAAGGCATGAGCTAACGCATTCCGGTGTCCGGCCGTACAATTGCACTTTGTGTTCAAAGGCGTTCAAATTAAAGAGCCAATTGAAGACGCACTATAAAAAAGTGCACCTGCTGTCGGATGTGCACACAGAGAAAAAAAAAGATCAAAATCATGCCGATATTAACCAGATTAAAATGAACTTTACAAAATATCAATATTTTCATTTCATTTTGACAATAAAATAATATCTTTCTGATCCAAAATAATATCATTAACGTAAATTGATATTAAATAGTTTCAGAATGATACTAAAAATATTAATATGATATGTAAAAAAATAACGATTTGAAATTAGTAAAATATTAATTTGATATTTTATCATATCGGCCTAAAATTGATATGAAAAAATATCATTTTTTTTTTCTGTGCAGGTGTCGGCCTTACTGCCGAGCGACAAAAAGGAGAAGCAGCAGGAGTAAGTCCTTTCCTAAGTCCTTTTTCCCAGCTTTATTTTGTTTTCCTTTCAGTGTCATCAATGTCGAATGCACAGCTGCGCCTTCTGATCCACCTGCTCATTCAGATCCTCCTGCGCCTTCTGATCCACTTGCTCATTCAGATCCTCCTGCTCATTCAGATCCTCCTGCTCCTTTAGATCCTCCTGCTCCTTTAGATCCAGCTGATCCTTCAGATCCACATCCACCTGCTCAGCTGTTTATGGACATTTATGGAAGATCTACTAGTGATGTAAGTTAAAATCTCCCGATTATATGGGAGTTTAAGTAATATTGATAATATTCTTTATTATTATTGCAGGATTCTGATCAGGAGGTTGAAAATGTTAGTGCTGAACCTGCAGATTCAGATTTTGATATGGTAAGATCTACAATAGAAAATAAGAGACAAATGAGATAGATATAGATCTTAGTCTTATCTTTTTTTTAATTTTTATGGTAATTTTTTTTGTCATTGCAGCCACTTGCCACTGAGACAAACCGTTACGTCTTCTGCATCCTGTCAGCCGAATGACAGAGGAGGGCAACTTAGAATTAGTGGGATTTAGTCGCCCTTCCCTTGGACCGAAGGTAAGCTTCTAAAACCGCATTTATTATTTATTTATCTAAAATATAAATATCTTTATTATTTTTAATTTTACTAGCTCAAAGAAGAGATGAGAGGTATTGTCGCGCGGAGTGTAAAATGTTTGCAGTGCAACCTTAAATTCGTAAATCAATTCGAATTAAAGAATCACGGCAGTAGTTGCAGGCATGACGCAAACGCAATGCCAAAGCCAAAGCAAAAGCCAAAGCGTGTCAGGCAAAAATATATTAAATTTAGATGTGATGTGTGCACCAGAAGGTAATTTTTCTATAATTTGTATATATATGTTTATATAAAATATTTTATTCGAATAGCTTCGCAGCCAAACGTGATTTCGACAGGCATATGCGGACAAGGACTCACGCAAAACAGGCGGATCCCGAAGCGGCAAAAAAGATGCCTTTTCAATGCGACAAGTGCGGCAGGCGGTATGATTATGATTATATATATTTTTTTAATTTTATTATTTTAATTCATTTACATTTACTAGCTTTTTCAAGCTAGCACATCTTACGAGGCACAAAAAGAAGACTTGTCTGAATAAGTATCGTAAATACAAAACCAATGATGAAACTACTTGGAGTTTTTCCGCTTTGGAAGCAGAAACCCCCTTTATTGACGATCCATTCGATCCGCGACAAGTCGGGATTCCAAAGTGGAGTAGTAAGTATTTTAATTACTTTACTAAAATCACGTACTGTATATATATATATATCAATTTCAGCTATTGATGGATGCAAAATCCAAACAAATGGTTCAAGAATGAAAAGCAACGATCCGGGCAAGGTAGTTGTTCAGGAAACTAGTTTTTTCCGAAGCGGAGCTGGGCCAGAGTTCTTCTTTGATGTCTAGGGAGGGTCTCTTTGGCTAAGTTTATGGGAGGTGGTCTGCCTCCCAGGAAAATATTGTCTAGATAGGCCGCGATGGTTCGGGCAACCATGTTAGTGTGGGCTTCCTATTTTGCGGCCGCGCAGGTTGCTGTCGTGATAGTTCCTGTTTCTAGGAGTGGTAGGATGTTGTAACGAACTCTGGCCGGGGTAGTGCTCGCCGAGTCCAGGATTACAGAAATTTAGGATTTCTTTTAGTCGTGGTTGCTGTAAATAGAGTCCCTAAACAACAATACGAGATTTCAATGTGTTCCCTTTTGGGTTTTATTTCAGGATGTTCTATATTGTAGTACTATTTCTAGGGCTTAGAAGGGGTGTGCTGGATTACGATGTCCGCTGGGGCTCCGGGTTGGTTCCGACCGTCGTGCTCCGCCTGGGGACGTCAGTACCTGGTTCCTTGTGTCTCGTTCCGGCTACTCTGTTCCGCGGGGTTGAAGAACTCCGATGTCCGGCTCCGGTCGGGACTTCCTACTCCACCGGTGGCGCGATATCTAAGAATAAGGGTGTAGACGGGGCCCTGCTCCGTAGAGTGTTAGAACTCTGGGGAGGATTGGCTATCCAAGGTTTAGAGATGAGTGGATGCACTGGAGCTCCGTAGAGTATTACAACTCTGGGGAGGATTGGCTATCCAAGGTTTAGAGACGAGTGGATGCACTGTGGCTCCGTAGAGTATTACAACTCTGGGGAGGATTGGCTATCCAAGGTTTAGAGACGAGTGGATGCACTGTGGCTCCGTAGAGTATTACAACTCTGGGGAGGATTGGCTATCCAAGGTTTAGAGACGAGTGGATGCACTGTAGCTCCGTAGAGTATTACAACTCTGGGGAGGATTGGCTATCCAAGGTTTAAAGACGAGTGGATGCACTGTGGCTCCGTAGAGTATTACAACTCTGGGGAGGATTGGCTATCCAATGTTTAGAGACGAGTGGATGCACTGTAGCTCCGTAGAGTATTTTAACTCTGGGGAGGATTGGCAATCCGCGACAAATACTACCATTACCACTGGCAAACTACGATGCTAAGATCTTCTTGCTGACTTACCTTTGCGCTTCGAGCTCTGGTGATTGAGTGACTTCCTAAGCGCTGGTGACTTCCTATCAGTGTTGCCGTTTTAGCAGTTTTCCTGACAGATCTGTCAGGTTTTTAACGGCTTCAGCAGGAAAAAATTGAAAACAGCAGCTATCAGGAAATCTGTCAGGATTTTGTCAATCCCATCATTTTTTTGGCCAGTTTTTTGAACATGTTCAAATGGTTTAAGTATGCTTCAAATTTTCATCAAATTTAGTATTTCTTTTAGTATTAATGATACATGCAACCTTGGTGTTATCGCACTTAGAGGTTACAATCGCTATGCAGCAGAGATGGGCAGCGCTGCCTCGTGTGCACCGTGATTTGCGAATCATTAAATTACTATCAATGAGGATTATTGGCAGTATTGCACCAAACTTAAGTGCCAATTAAATTGAAAATCATTTCTGATCTATTGCATTAGCGCGCTTTTAGCTAAGAGTCCTCCATGGTGGTTAACTTAATATTACCTTAAGAAATTACTTCTAAATACCATAAATAACTGCATAACTATTATTATGATCTTACCGAACCGCGATAAAATACCATGAATGACCAGAGGTGAAGAGAATAGACTACAGCATACAGAATGTTTTGTACAATTTTACTATGACTGAGAAACAACTAATTTGTGAATTTGTGAAAAATACCATAATAGAACCAAATCAGTTAAGATGCAATGATTTCACCAGGTCCACTTTTTTCTCGCTCAACTAAGTACAGAAGCCAGGCAGATGCAATGCAAAGTGTAAATTTTATAACAATTTTATGATAAGGCTCGCGTCCCTGACTCAAACTTTTCGCTCGTACGTCAACTGAACACATTTGGGGTATTCACTTTGTTGAGCACTTGAGCACTTGAGCAGTTTTGCCTGACTAGTATTGTGAGCAGCCCTCTGTGCACGAAATTTGTGCACAACTACGTTTGAGATATGATTTATTTTTTCGGTGCCGAGTAGTAGTCGGCATCGTGGCATCGTACGATTATAATCGAAAAACCGTAAAAAAAATCAAATTAAATTAAAAATATTAGCAAGGTTTATTTTGGTGGCACAGTTTGGGAGCCAGCATCCAGTACTCGGCTAACGACTTATTAAATCGCGAAATAATACCAAAGAGGATAAAAATATTAATAATGTCAAAAAAACTTTATGCCCAACCAAGTAAAAAAATCATGCCTAGATTAATGCATAAGCGCAATTCGCAGCTGAAGGATCTGCATGGTAACAAAACCTCTTAGTGCTAAACAAACTGCTTTTCAAGGGCACAAGTGACCACATATAACTTCATTACCATGATTTTGAATAAACCGAACCGCGATAAATACCATGGATGACCAATATTAAAGAATATAGTGAAGATCTTGAGGAATGATTCTAACCAATTTTTATGACTGACAAATCATCAAATCGCGGGAAAATACCGTTGCGGTTCAAAAATATTAATAATGTCAAGCTAACTTTACTTCCAACCAAGTAAAAAATCAAGGCAGAATTAATGCGTAAGAGCAATTCACATCTAAGGGATCTCTATGGTAATCAAATCGCTAAGTGCTTAAGAAATTGATTTTCGAGGCTAAAAATGAGCACACATGAGCACTACATTACCATGATTATGATAATACTGAACCACGATAAATACCATGGATGACCAATCCATGGATGACCACACCGGCAATTAATTTGAAAAAATTTTCGGAAATTTTGAAGAAAATTTCTTCTTCTAAGTTCTTTGTTAATGGTCATCCATGGTATGTATCGCGGTTAGTCACTAGAGGTCAGTCATAATCATGGTGATGTAGTTATATAAGATCTATTGTGGCCTTAAAACCAGATTCTTAAGTAATTAGCGGTTTTAATTCCACGGAAAACCCTTAGCTGCGAACTGCGCGTATGCAAAGATCCTTACATGGTTTTTTTCCTGTTTGTTTGACATTATTACTATTTTTGATTCTCAACGGTATTTTTCCGCGATTTGATGAGTTGTCAGTCACGAAAAGTGGTTTGAAATATTCCTTATGATCTTAACTGTATTTTTAACCATTGCACATTGGGCGGAATGGCTGTTTTTTTGGCAAAAACCCTAATTTTTTTTTTTTTAATTTTTATGGTTATAATAATTTTTTTCATTGAGCAATTGTCCCTCCTCATCGAAAATATTTAACTTAAATTTTATTACACAACCGTTGTTTAACACCAGCTTTTCAAAGTCAGCTGACTTTGCCACGCTGTATCTGCAAGCGGTCTGATTACAAAATTTGTAAATATTTGACAGTCTCCCATTTTTAAACAGTTTGACGGATTGAAATATCTTAAAATGGAAAATAAACGTCAAGGTGTGTAGAAAAGAGTTGTATATGTGTTAAATTATATAAGCTTTTGTTTCGTTATGTTTTCTATGTTATACATAAATCATAATTTTTACGAATCTAAACTCAATATAGTTGTGTTTCGTGGAGCATATCTAGCAAGATACAGCAGGATTCAAAAAAGTGCATATGTGGTAGTATGCGTTAATACGTATATATTTATGTAGAGTTTAAGACATAAGCGGATTTTTGCGGTTTTTCGATATATTTCAATAAGTGTGAGCGAGGTTTCTATTCGTCGTGCGATTTGCTGGAAGTTTGCTTGGAAATGCGTTGCAACATCAACGCCACTTTCGACTGATGAAAATGCTTTAATGGATATTAAAATGAAAGTAAAGATTTTTTTGTCAAAATCAAGACTTGTAAATAAAGGCCAAAGAAATGTTCGACGGGTTAAGGATCAAAATGTTTGCTGGCTTCCATTAGATATAACATTTGGTTCGAAAAAGGATAGTTGTGGCAATAAAGGTGGAAACCACCTCTTATCATATGAAAAAAGGAAGTTCTCGTCAAAAAAGAAAATTGGTTTCCAAACTGATCTCCTTATTCGTGCAGCGTCTAAGTTTGCTAAGAAGAAAAACGATAATACATTATAAAACGAGAGCGTAAGTTAAATTCGGCTCTAATTTGATGTCGATATCTTAATAAATGTGGAAGTTATTGAACATTTTTTATTGTGGGGGCGGGAGTGGGCGTGGCTAAAATTTTAAACAAACATTTTTTATTGTGGGGGCGGGAGTGGGCGTGGCTAAAATTTGAAACAAACTTGATCTGTATGGTGGCTCTGGCTCTTCTAGTCTCTGATATCTAGGTGACGGACGGACAAGTCTATATCGACTCGGCTGTTGATGCTGATCAAGAATATATATACTTTATATGGTCGGAAATGATTCCTTCTGCATTTGCTCGACTTTAGTATACCGTGTTTCTTTACGAGTAACGGGTATAATGAATAAAAACATAAAAGTGATGCAATTTTTACATTAATAGTTTTTAATGAAAATAACTTCTGTTTTTGACAATAGATTTCCAATTATTCATTCTTTTTAGAAAATAATTTATAATATATTAACTTTAAAGAAAAAATTATAAAAATAAAATTATGTTTCGATTTGTCATGAATTTTCATATTTAATGCAGTTCTATTATGTGGGCGGCGGGCACGGCATCTCGCAGTGCGTAACAAAAAAAAAATCAAAATTCACAAATAATATGAGCAGCAAATTCCCAAAGTTTCAAGTTTCTAGCTTCAAAATTGGAGTTGTTGCCAAAAAATCGGTCTTTCCGCCCACAGTGCATTGGTCATCCATGGTATTTACCGCGGTTCGGCATTGTCTTATTCATGGTAATGCTGTTATGTGTGGTCATTTTTGGCCATGGAAAGCAGTTTCTTAAGTAGTTCGCGTTTTTATTACCTCGGAGAACCCTTAGCTGCGAATTGCGCTTATGCAATGATCCCGCCATGATTTATCACTTTATTTGCACTGTCTTTTTTTTTATTACTATTTTTTATCATCTTTGGTATTATTTCGCGATTTAATAAGCCGTCAGTCTCGCTGCAGGTAAAGGGCGATTCCGAACCCTGAAATGTAAACATGAGTACGGTGCCAAATTGACAGCTAGGTAATCGTACTCATTTGTAATCATACTCGGCGAGTAATTAATTATTTACTCGTGTAAGCTACTCTAGTTACTCTATAAGGTAAAAGTGCCCGACTTTTCGTACTCAGGGCCTGGGTCGAGCAAGCTGTGCACAATTTGTTCAGAGTAAATTGTTGTTGGAAATGTTTACACTTTTCCCCCAAGTGCTCAAGTGCTCAACAAAGTGAACACCCTAATTTACAAAACTGAATTTTGCAATTTGTACGTCATACGACGCATAACGGACGAGAAAACAAAACTACAGTAAGATACAAACTCCAGGTATTTACTGTAATTGTCCTTTGATTAGTACGGTACGCACCATCCACAGTGCCTGCCTTTACTTGGTACCTTCTTTTCTTCGGTATTTTTCATCATTTCAATCAATAAATACGGAATTTAGAGTGGTATTTGAGTAGAGCATATTTTGACCTGTTTTTACCTATTTTGACATATTCTGACCTATTTTGACCTATTTTAGCATATGCTTTTTACCTAAAAAAAACATATTTTGGATATGCTCATCTTAAAAAATCACAAATATTTTTATTAGTCCAATGCCAAAATTTCAAATTTTTTAGACCAACAACAAAAAAAAAACCTAAAATCCGATGTCTAGTAATGAGTAATAAATAACACTAGTTTACAAAATAAAAAAAAAAGTTCGCGATCCCGAACATTTGGTAACAATTCCTTGTGTAAGTCCTTCCGCTGAGTCCAAAAATCCAATCCGCAAACTTTTTTCTGGGGCCGTTTTCGAGAAATCGCGGAAAAGCTAGTTTTTTGATTTGTAAAAGAAGTACCTTTAGAAAAATGCGTATATCTTCAGTATCGCGTCTTTCATTATAAAAAGGTAATGCTCTACAAAAAAAACATAACCAGGTACAAAATAAATTTGTTAGGTCATAGTAGCTCTTAAATAGAATTGTTTAAATTTTTAACTATGCCTCCTGTGACGAACATAAAACAGTAAATCCAAGTCAATTTGGTTGAAGTTGAAACCTTCAATTTTTTACTAAAATGCCAATAACTTCTTTATTCTTGATCGGATTTTAATGAGTTATGTGGCGTTGTATTTTTAATAGATAAATCTTTAGTGACCAGCAATAAAATAAATTTTGCACAATTTTTTTCGTGGTGAAAATCGCACTTAAAATCTAGCATTTTTTTTAAATTAATAAATTTAGTGCAAAGTTACAGATAAGAGTCTTTATTACGCCGAAGTCGAGCACCGGATTAAAAAGTGGTGTATGAATGAATGATAGGGCGTTCAATTACCTTCCAAGAGAGCATTACCTTTTTATAATGAAAGACACGATACTGAAGATATACCCATTTTTCTGAAGGTACATTTTTTAGAAATCAGAAAACTAGCTTTTCCGCGATTTCTCGAAAACGCTCCCATAAAAAAATTTGCGGATTGGACTTTTGGACTCAGCAAATGGATTTACATACGAAATGACTGCCAGATGGTCGGGATCGGAAATGCTGTAAACTAGTGTAATCTTCATAAAATGAACTAAAACTTTTTTGTCATGTTTTCTATCACTTTTTGGGAAATTTTAGCATTTTTTTGTCATTTTTTTGGGAACAATCTGTCAGTTTTTTGCGCGCAGATGCTGGCAACACTGCTTCCTATGCTTTGCTCGCTCTTGGCTCACGCCATTGTGAGTTCTTTGTAGGGTTGCTCTCGATAGCTATCGATTATTAATCAATATCGATCGAGGGCGCCAAAGCTGTTCGTTAGGTTCAAATTCAAATTTAAATTTATATTTTTGTGTCATTTTATTTGTGCGTACTGGGACAGTGCGTCACAATGTTCGGCAACTCTACTCGTAGGTCGTTTCGCACCGGTACTTTCCATTGATTGGCCTATCGCTTTGTATGTGGTTGCGATAGTTTCTTTATACTTACCCCAGGTGCTTGTGCTTCCCGTAATGGCTTTAAGGACTTTGTTTTGACTACGCACCTCTCTTATGACATCTTCTAAGTGTTTAGAGAAAGTCAGAAGGGGGTTGAAGGTTACACCTAATATCTTGGGATATTTGACTGTGGGCACAGGTTTGTCTCTCATGCGTATGTCCAGGGACATCGTGACCTCCTTGGTCCAGGTGATGATGATTGTGGCAGATGATTTAGGGGCAGAGAGGCTGAGTTCAAAAGTCTGCTATGATGGGAAGATATGAATTTAGCCTTAGTTCGATCCCCGTTACGTTTCTTCCGGTGGACATAATAGAACAGTCGTCAGCGTAGGCTAATAATTTAACATCAGTCGGTGGAGGTGTAATCTTTGCCACGTAAAAGTTGAAAAGTATGGGGAATAGGACTCCGCCTTGTGGGACTCCTAACTTTATCTTTCTTGTTTTGAACTTTGCTCCTCTAAACTTCACTTGGGTAATTGGAGAGCCACCTTTTTACCCGGTTGCTTGACCATGTCAATCGCCTTAAAGAGGTCTAGTGCCACAATTATTGATCTTTCGTGCGGCCTTACTGAATTCAGTCCAGCTGTGGCCGCTGTAGTGATTTCACATAGTGCCAAAGTGGTACTCCAATCTGCTCGAAAACCGTGTTGGGACGCTGAAGGGATCAGGTGGTCTTTGAGGGTTGGCAGAAGTAGGGCCTCTAAGATTTTTATCACAGGTGATAGCAGTGTTATAGGGCGGTAGGAGGAGCCTTGATCTGCTGTTTTGCCGGGTTTTGGAATAGGAATCATTTTTGCTGTGTTCCAAATGTTTTGAATGATTAATATTTTCAAAATCGAGTTAAATATGTGTGTTAGATATCGAAGAACTACCGGTCCTGTGTGCTTGAGCGTAATTGCAGCGAGTCCGTCAGGTCCTATGACTCTGGATGGCTTTGCTTTCTTTATTGCTCGTTGTACTTCTTCTTTACTTAAAGAAACCTGTTAGCTATGTATGCGAAGGTTACGGATTGCACCGGAAGGTGACTAAACTGGTATGAATTAGGGTAAGATAAAAAAATTTCAATATAAGAAAATTCACCTTTCAATTTGATCACAATAGTATGTCGAATCCGCCCGGATTGGTTGACTGTATCTTATAGCTGCCATTGAAACATACATATTAGCAGTTACATACTATTTCAAAGTCTGGGGTTTGTTGATAACATTTATTTGTTGCTTTCTTTGTTGGGGTGTTTATTACTACCATAAAAAAATATTCGGCATATCGACCACTATGCACTGTTACAAGTCTTTTCCCTAAATATTAGGGGAAGATGGGGGGGTTGTGATCATAGTTTTCTTTTTCGAACACAACTTGCTCAAAAATCAATATTTTTCGTACTATAAATTTTGTTTTTTAGTTAAAAGATGCATGTAACTTTGGTTATCATTAGTTTTAAAAAACAAATTTCGGGGTTTTATATGTCATATAGACAAAAAAAACTTATTTTCAGAGTCATTTTTTTACATTTTAAAAATTTGTGGGAATATTTTTCATTAAATTAACATTTTTTTTTCATATTCTGAATTAAGAAATATCAGTGAAAAGTTAAAATTTTGTGACAGCAGCGGCTTGCTGGTGGCTGTTCTTTTGTATGCCTTTTTTTAATGTTTATTTTTTCACTTTTTTGAGGAGTTCTATTTATGTTTTATTGCGCATCATTGCAATATTCTCTTTAGAAGTCAAAAGTGACTCACAACCCGCCATCTCTCCCTACTTACTTAATTGTGTAGGTTTGGCAATCAAATCTTTTCTTTCCTCTTCGTTTATTTACGACTATTTTCCTGCATTTTAACATGAACATAATTGAGCTTATAGGCTAAGGGTACAAGTGTGATTTAATTCATATCTCTTGTAATACATTAAGTCTTAGTGGTTTCCTTGATTGTAATAAACTGACCAGGTTTCTTGAACGTTATCTTTTCAGGTGGCTCCGGCTTCTCCTTAAGTTTAATATACTGACCTGGTTCCTTGAACATTATCACTTCAGGTGGCTTCGGGTTGCTGTGCCCGGAATTCAAATGCTTGAGTAAATTTTTTCTTGTCGAGAAATGCATCATACAAACTGTACAGGGAAATGCACTGGTGTGATAAAGCTGATGATATATTAATTCAAAGCGACGTCTAAACAACCGGTTGCAATCCTTATAGCGACAAACGTACTGAGAATCAGTTAAAGATTTGTTTCGGGATTTCTTGGTCTTATCCACTTCTAGGAAGCTTACAATGGCTTTGGGACTATGAAATGCACGCAGGTGACCCTGATAGCAACGATTCAAGATCAGTCCACATAAATGGCAACGATAACACTAGTTTACAAAAAAAAAAAAAAAAAAATGACCCATTTTAGCTGAAAATTTTTCTTAGTATAGTTTGGAATGGTGATCTAAAAAATCGATTTCAAAAATTTTTTCATGGCTCCGTTTTTGAAATATTAATTTTTTAAATTTTTTTGGTAGGAACTCTTACATTTTAAGCCATATCTCAGTTCATAATTGTCAGATAGAGTCAAGTAAGAAATAAATCGAAAGGTAATGGTGCTGCCAATAATTGCGTGGAGCATTGTTTTTAAATCGGTTCAGTAGTTTGAATTTAACAACCAAGAATATTTAAAAAAAAACGATTTTTTGCTCGAAAATTCAAGAAATTTCATTTTTAAACGACTAGAAAAATATAAAAAAATACAAAAAAATTATTTTTATTTTTTCTACTTAAGAATCGCACTTTTACGAAGAAAATAAGGTATTGGTGAGGAAAATCGTGTAACACGTACCATAGATGGATCAAATTGAGTAGAGGAACTAACAGTCAAATTTGAGTATATTGTGTGTTTTCAAAAATTAACATTGTACTTTTCTTCGTTTTTTGGTCAAAGTATAAAGTGAACGAAAAGCCAGAACAAAAATAAAAATTAAAAAACGGAACAAAAGTCGAAGCAAACAAAAATTTATTTTAAAATATTCAGGAAAATATCACATTTTTTGCACTAAATTGCTTACAGCTCCTGTGTTTGTTCACAGATTTTGATCATCGATATCTGTTTTTCTTCGTAGAAGTGCGGTTCTTATGTAGAAAAAATAAAAATAATTTTTTTGGATTTTTTTAATATTTTTTCCAGGCGACCAAAAATGAATTTTCGAGCAAAAAATTGATTTTTTCGAAATATTTTTGGATATTGTAGTCAAACTAATGAACCGATTTAAAAACAATGTTCTACTTGATTACCGGCAGCGAAATAACCTTTCGATTTTTATCTTGCTTGACTCTATCTGACAATTATAAAGTGAGATTTGGCTTAAAATGTAAGTGCCCCTACCAAAAAAATAAAAAAAAATTATATTTCAAAAACGGAGCCATGAAAAAATTTTTGAAATTGATTTTTGAGATCACCATTCCAAACTACACTAAAAAAAATTTTCAGTAGAAATGGGTCTTTTTGGCTGTAAACTAGTGTAATTGAAAAGGTATTTATCCTGCCGACTCGCCTCGTGATCCAAATGTGACAGCTCCTGCTCATGTAGTTGCAGTTGATAAAGGCTGTCGTATGTTGTGCCACTTACGTGACATCCATAAGAGAGCTCCCTATCTTTCGCCACGCAATGGAGCTTGAGGGGGCAAGCAGATTCAAATTGTTTTTGGCAGTAAAAACAATGCAATAGTATCTTCACGTTGTGAGGACTCTTCATTACCTTGCCAAATATATTACCATCTGAAGTCAGAGCGAGGAACGCTAAATCTAAGATCTCTTGCTGCTGCTCCTCCTCATTTACACATTCATATTGGCTGGAAGTCGCATCACTTTTATTCTCGTACCTTACTGTGTTCGAGGAGAGCTCTGTGTTTACTGGACCATCATCATCCTCTTCCATACCCTCCTCTTCTACATATTCGTATTGGCTGGTAGTCGTATCGCTATAATTATCGTAGCTCTCTCTGCTCGAGAACAGTTCTGTGTTTACTGCAACATCATCATCGTCCTCATCCTCACCTATACCCGCCAAGCCTAAGTCCGACAACTGAACTCTGCGTTGGGCCTGTCGCCAGCCACTTAGAATCTGGCTCACTTTTAGTACGTTAGACATACAGCCATCACACATGCAAGTAGATGAGTTTCTAATTTCCACCTACGATTTAATTGATTACTTAGTGCAATTGTTTAATAAATATATCAGGTAAACACCTTGAGTTGGTAGCTCTCAAAGATTTGTTGCAGCAGCTCTGAGGATGGCTGGTTTTTGATCAAATCCAGTTCTCTGGAGAAGGCTGAATTCTTTAGACATAAGGAACAGAGACTATTTGGCGACATTTTAGCTCCATTAAGAGAATTCAAAAAACAATTTATTTGACAATTTTCGTAAACAAATAGCCTATTTCCACTGAACAAATGAAGCTTCATTTCATGAAATGACAAGAAATGAAGAAAATGATATCATTTCTTCCATACGAATTGTCACTTCATTTTGCCTTTCATTTCTGAAAAATGATGAAAAATGATGACATTCCCCACGAAGGAATCTGGTATTTTTTTAAAAAATACTAGCTACTCTTTGGCATTACTCGCTACTCTCTGAAAACGGAAAGTGTCATCACTAATAATTTGTTAATTTGAATTTAAATAGTAGGCGCAATTTTGTTTAAAATATAAATTAGTCAATAAAAGTTGTGTATTTAGTTCAGTTGATAATTCACGATGATAACAATGCGTTTGCCCCTGAAAATTGCTGTCATGACGGGCATGTTATTTTTTGCTAAATATTCCACGTGAGTTTGAAAGTGGCGCCTGTTATTTAAATCAAACTTGTCAGCTGTTTTTCACAACGTATCGTTGTGAATGTTAAACAAATGACAATTTGTCAATGGAAACGGCAAAATTTTTAGAAATGAAAATGACAAGAAATGAAGCCAGTGGAAATAGGCTAAAATACATTTTTAGTGTGACCATGGGGGAACATTTTCTGCCAAGAGAAAATGATCTGGTTCATTTTGCCGGATTGGAACACAGGCCAACTCCGCTCATATGTAGAGAAGAACGCGGCGCATTTAAGCATATAAATTTATTGCGTTTTCGAGCAAAATTTGTGCAAATGTATATAACAAGTAGAAGGAATCGTTTCCGACCATATAAAGTAAATATCGCTCACTTACTTCAATACTGGCATAACTCAATAAACACGATTTTTGACTTAATGATGCGGAAATATTCGCTGTATTGTGTACCATTTTGTATAAAATTTTCATATTGGTATCTCTTATATTTTTCACACGAGATCAAAAAATGTCAAAATCAGTTTATGTGCTGTCCTCACTACAACTGCATTTTGCATTTTCGCATTTTGGGCATAATGTACATTTTCCCCCATACAATTTTGTATGGCCACAAGAGATGCCAAAAAAGTGCATTTTTAGAAAATGTAGTCGCATTACTCGTTGGCCATTCTATTCTTCGATTGTTTCTATTCGATAGTCGGCCATTTTTTGGCTAGTTGACGAAGTGGTCATCATCGCCCTCGCGTTAACGCGAGCTGGAGATAGAGATACCTTGCGTTAACGCGAGCTGGAGAGCCCTCGAGTGTATATTATAAATATTAATCTCTAACCTAATTGGGGCCAAGTGTAGGAAGTGTAGGCCATGATAAAGTGGTAAACATTTTCAAACTAAAACTACGAGGGTTGCGTGTCTATTTCTGGCATTACAACGTTTGTCATTTGTTAGCACAAACTCACTCATTGTTCTGAAGAATGCAGTTCGGCAACTAAATAATGGATTAAACTTCACATTTTCCTGTCATGATTCCTTCATGTGTCTATCAACTTACTTTGACTATTAACATTGGCCTGGTGGGGATTGGATTCAAAATACAATCGAGGCTTAAAAAGGCTTTTGGCGAATCGAAGGCATGAAAAGAGTCGGAGCTGATCTTGGTCGTGCGACAGCCACGCAGAATTCGATTGCCTATGCCAAATGGCAAAAATTTGAAAATTGCCTAAATTTAATTAAATTGAAATTAATTTATACTTTTAAATGTTTACCAATAATATCAATGATAACAATGAATTGCAGATATTAGAAACTTCTAATGTAGTTTCAATTGGACTCTAGGGACCACAAGCCTTCTAGTCTGACCAAAACAACGGTTCGCTTGGCCACCGAAATATTTCTAGCATTTACATAGAAGAATTTGACATAGAAGAGCTTTAAACCTTTACCAACATTAGAGTTTATGTTTCTAGCAGCAAAATAAACTAAACTTTGATATCTTTGTTTCATTTGCTATTTTTGTTGTCAGCCATTTTGTAAATTGTTAAGCCCCATACGGACATCAGAAGTAGCAAGAAGTTTCATACAAAAATTGAGGGAAGAAGAAGCAGAAGTTACAACTTCGCCTCTGGAACTTCTTGCATGTACGGAGGTGCGAAGTTGAAAGTTACACTTAACAGACAATGTTGCACTTAGCAGCACATTTGTGGATACTATGTAAGATGGCTGTGGGCCTTATTGTGCTTTGACCAGCTGAAGCTGCATTGAAAATGCACCATGTCAAGTCACTCTGCTTCTACCTGCCTCGATCAGCTGGACTGCTTTTAGCTAAAGTGATTTAAAAAAGAAAATAAAAAAGAACATGGAAGAAAAACAAAAGCGAAAGAATCGTTTGAAAGTGTTTTTTGCATGACATAAAAATGTTTTTAATTTTGGCGGTGAAAGAGCGAGTTGTAATTTTTGATCTTTTCCGCCCCAACCATTCGGGCTTTAATTTTGTAAACAAGGCTTGGGGAGAAGTGGTCGGGCTTTTACTAAAAATCAACTTGGCATCAAAACAAAATACAAATGATCGAGCAGTGTGACCCACCGCCAATTAAATTAAAAATATTAAAAACATATTTTTAGGCGTAATTTTTTCTTAAGTCTGGTTACACTGCTCTTAAGTTCCACGGCGACTAAACATGAGGTGAAGTTAGCTAAATTACGCACTTCGGATGTCCGTACGGGCCTTTAGAATGCAAATGCAGAAGCAACACAATGAGGACAGGAAATTGCATTTTCAGTGATGACGATAACTTTTTTGAAAATGTGCTTCAGTGAGGAAGCCATATTACAGGTTAATTTTCATGTTATTGCAAGAGCGTCATATCTCAGTTGTCCTGCAGTCGATATTGAGCAAACATACTTCGGCTTTTAGTTAAAACATCATATATTCAAGTTTTATTAATAAGTATTTTAAATTTATAATATTTCACTAGATTTACTCGAAACTTAAAGAATCATTTTTTATGGGTTAAACTAATTGAGAACTTTAAGCGCGTTTTTCTCAAAATGGATTATTTTGAGTTATGCCAGTATTGAAGTAAGTGAGCAATATATTCTTGCTCCAGGTTTGCCAAATTCCTCCTCCATCTTCTTCTAACCGCGAAAAACTGTCAGAGCTACAATTTTTATGTTTGAACCTAGTTACTTAATATATTTTCAGTGAGGCCCAACATCTATCTATTCTGTATACCACAATGAGATCCAAACAATAACACCGAATATATGTACATAAGTGCGCCTGCTCATTTATTGAAATAAATTTTAAAATAAATGGAATTCAAAATTATAGGAACCACATTACTTGGGACAGGGTATGTTGCTGTCGGGGCACTCGACCGCAACACTCTTACTTGTTTATAATAAATTTATATAAAAATGTTTGTAATCGTAAAAAAACACGTGTAGCATTAATAGATTAACTGAATAAAATACATATATTTGGTTGATTTTTGTGTGAAAATGTCCATATATCGTTTGAAATATTTTTGCGATACTAAAATATCGCATAATCACGATACTTTTCCCATCCCAATTTGCAAAAAAAAAAACCGTCTGGCAATACCAATTTTTTCCTTCCCCTTCCTCATTCTTCCTTAGTGATGGGAACGTGCGTGTAAAAGCCTAAATTTGATTGGGTGTGGGCTCGTGACTACGTGATTTATGCTACTTGATAAAAATCACGATATTTCGAAATTACTCAGTTTGCATGAATTTCTGTAAACACTTGCGTAATTTACAATAATTATAGTTCAAAATTATTGTTGCAAATATACATGAGTGACAGTGCGTGTAAAAATGTGTAAAGCTAACACAGTCAATTAACTTGACAGATTTTTGGAAAGTTGTGATGAAAGTTGACTAAATCGGCAACCTTCATGGCCATAGTTAACCTAATTATTACTGACTGGAACCATAGTTCATGCCTTGTGCTGCAAAATCAGCAATCGTGGCTAGTAATCCACATTTAAAATACAAATCTCACTGGTTTTGTATATTTTTAAATATTTAAACCAGATAGATTTGACTGCTTAGTTTCGCAAACTGGTTCTAAAAACGATAAAAAAATCAAAATAAAATAACAACAAACTTTTACCATATAGAGAATGCCCCTTTTGTCAAGTGAAGCAAAACATTAATTTTATTTAATAAATTGCAACTTATAATTCTACACAGCAAAACCCATTACAAAATGAATTGAATGCAACCGTGATCTTTATATGTTCCACCGGTGATTGTACGGACTGAAGTTTAGCGGCCCAGAACACGCGGGCCGCTGGGTGTGTGGGGAATTTAATTTCCCACATTTACAATTAGGGTATACGTGCCCCTAGAATAGTTTGTGACAAAACGTAATTTTAAATAAGGTAAACAATAATATTAGTTATTTTAAACTGGAAAATGTGACAAAATGAAGGAAGTTGAGTTAATTAAGATTTAAATCAAATGAATGAACAATCAAAGTTTCAAATTCATTTAAATTAAATGAAATTCAATTCAATTCTGATTTTGGAAAAATTGAATTAGCTCAATTTTTTTTAATTCATTGTGAATTAAAGTCAAAAATGAATCATTCTTTTACAGCCCTGGTAAGCAGTTAATCTCATGACCTGGGAGTGATGATGTCAGCTTATTTTTTCCCAGTGCACTGTGTTGTTGTGGCCGTGTGTGGCCCAGTGGTTAGTGTGCTGGACTGCTGGGTGGGAGGTAATAATAAAAGTTTTTTCTTTCAATAGAAAATAGCTTTTACACATACGGTCACCTTCACCAGCTATTGGCGTCAGCTGTGAAAAAACTAGCCATGAAAAAGCAAATTCTCAAGCACTTTCAAAATTACTTATTGTAAAACTAAATAATTATTAAAAATAATAAGACTCTTCGCTTAATATTAGACTATTTCTTATTTTCAGAGAGGAACAATGGGGGTGTGGCAATACCAAAATTAATCATTATCGGTGAAGAAAGTCGTTAAAGTCAGTGTGTCACAGAAATCTCTAAAGATTTTGCCGACGGTTGGTTCGTAAATCTCTCGAAAAATTCGTTGGTGCCACAGAACTTCTAGAGATTTTATTTTCCAATTAGAAAATCTAGTTAGAACACCAGGTGTTCCAATTGAAGCTCCATCTGTTACAACAGGGCTGAATCCCTCGCCTAAAAACTTCCCTTATTTTTGATGTGGGCTAATTTGATGCTCCACTGAAATTTTTTGATTGTGTTATATGTTTTATGATGCGTTTTTAAATTATTAATCAAATTTTATCAAATTTCTCTTTAAATATAATGCAAAATTTGAAAATTTTTTGTCGCCAAACATGAGGTAAGTTTTCGTCCCTCATGTAGAGGGCTATATAGTCGTCCGATCTGCGTTATGTTGACATTTTTAAAAAAGCTTGATAAATATAAAGCACACTTGTCAAGTTTCAATCCAAAAGCTTTAAAACTGACTGAGTGGCTAAGCTTTCTTTAAGGGTATATTTTTATATGTTTATAACTTCAAAAATTAATATCTTTTAAACTATAAAAATCTCCATTTGTTCGAAAACACCGTAATTTTAGTTGTGTTTAGGGCAATAGATTTTATATCCTCAGAAGCTTTAACATAGTGGTTAACATTGAGAAAAAATTCTATATCATTTTTAGCAAAAATTACTTAATATTATTAAATAATTTAAAAACTAATAAAATAATAATTTGAGTAGATGCTAAAGTAATATGCTTTCCACCAATATCAACTTGAGACCTGTGCGATAAACCAAACCTGAGACATCACGTTTTTAAAAAAACATTTTTTTAATTTTTCCGTTTTTGACGATTTTGGAAATTGTTTATAAATTGAATAACATTTTTTTTTTTTGCAAAACCACAAATCACGTTTCGGTGGAATTTTGGTTTTTATAAAGTTGAAAAGTGTATTATAATTTTGCCCAGAAGTTTGGAACGCATAGAAAGAATCATCTCCGACCACAAAGAGTATATATATTCTTGATTAGCATGACGAGCTGAGTCGATTAAGCTTTGTCAGAAAAGGAAAAGGAGAAAAACTTTTTTGTTTTTAATAATAACGTCTCCCAACTCAGCGATTATTAATATTATATGCTTTCACACATATCTCACTATCACAATATATCTTTTAGCTGCCATAGGAACCATCGGTAAAATATGGGTTTTATTTAGCAAATTGTTTGCTATTAATGCTGGCGTTCTTAAACTCTGATATATAAAACACTTCGGCACAGATTTTTGGAGATTTTATTTTTTACCATGTCTGCACTTACCTTTAAGAAATGACACCTGAAGGTATACAGTAGCCTTAGAGAAAATGTTGTCTGACACGTTGTTATTACTAAATCTTAAAATAATGTGTTAAGATTCTTAACTTAAGAACTTATAATCTAAAGCAAAGTTGCCGACTAAAATTTTAAGGACACCTGAGTCAGTTAACAAAAAGTCATGTTAGTGAAAGCAGCATTTCCTCCTCCAATCAACAGTGAAAAGCTAAAAATAGTTTAACATAAGAAATTGTAAAAAAAAATTACTGCATTTGTTAGCATATATAAGAATTTTATATATCACTTACTCTTGCGCATCACTATCTGCTGCAACGGATTGCGTTTTGCAACACTGAATTGTACCGCAACTTTCGACTGTGGCGTCATTTTACCATCAACTGTAAACTTTTCGCCAAACATCTACGAAGAAACAAAGAAACACGAGAAAAACTTAGTGAAATTTGACAAATTACAAACGAAACTACTAAGTACACCAACATGATCATTCCCACTTGTGTCCTGATCTCCTTATCTTTCTACTTCAGTCAACATGAATTTACCACCCTCAACGACGCCTTTGCGCCGGTCCGCTGTGGGCAGCTTTCGTGGGGAACAAGGGAGTAACAACGAACTGACCCAAGAGTCGTCCAATGATGATAAGTCGGAGCGCCGGTAGGCGCGTGGGCAGACCCTCGTGAGAATGCAAGAGCGCATGAGCCTGGCGCCCCTGGAGTCAATCGAGGAGAACGAGACAGTACGCAAGTGCTTGGATATCTACAATGGGAATAAGCTGAGCAAGGATAATGCCTGGAATTTGTCCCTCATAGACACCCTGTCCACACTATTGAGTCGCCATCATAAGGCGTTGCAAAACTTTCAGATGGCTGGCTTCTCGCTGGAGGCTTCTTCCAAAGTGTATGGACTGCGTGTGGATTCGATCTGTTTGGATGCCATGCGCATGGCGGCTAGCCTAAATGCCAGAACGTTAACTGCGCAGCAGCTCAATGCGACAGATCGGGATGATAGCGTCCGAGAAGGGACCAATCCGGAGGCTGGCAATCAGGAACAGCAAACTGCAGTGGAACCCAAGCCAAAGAAAAAAGCACGTAAAGTGGTGTCGACTGTCACCAAGAACAAGGAGACTTTAAACGCACGCCTGGAGACGGTGCCCCTGCCAGATCCCGTGTTTGGCAAACTAACCACAACGGTTGGTTCGATCAGTGCCCCTGATCGAATGATGCACAATATATTACCCACGCGGGACTCTGAGCTGCTGTTGCGTAGCAATCATAAAGTTTGGGACAGCGAGGAGGTGGACCTGGAAATACCAAGCTATGAGGAATTGTGTGAGCAAAATAAGCCCTCGGAGCAGCTAGTCAATGCGGAATGGGTACGAAATCTATTGCCCCTTGTGGAGAAGTGTACTCTGCGTACTATGCACACCGGTTACCACATTACTGACACTCCCAATCCCCGAGGCAAGCAGGGCGAGAAGGAGCCAGAGGTTCCAGAACAGGAATGCGAATTTGAAACTCCGCGGGATTTGTCTATGGCTTTTGATATGAGTGCGGATTGTGAACCCGTTCCAGATGATAAGGAGCATATGCTGGAGGTAGTAGATTTTCAGGATGCGGAAGAATTTTCTCAGGAAGAGCAGAACATGCTGAATCACTGCCGATTGAAGAAAAAACCTATGGTCATTGAAGATCTAAGACCTGTAGATGGTTCCACCAAACTGGAGTACTCCTACCGGCCCATGGATCAAATCTCACAATATTGGGCAGGTCCTTCATATTGGAAATTCAAACGAGTTCGCCCGCGTACTACTTTTAGTCAGCGCAATGCAAAGAGTGCGGAGGCCAAGCCCCGCTCCCGGGTCCAACGTGCGGCCCAGTCTCGGAATTCCAAATCGTTGCCATTTGGAGAAGAACCCGACGACGATTGCTTACCAATCTGACTGAAGAAGCCATACCCGAGCACCCGGTTCCCAATTCTGAGGAATATGTCAATGGCGTGGCCAGTTTTCAGGAGATGTATAAAAATCTACCCAGTTTGTGCTCCACCAAAGTGGCCGATTCTCTATCCGTTCCGGTGGCCTTGTATGCTGTGCTTCATATGGCCACTGAGCAACGCTTGAGATTAATTCCTCAGAAGGACTTGAAGGATTTTCAAATACGCCAAATAGGGGAACGTGAGAAAGAAGGAAACCCAAATTAAAATTAAAAAATGCACAGTAAACGAGAAGGCCAAGTTAACTTCGACTTCGCGCTTGCAAATGTTTTAATACATCATAGTTTACGAACGTTAGCATTAAAACAAACAATTTTTCTAAATAAAATCCACCTTTCGACCGATAGTTTCTATGGCAGCTATAAGATATAGTCATCCGATATTGACCAAAACTTCAAAATCTGTGTAAAAGCGTGTAAAACTAATAATTGCTGAAGCGGAAGGCGTTTACATAAAAATAAAAAGTTTTTCTCACAAACACCCACTTTTCGACCGATAGTTCCTATGGCAGCTATAAGATATAGTCATCCGATCCGGTCGGTTCCGACATATTATCAGTGTGCAGTAAAAAGAAGACTCTGTGCAAAGTTTCAGCCCGATAGCTTTAAAACTGAGAGACTAGTTTGCGTAGAAACAGACAGACGGACAGACGGACGGACCAAGCTCAATCGACTCAGCTCGTCGCCCTGATCAAGAATATATATAGTTTATAGGGTCGGAAATGAATATTTCTATGCGTTGCAAACTTCTGGGCAAATTATAATACCCTTTGCAAGGGTATAAAAATGAAGCGCATAGCAGTAATCTTAAAACAAACAAACAAAATTTGAATGAAGAGTCGAGTCATACTCCCATGTTCGTCTAGTGGCAGATGTACATATATAACACTATATACTTATAAAGACTTTAAGAAAATTACAAAGAAACTACTTTTTATTTTGTACTATTTTAATTTCATATACAGTCAAATCCGACTGTAAAATAAATTTAAACTAACAGTGAAGTCACATTTTCCTTTAAAATGCATTAAATACTTAATTACAGGTTATTATTTAAGTGGTTTAATTTTCCGACAGGTATTGGATTATTTAACTACCTATATATAGTTTGGTATATTACTAGTTCGGGAAATAAAATAAAGCAGGGTATAAAAAGATGACATAATTTCAAGCCCATGGGCAATTTAACACTTTATTTTCCTCAAATTTTAGAAAACATTTAAAAATAACCAATTGCAACCTTAAAATTATATCATTTGATGCAGCTTTTTCAGAAAAATAATGAGGTTGTCGTTTGTTACTAAAATTGTTTAACATAACACGGATGATTTGAAACCCATTAAAAAGGGGAATTCTTTGCTTTGCAGATTCAGCTTGTCTGTTTGGAGTCTGTGCTGAATTCTTAGGGATTGTCTTTAAGTTTCTGGCGTCTGAAAGGGAAACAAACATAAAACAAACAAAAATTCTTTTGTTTGGGACTTCTGGAAAACTTTTCAACAATCAGCTATTATTTTTATACCTTTGCAAAGCGTATTATAATTACGCTCAGAAGTTGCAACTACATATCGCTCACTTCAATACTGGCATAACTCAAAATATTCCATTTTGAGAAAAACACGATTGAAGTTCTCTATGGATTTAACCTAGAAATAATGGTTCTTTTAGTTTTTAGTTCATCAAGAAAAATATTATAAATTTATAATGCTTATTAATAAAACTTGAAAATATGATGTTTTAACTGAAAGCCGAAGTATGTTTGAACAAACAACTGCTGGACAACTGAGATATGACGATCTTGCATTAACATGAAAATTAACCTGCTAAATGATATTGCGACATATTCTCATATGATATGCAGCCGTTTATTTAAAGGGGACGTAATCAAATTTGAGGAGACATGTGAAAGATGTGTACTGGATCGTGCACCAAAAAGAATTGACCCATGAAGAAGTTCAAGTTCAAAATGATTTGAAAGGAGCATGTGTTGATTGGGTCAACACGGAAAAAATAACTTTTTCTGCACTGGACTCGGATTCTCACTGTCTTAAGGTGCAACCTTTCATCTGACGCCATAAAAAATTTTTATTTTCAAAACTTAATAAATAATAAAAATAAACTATAATATTATATATCTTGTGTTTGACCAAATTATTTGTCATATAAAAGAGTGTTTTCTCACTGACTAACGAAGTTTTCCACAACCAAAGACTTAAGAATTTGAGCTATGAACTGTGGCTGAAGTAAGCTGAACCTTCAGCCAGTTCAAAATTGAGTGTAAACGCTCTAAAAAAACATATCCACCCAACGCAAAGGACCATGTCTTTTTTTAGAATCCAGGTTTTTTTGGTTTTAACAATTGGTATGCAGGCTGCATTAGAATAAAGTACGGGCCTGCAAAACACACATGCTCATGTATGTGCACTTCTTTGTTGTTGCAAAAGAGAGCAGTTTAGGCTCATATACTGTCGGTGTATCGACGTCACTACCGCAGATTGATGTTGTATATCGAAGTTATCATTTTAGAGTTTATGGTACTATAAGACAAACCTAATACATATAGGGTAAAAGCACAAGAACAAGAAATCTTTTTGGCGCTTTTCTCTGTCAAGTCGGACATTAATATTCACCGCTATATTTGTAAAACCATTATATCGAAATGTATGTTACCTAATTGTCATTAATGTTTGAGCAATCAATTTGCTTTTCAAAGTTGGTAAACATATGGATTGATTTTGGTGATGAGGATGGCCAGAGATTAGTTTTTTTTTTAAATATTCTTAGTAGTACATATATGGACTAATTTTCTACAAGTTTGTTGGTGTAGTATATTGGGGCGATTTTAAAAATTGTTTCTCTTTTAACCGATTTTCGCCATTGCCCATTGATGTATTAGCCCTTCAAGCACTAGATTATAAACATATAAACCCTTAGATCAAAGTTACATCCAAACTTTTGTCCTACGATGTTTGGCACGAAGGATATCTTAAAGTAATTGTTATTTTTAATTTTTATAATAAAAATTTTTCATAACAATTAATTTATAATTGTTAAATAAAAATTTTTTTATAACAATTAATTTGTAATTTTTTTATAAAAATTTAAATTAATTGTTATTTTATAATTGAAATAAAAAAATTATAATTTAATTGTTATTCAAAAATTTTTATATAAAAATTATATAATAACAATTAAAAAAAATTTTTTGGAAAAAATTGCAAATAAAAATTTATTGCTTCAGTGGACTCTCCATTCAAAATTATGAAGTCTGATGCCCTTTTTTCATCGGGACAATAATTTTTAACAGAAATTGTTATTTTTTTCATAACAGTTATTTTCGGTCCCTGCTCATATCACATGACAAGTAGTAGAGATATCAGTACGAAAATTTTTGCACAAAATAGAGCACGATACAACGAATATTTCTGCATCATTAAGTCAAAAATCGTATTTTTTGAGTTATGCCAGTATTGAAGTAAGTGAGCGATATGTATTCTTGATCAGGGCGACGAGCTGAGTCGATTTAGCTTTGTCTGTTGCTACTAGGTTGTCGAAAATATGATCGATATATCGAAATATCGATATTTTTGCCCAAAATTACGAATATCGTAATCGCATATTTTTCAGAGAAGATATATAGGAAATCGAATATTTTTTGGTGATATTGTTTCAGCGTTCTGTGCTCGTGTGCTCTGGACATTTAAGACAAAATGTTAAAAAGTTATTTATTTTTTGTTATTTATTATTGAATAATTATCCTAACGCTACAAATACAGTGTACTTATTTTTGCGCTAGTCCATCCCATCTTAATTCTAACATTGAGTATGGTTTTGTTTATTTGTTCATTACATATTTGAGGTTACATTGTTTTATAAATTTTGTCTTTTTAAATGTGCAAATAGTTCGGTTTTAAATTGCGTTGCGTTCCTAATAAGTTTGAGCTCATGTGGGAGTTCGTTCCACTTGCGAGCTGCAGCGACAAAAAATTGTGTTTCCGACATTGAGAGGTATATTCTAGGACATATAAGGTTTTGTGTTCTCTTTGAGGCTGCGAAATTTAAAAGTTCAAACAGATAGGTCGGTTGTCGAGTAGTCATTATTTTGTGGAGATAAACAAGAATTCTAAGGCTAATCCACGATTTTAAATTGAGTCCAAATATGCTATTGGAATACTGTGTTATATGGTCAGTGGGTTTGCGGTCAAAAATATATCTGGCAATCGACTTAAATGTCACTACCAATTTGTGCATGCTACTTGCATCACAGCTCCCAAAGATTTCAACTCCATAGAACAGTGTCGGTATTAGGCATGTTTTTGCTACAGTCAGTTTGATGTTTCGTGGCAGACAGTTTCGTGTGTGGGACAGCTGCCTAAGCATACCATAGGTTTTTCCTGTTGCCTTTGCTATGTGATAACTCCAAGACAGAGTATTGTTAAAGTGTATTCCGAGGTTGGAAGCATGGTCAACATATTCAATAGCGGTGCCGCCTATGGTAAGTTTAGCCAGCTGACCAGTATCTATTGCTTTCTTGTAGATTATTAAGCATTTCGACTTTGAGGGGTTTAGTCCTAGCCCATGTGCAATTGCCCAGTTGTTTATTACATCTAATTTATTGTTACATGCGCTGACACAAACATTTACATCTCTTAACGGTCCACTAACATATAATTGAACGTCATCAGCATACAAATGGACATCACAATTTGACAGATTATTAGGGAGGTCATTTATATAAATAGAAAAGAGAAAAGGACCTAATACGGAACCCTGAGAAACACCTCGATTAGTGTGCAGAATTTTTGAAATGGATTTTCCAGACACTAGTGCTTGCCGTCTCTCTGTTAGGTATGTTTTTAGAAGTTTTAAGGCGGTAGGAGCAAGATTGTAAAGGGTTCTTAGCTTTGTTAGTAGTATTTCATTGTCCACAGTGTCGAATGCCTTGCTGTAGTCTAGTAGTAAAAGAAAAGTTACGTTGCTATGGTCAAGTTGAGTGCGAATGTCCTCTGCAACTCTTAAGAGCGCTGTTGTACAGCTTCTATTTTTGCGAAAACCAGATTGCTTTTGGGTCATTAAATTATTGGTATTAAAAAAATCCTGCAGTTGCTTAGCCATTATTTGCTCAAAAACTTTTGAGAGAAAGGGCAAAATGGATATAGGCCTATATTCACCATTAGGTTTAGGAACGGTCAGAATTTTCCCAGTTTTCCAAATGTCGGGAAAGTTGGTAAGAGAATTTTAGGGAATTTAGGGTTTAGTTTGTCAATACCTTCTGCATTCGACTTGACATTCAAAATACTTTCTAGGACATCAACTTACACACATAAAACTAAAACTATTATCACATAGGGGTACAGAATTGACATACATATTAGTAGACGGAGCAGGTACATTTATTTGGGGGAACTTTTCATTCAACATATTCACATCTAAGTCACAGTCCAGTCGAGGTTTTCTTTTCCCTATCCCCATTGCTTTTAGTTCACTCCAAATTTGTGCTGACGTTATTTCGCTGGAAAACTTTGAATTATAAAAAATATTTTTGGCGTTTCGTGTAATTTTCACTACTTTTAATCTTAGTCTCGTGTCGGGTGTGCGATACCGTTTCCATTTTTTGTAAGCAGCATCTTGCAATGTTATGCAGCGCTTAATCTCGTTGTTAAACCAGGGGGTTTCCTTGGGTTTGATTTTCTTGACCTTTAAAGGCACACAGGTATCGAACAATCGGTTGTAGTAGGAATGAAACAAATTAAGTTGGCTCTCAGCGTTCGTCAGAGTATATATATTGTTCCAGTTATATTTAAAGAATTCATTCGTCAAAATATTATAGTCGATTGCCCTAAAGTCCCTATATGTAAAAGAGATGTCATTATGCTCTAAGACTGACTCGTACGCCATAAAGATAAGGTCATCTTTTGAAAATGCGGGAGCGGAAACCTGGTCGTATAACAGGATCTTCTTAGAATCGCATAAGAAAAAGATGTCAAGTAGGGTGTCACAGGTATTCGAAAAATGGGTGGGTACTGAGGTGTTGACTGCACTTAAACCTAGGGATTCCATGTCAATCGTCAGATTTTGTTCGGCAAGCAAGTTACTATTAAAGTCACCAGCTAATATCACGTCGGTGTATGTCACAGAAAGGTCAGTTACTACATTCAGAAGATCGGAATAGTCAGTACTTCGGTGTGGGCGATATATGCAGCCAATTAAAATTGTTTGTTCCAGACACTTACTAAATAGCTCGATAAAAATGTATTCAATGCTACTTTGAGGAAGATTTATATGTATGAGCCTACTCTTCAGTCTATTCGAAATAAATATTGCCACTCCCCCTGCATGTTCTACACGATCAGATCGATAGAGCACATAGCCATCACATTCATACAACGTATCACAAGAATCAGAGACAAACCAGGTTTCGGACACACATATAACATCAATACCCGACTTTACAAAAATATGTCTAAACTCGTCCATTTTTCTAGTCAAACTCTGAGCATTAATGTGAACCACGTTCAAGCCATTACGCTGTTGGCCCAGAATTCTTGTTATTAAGCTCGTAGTGGAACATCCCAAATTATTCTCTATTATGGACATAGATATATGTAAATGGGAACGCAAGCAATAAACCTAACAAAAAGACAAAATAATACATACATTTAAGCAAAGAGAACGATATCAAAATAAATATACTCTTATTACTAGTTTTGACGATGATTACAAAGAGTATAATGTTATGGGCGAAATGTATTATTGAGCTTTTCTACTTCTCCGTTTTCATCTTGCGTAGCCGGTGCTCTTTCAGAAGAGCGTGGAAGAGAAGAGGATGCGTTGCAGTTCATGTTCATAAGCTCTTGCATGTTGCTTATGCACACATATTCGTTGCTCCCACTCGCTCGCACATGAACGGGAGAGCGACGTGTATGCACTGCTGATAGTATGTTGTGCTTCTTCATTTTCATCGCCTCTTTAAAAATTACATACTGTTCTTTGGAGAGTTGCTCATTGACGTAAAAATTCACCTGTGAGTTGAAGTCAACCATGTGCAAGCTTAGTTGTTGCTTTGTCTCCCGCCGGTACTGACCAATGGTCCTTCACCCTTGGAGGCGGTGTAATTTTCAGCGAGAAACAGTGGGTCTTAAAGATTGCCCTAAGGTCTTCGCCCTCATTGTAGGGGATGCCATGCATCCGGAGATCGGCAGCGACACTCTCGATTTCCTGAGCAGCTAGCCTAGCTTCAAATCGAGCCTCCAGTGCATCCACCTTCTGTTAAAGACATTGACTAGCGGCGTTCTCATTCTCCAGTTTTAGAACGCGTTGCGCCATCTGCTGGAGTTCAGCGGCCATACAGCTCATCCGTTCCTGGAGCACTTCAAGAATACGCTGCTCTGCTGCATTGATGCTGGTCTTGATCATCTCCGCCTGCTGCTCAAATTTCTGGTCAATGAGCCCGAGAAGCTCAGTAGTAAAAACATTGGTGGAGCTTCCAGACACCAGGTCGGTTAAGCTTTTCTCGCGTTGGCGCTTGGTAGGAGGAGCCATTGTTGTTGTTTTGGCCAAGCAAGTGTTTGTTTAATTGGAGTTACAGTTGTGTGCGTGTGTATTCAATGTGTCTTGTGGGAGTTTAATTAAAGTTTAAGCACAGAAATCGCGAAAAATGCACAAAAGTTTTAAGGATCAGTGAAAACTCAACAAATATAAAAGCGCACTTAAAAGCAAAGCATGGAGATGCTTGGCTGAAATGTAGCTCATCAACGTAAATCTCTATAAATATAAAAGCAATCATCGCACAGCCTAAACGGTAAGAGATAGAGGGCTGTAATTTGGACAGTAGTTTCTGATAGTGGTGAAAGTGCTTACTAAGACTGGGTTTTGGAAAATTCCAACCGGAAAAGCGTCGGAAAAGTTTGTATAGGAACAATGCCATTTTTCATCCGATTGACTTGAAACTTGATTTGTAAGCATAGTACGCAAAATAATTCGACACGTGTTTTCCCGATTTTGGAAAATCCGATGTTGGAAAATTTGGCCCAACGGTCGGAAAATTCCCGGAAAATTCTGCACGAAAAAAAAACTATTTTTCGTCCGATTGGCTTGAAACTCGGTTTGTAAAGATAATTTACGAAATAATTTGAAATGTGATTTTTCAATGACGGAAAATCCGCCCCAGGCGTGAAAATTCCCGGAAAATGCCACATGCAAAATAACTACTTTTCATCCGATTGATTTGAAAATCAGTTTGTACGGTCAAAATGAGAATTCATTTTTGTTTTTATTTTCCGATGCTGGAAATACAGCCGGGATGCCCACTGGGAAGTGGATGGGATGTGGGTTGGATGTGAGGTATGTGCTATATGTTGTTTGGGATGTGGGTGGGATGTTGTTTTGGAAGTGGGTGGTAAGTGGATGTAAAGTGCGTGGAGTGTGGCGGGAAGTGGGAGGGATGTGGGTGGGATGTAGATGGGAAGTGCGTAGGTTGTGGGAGGGAATTGGGTGAAATGTGGGCGGGAAGTGAGTGGGAAGTGGGCGGGAAGAGGGTGATATGCGGGTGTGATGTGGGCGGTAAGTGTGCGTTGGTTCTATACTGTTGAAGGCGCAGCGAAGCGCGACGGGTTATTTGCTAGGCTAAGTATAAATGATTTTGAATTCTGGGAATTTGGGTCCTTTGTGTGTCAAATTGGCTGCATAATCGGCATAAACAGGCTCGTACATGTTCAATCTACGGAAACTTTCATGTAAATCAATTATAATTATGTTTAAAATCTTCGAATTTTTTTAGACGAAAATTCAACCAAAGCAGACATTAGTAGTGGTTGCGATAAAGAATTTGGGAGCCATTTCAAGTAAATATGGAAAATAAGTAATTGAATTTTTTTTCTTTGTCTACCTTTATGCACAGTACGGAGTACTCCAAACTGCTTGGGCGCACAAAAAAGTCAATTATTGCGATGTGGAACCCAAAATCAAATTAGTGTGCTGAGTTGGCCAAACAATGCCAAAAACGCAAAAAAAAAGCCCAATTTGGAATTTTTAAGTTAACACACAGAATGGCATGTTCAATAAATACGTTAAGATCATGGTACCCTTCACGCACTGAAAAGTGCATACAAATCAATGAGCCTGGCTGGTGGCTCCCGACTAGCGCCCCCAGCAGACCGGAGTCTCCCAGATAGCCATCGTGAAGGCTCTTTAAATTATTCTTACGCACACCCTTCATTTCGGACATTTTTTTGCTTCTGAGCGTCAAAATAAATTAATTTTGTTTCGGATGTCCCTCACTAATCAAAATATAGACAAAGACAGTTCAGCAGGCAAATCGTTTTCACGCCAATTCCAACTGATCAAAATTTTTCAAAATAAACGAAAACCACATAAACCTTAGGTCAATTGAGAAACAAATGGTTAAACAAGTTCTATAAGACGTTGCTATGAGTTGGGTTATGATGTGTATGATGCATTTTAAACTGCCGATTTTTGAAAAATACTTAATGATTGGTTCGATGTGTTCAATATAAAACTTTTCAAAGGAATTATAACATATAACCCGTCGCGCTTCGCAGCACCTTACACAGTACTAGCATAAACCCCGTCGCGCTTCGCTGCGCCTTGAACAGCATAGAACCAATATCAGAATTAGTTTGAAATTAATTTTTTTTAATTAGTTTGCATCAATCAATTTAATCAATTGCATCTTTAGTTGCGAAAAGCAACGAAGAGCTGCCCACTTTTACTCCAAGGGAAAAGTCAAATTTAGGTTAGATTCGCCTGAAAAATACCACCAACCACACACAATAACAACGAGACAACACAAAATAGCTCCATATTTCTTTATATTTTTGTAATTTACATACCTTTTGCTACATTTGGGCATTTCAAAACTTTAATTGCTCTATTAATTAATGGCCGTTTTTATACCCTGCATCCATTAAAAATGGGTAAGGGGATCATTGTGCAAATGTATGTAGCAGGGAGAAGGAATCATTTCCGACCCTATAAAGTGTATATATTCTTGATCAGCGTCAACAGCCGAGTCGATTAAGCCACGTCCGTCTATCCGTCCGTCCGTCCGTCTGTCTGTATGAACGCGTCGATCTCAGAGACTATAAGAAATAGAGATACAAATTTTTGCATGTACAAAGGTGTATATAGTACGCAGATCAAGTTTGTTTCAGATTTGCAAAAAGTGTGAAAAACTCAGCTTCCCAAACCAAAATCGGCCTACATACCATCCACATCCTACCCCCATCCCACCCAAGTCCTACCCACTTCCCGCCCACAACCCACCCATTTTCAACCCAAATCCACTTCCTAGTAGGCATCCCAGGTGTTTTCCAAGATCGCAAAATTAAAACACAAATAAATTCTTATTTTGACCCTACAAACCGAGTTTCAAGCCAATCGGATGAAAAATAGTTTTTTCATGCAGAATTTTCCGAACGTTGGGTTAAATTTTCCAACATCGGAAAACAATGTGTGTGTCAATGAAACTGTTTCGTATTCTATCCTTACAAACCTAGTTTCAAATCAAGCGGATGAAAAATAAAATTTTCTCCGACTTTTCCGGGTGGAATTTTCCAAAACCCCGTTTTAGTACGCACTTTCACCAATAATAATATAAATAAATAAATTAAGCGCTCTATCGCTTACCGTTTAGGCTGTGCGATGATTGCCAATCAGTGAATCAGTCAGTCCGTCAGTCAGTAAGGACACTCTCTTTTTTATAGATATAGAGATTATATATATTAAGAAAATATAAGGCAGGTATGAACAGTAAGTTACAACAAATAATAAATAATCAACTATATCGAACTGCAACAAACGGACAGACGGACATGGATATGTTAACTCAGCTCGTCATGCTGATCAAAAATATATTTATTTAATTTTTACAATCTAAACTTAGATGTAAACCGAGAAGGCCAAGCTAACTTCGTCTGTATCGAATTTTGTATACCCTTGGAAATGTTTTAATAAATCAAAGTTTAAGAACACCAGCATTAAAAGAAACATTTTTTATAAATAAAACCATTTTCCGACCGATAGTTTATATGGCAGCTTAATGATATATTCATCCGACTTTGACCAAAACTTGGAAATCTGTGTGAAAGCATATAATATTAATATTCGCTGAGTTGGAGGACGACAACATTAAAAAAAAAGTTTTTCTCACAAAAACCCCCTTTTAAACCGATAGATCCTATGGCAGCTACAGGACATAGTCATCCGATCTAGTCGGTTTCAACATAAATATTATGCTTTCCCATTCTCCTACGAGGCTCGAAACTAAAATTTTCGGTGTGTCGAATAGTTTTGGGCAGAAGTGTAGTAAAAAGAAGACTGTGCAAAATATCAGCTCGATAGCTTTAAAACTGAGAGGATAGTTCGCGTAGAAACAGACAAAGCTAGATCGACTCAGCTTGCGCACTGATCATGAATATATATGTAGTTGCAACTTCTGAGCGTAATAATAATACGCTTTGCAAGGGTATAAAAATAATAGTAGATAGTTGGAAAGTTTTACAGAGGTCCCAAACAAAAGCATTTTTGATGGTATTATCGACAATGATGAAGCACAGACTCCAAACAGACAAGTTGAATCTGCGATGCAAAGAATTCCCCTTTTTGATGGGTTTCAAATCGTCCGTGTTAGCTTGTTAAAATATTTTATACAGTATTCAATTGGCAACATTTTTGCTGATAAATTGCAGAATTATCAAAAAACCGTCCAAAAATAATTTTTTTTTATTCATGGATTACAACAAGTAAAACGCGTAGTGTTTTGCTCTAAAAGCTTAAAAAAATTAATTAGCAGCTATTTTGGTAAAAAAAACTTGAGTACATTAGATAAGAAAATCAACAAAAAAGTGACTTTTTTGTAAATACACACTTTTGGAGCCGTTTTAGAGGATGTAGAAGTGTTTAGAAGAGTTGTTTGGTATCTCAAAAGCTTCACTTTTGCCAAAGAAAGTATGCGATAATTCCCTCAAAAAGCTTATATAAAGTGTTATATACATCTGCCACTAGACGAACATAAGTTAGTTAAAGGGCATAGCCGGATTTGTAGGGGAATCGGCCCCCAATGCTTTTAATTTTTTGAGTATGCAGTTTTAAAGTACATCAACCGAATGTAATTTAGCGATTTTTTTTAAACTTCTAGTACCAACCCTGAATTTTTAACAGCGATTTTTATCATTTCAACCACAATTTTATTTCGAGCTATCTATCCATTAAAAAACTTCAAGTTTTTTTTTGGTCAAAGCTGGTATGTATACCCTCCCCCAGGATAGTTTTTCAGATTTTTGAGCTGAAAACCGCGACCTACAAAAATCCGCGTAATTTTTAACACCATTTTTTTAAGACTTCTAGTTGAGGTTCCACTTTCGTTTTTTTCATGTCCAATTGTCGTTCCTAGATACAATTTCTCTAATTTTTCCAGAATTTTAAAAGTTGTGGATGGTGGTTAAAATTAAATAAAACAATAAAAATACAAATTAATTTGTACCTAATTGTCACTTTCGTTCTTTATTAATTAATCAAGTTATACACAGTGAAGGGGTCACTTCATCTTCAAGATGGGGTGAATGTGGAATCAGAGGTCGAAAAGGGAGAATTCTGATTCACCGGCCCGTCAATGACAGTAGCTTGTGGTTGTATACGTGTCAACCATGAGTCACCGAAGAAGAAATAGCCTACTTTGGGCACGGTTTTGTTGAAGGAAACAGATACATATGAAGTTGTACGGCAGCGGTAAGGGTACAAAGCATCTTTTAAGTATCTTAAGACACTTCAGGTCTGCAACTTGAAGTCACTACCAGGGGGGGAGACGGCACTGCGCATGGTACTACGGCTCACCTGAATGTACTGGCTACCACAACAGGAATAAAATCTCCATCCGAATCGAAAGCCGGCAAGCATTCACGGAGGTCAACCAGAAGCACCGCAGGAGACCGCCCCAAAAGTCAACAACACCCTCCCAAGATCTCCTAACTTGCTTAAGCTCGATGTCGGAACTTCAGGTAGTAATTTTAAACGAGAAGTTGCTAGTCTTGGAGGGAGTCACTATGCTGGCCATTCACTATGGCATGAAAATAAAACGAGAAGGCCAAGCTAACTTCGTCTTTGCCGAAGTTTATATACCCTTGCAAATGTTTTAATACATCAGAGATTAAGAAAAATTTTTCTAAATAAAACCCACTTTTCGACCGATAGTTCCGATGGCAGCTAGAAAATATAGTCATCCGATTTTGACCAAACCTTCCAAATCTGTGTAAAAGCATATAAAACTAATAACTGCTGAAGCGGGAGGCGTAAACATTAAAAACAAAAAGTTTTTCTCTCAAAAACCCACTTTTCGACCGATAGTTCCTATGGCAGCTATAAGATATAGTCATCCGATTTTGACCAAAACTTCCAAATCTGTGTAAAAGCATATAAAACTAATAACTGCTGAAGCGGGAGGCGTAAACATTAAAAACAAAAAGTTTTTCTCACAAAAACCCACTTTTCGACCGATAGTTCCTATGGCAGCTATAAGATATAGTCATCCGATTTTGACCAAACCTTCCAAATCTGTGTAAAAGCATATAAAACTAATAACTGCTGAAGCGGGAGGCGTAAACATTAAAAACAAAAAGTTTTTCTCACAAAAACCCACTTTTCGACCGATAGTTCCTATGGCAGCTATAAGATATAGTCATCCGATTTTGACCAAACCTTCCAAATCTGTGTAAAAGCATATAAAACTAATAATTGCTGAAGCGGGAGGCGTAAACATTAAAAACAAAAAGTTTTTCTCACAAAAACCCACTTTTCGACCGATAGTTCCTATGGCAGCTATAAGATATAGTCATCCGATTTTGACCAAACCTTCCAAATCTGTGTAAAAGCATATAAAACTAATAACTGCTGAAGCGGGAGGCGTAAACATTAAAAACAAAAAGTTTTTCTCACAAAAACCCACTTTTCGACCGATAGTTCCTATGGCAGCTATAAGATATAGTCATCCGATTTTGACCAAAACTTCCAAATCTGTGTAAAAGCATATAAAACTAATAATTGCTGAAGCGGGAGGCGTAAACATTAAAAACAAAAAGTTTTTCTCACAAAAACCCACTTTTCGACCGATAGTTCCTATGGCAGCTATAAGATATAGTCATCCGATTTTGACCAAAACTTCCAAATCTGTGTAAAAGCATATAAAACTAATAATTGCTGAAGCGGGAGGCGTAAACATTAAAAACAAAAGTTTTTCTCACAAAAACCCACTTTTCGACCGATAGTTCCTATGGCAGCTATAAGATATAGTCATCCGATTTTGACCAAACCTTCCAAATCTGTGTAAAAGCATATAAAACTAATAACTGTTGAAGCGGGAAGCGTAAACATTAAAAACAAAAAGTTTTTCTCACAAAAACCCACTTTTCGACCGATAGTTCCTATGGCAGCTATAAGATATAGTCATCCGATTTTGACCAAAACTTCCAAATCTGTGTAAAAGCATATAAAACTAATAATTGCTGAAGCGGGAGGCGTTAACATTAAAAACAAAAAGTTTTTCTCACAAAAACCCACTATCGACCGATAGTTCCTATGGCAGCTATAAGATATAGTCATCCGATCCGGTCGGTTCCGACATATTAGCAGTGTGTAGTAAAAAGAAGACTCTGTGCAAAGTTTCAGCTCGATAGCTTTAAAACTGAGAGACTAGTTTGCGTAGAAACAGACAGACAGACAGACGGACAGACAGACGGGCAGACAAAGCTCAATCGACTCAGCTCGTCGCCCTGATCAAGAATATATATAGTTTATAGGGTCGGAAATGAATATTTCTGTGCGTTGCAAACTTCTGGGCAAAATTATAATACCCTTTGCAAGGGTATAATAAATTCTTTTCCTAGCCGTGTCAAATGGCATTAAATGGTACAGGGGAGCTTTTGTAGAGTCTTTGTACCATCGAGGAATCGTAAAGCTTTCTCACAGCCACAATTTTCGGCGATGCTGATCTATGGCCTGTAGCAAGAATCGAGGTCTTAAAAATCAGAATTGTCTATTTACTGAAGTAGAAAAATATTTTAGAACTACAGGATACATATCGTTGAAATATGGGAAAGAGCCCGACGGCAACCAACGTGACTGAAGAAGCCATACCCGCGCAACCGGTTCCCAAGTCTGAGGAATATGTCAATGGTGTGGCGTATTTGAAAATCCTTCAAGTCCTTCTGACATATTAATCGCAAGCAGCGCTTGAAATTAATATTTCAGAAGGACTTGAAGGATTTTCAAATACGCCACGCGATTGACATATTTCTCAGACTTGGGAACCGGTTGCGCGGGTATGGCTTCTTCAGTCACGTTGGTTGCCGTCGGGCTCTTTCCCATATTTCAACGATTTGGACTTGCGAGACTAAGCCGCACCTTGGACATGGGAGCGGGGGTTGGCCACGGGGGTGCATTGCGCTGACCAAAAGTGGTACGCGGGCGAACTCGTTTGAATTTCCAATATGAAGGACCTGCCCACTATTGCGAGATTTGATCCATGCGCCTGTAGGAGTACTTCAGTTTGGAGGAACCATCTACAGATCTTAGATGAACATAGGTTTTTTCTTAAATCGGCAGTGATTCAGCATGTTCTGCTCCTCCTGAGAAAATTCTTCCGCATCCTGAAAATCTACCACCTCCAGCATAGGCTCCTTATCATCTGGAACGGGTTCACAATCCGCACTCATATCAAAAGCCATAGACAAATCCCGCGGAGTTTCAAATTCGCATTCCTGTTCTGGAACCTCTGGCTCCTTCTCGCCCTGCTTGCCTCGGGGATTGGGAGTGTCAGTAATGTGGTAACCGGTGTGCATAGTACGCAGAGTACACTTCTCCACAAGGGGCAATAGATTTCGTACCCATTCCGCATTGACTAGCTGCTCCGAGGGCTTATTTTGCTCACACAATTCCTCATAGCTTGGTATTTCCAGGTCCACCTCCTCGCTGTCCCAAACTTTATGATTGCTACGCAACAGCAGCTCAGAGTCCCGCGTGGGTAATATATTGTGCATCATTCGATCAGGGGCACTGATCGAACCAACCGTTGTGGTTAGTTTGCCAAACTCTGGATCTGGCAAGGGCACCGTCTCCAGGCGTGTGTTTTGCTTGGGTGCCACTGCAGTTTGCTGTTCCCGATTACCAGCTTCCGGATTGGTCACTTCTTGGACGCTATCATCCCGATCTGTCGCATTGAGCTGCTGCGCAGTTAACGTTCTGGCATTTAGGCTAGCCGCCATGCGCATGGCATCCAAACAGATCGAATCCACACGCAGGCCATACACTTTGGAAGAAGCCTCCAGCGAGAAGCCAGCCATCTGAAAGTTTTGCAACGGCTTATGATGGCGACTCAATAGTGTGGACAGGGGTGTCTATGAGGACAAATTCCAGGCATTATCCTTGCTCAGCTTATTCCCATTGTAGATATCCAAGCACTTGCGTACTGTCTCGTTCTCCTCGATTGACTCCAGGGGCGCCAGGCTCATGCGCTCTTGCATTCTCACGAGGGGTCTGCCCACGCGCCTACCGGCGCTCCGACTTATCATCATTGGACGACTCTTGGGTCAGTTCGTTGTTACTCCCTTGTTCCCCACGAAAGCTGCCCACAGCGGACCGGCGCAAAGGCGTCGTTGAGGGTGGTAAATTCATGTTGACTGAAGTAGAAAGATAAGGAGATCAGGACACAAGTGGGAATGATCATGTTGGTGTACTTAGTAGTTTCGTTTGTAATTTGTCAAATTTCACTAAGTTTTTCTCGTGTTTCTTTGTTTCTTCGTAGATGTTTGGCGAAAAGTTTACAGTTGATGGTAAAATGACGCCACAGTCGAAAGTTGCGGTACAATTCAGTGTTGCAAAACGCAATCCGTTGCAGCAGATAGTGATGCGCAAGAGTAAGTGATATATAAAATTCTTATATATGCTAACAAATGCAGTAATTTTTTTTACAATTTCTTATGTTAAACTATTTTTAGCTTTTCACTGTTGATTGGAGGAGGAAATGCTGCTTCCACTAACATGACTTTTTGTTAACTGACTCAGGTGTCCTTAAAATTTTAGTCGGCAACTTTGCTTTAGATTATAAGTTCTTAAGTTAAGAATCTTAACACATTATTTTAAGATTTAGTAATAACAACGTGTCAGACAACATTTTCTCTAAGGCTACTGTATACCTTCAGGTGTCATTTCTTAAAGGTAAGTGCAGACATGGTAAAAAATAAAATCTCCAAAAATCTGTGCCGAAGTGTTTTATATATCAGAGTTTAAGAACGCCAGCATTAATAGCAAACAATTTGCTAAATAAAACCCATATTTTACCGATGGTTCCTATGGCAGCTAAAAGATATATTGTGATAGTGAGATATGTGTGAAAGCATATAATATTAATAATCGCTGAGTTGGGAGACGTTATTATTAAAAACAAAAAAGTTTTTCTCCTTTTCCTTTTCTGACAAAGCTTAATCGACTCAGCTCGTCATGCTAATCAAGAATATATATACTCTATGTGGTCGGAGATGATTCCTTCTATGCGTTCCAAACTTCTGGGCAAAATTATAATACACTTTTCAACTTTATAAAAACCAAAATTCCACCGAAACGTGATTTGTGGTTTTGCAAAAAAAAAAAATGTTATTCAATTTATAAACAATTTCAAAAACCGTCAAAAACGAAAAATGAAAAAAAAGTTTTTTAAAAACGTGATGTCTCAGGTTTGGTATATCGGTTTCAAGTTGATATTGGTGGAAAGCATATTACTTTAGCATCTACTCAAATTATTATTTTATTAGTTTTTAAATTATTTAATAATATTAAGTAATTTTTGCTAAAAATGATATAGAATTTTTTCTCAATGTTAACCACTATGTTATAGCTTCTGAGGATATAAAATCTATTGCCCTAAACACAACTAAAATTACGGTGTTTTCGAACAAATGGAGATTTTTATAGTTTAAAAGATATTAATTTTTGAAGTTATAAACATATAAAAATATACCCTTAAAGAAAGCTTAGCCACTCAGTCAGTTTTAAAGCTTTTGGATTGAAACTTGACAAGTGTGCTTTATATTTATCAAGCTTTTTAAAAATGTCAACATAACGCAGATCGGACGACTATATAGCCCTCTACATGAGGGACGAAAACTTACCTCATGTTTGGCGACAAAAAATTTTCAAATTTTGCATTATATTTAAAGAGAAATTTGATAAAATTTGATTAATAATTTAAAAACGCATCATAAAACATATAACACAATCAAAAAATTTCAGTGGAGCATCAAATTAGCCCACATCAAAAATAAGGGAAGTTTTTAGGCGAGCGATTCAGCCCTGTTGTAACAGATGGAGCTTCAATTGGAACACCTGGTGCTCTAACTAGATTTTCTAATTGGAAAATAAAATCTCTAGAAGTTCTGTGGCACCAACGAATTTTTCGAGAGATTTACGAACCAACCGTCGGCAAAATCTTTAGAGATTTCTGTGACACACTGACTTTAACGACTTTCTTCACCGATAATGATTAATTTTGGTATTGCCACACCCCCATTGTTCCTCTCTGAAAATAAGAAATAGTCTAATATTAAGCGAAGAGTCTTATTATTTTTAATAATTATTTAGTTTTACAATAAGTAATTTTGAAAGTGCTTGAGAATTTGCTTTTTCATGGCTAGTTTTTTCACAGCTGACGCCAATAGCTGGTGAAGGTGACCGTATGTGTAAAAGCTATTTTCTATTGAAAGAAAAAACTTTTATTATTACCTCCCACCCAGCAGTCCAGCACACTAACCACTGGGCCACACACGGCCACAACAACACAGTGCACTGGGAAAAAATAAGCTGACATCATCACTCCCAGGTCATGAGATTAACTGCTTACCAGGGCTGTAAAAGAATGATTCATTTTTGACTTTAATTCACAATGAATTAAAAAAAAATTGAGCTAATTCAATTTTTCCAAAATCAGAATTGAATTGAATTTCATTTAATTTAAATGAATTTGAAACTTTGATTGTTCATTCATTTGATTTAAATCTTAATTAACTCAACTTCCTTCATTTTGTCACATTTTCCAGTTTAAAATAACTAATATTATTGTTTACCTTATTTAAAATTACGTTTTGTCACAAACTATTCTAGGGGCACGTATACCCTAATTGTAAATGTGGGAAATTAAATTCACCACACACCCAGCGGCCCGCGTGTTCTGGGCCGCTAAACTTCAGTCCGTACAATCACCGGTGGAACATATAAAGATCACGGTTGCATTCAATTCATTTTGTAATGGGTTTTGCTGTGTAGAATTATAAGTTGCAATTTATTTAATAAAATTAATGTTTTGCTTCACTTGACAAAAGGGGCATTCTCTATATGGTAAAAGTTTGTTGTTATTTTATTTTGATTTTTTTATCGTTTTTAGAACCAGTTTGCGAAACTAAGCAGTCAAATCTATCTGGTTTAAATATTTAAAAATATACAAAACCAGTGAGATTTGTATTTTAAATGTGGATTACTAGCCACGATTGCTGATTTTGCAGCACAAGGCATGAACTATGGTTCCAGTCAGTAATAATTAGGTTAACTATGGCCATGAAGGTTGCCGATTTAGTCAACTTTCATCACAACTTTCCAAAAATCTGTCAAGTTAATTGACTGTGTTAGCTTTACACATTTTTACACGCACTGTCACTCATGTATATTTGCAACAATAATTTTGAACTATAATTATTGTAAATTACGCAAGTGTTTACAGAAATTCATGCAAACTGAGTAATTTCGAAATATCGTGATTTTTATCAAGTAGCATAAATCACGTAGTCACGAGCCCACACCCAATCAAATTTAGGCTTTTACACGCACGTTCCCATCACTAAGGAAGAATGAGGAAGGGGAAGGAAAAAATTGGTATTGCCAGACGGTTTTTTTTTTTGCAAATTGGGATGGGAAAAGTATCGTGATTATGCGATATTTTAGTATCGCAAAAATATTTCAAACGATATATGGACATTTTCACACAAAAATCAACCAAATATATGTATTTTATTCAGTTAATCTATTAATGCTACACGTGTTTTTTTACGATTACAAACATTTTTATATAAATTTATTATAAACAAGTAAGAGTGTTGCGGTCGAGTGCCCCGACAGCAAAATACCCTGTCCCAAGTAATGTGGTTCCTATAGTTTTGAATTCCATATATTTTAAAATTTATTTCAATAAATGAGCAGGCGCACTTATGTACATATATTCGGTGTTATTGTTTGGATCTTATTGTGGTATACAGAATAGATAGATGTTGGGCCTCACTGAAAATATATTAAGTCACTAGGTTGAAACATAAAAATTGTAGCTCTAACAGTTTTTCGCGGTTAGAAGAAGATGGAGGAGGAATTTGGCAAACCTGGAGCAAACTTTATCTAGGTACGGTGTACACCTACATACATGCAAAAATTTGTGGCTCTACCTCTTATAGTCTGTGAGATTTAAGCGTTTATACAGATAAATAGACAGATTTTCGCAGTTTAAAGATGGCGGAGGAAGATTTTTCGAAATCTGAAACAAACTCGATGTGGGTACAGTATACACCTATATACATGCCAAACTTTGTGGCACTACCTCTTATAGTCTGTGGGATTTACGCGTTTATACAGATAAAAAGATAGATTTTCGCTGTTTAAAGATGGCGGAGGAGGATTTTTCGAAATCTGAATCAAACTCGATGTGGGTACAGTATACACCTATATACATTCCAAAACTTGTGGCTCTATCTATTACAGTCTCTGAGATCGACGCGTTCATACAGACAGACGGACGGACAGACGGATATGGCTAATGGCCTATTTCCACTATAATCACATATTTCGAAATGTACATATATTTTTTTTGAGCGTTTCCATATGATATGTACATATTTTGCAGTAACGCGAACATGTGAATAGCAAGTTGATAATTTGAATTTAAATTAATTGTGTATAACATCTTTGAACAAAATTCTACAGAGCTTAGATCAATAAAATCAACTTACATATTGCGAGACATTATTATTAATATGACACTATGAATACTTCTCAAATTGACAAAACACAATTTCAAGCTTGACATTGTTTAACGCATTTTTTGTTTTGCTTTTATTTGTGTTTGCTAAATAAAGATAAGGACAAGTTTATTAAATTCTTGGCTTTCTCTATGCGCACCATGATTTCCATAAAAGTAGTCGATTGTAGATCTAGCTTATCCGTTCGCTCTCACGGACACCAACACCAAATAATGTCATCTATGCCATGCCTTGTCCAGAATTCTCGTTTAAGGTTGAAATTTATGAGTGTTTTTCTGGACGTACCTTACCGCGACCAAGTTTTCCTTCCGCATGTCTGAGCAAGAATTCATATTAGTCCTGCCAAGTCACATATTTGCTTTTTAGGAACTTCTTAAAACAAATGCTTTATTTTAAAAGAAAACCATACACATTTAAAAAAAGCGCCTACCTGCGATCGCATCAGGGTTGATGTTTTGTGTTATCGATATAAAAATAGCTAGTATTGATGTTTACAACACTGAAAACATTCCGGGTGAATGGACACATATTTTAAATATGTACATATTTTTCCTATGGGAAATATGTTACATATTTTTAGATATGTGATAATATGTGAAAATATGTACATATTTGGTATAGTGGAAATAGGCTATAAATCGACTCGGCTGTTGATGATGATCAAGAATATATTGCTCACTTACTTCAATACTGGCATAACTCAAAATAATCCATTTTGAGAAAAACGCGCTTAAAGTTCTCAATTAGTTTAACCCATAAAAAATGATTCTTTAAGTTTCGAGTAAATCTAGTGAAATATTATAAATTTAAAATACTTATTAATAAAACTTGAATATATGATGTTTTAACTAAAAGCCGAAGTATGTTTGCTCAATATCGACTGCAGGACAACTGAGATATGACGCTCTTGCAATAACATGAAAATTAACCTGTAATATGGCTTCCTCACTGAAGCACATTTTCAAAAAAGTTATCGTCGTAAAATGCAATTTCCTGTCCTCATTGTGTTGATCTCGTGTGAAAAATATAAGAGATACCAATATGAAAATTTTATACAAAATGGTACATAATACAGCGAATACTTCCGCATCATTAAGTCAAAACTCGTGTTTATTGAGTTATGCCAGTATTGAAGTAAGTGAGCGATATTTACTTTATATGGTCGGAAACGATTCCTTCTACTTGTTATATACATTTGCACAAATTTTGCTCGAAAACGCAATAAATTTATATGCTTGAATACGCCGCGTTCTTCTCTACATATGAGCGGTGTTGGCCTGTGTTTCAATCCGGCAAAATGAACCAGATCATTTTCTCTTGGCAGAAAATGTTCCCCTATGGTCACACTAAAAATGTATTTGTTTACGAAAATTGTCAAATAAATTGTTTTTTGAATTCTCTTAATGGAGCTAAAATGTCGCCAAATAGTCTCTGTTCCTTATGTCTAAAGAATTCAGCGTTCTCCAGAGAACTGGATTTGATCAAAAACCAGCCATCCTCAGAGCTGCTGCAACAAATCTTTGAGAGCTACCTACTCAAGGTGTTTACCTAATATATTTATTAAATAATTGCACTAAGTAATCAATTGAATCGTAGGTGGAAATTTGAAACTCATCTACTTGCATGTGTGATGGCTGTATGTCTAAGGTACTAAAAATGAGCCAGATTCTAAGTGGCTGGCGACAGGCCCAATGCAGAGTTCAGTTGTCGGACTTAGGCTTGGCGGGTATAGGTGAGGATGAGGACGATGATGATGTTGCAGTAAACACAGAACTGTTCTCGAGCAGAGAGAGCTACGATAATTATAGTGATACGACTACCAGCCAATATGAATATGTAGAAGAGGAGGGAATATGCAACTAGATGAGCAGGAGCTGTCACATTTGGATCCAGAGGCGAGTCGGCAGGATAAATACCTTTTCAATTATCGTTGCCATTTATGTGGACTGATCTTGAATCGTTACTATCATCTGCAGGGCCACCTGCGTGCATTTCATAGTCCCAAAGCAATTGTAAGCTTCCTAGAAGTGGATAAGACCAAGAAATCCCGAAACAAATCGTTAACTGATTCTCAGTACGTTTGTCGCTATACGGATTTCAACCGGTTTTTTAGACGTCGCTTTGAATTAATATATCATCAGCTTTATCACATCAGTGCATTTCCCTGTACAGTTTGTATGATGCATTTCTCGACAAGAATAAATTTACTCAAGCATTTGAATTCCGGGCACAGCAACCCGAAGCCACCTGAAGTGATAATGTTCAAGGAACCAGGTCAGTATATTAAACTTAAGGAGAAGCCGGAGCCACCTGAAAAGATAACGTTCAAGAAACCTGGTCAGTTTATTACAATCAAGGAAACCACTAAGACTTAATGTATTACAAGAGATATGAATTAAATCACACTTGTACCCTTAGCCTATAAGCTCAATTATGTTCATGTTAAAATGCAGGAAAATAGTCGTAAATAAACGAAGAGGAAAAAAAAGATTTGATTGCCAAACCTACACAATTAAGTAAGTAGGGACAGATGGCGGGTTGTGAGTCACTTTTGACTTCCAAAGAGAATATTGCACTGATGCGCAATAAAACATAAATAGAACTCCTCAAAAAAGTGAAAAAATAAACATTAAAAAAAGGCATACAAAAGAACAGCCACCAGCAAGCCGCTGCTGTCACAAAATTTTAACTTTTCACTAATATTTCTTAATTCAGAATATGAAAAAAAATGTTAATTTAATGAAAAATATTCCCACAAATTTTTAAAATGTAAAAAAAATGACTCTGAAAATAAGTTTTTTTGTCTATATGACATATAAAACCCCGAAATTTGTTTTTTAAAACTAATGATAACCAAAGTTACATGCATCTTTTAACTAAAAAACAAAATTTATAGTACGAAAAATATTGATTTTTGAGCAAGTTGTGTTCGAAAAAGAAAACTATGATCACAACCCCCCCATCTTCCCCTAATATTTAGGGAAAAGACTTGTAACAGTGCATAGTGGTCGATATGCCGAATATTTTTTTATGGTAGTAATAAACACCCCAACAAAGAAAGCAACAAATAAATGTTATCAACAAACCCCAGACTTTGAAATAGTATGTAACTGCTAATATGTATGTTTCAATGGCAGCTATAAGATACAGTCAACCAATCCGGGCGGATTCGACATACTATTGTGATCAAATTGAAAGGTGAATTTTCTTATATTGTAAGAGAAATCTTGCGTACCATAAGTGGAGGCGGTACCGGACAGGTCATACCTATGATCAGTTCAAATTATTGAGACAGACGGTTTGCAAAATGATTTCTTCGGCTAAGAGCAAACATTATTGTAACAAATTTAATGCAGCAATAAATTCCAAACAAACCTGGAAAGAAATTAAAAATGCAGGCATTGGAAGTAAGAAGAATACCTGCCAGAACCCTGAAGTAGATGTAAATAAGTTAAATAACACTGTGATAGTCAAAAAAAAAGACAAGACCAAACTCGACGGTTTCCCCCTATTTCGGGTCCTACGAATCGAACTGCATCATTACTTTTTTGAGTTACAATCATGGTTTCATACAAAATTTTTTGTTGAAGTTTTTCATTGTATGGCAGCTACAAGAAGTAGTTATCCGATCCGGTCGGTTCCGACATATTAGCAGCGTGCAGGGAAAAGAAGACTCTGTGCAAAATTTCAGCTCGATTGCTTCAAAACTGACGGTGTACTTATAGCCAATATGTCGAAAAAAGTGAAACTTAACTTTAACATTTTATATAACATTTAACACTTTAACATTTTTATACACTTGAAAAGTGTATTATAATTTTGCCCAGAAGCTTAAAACGCATAGAAGGAATCATCTCCGACCACATAAAGTATATATATTATTGATCAGCGTGACGAGCTGAGTCGATTAAGCTTTGTCCGTCCGTCTGTCCGTCCGTCGGTCCGCCTGTTTCTACGCGAACTAGTCCCTCAGTTTTGAAGCAATCGAGCTGAAATTTTGCACATAGTCTTCTTTTCCCTGCACGCTGCTAATATGTCGGAACCGACCGGATCGGATAACTACTTCTTGTAGCTGCCATACAATGAAAAACTTCAACAAAAAATTTTGTATGAAACCATGATTGTAACTCAAAAAAGTAATGATGCAGTTCGATTCGTAGGACCCGAAATAGGGGGAAACCGTCGAGTTTGGTCTTGTCTTTTTTTTTTTTTTGAAAAAAACTATCACAGTGTAATTGTTTTGTGAATGTAGCTGTACCTAGTGTCTCATCTAATCCGTACTTACATGTTCTATCTTCTATTAGCTGCAATATTAGTTTTAGTTTTAGCTGTGTTAGTCAATGTGATGTCCTCGAAGCAATACTTAAAATAAAGTCCAACGCTGTGGGTCTTGACAACATAAATCCCAAATTCCTCAAAATTGTACTACCCCAGATATTACCACATATAACCTGTATTTTTAACTCAGCATTTACCCACTCAACTTTCCCAGATATGTGGAAAATTACAAAAATAGTTCCGGTTCCTAAATCAAAGGATGACTTCCGTCCGATAGCTATAGTACCTTTTTTATCTAAGGCTTTTGAGCAGCTTATGGCTGCACAAATAAAAAAGTTCCTCTCCTCAAATAATTTGCTGAATAACAACCAATCTGGTTTTCGCAGTGGAAGGAGCAGTACAATAGCCATTCTTAAAATAACAGAAGATATCAGAAGAAAATTGGACAACGGGGATGTCACTTTACTTACTCTTCTTGACTTCAGCAAAGCTTTTGACACCGTGAATCATGACATCCTCTGCACTAAATTATCTAAACTATACAATTTTTCAGATACCTCGGTTAAGCTTCTGTCCTCATACCTAATTAATCGTCGTCAAGCTGTTGTTACGTCATCTGATTTTTCACGTTTTCTTCCGACCAAGCGAGGTGTCCCGCAAGGTTCTGTCCTTGGCCCATTGTTATTCACCATTTATGTGAATGATCTCCCTTGTGTATTGTCAAATAGTGAAGTCCACATGTATGCAGACGATGTCCAAATGTATGTTAGTAGTCCGTTAAGCCAAATTAGTGACTGTATAAATGTGTGCAATAACGAGATTCAATGTATAAACAAATGGGCGAAAGAAAATGGACTTGGGCTTAACCCTTCGAAATCTAAATGTTTAATAATACACAAGAAGAAATTAAACCCGGAACATTTTTCTATTCTGAAAATTGATGACTGTCCCATCGAGTATGTTGACCAAGCTGTCAATCTTGGTTTCAAATTTAGCACAACGCTCTCATGGGGCGATCATATAATCCGGGCAGTTGGGAAAACCTATGGAATGCTACGACAGCTTAACTTGACAAGGACGTATCTACCTCAAAAAATCCGACTCTTAATTGCCAAGGCTTACTTGATCCCTTCAGTGTTTTATGGGGTAGAAGTCTTCGGAAAATGCGATGCTTTAAGCTTTAATAAAATGAATGTCCTTTTTAATAATATTGCGAGGTATGTTTTCAACATCAGACCGAGGAATCCCATTACTGATTTTGCAAACCAATTATTTAATTTGACACTGAAATCGTTCATATCCTTAAGGGTCCTAATCTTGCTTCACAAAATAATTTATACTAAGGAACCGTCCTATCTTTTCTCTATGTTAAGCTTTAGTGCGTCACAAAGGACAAAAAATCTAATTTGTACTAAGACCAGGCTAAAAAGTTCTGATAAACAATTCATTATCCATGCCGTTCGACTCTGGAACCAACTACCCCATTCCTTTAAAACAATTACTAGCGCATCTCTATTTAAGGCCAAAATTTCCAGTCACCTAAACACCACATAAAAAAAAAAAAAAAAAAAAAAAAAAAAATGTACTAATTAAGCTATTGCTATATATATTCCATCCATCTAAAAAATGTTTAAATCTTTAATATTATGTCTTAATTTTAACTATAATTTTCTTAATGTGATTATTCCTTATATTATGTTTAATGTTATAATAACTAAATTATTGTTCTCTACCGTCATGTTTTTCCCAAATGTTTTTTGTTTTTGTTTTTGCCAAATGTATTATTTAATTGTTGTGACTAGCACAATATTTATAAGTTTATTTACTTTTCGTGCTAGGATGTTTTTTTTAAAGAAAGCAAAGCCATCCAGAGTCATAGGACCTGACGGACTCGCTGCAATTACGCTCAAGCACACAGGACCGGTAGTTCTTCGATATCTAACGCACATATTTAACTCGATTTTGAAAATATTAATCATTCAAAACATTTGGAACACAGCAAAAATGATTCCTATTCCAAAACCCGGCAAAACAGCAGATCAAGGCTCCTCCTACCGCCCTATAACACTGCTATCACCTGTGATAAAAATCTTAGAGGCCCTACTTCTGCCAACCCTCAAAGACCACCTGATCCCTTCAGCGTCCCAACACGGTTTTCGAGCAGATTGGAGTACCACTTTGGCACTATGTGAAATCACTACAGCGGCCACAGCTGGACTGAATTCAGTAAGGCCGCACGAAAGATCAATAATTGTGGCACTAGACCTCTTTAAGGCGATTGACATGGTCAAGCACAACCTGCTTCTCGATGACCTTCTACACTCCAATCCCCCGAACCGGGTAAAAAGGTGGCTCTCCAATTACCCAAGTGAAGTTTAGAGGAGCAAAGTTCAAAACAAGAAAGATAAAGTTAGGAGTCCCACAAGGCGGAGTCCTATTCCCCATACTTTTCAACTTTTACGTGGCAAAGATTACACCTCCACCGACTGATGTTAAATTATTAGCCTACGCTGACGACTGTTCTATTATGTCCACCGGAAGAAACGTAACGGGGATCGAACTAAGGCTAAATTCATATCTTCCCATCATAGCAGACTTTTGTAGTAGCGGGAAACTCAGCCTCTCTGCCCCTAAATCATCTGCCACAATTATCATCACCTGGACCAAGGTGGTCACGATGTCCCTGGACATACGCATAAGAGACAAACCTGTGCCCACAGTCAAATATCTCAAGATATTAGGTGTAACCTTCAACCCCCTTCTGACTTTCTCTAAACACTCAGAAGATGTCATAAGAGAGGTGCGTAGTCAAAACAAAGTCCTTAAAGCCATTACGGGAAGCACAAGCACCTGGGGTAAGTATAAAGAAACTATCGCAACCACATACAAAGCGATAGGCCAATCAATGGAAAGTACCGGTGCGAAACGACCTACGAGTAGAGTTGCCAAACATTGTGAGGCACTGTCCCAGTACGCACAAATAAAATGACACAAAAATATAAATTTAAATTTGAATTTGAACCTAACGAACAGCTTTGGCGCCCTCGATCGATATCGATTAATAATCGATAGCTATCGAGAGCAACCCTACAAAGAACTCACAATGGCGTGAGCCGAGAGCGAGCAAAGCAGCAAAGGCCGGCACCAGCGCTTAGGAAGTCACTCGTCACCAGAGCTCGAAGCGCAAAGGTAAGTCAGCAAGAAGATCTTAGCATCGTAGTTTGCCAGTGGTAATGGTAGTATTTGTCGCGGATTGCCAATCCTCCCCAGAGTTATAATACTCTACGGAGACGTAGAGCATCCTCCTAGTTCTTGCATATCTTGGATTGCCAATCCTCCCCAGAGTTACAATACTCTACGGAGCCACAGAGCATCCACTCGTCTCTAAACCTTGGATAGCCAATCCTCCCCAGAGTTGTAATACTCTACGGAGCCACAGTGCATCCACTCGTCTCTAAACCTTGGATAGCCAATCCTCCCCAGAGTTGTAATACTCTACGGAGCTCCAGTGCATCCACTCATCTCTAAACCTTGGATAGCCAATCCTCCCCAGAGTTCTAACACTCTACGGAGCAGGGCCCCGTCTACACCCTTATTCTTAGATATCGCGCCACCGGTGGAGTAGGAAGTCCCGACCGGAGCCGGACATCGGAGTTTTTCAACCCCGCGGAACAGAGTAGCCGGAACGAGACACAAGGAACCAGGTACTGACGTCCCCAGGCGGAGCACGACGGTCGGAACCAACCCGGAGCCCCAGCGGACATCGTAATCCAGCACACCCCTTCTAAGCCCTAGAATTAATACTACAATATAGAACATCCTGAAATAAAACCCAAAGGGGAACACATTGAAATCTCGTATTGTTGTTTAGGGACTCTATTTACAGCAACCACGACTAAAAGAAATCCTAAATTTCTGTAATCCTGGACTCGGCGAGCACTACCCCGGCCAGAGTTCGTTACAACATCCTACCACTCCTAGAAACAGGAACTATCACGACAGCAACCTGCGCGGCCGCAAAATAGGAAGCCCACACTAACATGGTTGCCCGAACCATCGCGGCCTATCTAGACAATATTTTCCTGGGAGGCAGACCACCTCCCATAAACTTAGCCAAAGAGACCCTCCCTAGACATCAAAGAAGAACTCTGGCCCAGCTCCGCTTCGGAAAAACTAGTTTCCTGAACAACTACCTTGCCCGGATCGTTGCTTTTCATTCTTGAACCATTTGTTTGGATTTTGCATCCATCAATAGCTGAAATTGATATATATATATATACAGTACGTGATTTTAGTAAAGTAATTAAAATACTTACTACTCCACTTTGGAATCCCGACTTGTCGCGGATCGAATGGATCGTCAATAAAGGGGGTTTCTGCTTCCAAAGCGGAAAAACTCCAAGTAGTTTCATCATTGGTTTTGTATTTACGATACTTATTCAGACAAGTCTTCTTTTTGTGCCTCGTAAGATGTGCTAGCTTGAAAAAGCTAGTAAATGTAAATGAATTAAAATAATAAAAATAAAAAAATATATATAATCATAATCATACCGCCTGCCGCACTTGTCGCATTGAAAAGGCATCTTTTTTGCCGCATCGGGTGTTTTGCGTGAATCTTTGTCTGCATATGTCTGTCGTAATCACGTTTGGCTGCGAAGCTATTCGAATAAAATATTTTATATAAACATATATATACAAATTATAGAAAAATTACCTTCTGGTGCACACATCACATCTAAATTTAATATATTTTTGCCTGACACGCTTTGGCTTTTGCTTTGGCTTTGGCATTGCGTTTGCGTCATGCCTGCAACTACTGCCGTGATTCTTTAATTCGAATTGATTTACGAATTTAAGGTTGCACTGCAAACATTTTACACTCCGCGCGACAATACCTCTCATCTCTTCTTTGAGCTAGTAAAATTAAAAATAATAAAGATATTTATATTTTAGATAAATAAATAATAAATGCGGTTTTAGAAGCTTACCTTCGGTCCAAGGGAAGGGCGACTACATCCAACTAATTCTAAGTTGCTCTCCTCTGTCATTCGGCTGACAGGATGCAGAAGACGGTAACGGATTGTCTCAGTGGCAAGTGGCTGCAATGACAAAAAAAATTACCATAGAAATTAAAAAAAAGATAAGACTAAGATCTATATCTATTTCATTTGTCTCTTATTTTCTATTGTAGATCTTACCATATCAAAATCTGAATCTGCAGGTTCAGCACTAACATTTTCAACCTCCTGATCAGAATCCTGCAATAATAATAAAGAATATTATCAATATTACTTAAACTCCCATATAATCGGGAGATTTTAACTTACATCACTAGTAGATCTTCCATAAATGTCCATAAACAGCTGAGCAGGTGGATGTGGATCTGAAGGATCAGGAGGATCTGAATGAGCAGGAGGATCTGAATGAGCAAGTGGATCAGAAGGCGCAGGAGGATCTGAATGAGCAGGTGGATCAGAAGGCGCAGCTGTGCATTCGACATTGATGACACTGAAAGGAAAACAAAATAAAGCTGGGAAAAAGGACTTAGGAAAGGACTTACTCCTGCTGCTTCTCCTTTTTGTCGCTCGGCAGTAAGGCCGACACTTGCACATCCGACAACAGGTGCACTTTTTTATAGTGCGTCTTCAATTGGCTCTTTAATTTGAACGCCTTTGAACACAAAGTGCAATTGTACGGCCGGACACCGGAATGCGTTAGCTCATGCCTTTTTAAAAAGGCTGGCGCAGTGGCAATATAATTGCAAAAATTGCATTTGTGCTCCATCACACTCGCGGTTTGGTTTTGGTTTACAGAAATAAGTATGGGTTGCCAGCATGTTTTTCTAGGGATCGCACTTTCATTTTTACTCTAAATTCGCCCGAATTTTAAGCTAAGTTCACACTGGCAAATAATTTGACAAATTTTTAAGAAATTTTTATAAATATTTGGCTAAATAGCCATGATTGCAGATTTTGCAGGACTTAAATCATTAACTATGGTTCTATTCACTAATAATTTGATCAAATATGGCCGAAAAGTTCGCCACTTTGGATAATTTAACCAAATTTTCCTAAAAATTTGTCAAATTATTTGCCTGTGTGAACTCAGCTTTAGAAGAATAAAAAATTTTATAACAAAATTTAACATTTGACTTCTTAAGTTTATAAAAAAAAACATTTTAATAACTTGCTAGTAAATTCGCAAGTATTTCAGTAGTGATGTTAAATAAATTTTGCATTGATCTTTTCCAACAATGTGGCAACGCCGAAGCCAAAATAGAGGTTGCGTATTGAGCGTCTACCATCACTAACTCTAAATTTTGGAAGCTTGCAAGAAATTTCGCGATTGGTTGTGGAGTGCGTTGTACTTTTTTCCTGTGTCCCTTTAAATTTAGATTTTATTGAAATCTAATAAGTGATTTAATTGTTGCCGACCTCTGCCGTGTTTGTGATTTGATTTATTTTTCCCGATCTTCGACATTTGCCTCTGATTTGATTCCTCTGATACTGACCGCTATATATGGATATATGGATATGGATATGGACATGGAAATGGATATGATTATGGACATGGAAATGGATATGATTATGGACATGGATATGCACGAAGAGGGTGCAAATATAACATTCCAAGGGGAGACCATTAATGTTGTGGAGCTGTTCCCAATTTTTCGGCACTTCATGACATTAAACCCGTATTGGAGCATTGCCGAATTAATTAAGCTGTAAGTGAATGAAACCAAAGATACTAAGATAATGTAGTGTAACCAGGCAACAGGCCACAATTTTTGGATGCATTTTGTGTGGGGCTGTAGGTATAAGAAGGGTTTTTATACGCTGTACCAGCATCAATATAGCCATGTCCATCTGTCCGTCCGTCCGTATGAACAAACAGATCTCGGAGATAGTAAGAGATAGAGGTTTGACATGTATGGGACAAATGTTTCTTATAGCTGCAGGCAGATCAAGTTTATTTTCAATTTTTTCCACGCCCCATCCCGCCCCCGCAATTCGGAAAAAAACGTTATATCTCCTACAGTTTTAAAGATAGACGAATCGTACCTTCTAGAGATAGTTAGTAATTAGCAAAATTGATCGATTTGCAGAAGAAATGATAAATATCGGATCAGCGGTTCTCAAGTTATGAGCAAAAAAGTACTTCGCCTTCGCCCCACCCCTTCCCACCAATTCACAACTAACACCACACAATCTTAGAGAGAGAGAGAACGAGAGAGAGAACGAGAGAGAGTGAGAGAGAGAGAAAAAGAGAGAAAAAGAGAGAAAAAGAGAGAGAGAGACTTTGAGATGAGCGCAGCACCTGCATTGCATTCAGCTTCTACTCCAGGTACAGAGTATGTTATAGTCGGGCTTGACCGACTTTCTCACTTGTTTTTTCTTTGAATATTTTGTTCTCCAAAAATTCCGAAATAATTTTTCCTCGATGGACCGCGAGTTATGAAGAATTTACGTGCAAAATCAATTGGCGGTCATCCATGGTTTCTTTTAAAATTAATTTTGAAATTTGCAGTATTTGCACCAAAATTATGCATGTGCTTTTCTTGAAATGTCAAATTACTAAAAATAAATATGAAATTTGTGAACTTTGTTGTGTTCAATTGATTTGCGTACTTCTGGTACGTACGTTTGTTCAAAAATTGTGATTAATTTGGCTTGTGCGGTTGGTGAAACTACAATTTCGAAGTTTTTGTCGATGTCGGAGTCCGATGTCTTTGATTTCCTTATTAGTGATAATGCCATTTTAAAGGAAATCAACTGTCCAAAATCTGGTGAAGTGTGCAAAATTTCTTCTAAAGGTAATTGTCTATTATATGTCCTTCCTCTCCAAAAATTCCTTTGCAAAATTTCGTCTAAAGGTTCGAGGACCGTATTTCGTTGCCATTCCGTAGGACAAATGGACAATGGATAGTGGTCGCTCACTTTCGAGCTCACGCAATGCAGAGCCAATGTCCATCACGTTCTCTTACTCGCTCGATACATGCTCGATATTTATCGATATATGAAATAAGGCGCTTAGATTGAAATAAATATCCGTTACCTGTTTTAATTTCAACGGTGGGTTCCTTTATTAGGCTAATTGTTTTAGTGCGCGACATTTTGACACGAGTCACAAAAGTGAAAAGTGATTTCTTATCTATTGCATTTTGTACATTTCCCCTTAAAATTCAAATTCTAAAGGCGGCGTAGCAATGTACTCCGCTTATCTGCTAGTAATAAAATAATTATAATTGAAACCAATATTTCTGAGGGAGCATTACCTCCATAATATCTATTCAACTTTTCTTTTGTTTCTTTCGCCGTTGGACCAATCAATAATAAATGTACCACTGCTCCGAACGCTTGCCCACCCATCGAAATAAGTTGTCCATTCCGAAAGCGAACGATTTAGTTTGTCTGATTACCGAGCTTTAAAAAGAATGGACTATATCAGCGGTGCCACAGAAATCTCTTCCAACCAAACTCCAACCCAAAACCAATTCTCGGTGTCATAGAAATCTCTTTCGATAGGTTTTAAATTTAGTAAAACTTACCACCCTAACTATTTTGATAAGCAAAATTAGTTTTGCAAATGCACACAACATTATTTGTCCGCATAGGTTGCATCAAATGAATTTAATGTTTTAATCGTTTTAATATTCAAATTTGCTTAACAATTAAAACCTACCAAATATAGCGCCCTCTACTTATGAAGTCGCCATCTGCGTATCGCCATAGGTACCAGCAAGGGCTAAGATTTGTCAAGTTATATTTGATTGGTGTAAAATTATTTTTAAATTTAATTTTTTGAACATATGGCTTAAAGAATTATAATTTAAAATGCATCATAAAACTATTCCATGTTTTTCTCGTAACTAGAAAAATCGAAGTTTGTTAGAGATTTGATAGAGATTGACCATTAACATGGACAAAATCCTTCCCACTAGATTTTCAAAAAGGACATTGAAATCTCTTGAAGTTCTGGGACACCGACGGATTTTTTTCAAGCGCTTTGCAAACCAACCGAGGCCAAAATCCCAGGAGATTTTTGAGACCTCCCCGCATTTTTATTACTTTGAAACTTAGAATATTATTTTGATGCGCAGAAGTATAAATTTGAAACTAATCTATTTTTTTAAGTTCGAAAATTCCAAGAATGGCATGGAATGTAATGAATGGAATTGGCGATGCTTGACAAGTCACATTTAGTGTTTTAATTTATTTGCAAACAATTCTATATGTAGTTAAAAGTAAAAGCTTACGGACGACACTTACCCAGACGAAGTGATGAAGATATACCGATGTGTTCCAGAAATCTCTAGAGATTTAGGGGTCAGTTGTTTTTGAAAACAACCAATCCAAATGTCGGTGTTCCACAAATGTCGGAGATTTCATTTTTCGGAGTTAGCTTCGGAGTAGCTGCCAAAAAACAGCTGACTGGAAGCAATTGCGTTGTTACTGCCAAGGCAGGGTTGTTGACTTCAAAATAATTTGAATAATTGTAGGATACAAATTATTTTTGAAGTTTCTAAACCAAATGCTGAAAGCGTTTTTGGTATGCACTGAGTTCCAAACTAATAAATCATTTTGAAGCCATTAATACTCAATTTTATCGGGTTAAGAATTTAAATAAACTCTTACCCGCCAAATAATTATTTTGTGTTGACAACCCTGTTGCTTAGAAGTGAGTGGAGTGGACAAAAATAAATTCAAAAATGCCCGCGGTTGCATTAATTGCTTTGTATATTGCTGGGGGAAGGTCAGTGACAAGGGAAACAAAACCTTTCCAAGAGTTTTAGAAATGCTGCAATTTTTTGATTTTTGATAAAGCGTAAGCTTCTTTTCTGCCGAGATATGCAACTGCTATTCCATATGGCATTACTGCCTCTTCCTCCGGAGTTCAATGTTGCCACCATAAAATCATCCTACAACTTTTAAAAATTAAAATAAATATAAAAAGCGAAGTTAAAAGTTACACCGCTGACAACTTGTCTTCCATTTCGTGATTTGAAATTATCGCCGACATAATTTATCGATAGGTTTTTTTCGATACTTCATTAAATTATGCTTTTAAATCATATTTTATTAACCTGCTCATTTATCCACTTAATCTTGTTAAATTTATACTTCGTTTAAGAGTATAAACATTTAAGGCCCATACGGACATCCGAAGTTCGTAATTTAGCTAACTTCACCTCATGTTTCGTCGCCGTGGAACGTAAGAGCAGTGTAACCAGACTTAAGAAAAAATTACCCCAAAAAATATGTTTGTGATATTTTTAATTTAATTGGCGGTGGGTCACACTGCTCGATCATTTGTATTTTGTTTTGATGCCTTTTGACTTTTTGTTGTTCACAAAATTAATGTCCAAATGCTTGGGGTGGAAAAGATAAAAAATGACAACTCGCTCTTTCACCGCCAAAATTAAAAACATTTTTTTGTCATGCAAAAACACTTTCAAGCGATTTTTTCGCTTATGTTTTTCTCCCATGTTCTTTTTATACTCTGTACCGAAGGTACATAGAGTATATTAAGTTTGTGCAAAAGTATGTAACAGGGAGAAGGAATCATTTCCGACTATATAAAGTATATATATTCTTGATCAGCATCAACAGCCGAGTCGATATAGCCATGTCCGTCTGTCCGTCTGTCCGTCCGTCTGTCCGTCCGTCTGTCCGTCTGTCCGTCCGTCCGTATGAACAAACAGATCTCGGAGATGGTAAGAGATAGAGGTTTGACATGTATGGGACAAATGTTTCTTATAGCTGCAGGCAGATCAAGTTTATTTTCAATTTTTGCCACGCCCCCTCCCGCCCCCGCAATTCGGAAAAAACGTTATATCTCCTACAGTTTTGAAGATAGACGTTTCGTACCTTCTAGAGATAGTTAGTAATTAGCAAAATGTATCGATTTGCCGAAGAAATGATAAAGATCGGATCAGCGGTTCTCAAGTTATGAGCAAAAAAGTACTTCGCCCTTGCCCCACCCCCTCCCACCCATTCACAACTAACACCACACAATCTTAGAGAGACAGAGCGAGAGAGAAAGGGTGAGAGAGAGAGAAAAAGAGAGAGAGACTTTGAGATGAGCGCAGCACCAGCATTGCATTCAGCTTCTACTCCAGGTACAGAGTATGTTATAGTCGGGCTTGACCGACTCTCTCACTTGTTTTTACTTTCTTTTTAAATCATTTTAGCTAATAGCAGTCCAGCTGATCGAGGCAGGTAGAAGAAGAGTGACTTGACATGGTGCATTTTCAATGCTGCTTCAGCTGGTCAAAGCACAATAAGGCCCACAGCCATCTTACATAGTATCCACAAATGTGCTGCTAAGTGCAACATTGTCTGTTAAGTGTAACTTTCAACTTCGCACCTCCGTACATGCAAGAAGTTCCAGAGGCGAAGTTGTAACTTCTGCTTCTTCTTCCCTCATTTTTTGTATGTAACTTCTCGCAACTTCTGATGTCCGTATGGGGCTTTAATTTTGAAAAGAAAATTAAAACTCCGAAAATATTATTGTCAAATTTGGAGAAGTTGGCAGGTTTGCTTGTTGTTGCTTTCTGCAGCTGTCAGACCATTGCATTGTTTTGGTGGACAATATTTTCAAATTCATTTTTTATTACTTAAAACATATGAAATCTTTAATAATATTAATGCAATTCGATCAGTTAAGCATTCAAGATGTGTTCCTCATATTTGACTCAAATTTCTTTATTAGCAAAACATAGGCCAAATGTCACCAGAAAATGTGCAACATTTGAAAACAACCAAAAGAGGTTTCAGGAACACCGACAATTGCTTTTGGGTTGCTTTTGGGTTGTTAGAGGTTTGTAGAACACCGCCGATATAAACGGATTTCAAATGGCGCACACTTACAAGGTAAGCTTAAGCAGCTAAGTATAAATGTTGTTTTGGTTCTTTTTTGCCAAGATATGTAAATAACAAATGTAACTATTCAGGCAGAACACATAACAAGCCACAATGCTGACAAAAATCGTCAAAATCGAAAAAGTGGAAAAAATTGTTTTTTTTAAAAACGTGATATCTCAGGATTGGTTTATCGGATATGTCTCAAGTTGATATCGATGGAAAGAATTTTACTGTATCTACTCAAATTATAGTTTTATAGATTTTTAAATTATTTAATATTATTAAGTAAATGTTGCTAAAAATTATATATAGGTTTTTTCCAGTGTTAACCACCATGTTATAGCTTCTGAGGATATACAATTAATTGCTTAAACATAACTTAAATTTTGGTGTTTTCAAACAAATGGAGACTTTTATAGTTTAAAAGTTATGAATTTTTAAAGTTACAATCAAATAAAAAGATGCCCTTGAAAAAAGCTTCGCAATGCAGTCAGTTTCAAAGCTTTTTGATTGAAAGTTGGCACGTGTGCTTTATATTTATCAATGCTATGATTAATTGAATTTTGTTGTGGAGTAGGATGGCTAGAGCTTGCAAAGTAATTTATAACACTACTAAATTCAGCATTCGTATGGTAGCTATAAGATATAGTCGTCCGATCCGCATGATGTTGACATTTTTGAAAATTTCAGTTTTACAAATTATTTTCTTTCTGAATGCAGAACATACTATAGTAGCACTGTGCAGTGAATTTAGGGTCAAGCGACATTTTCTTTATAAGAGGGCACCAATGTACATTTGATTAATATTAGATCTCTAGGATAAGCGATCTAAGCTCTGGGTTTGATAACATTGTGCAAGCATGTGAGCTGCACAGTTGATTCTTGTATGATTTTGTACAACTTTTTTATGTTTTTGCCTTTGATCAAATTGATCGCTAATTAAAGGAAGAATATTTTTCGCTGATTTCTTAGAATTATTTCCGACCATATAAAGTACATATATACATTCTTGATCAGCATCAACAGCCGAATCGATAAAGACTTGTCCGTCTGTCCGTCCGTCCGTCCGTCCGTCTGTATGAACACCTAGATCTCGGAGACTACAAGAGCTAGAGCTACCAAAATTGACATGTTGTCTCTTTTATCTGCTCGCAGATCTAGTTTGTTTCAAATTTTGGCCACGCCCACCCCCGCCCCCACAGTAGAAAATGTTGAATACCTCCCACATTTTTTAAGATATCGAGTTATTATCGAGTTATTACTCAAATTTATACTAGCAATAACTATAATCCCTGAAATTTACGTGAAGATCGGATAATATATAGCCGAGTAAAAATTATGTTGCATACTTTTCGGATGTACACCCTCAGGAACGCAGGAACACTGTTAAACATGTTTTTTCATGAGTAACGGGTATATCGAAGTCGGTTAGACCCGACTTTAACTTAAGCTCTCGTTTTTAGCTTGCTTTGCTCTTGAAATAATTAAAATTAAGTATTCAGGGAGCTATCGATAAAAATACAGAAAATACGGATCTAGTATTTTATCGGTATTTAATCGAGGCCTTTTTGTTGAAAGTGGACTTTCAACAAAGGGATCTCCAAAGGGCTTTGGCTCAAAAATTTTTGTGAGTTTGTTTTTTATGGAGTTTTTTATTATGGCAAGTTTTTGGTGAAAGTGTATACTAGGCTTAAACGAAAACTAACGCTTTGGGCAATGTGACCATACATTTTACAATCCGGTCACACTGTCCCAAAACAAAAGAATTGCCACTTTCAATATTTTTGCATTGGCAGTTCTTTGGTGGAAGTGTATACACTTGGCCCTCGCTTAACACGGGGGTTACGTTTCTAGAAATCCTCGTGTTAAGCGAAATCGTGTTAAGCGAAACATGGATTCAGTACAAAATAAGGGGTTACGTTCCTGAAATTCAAAATTGGCAGCCAACAAATTTTTTATTGTTTAAATTTGGTCTGCTTTTATTAAAGTTTCATACATTTGTTCAAAATTAACCAAAAGTTGTTATGTATATGCTTTAAATAAATGCATAACATTCATGTTTTCAAAATTAAGTTGGTTTTAAATTAAAAAAAGTTTGCTTCATATAACTAATTAAAAGGTTAAACTTTATAAAAACTCAAAAATGTTAAAAAGTAAGGAGATCATATGTTTCTATTTATATAGAATTTGAAATGCATTTGGTGGCATTTATAGTTTAAGCCTGTTTGGTTTAAAATGTTTTCTTTTTTGGTGGCTCCTTATCATTTTCGATTGTTTGGCGGCTCCTTTATAGCACTCCTTATAAGGCAAAAGTATTTTTTCCAACTCTCTCTTAAACTTAAGTCGTCGTTCGATGACCGGATCTGAATTTAAAAAGCACGATTCCAAGCTGCTAGCATATGCAAATTCTTCTTGGAGCTTTTCTATCGTTAAACTAATCGTATCGGTTTCTTCAGAGCAGCTGTCATTTGAAATTGTTTGCTTCATTCACAGCAATCTCAAGCAATGATTCGTCATTAATTCCTTCATCTTCAAACAACTCTTGCAAGTCGTCGAAACCTTCACCTTCAATCAAGTGAGCAAGGTCCAATATATCCTGGAATCCACGTTTTGGCACTTCTATTTCATAGCTTTTAACAATTTCTGGCCATAATTACCTCTAGCATATATTTAATGTTGACACCTTAATCTCTTTTAAAGATAAGTTTACCAGCTCAAGGCTATCTTTAATAGAAAATGTCTTCCAAGCACTGGTTACATCGATGGAGTCAGTTTCAGTTATATCCAAAATCCAGCGTATAGAGCGCCTGATGTAGTATGTATTGAAAGTGTAAATTAAACTCTGATCCATTGGCTGCAGTAGTGATGTTGTATTAGGTGGAAGATATTTTATTGTAACATTCGAATGGCTTAAATCTTTAAATAATAATAGTGCTTTAAAGTCCAAATTCTTCTTTTTTTAATATTTTTCAACCTCAGGTAAAAAACAATTCAAGAACCAGTCTTTAAATAGTTCTGCAGTTACCCAAGCTTTGGAATTTGATTCTAGTAAACGGGCAATTTGCTCTTGTCTATCCCTTTAAACGCACGGGGATTGAAAGACTTATAAACAAGCATTGGCTTTACTTGAAAGTCGCCTACACAGCAAAAGTGTAAAACGATCTTTTTGTGCCTTAAAGCTTGGAGCTACTTTTTCATTCTTTGATAAAAAAGTTCGATTTGGCATTATTTTCCAGCAAAGTCCAGTGTTATCAGCATTGAAAACTTGGTCAGGCAAGAATTCCTCTTCTTCAATGAACTCCTGAATTTCTTCTGGGTATGTGAGAGCAGCTCTAACATCGGCCGATGCCGCTTCGTCCTTAAATTTGAGGCTATGAATGGAGAACCTTTTTTTAAATTTCTCGAACCATCCATAACTATTTTCATTCCATTTTGCTCGAGCATTCCATAAATTCTGAGTGCTTTTTCCTGAACGATCCGCTGGCTTAAAGGGATCTTTTTTTCGTAGCTATCGTCAATCCAAATGCTAAGTGCTCTCTCCATTGTTTTTCAAAATTGGTGCACGTGCTCTACTGGTAAATTTTGTAGATATAGATGACTCAATGCTTCCTGCACGTCGTATTTCAGTTTCATTTTTTTGATATTGCGAACTGTTGCCTCATTTAAATCAAGGCTTCTTTCAATTTCCGTGGCATGTCTAAGCGGTTTAGAATTTGTATTTTTGTTTCTATAGAAATGACTTTTCGATTTAAAGGAACTCTGTTATTTCTTTCTGCAATTGTAAAAACTGAAAATATTTTTTTTTAACTATTAACTTTTTGTTTCGTCATGCTGTACCACCTTTTTAAGTACCACAAAATCTTTGACTTTTTATTTACGCGTCTGCAAAGCTCAAGAATCTTTCACCTACTTAGAACACTCACATTTGACAGCAAAAAAAAAAATATATATATATAGATACTTTGCAATCGTGTAAGAACGAGGTTTTTAGCGTGTTGAAAGACGGATGGGAGCAATTTTGTAACCGTGTAAGACCGAGTTCGTGCTAAAAGAGTCCGTGTTAAGCGAGGGCCAAGTGTACTAAGCTTCAACAGAAGAGTCGCTCAATAACTACTTCGCGTATATTTACACAATTACGCTTTTACACGAGCTATTGAATACCCTTAAAGTGACACTTGAGACACGCAGCGACGAATGTTGGCAATCTGTTAGTTTTCGATTACTATCTCTCTAACGGAAAGCAGCGTTTGTATTACATTACATTTTCGACAGGCGTAATGCATATTTTCGACAGAACACGTTGATCTCTGCGCCGCTGGGTATATTTCAAAGTTTGAATTGAAGAAAGATATTTTGGACCTCCGGGTTCTATTGTATTAATTTTGTTTGATGATTTCACACGTTCTTTTCCTTAAGTCGGTCAAGGTCAGACGGGTCAAAGACAAACTGAAAACATTTTCAGCCTTTCAAAACCTCAGCAGTTAAACCATTCTTCTCTCCCCTCTATTCTGTTTTTTAAGCCACTTCAAACCACTTGAACAATATTATTTTTCCGTTTCATTTCACGCGTTTCTGTTTCATTATGCGAGCTGTCAGCAGCAGGCGAACTGTTTCTGTTTCACTTTTCACACCATTCGCCATGCGACTCACGTACGAACATGTCCCTCCTCCTGCTACCCTTACCATCTATCCACTACAGCAATAAACGAAACCCCAATAGGCCTTCGAATTACATGCGCCGCACTTTTTATGGCCCAATGAAGGCAGAGGTCGATGCAAAAAAAAAAAAATTAATTTTCCAACCAGTCCATTAGGCTAAAGACAAAATTCATGAGAAGGAAAAGAGACATCAAATTGGTAGAAAATTTGCATTTGGCATCAACTATTTTTCATGGTCCAATTAGTTTCCATTTTAATGCCCGCATCCCAAGTTGGAAAATTGTCAACTTGTCAGATGTCAAATGACCCAAGTCCTCCTCAACTTTGCGTTTCGTTTGATGTGATTTGATTTGTTGTCTTGGCAGCATAATTGATTGATTGTGGTTGGTCGGGGGCGGAGATGCTTTTAGACAACACTCGCATGTCTTTTTCGCTAGGGCCATGGCTAAATAAATAATAAATCAGCCGGTTGGCAGCTTTGTTAAAAAGTTACTACGATCCAAAGCCGCTTTATGGGTAAACATATTGAAATTTTAATGTAGCCAAGTTTGTTTGACAAGAGCTAAAGTCACAGGAGATAAAGCACATTGTGTCAGTGAGTAAAACAGACAAAAATTAGATTCGATGTACATAGAATAAATTTTCGATGTTTGAATGTCCCCATTTTTACAGTAAATTTTACTGCGAAGTTTTGTTATGTGTATTGTTTTTATACCCGTTACTCGTAGAGTAAAAAGGGTATACTAAAGTCGTGCAAATGTATGTAACAGGCAGAAAGAATCATTTCCGACCATATAAAGTAAATATATATATATATATATATATATATATATATATTACATTTCATTTCAGGTGAACCAAACTGACTTTCCTTTACTTAAAAGATCTTTTTTAAATACTTGTGCATTCATGCAACGTCCGTGGAGTCCGAAAGAGTGTTCAGCAAGGCGGGACAAATTATTTCGGACAGGTGAACCTGTCCGAACCTGTTATGTGAAGGAGGAAAACATAAATATTCTTTTGTTTTTGAATCAAAATTTTTGGATTAAATAAATATAATTTTCTTGTTTACTTTACAAAAAAAAAATATTTATTTAGGACGATATTATCGACGACTATCGATAGCACTATCGACACTATCGATGGTTTGAGAAAAACAATCGTTGGCTATCGATGGCGCCGACTATCGATAGTTCTACACCTCTAATCCATGGCTGCGACATCTATGCAGATGTAGCTTTTCATTTTGCCTATAACAACATTAAGAAATCGCTGCTAACATTTGTGTAGATAGTAAAACAGTTTAATCTCAACAAACTGACCGAGCAACTGCGCGAGCAAGCACCGAAGCCCTGATTTTACGCGCACGCAAACTCAACAAATCCATCGAAACCAAGCCGACTGTGTATCATGTATCAAACAGTATTAAAATTATCCTCAGTATTTAAAATAATGAAAAAATGTTAAAACGAGAAAGGCAAAGCTAACTTCGTCTGTGCCGAAGTTTTGATACACTTGAAAACGCTTGTCTCAACGGTTAGCGAGTTCGACCAAACTTCGCAGATCAGCTTAAAAACATTTAATATTACCCATGACCGTGATTGAGAGCGGTAATATTGAGAAAAAAAAACAGTTTTTCTCATTAAAACCCATTTTTCGACCGATCATTTCTGCGGCAGCTACAAGAAGTAGTCATCCGATCCGGTCGGTTCCGACATAGAAGCGTGCAGACAAAAGAAGACTCTGTGCAAAATTTCAGCTCTCTAGCTTTAAAACTGAGGGACTAGTTCGCGTAGAAACAGACAGACGGACGTACGGACAGACGGACGGACGGACAGACGGACGGACAAAGCTTAATCGACTCAGCTCGTCATGCTGATCAAGAATATATATACTTTATGTGGTCGGAGATGATTCCTTCTATGCGTTGCAAACTTCTGGGCAAAATTACAATACACTTTTCATGTGTATAAAAACGAGCAATAGTTAAAAAAATGAACTATAGTTCAAAAAATTGAACTATAGTTCAAATGAACTATAGTTCAAAAAATGAACTATAGTTCAAATGAACTATAGTTCATGAAAAAATGAACTAATGAACTAGGTCATTAAAATGAACTAAAATTTCCAACTCTAGTAGGAATCATTAAATTCCTTAGACCATCGTTTAGCAATTCCGAGAACTCCCATTGCCTTGTTTGCGATGACTGATATATGACTATTGAAACATAACTTGGGAACAAGAGTGGGATAAAACCTGTGGAATATCATTTATAAAAATGTTAAATAGTAAGGGGCCTAAATGACTACTATGGGGAACCCCAGATAGTACATTAATAAAGCTGGATAGTACTGATTTGAAACGAACTCGTTGAGATCGATAACTTAAGTAAGACTTTATCCAGTTGAGGAGGATTGGTGGGAAGCCGAGCGGACACAATTTATGTACTAAGAGCTCGTGATTGACTGAGTCAAAAGCCTTACTAAAGTCAGTATAAATTACATCAGTTTGTTGCTTATTCACAAACCCATTGTTTACAAGAGTAGTAAATTCAAGTAGAATTGTAAAGACAGAGAGGTTCTTCATGAAACCTTGTTGAGATATTGATATTACCGAACGACAATAATGTTGTAGTTGGGGAGTCAGGATATCAAATATAAAATCTGTATATGTTATAGCCTCCTTCAAAAATTGTGCAAGAGAAATCTTTAAAAATTCCGGAAAGGTAAAAAAACGAGAACTTTAAAAATATTGCCTTAACTATACTTGCTGTTCCAGTGACTCAGGTATCACCTTTTCAACACTTAAGTTTTATCTTGTTGAAATTATGTGAAATCATTGAAAACTTATAAATACAAGCGTTGGGAGCGATAACATTGAAAACAAAAATGTTTTTCTTACTTAAACTAGTTTTTCAACCGATCGTTCCTATGGCAGCTATATGCTATAGTCATCCGATCCGGCCGGTTCCGACAAATGTCCAGCGTATTTGTACCAAAAGACTTCGTGCAAAGTTTGGTTAAGATAGCTTTAAAACTGAAGGAGGAGATAGCATAGAAACAGACTGACGGACGGACAGACGGACATGGCTATATCAACTCAGCTCATCATGCTGATCAAGAATAGATGCCTCCTTCCCTGCGTTACAAACATCCGCACAATTTCAACATACCCTCTCCAAGGGTATAATAAGGATTAATAATATGCAATATCGCTCTCCCATTCAAGTTGGGGCTCATCCCGAACCTCTCTTGATAAGTTGGACAGATTCATATTTCTTACCGCAGTGGCAATTCGCTCTGACGCGGCTGCGGTTATGCTCGCCTGAAAAGTTCCTAGGGAATTGGAAATAAGCTGTTGGACACGATCCTCTGATAGACCATTGTTATTAGATTCAGGCCGAACTCTGGCACGCGTATTGTCACGTCGAGAATTCAAACTTGACCCTGGTGTGTTTGTATTATTACGTACTTGGGATCTAGTATTAGCTCGAGGTTTTGGAATGGTTCCTGTACTGGCTGGGTTTGGATTAGCCAAAGCAATTTGGTCACTCTGTGAGTTAGGTTGAGCTCTGCGCTCAGAGGATTTGCACTTCCTAACCGCCATTAAAGCTCTCGAACAAGATTGCCTACAAATAGGACAGGTTTCATTGCTCTCCAACCAGTCTAAAAGGCAAGTCCTGTGGTACTTATGCTTGCATGGTGTTTCCAGAATTTCTGTATCAGCACTAGTGTCATTGCAAATTGTGCATAAAACTGAAACATCGCTTTGAAGAGCAACTATATTTTCCGTGCTTCGTCTGACAGCCATAGCTGCTAAATTTTAGAATTTTGAATAAGGTAGGAGTATGGACAAGTAAGCAAATGTCAATATAAATGTTGAGAGTATTCGATATTAATGTTTGTATTAATTGGCTATCATAACTTGAACGGGACTTATCCTTAAGTACTAGCACAGCAAAACGTATATATATATATTTGATAAGTAAAGCCCATCCTCCGTGAACAGAAACTAAAATTCAAAAAGTGTGTGATGGTCTATTCGAAAAAAGAGGTACATGCCAGAGAATTCCAGAATGAACAATTCTCAATTTTTAACGAAAGGATGATAAATAATTAAACTTTTTAATTACGAGGTATAGAACCGACACCAGTTCAGAACTATAATTCCACGCATTTCCATGTAAAATCATATTTTGGATGACCTTCGCTAACGTATTATCAAAAGTCTAACATTTGGCATCATATATCTACTGGTCTAAGTCCGACAACGATCAGAATCTCAGCAATTCCAAGTTAGATATATAACACAACCAGAATCTATTTTTATTCTCAATACAAATGGATGATGTTTGATTGGCGGAAAAGATCAGGAAGGAAAGTTTGGAAGCGCGGGGTAAATACATAATTTTACAACCATATATTTCGGATTTGGCCTTTTTCTTTCTGTGTTTTCGCCTTATCGGCCCCACGTTGGGCGCCATTTATTATGTAACGAACACACGAAGCGTTGCTTCGGCAACACACTCTGTCTACTAAAAGGGTCGGCTTGGCTCAGGGACATTGGCGTGGGTGTTGTGCTGCTTCAGCAAGGTGTTACAATAATAAAATCGTAGACAGAGACAGGGTATCAAAACGGACAATCGAACCAAACAATTATCAGACGGAATCGGACAGGCTTAGTCATCAAAAGAGGAGAACTGTGATGGTAATAGTCTCCATCTTTACCCACCCAACCTGTAGAATCAAAGAAAAAGGTTACATGATCCTACCCAAGACGAACTGCTGTGATAGACCCTAGGGTTCCCTACCCTTAATGTTCACCTACTAATATGCCGATGTGATCATTGGGCCCAAGATGACGTTGACAAGATGGTGAGGCTGTTCAAAGATATAAAAGTATATTAAGTTTGGAGATGCCTAGCACGAATTTTGTAACTTCAATATCCGACTTACATACACATTTTTACAGCAAATTGTTTATATTAAATATCTCTAAATTAATTAGTAAGTATACACTCAAAAAAAAAATCAATCCATATGGGATCAAATCAATCCTAAGCGGTAATGAAAACAACGTAATCCCGGATATGCTTGACCCGATCTGAAAAAAGATTGAGTTGATCCGACTTTTTTAATCCTAAGAAGGATTACATATATCCCGGGGTAATCCTATAAAAGATTGAATTGTGCAAAAAATTCGAGCACAATTTAATTTCGAAGCTGGATCATTTTATGCCTATTCTAGGTTAACTTAAGCTCGATATGCAATATTGATTTGATCTCAGGAAAGATAACTATTCTTCCTCTCCTCCGCCGCCATGCCATTTGCCATAGGACATCCTCATACACTTGAAAGACCACCCACACCAGTTTTGGTTAATTTAAGACTTCTGAAAAACATAGAAATAAAACACGAATGGAACGGCATATCATCGCTCACCACCATACCCATTAGTTGTTGCTCTCGCTCTCTAATTTATGGGCATGTGATCTCGAAAGGGACTGTAGTAAGCACATTTGGAATGATACAAGCTCGAAAGGAACGGACCAATCCTTAAAAGATTGAATTGTGTATAATATCCTGGTAATCGAGATTGAATTTTCAAGCTCGTGCCGGGCTTACTTCAAGATTTAAAAGATTGCAAATATCTGGCCTTTTTTTTTCTGTGTAGAAAATAGCATAGGATTATAAAACTATATCTTATATCAGCAGCAACAATTGAATTCGGTGCAGGTTGAAATTAAATTCCGCATTTCTATGACATGCAAAAGCTGGTGCAAGGAACAATCAAAACAAAGCAGCTGAGCGCTTATCTATACGCACTTAGCTCAAAACAAAAGAACAACTTAGTAATTATGATGTGAACGTCATCATCATGACCGTGAACTTGAAATTTGCGGGGGAAACAAAATAGGAAACTCTTTGCTGCTGCTCATTCACACTAGCTTTGGTGCATGATAATTTTTAAGATCGCTATGGGTGCACTTGCTGAGGTGTATGCAAATCGAATTTTAGGTTGTACTTATTGCCGCTCTATATGTTGATATATTTATATGCAGACATTCAGATGATTATTCCATGGGATGAGAAATCTCCGATTGAGTAGGGCAGTGACCAATGTAGGTGGAGCAGGTTGTCCGCTTGCCACGTGAGTGGTAGGGCGGCACACCCCAACAGAGCTAGCGATGCCAAAGATGCGAATGGGCCACGGGTTGGGGATGTTAATGATGCAGTTGAAAAGGCAAAGCCCAATTGTAGTGCCTGACTACTTTGGCTGTGGCTTAAGCCCTTAACCTAAAGGCCTGCTCACACCTTTAATTTGATTGAGCACTTTCACTTTTAATTGCACAGCCGACTGCAAGACGATCGCCTTGTAATTAAGGAAAAATTAGCACTGTAAGGTGGCTTATGTGTGACACGTGTTTTTGTTTATTTTATATTGACTAGCACAGACGTCTCTTCGGTTCGAATGATTTCTGATCTATGATAGCATGTGCTTAAGCAAATTAGTCTGTACCCCCAAGCTGGGCAGATCTTTTGCTTTAGCATAACTGCATAATCATACAATTGGTCTGTTGCTAGTATGTCCTTAAGTAGGGTGGTTCAATAATTTCATACAAAAACTGTTCCCACATTTTTCGGTACATTATTTTAATTTATTTTGGTGCAATATGGCATGCATATTGTTAAAATCAAAGTTTGAAACCAGGAAAAGCACCCTCACAAGATAAAGACAGATTCAGAAACATTATGTCATACATATACAATTATGTTATGTTAAATACTATTAATTAAATTTATTTTAGTTTAAAGTATGTTGATGTTGTTCTTGTAAGTGGCTTGTGAGTTTTCCCTAAATGTCTGTGGGTTCCAAATTGTCTTAAGATCATGTAAAAGATGATTCCAAAGTCGAATAGCATACGGAAAGAATTGTCGATCAGAAGTGGAAAATTTATAAATATTTCGTACTAATTATGTTTTTGGTTCTTAGCGAAGAAGCAAATCTAAACTTTACATACAGATAAGAGGGATGTTCAGAGTTAATAATCTTGTGCAGAAATATTAAGACCCGCAGATATATCCAGGAGTCAAAGTTGATGTTATATATCTGTTTAGCAAAAGTTGATATCACTCACTCACTTCAATACTGGCATAACTCAAAATAATCCATTTTGAGAAAAACGCGTTTAAAGTTCTTAATGGATTTATCACAAAAAAAATGTTTCTTTTAGTTTCAAGTTAATTTAGTAAAATATTCTAAATTTTGCAAGTCTGAAACAAACTTGATCTGCGTGCGGTATTCACCTATGTAAATGCAAACATTTGTATCTCTATCTCTTACAGTCTCTGAGATCGACGCGTTCATGCAGACGGACGGACTGATCAAGAATATATATACTTCATAGGGTCGGAAATACTTCCTTCTCCCTGTTACATACATTTGTACAACTTCATGATCCCCTTTTACCCACTTTTAGTGGGAAAGGGTATAAAAACGAGAAAGGCAAGGCTAACTTCGTCCGTGCCGAAGTTTTTATACACTTGAAATCGCTTGTCTCAACGGTTAGCGACTCCGACCAAACTTCGCAGATCAGCTTAAAAACATTTAATATTACCCATCATCCGATCCGGTCGGTTCCGACATATTAGCAGCTTGCAGACAAAAGAAGACTCTGTGCAAAATTTCAGCTCGATAGCTTCAAAACTGAGGGACTAGTTCCGGGAGTTTTTCTTAAGAAACTTTTTTGAAAAATCTTATTTTTTTACTTCTTTGATTATAACTTTTAAGAAATCAGAATTCCGAAGTTAGCTTCCCTCTATTTTTATACACTTGAAAAGTGTATTATAATTTTGCCCAGAAGTTTGCAACGCATAGAAGGAATCATCTCCGACCACATAAAGTATATATATTCTTGATCAGCATGACGAGCTGAGTCGATTAAGCTTTGTCCGTCCGTCTGTCCGTCCGTCCGTCTGTCTGTTTCTACACGAACTAGTCCCTCAGTTTTGAAGCTAGCGAGCTGAAATTTTGCACAGAGTCTTCTTTTGTCTGCAAGCTGCTAATATGTCGGAACTAAATCTTAAAATAATGTGTTAAGATTCTTAACTTAAGAACTTATAATCTAAAGCAAAGTTGCCGACTAAAATTTTAAGAACACCTGAGTCAGTCAACAAAAAGTCATGTTAGTGGAAGCAGCATTTCCTTCTCCAATCAACAGTATAAAGCTTAACATAGTTTAACATAAGAAATTGTTAAATATTACTCGCAATTGTTAGTATATATTAGACTTTTATATATCACTTACTCTTGCGCATCACTATCTGTTGCAACGGATTGCGTTTTCCAACACTGATTTTTACCACAGCTTTCGATTGCGGCGTCTTATTGACATCAATTGTAATCTTTTCACCAAACACTAGCGAAGTCAAACAACTACGAAAAAAAGAAGCAAGAAATTTAGTTAAATTTCACAAATTAAAAACCAAACGAGTAAGTACACCAACATGATCATTCCTACTTGTGTCCTGAGCTCCGTATCTTTCTACTTCAGGCAACATGAATTTACCACCCTCAACGACGCCTTTGCGCCGGTCCGCTGTGGGCAGCTTTCGTGGGGAACAAGGGAGTAACAACGAACTGACCCAAGTGTCGTACAATGATGATGAGTCGGAGCGCCGGGAGGCGCGTGGGCAGACCCTCGTGAGAATGCAAGAGTGCATGAGCCTGGCGCCCCTGGAGTCAATCGAGGAGAACGAGACAGTACGCAAGTGCTTGGATATCTACAATGGAAATAAGCTGAGCAAGGATAATGCCTGGAATTTGTCCCTCATAGACACCCTGTCCACACTATTGAGTCGCCATCATAAGGCGTTGCGAAACTTTCAGATGGCTGGCTTCTCGCTGGAGGCTTCTTCCAAAGTGTATGGCCTGCGTGTGGATTCGATCTATTTGGATGCTATGCGCATGGCGGCTAGCCTAAATGCCAGAACGTTAACCGCGCAGCAGCTCAATGCGGCAGATCGGGATGATAGCGTCCGAGAAGGGACCAATCCGGAGGCTGGCAATCAGGAACAGCAAACTGCAGTGGAACCCAAGCCAAAGAAGAAAGCACGTAAAGTGGTGTCGACTGTCACCAAGAACAAGGAGACTTTAAACGCACGCCTGGAGACGATGCCCTTGCCAGATCCAGTGATTGGCAAACTAACCACAACGGTTGGTTCGATCAGTGCCCCTGATCGAATGATGCACAACATATTACCCACGCGGGACTCTGAGCTGCTGTTGCGTAGCACTCATAAATTTTGGGACAGCGAGGAGTTGGACCTGGAAATACCAAGCTATGAGGAATTGTGTGAGCAGCACCAAAATAAGCCCTCGGAACAGCTAGTCAATGCGGAATGGGTAAGAAAACTATTGCCCCATGTGGAGAGGTGTATTCTGCGTACTATGCACACCGGTTACCACATTACTGACACTCCCAATCCCCGAGGCAAGCAGAGCGAGAAGGAGACAGAGGTTCCAGAACAGGAATGCGAATTTGAAGCTCCGCGCGATTTGTCTATGGCTTTTGATATGAGTGCGGAATGTGAACCCGTTCCAGATGATAAGGAGCATATGCTGGAGGTGGTGGATTTTCAGGATGCGGAAGAATTTTCTCAGGAGGAGCAGCACATGCTGAATCAGTGCCGATTGAAGAAAAAACCTTTGCTCTTCGAAGATCTAAGACCTGTAGATGGTTCCACCAAACTGGAGTACTCCTACCGGCCCATGGATCAAATCTCACAATATTGGGCAGGTCCTTCATATTGGAAATTCAAACGAGTTCGCCCGCGTACTACTTTTGGTCAGCGCAATGCACAGAGTGCTGAGGCCAAGCCCCGCTCCCGGGTCCAACGTGCGGCCCAGTCTCGCAAGTCCAAATCGTTGCCATTTGGGGAAGAACCGGACGACGACTCTTTTGAGGTGTTGGATGCCAACACTAAATTGCGTAAGGTTAACTATCAGAAATGGGATGCCCGGAAATTAATGTTGCCCACAAAGTTCCACATTCCGGAAGACTACTTCTTTACCTATGATCTGGCTCCGTGTTTGGGGGTCAAAAGACGATTTGTTGAGGCAGAGGAATGTGAAGAGCAACTGGATTTGCTTGAACGCGAGGAGGTAGTGGAGCTATTTGACAACGAACTGTTTGCTGCCAATGCGCCTGGTTCACCAAATGACTCTTTTATCCCCGGCAATGATGCCTCCCAGCTTCCCTCCTGCAATGATACGGTTCTGGACATACCTAACGATTTTGAAGGGCCACCCACACAAGTCACCAAAATTGTGGTGCCATTTGCCAAGCGGGCCAAGGTGATTGATATGAAGAATCTCAAGCAGAACTGCAATTCCCTTATACAAGAGCAATTGCTTGCCAATGTGAACGAAGAAGCCATACCCGAGCACCCGGTTCCCAATTCTGAGGAATATGTCAATGGCGTGGCCAGCTTTCAGGAGATGTATAAAAATCTACCCAGTTCGTGCTCCACCAAAGTGGCCGATTCTCTATCCGTTCCGGTGGCCATGTATGCTGTGCTTCATTTGGCCACTGAACAACGCTTGAGATTAATTCCTCAGAAGGACTTGAAGGATTTTCAAATACGCCAAATAGGGGAACGTGAGAAAGAAGGAGACCCAAATTAAATTTCAAAAATGCACAGTAAAAAACGAAGCTCATAGCAGTAATCTTAAAACTAAAAACAAACAAAATTCAACTACAATGAACAAAAAATTATTTTATAATTTGAATGAAGAGTCAAGACATACCCTTATGTTCGTCTAGTGGCAGATGTATATAACACTATATATAAAAACTTTGGGGGAATTACAAAGAAACTTCTTTTTATTTTGTACTATTTTAATTTCATGTACAGTCGAATCCGACTGTAAAATAAAATTAAACTAACACTGAAGAAACATTTTCCTCTAAAAATTCATTAAATACCTACTTAATTACAGGTTGTTATTTAAGTGGTTTAATTTTCCGACAGGTATTGGATTATTTAACTACCTATATATAGTTTGGTATATTACTAGTTCGGGAAATAAAATAAAGCAGGTATGCCCATGGGCAATTCAACACTTTATTTTCCTCAAATTCAAGACACACTTTGAAATAACCAATGGCAACCTTAAAATGATATCATTTGATGCAGCTTTTTCAGATAAATTATGAGGTTGTTGTTTGTTACTAAAATTATTTAACATAACACGAACGATTTTAAACCCATCAGAAAGAGAGATTCTTTGCTTTGCAGATTCAGCTTGTCTGTTTGGAGTCTGTTACTAAGTTTATACACAGAAAATTTATTGTAAGTAATGCCCTTCGAAGTATGCAAACTTTATATCCTTTTATAATCATCAATTTCAACGTAGACAATTGTAGTCAGGTACACGGAATATTCACCCAAATTGTCGGACCAATTAAAGGTATAAAACATAATTTAGAATTTAGCCAAAATAGAATAAATATTATTTTCAATTAAGTCTGTTTAAGAGCAAAGCATACTTTTAAAGGCATTAATCACAATAAATTTTGAGTGTATAAAGGTAGTATGTGCTGAATTCTTGTGGGTTGTGTTTAATTTTCACGGGGAAAGTGGCGTCTGAAAGGGAAACAAACATAATACAAACAAAAATGCTTTTGTTTGGGACTTCTGTAAAGCATTTAAATAATCAGCTATTATTTTTATACCCTTGCAAAGCGTATTATAATAACGCTCAGATGTTGCAACTACATATGTATTCTTGATCAGGGCGACGAGCTGAGTCGAGTTAGCTTTGTCATTTGCTACTAGGGTTGTCCAAAATATTATCGATATATCGAAATATCGATATTTTTGCCCAAAATGACGAATATCATTATCGCATATTTGTTAGAGGCGATATATAGGAAATCGAATATTTTTTGGTGATGTTATTGATTCAGCATTCAGTTCTGTGCTCTTGTGCTTTGGACATTTAAGACAAAATGTTAAAAAGTTATTTAATTAAAGTTTAAGCACAGAAATCGCAGTGCAAAAAAGTTTTAGGGATCAGTGAAAACTCAACAAATATAAAAGCGCACTTAAAGCAAAGCATGGAGATGCTTGGCTGAAATGCAGCCATCAACGTAAATCTCTATAAATATAAAAGAGAGTCTCCTGATTCACTGACTGATTCACTGACTGATTGGCAATCATCGCACAGCCTAAACGGTAAGAGATAGAGGGCTGTAATTTAGACAGGAGTTTCTGTTAGTGGTGAAAGTGCGTACTAAGACTGGGTTTTGGAAAATTCCAACCGAAAAAGTCGGAAAAGCGTCGGAAAAGTTTGTATGGAAACAATGCCATTTTTCATCCGGTTGACTTGACTTGGTTTGTAAGCATAGTACGCGAAAAAAAATTCGACATGTGTGTTCCCGATTTTGGAAAGTCCGCCCACGAGGAAAATGGCCGAAAAATTCTGCATGCAAAAAAACTATTTTTCATCCGATTGGCCTGAAACTCGGTTTGAAAGGATACAATACGAAATAGTTTGAAATGTGATTTTTCCATGTCGGAAAATCCGCCCCCAGGCGTGAAAATTCCCGGAAAATTCCACATGCAAAATAACTACTTTTCATCCGATTGATTTGAAAATCGGTTTGTACGGTCAAAATGAGAATTCATTTTTATTTTTATTTTCCGATGCTGGAAATACAGCCGGGATGCCCACTGGGAAGTGGTTGGGAAGTGGATGGGATGTGGGTTGGATGTGAGGTATGTGCTGTATGTTGTTTGGGATGTGAGTGGTATGTTGTTTTGGAAGTAGGTGGTAAGTGGATGTGAAGTGTGGAATGTGGCGGGAAGTGGGAGAGATGTGGGTGGGATGTGGGATGGATGTGGGTGGGATGTAGATGGGAAGTGGGTAGGATGTGGACGGGAAGTGGGTGGAATGGGCGGGAAGTGGGTGTGCGTTGGTTCTATACCGTTGAAGGCGCAGCGAAGCGCGACGGGTTATTTGCTAGTCTAAGTATAAATGATTTTGAATTCTGGGAAATTGGGCCCTTTGTGTGTCAAATTGGCTGCTATTTATGCAGTTTTTATACCCTGTACCCATTGAAAATGGGTTTGTATGTAACAGGGAGAAAGAAGCATTTCCGACCTTATAAAGTATATATGTTCTTGATCGGAATCAACAGCCGAGCAGCCATGCAGAGAAGCTACGTAAACGACGCTCGTTCGCCCCAATGACATGGATGGTGCGACATAAGGCACTCTCTTTCGACCCAATGTCATGCATGGAGCGACATAAGCGAGGCTCCTTCAACCCAAGAGAGATGCTTCTCTCTTTACGGCAATGTATAATATAAATATTTCACGTTACGTACTCTTCATCATAAATTTTAATAATTAGTGCGCATTGCAATGGATTCCACTTGCATGTTGTGAAATATATTGTTGATAGGGTGTTTGAGGATTGAAATACCTTTTTTTCAAATCCTTTCCTATTCTTTGCACACGCTCTCTCACGGAAGAAAATTAGAGCGTACGCCCCCTCTCTCTCTCTCTATAACAATTTTGACAGGCGTCACGACTCATCACCGTACAAAGAGCAACGCTGGGTTGACGTATATAGACCGACTGACCCCAGCCGTACTAGAGGGTTTTTTAAGCGTTTATGTGTATGTGTGTGTTTGTCAATTGTAAAGGCTGTTTCGAAGTCGAGCTTCTCGACTGCAACGGTCTTACTTGTTATTATTTAAAGAAGAGGTCGTTGCACCAGAGCAATACAATTTTTATTGAAAAAATAACAGAGGCCAGCTAACTTCGGCTCGACCGAAGTTTATATACCCTTGGAGCTTGATATATGCCTGACAGTTTGTATGCCAGGTATACTATATAGTGGTCCGATATCGAAAAATCTTCTTGAAATTATGTAAAATCATTGAAAACTTATAAATACGAGCGTTGGGAGCGATATCTTTGAAAACAAAAAAGTTTTTCTCACTAAGACTTTTTTCAGACCTAACTTTTGTATGGCAGCTATACTATATAGTTGTCCGATTTTGACAAGGCTTGGTGAAATTATGTGAAATCATTAAAAACTTATTAATACGAGCGTTGGGAGCGATAGCACTAAAAACAAAAAAGTTTTTCTCACTAAAACTAGTTTTTCAACCGACAAATAACGGGGAGTAGATATACTAAAAACAGAATCACTTGCTGCAGAGTTCTTTAATTTTTTCAGGAAGTTTAATGCGCTGATCGAAAAGTAAATGATGATGTTTCACCCCCCAAGATAGCGCCAGATCCGACCCAGATCTCACCCAGTTCTCGCCAATGTCTTGCCCAGATCCCTTCCAGATCCCATTCAGATTCCATCCTGATCCCACCCAGATCACACACAGATCCCACCCAGATACCACCCAGATCCCACCTTGATCTCGCCCAGATCCTTTCCAGATACCACCCAGATCCCTTCCAGATCTCACCCCGATCTTGCCCAGACCCGTTTCAGATTCCATTCAGATCCCATCCAGATCCCGCCAAGATCCCACTTAGAAACCACCCAGATCTTACCCCCATTCTCACCCAGACCCCGCCCAGATCGCACCCAGAACTCAGCCAGATCTCCCCCTAGCTCCCACCCAGATCCCACCCAGATCTTACCCCCATTCCCACCCAGATTCCACCAAAATCCCACCCAGATCCCACCCAGTACTCTGCCAGATCTCGCCCAGCTCCCACCCAGATCCTCATCTAGATCCCACCCATATCGCTCCCAGATCCCGCCCAGATAAGATTCCACCCAAATCTCTCCCACATACCACAAGATCGCACAAAGATCACACCCAGATCTTTTCCAGAACCCACCCAGTTGCCCCTCTACAGCATCTTTCCTACCTCTTCACTTCCCCCATCTGCCCATCCTCTTGTGTGTGTGTTTGCCGGGAAACTGCACAAATCAAAACAACACAAAATATGAATGACGTCAGCATCACGCGACGTAGAAATCAAATTTTACTCCTACTAAAATCGTCCGTACCGAAATTAAAGATGTTTAACTTAAAAAAAAACTTACTATCAGGGCCGTGCCAAAATTCCAGGGATGCACAAAAAATGTTTTAAACCTGTAATTAGAGTTCATGGTTCTATATTCTTTCAGAGGAATTAAGCTTTTTACCAATATTCGAACATTTACTTTTTGCCTTTATGACAAAATTTTGGCAATTCCGGCCAGTGCACAATCGGGTGAAAAACAGTTTTCTGCATGCAGAACTTTCCGGCCATTTTCCTCGTTTTCCAAAATACGGAAAACACGTGTCGAATTATTCGCATAAAAATGAGTTTGAACTTGATCGGATATAAAACAAAAAAGTTTCACTCAACAGTTTTCCGTATTTCCCGACAGAATTTTCCAAAATCCGATCTTAGTATTCACTCTCAGCATAAGATAAAACTACTGTGAAAAACTCAGCTTCCCATCTTGTATGGTTTAGGCTGTGCTGCGCCCACCAGGCAGTCAAGTTCAACTCTATTATATTTATAGATAGAACCAAAATCAAGCCACATACTATCCACATTCTACCGCCCTCCCACACAAATCCTACCCACTTCCCGCCAACAACCCACCCATTTCCCACCCAAATCCACTTCATAGTAGGCATCCCGGCTGAATTTCCAACATCGCAAAATTAAAACACAAATAAACTCTCATTTTGACCCTACAAACCGAGTTTCAAGCCAATCGGATGTTTGCTCAATATCGACAGCAGGACATCTGAGATATCATTGTAATAGGACACTTTCCCAATGAAACTAAAAGACAATCTACAAGAATTCAGCAACCTCAACCTCAAACAACTACCACATTATTTTTCTAAAAAAGCTGCATCAAATGATTGATTTTTAAAGTTGCAGTTGGTTATTTTTAAAAGGTTTTCTTAAATTTGAAAAAAATACAGTGTTAAATTGCCCATGGGCTTGAAATTATGTCATCTTTTTATACCCTGCTTTATTTTACTTCCCGAACTAGTAATATACTAGTAATATATAGTTAAATATTCGAATACCTGTCGGGAAATTAAACCACTTAAATAATTACCTGTAATTAAGTACTTAATGCATTTTTAAGGGAAAATGTTTCTTCAGTGTTAGTTTAATTTTACTTTACAGTCGGATTCGACTATACGTGAAATTAAAATAGTACAAAATAAAAAGTAGTTTCTTTGTAATTTCTCAAAGTGTTTATATATAGTGTTATATATATCTGCCACTAGACGAACATAAGGGTATGTCCAGTGGCGTACCGTGTAGTTATGCCGCCCGGGGCGGAAGTCGACTTTGCCGCCCCCCTTCCCCCTTGAAGAGTCCTAAATTTTAACCTTTTTTCTATAATTACAATAAAGTTTTTCTAATTCTTTCCATCCAAATCTTCTCTGTAACATAAAGGGACGTACGCTGGATTTTGATTAGGAATGACGAAGGCCTTAATTGTGAGGGGAGTATTATTTTGCAAAAGTTGCTATCATTATTGGAAAAAATTCGCCGTAGGCGAAAATTTTTTCGCAAAATCCGCGGAAACGTATTTTACATATGTTCTTAACCAAAATTTAAATACAAATTGACTTCGATGGGCCGAAAAAAAATTGTTTTGAGGTCGAACATGGTTTTCTAGTTTGATGGCAAATGCGTTTCGAAATTAGTTTTTACTCCAAAAAAAACGTTCCTTGTAGAGGTTTTTACTGGAGGCTGATTTAATTGAACGAGTTGGACTACGTTTTTTGAAAACAAAACTCAATGGCAGTATAGAATTGTAAGCTCCAAAAATTCGGAAAATATCGCGAAATAGATGGACGCGAACTATGATGAATTAATGTGAAAATATTTATTCTTGTTTGATAATTATTCTTTTATAATTAACACTATACATTGTTTTTTTTTAGTCCATGTAACAAACTATTACAGAACTCATTCTGTATCGATTACAAAGTATATTTGAAAACAACTTTCTGATTTTGCTCATTGGAATGAAATTTTTGGACTTTAATATGGAAATTGTGGTTATTTTTTTTGATAAAAACAATTTTTTTTTAATTATTGTTCAGTTGACACAACTTTTGTTTCATAAGAACTTTTCAAGGCATACTACAAATCTGCACCCTCCCGCATACTCCCTTGAGAACATAATCAATATAGCAGCATGTTTGACTCTGTCTATGGTAGACCTCTGCTCTTTAATCCCTTTATACCAGTGTCCGGCACCGTTCAATGTTCTGTGTATAGAATTAGCGACGTCCACACTCTGTAGCAGCGGCGTCGATACACAGACACTATACGAGCGTACACTGCTCTCTTTTGCACTAACAAACATGTGCTAACTGAGAGCGCTCTCGAGTGTCAGAACGCACACATTCAAAGGCAAAATAAGCATGTGTGTTTTGCCGGACGCTGCTTTATACTGATTCGTAAGCTTTCAAAAAATGCATTCAATGAATATTTCTTATATTACTAGATCTTGAAGTGCAGAATCTTGCAACGTTCTCCATATTGAAATGACAGCAAAGTCTAAATCACTTTCATAAATACCACTATTTCTTAATTTAAGAGAATAATCAATATACATTTTGTAATTATTTACCGCCCCTGAAATTTGCTGCCCCTAAAATTTGCCGCCCCAATAACTTCCCGCCCCTGAAACTCACAGCCCTCAAAAATTGCCGCCCCTTAAAATTTGCCGCCCGGGGCGGGCCGCCCATCTCCTGAAAGATGGCCACGCCATTGACATATTCCTCAGAATTGGGAACCGGGTGCTCGGGTATGGCTTTTTCAGTCAGATTGGTAAGCAATTGCTCTTGTATGAGAGAATTGCAGTTCTGCTTGAGATTCTTCATATCAATCACCTTGGCCCGCTTGGCAAATGGCATCACAATTTTGGTGACTTGTGTGGGTGCTCCCTCAAAATCGTTAGGTATGTCCAGAACCGTATCATTGCAGGAGGGAAGCTGGGAGGCATCATTGCCGGGGATAATAGAGTCATTTGGTGAACCAGGCGCATTGGCAGCAAACAGTTCGTTGTCAAATAGCTCCACTTCCTCCTCGCGTTCAAGCAAATCCAGTTGCTCTTCACATTCCTCTGCCTCAACAAATCGTCTTTTGACCCCCAAACCCGGAGCCAGATCATAGGTAAAGAAGTAGTCTTCCGGAATGTGGAACTTTGTGGGCAACATTAATTTCCGGGCATCCCATTTGTGATAGTTAACCTTACGCAATTTAGTGTTGGCATCCAACACCTCAAAAGAGTCGTCGTCCGGTTCTTCCCCAAATGGCAACGATTTGGACTTGCGAGACTGGGCCGCACGTTGGACCCGGGAGCGGGGCTTGGCCTCAGCACTCTGTGCATTGCGCTGACCAAAAGTAGTACGCGGGCGAACTCGTTTGAATTTCCAATATGAAGGACCTGCCCAATATTGTGAGATTTGATCCATGGGCCGGTAGGAGTACTCCAGTTTGGTGGAACCATCTACAGGTCTTAGATCTTCGAAGAGCAAAGGTTTTTTCTTCAATCGGCACTGATTCAGCATGTGCTGCTCCTCCTGAGAAAATTCTTCCGCATCCTGAAAATCCACCACCTCCAGCATATGCTCCTTATCATCTGGAACGGGTTCACATTCCGCACTCATATCAAAAGCCATAGACAAATCGCGCGGAGCTTCAAATTCGCACTCCTGTTCTGGAACCTCTGGCTCCTTCTCGCTCTGCTTGCCTCGGGGATTGGGAGTGTCAGTAATGTGGTAACCGGTGTGCATAGTACGCAGAATACACTTGTCCACAAGGGGCAATAGATTTCGTACCCATTCCGCATTGACTAGCTGCTCCGAGGGCTTATTTTGCTCACACAATTCCTCATAGCTTGGTATTTCCAGGTCCAACTCCTCGCTGTCCCAAAATTTATGAGTGCTACGCAACAGCAGCTCAGAGTCCCGCGTGGGTAATATGTTGTGCATCATTCGATCAGGGGCACTGATCGAACCAACCGTTGTGGTTAGTTTGCCAAACACTGGATCTGGCAGGGGCACCGTCTCCAGGCGTGCGTTTAAAGTCTCCTTGTTCTTGGTGACAGTCGACACCACTTTACGTGCCTTCTTCTTTGGCTTGGGTGCCACGCATTACCAGCCTCCGGATTGGTCACTTCTTGCATGCTATCATTCCAATCTGCCGCAGTGAGCTGCTGCGCGGTTAACGTTCTGGCATTTAGGCTAGCCGCCATGCGCATAGCATCCAAATAGATCGAATCCACACGCAGGCCATACACTTTGGAAGAAGCCTCCAGTGAGAAGCCAGCCATCTGAAAGTTTTGCAACGCCTTATGATGGCGACTCAATAGTGTGGACAGGGTGTCTATGAGGGACAAATTCCAGGCATTATCCTTGCTCAGCTTATTTCCATTGTAGATATCCAAGCACTTGCGTACTGTCTCGTTCTCCTCGACTGACTCCAGGGGCGCCAGGCTCATGCACTCTTGCATTCTCACGAGGGTCTGCCCACGCGCCTCCTGGCGCTCCGACTCATCATCATTGTACGACACTTGGGTCAGTTCGTTGTTACTCCCTTGTTCCCCACGAAAGCTGCCCACAGCGGACCGGCGCAAAGGCGTCGTTGAGGGTGGTAAATTCATGTTGCCTGAAGTAGAAAGATACGGAGTAGGAATGATCATGTTGGTGTACTTACTCGTTTGGTTTTTAATTTGTGAAATTTAACTAAATTTCTTGCTTCTTTTTTTCGTAGTTGTTTGACTTCGCTAGTGTTTGGTGAAAAGATTACAATTGATGTCAATAAGACGCCGCAATCGAAAGCTGTGGTAAAAATCAGTGTTGGAAAACGCAATCCGTTGCAACAGATAGTGATGCGCAAGAGTAAGTGATATATAGAAGTGTAATAGATACTAAACGAGAGAGGCAAAGCAAAAGCCGAAGTTTTAATACACTTAAAAAAGCTATTCTCATCGGTTAGCGACTTCGACCAAACTTCACAGATCAGCTTAAAAACATTTAATATTGCCCATCATCGTGATTGAGAGCGTTAATATTGAGAAAAAACCAGGTTTTCTCATTAAAACCAAATTTTCGACCGATCATTTGTATGGCAGCTACAAGAAGTAGTCACACTATCCGGTCGGTTACGATATATTAGCAGCGTGCAGACAAAAGAAGACTCTGTGCAAAATTTCAGCTCTCTAGCTTCAAAACTGAGGGACTAGTTCGCGTAAAAACAGACAGACGGACGGACAAAGCTTAATCGACTCAGCTCTTCATGCTGATCAAGAATATATATACTTTATGTAGTCGGTGATGATTCCTTTTATGCTTTGCAAATTTCTGGGCAAAATTATAATACACTTTTCAAGTGTATAAAAATGATTCAGATAAAACTTGAAAAACAGATACTGGACTTGGAAACACGCTATAACACATGGTCAAAAAAAAACGCGAAATTTTTGTTTTACATTTCAAAGTGATAATGCAGGAGTTGCTGAATAAAAGGTGCTGATCAAATGGTCCAAAAATCAAGAAATCTGCGAAATTTTCATAGGACCTAAGAAGATTGAATAAATGACAATTGAAGACAGAGATGCTATGAGAGGTGTATACCAAAGACCGCAAAGATGGCCAAAATTTCAATTGAATATTTACGAAGGCGCAGGCGTTGGTATTTACCAGCGTCGATTGAACACTCCCTAATTGCGAAATTTGCCAATTTTTCTTATGACCAAGGATTATAATGAAGACTTAATGTACGGCTGTATTAGATGGGATGGAGTTTTGTTTGTGGTACACTGTGTTATTATTGTTGTTTTTCCTTAAATGTCGATCTCGTTTTGCAAACGATTATTCACGGACGGAATCGTTCAAATCGTGCTAGGTGTTGGAATGTCGGTTTTTCTTAGTGTACACAAAGGATTAGGGGTTGCTAACCCTTGCTAAATTGGTATATGGGTTGATCATTTGAAATGATTTTGATTGCTTAGTGGTTAGAGAAAGTTAACTGCGATTAGGTCAGCTTAAATGAACAACGCGGTTATCTTAAATTACATGTAGCATCTATTTTCCCCTTAGCCCGTTCCAGTTCTGTAAATTCACTCTCCGCCCCAGGTTACGGCCGTGTGTCATTTCCGTGCAACGAAACTGAATTCAGTTATTGCTTCCTGCAGCGCTGCAGCCTCGGTGCAGTTGCAGCGCTGTCATTTCCGTTGATGCCAAACAAACTCACACTCACACACCCTTTGGCTTTTGCCTCCATTAATTGGCGCTTCAAATTTTTGGGCAAAGAATTCTGGAAATTGTTTTTCAATTTTTTGTTTGCGCTATTGTTGCACATCCGTTCATTATGCAACCAGAAAGGGGAGAAAAACCGCGTTGATTTCCGCAATTTCATTGAATTACATTTAATTTTTAATGGGCTTCTTCAATTTCGGCTTTTCGGATATGTGTATGTGCGGTTTGGTATTGCTGGTTGGCCCAATGTTTCTTTCTAATTAGAATTTGTGCAACATTTTGGTTTGTGACTTATTATTGGGTTGACAGTCAATTGACCCAATTAATTGGAAAGCAAATTGTGAATGAGCGTATAATTAGATCAGTGACAGGCAGTTTGCAGAAAAAGCTTGGAGCAACATGCGGACTGAACCCATAAAGGCTCCACAAGTACGGTTGCCCCCACGGCGAGGGAGGAGTTTGGCGAAGCCATTACTAATTGTCAGCCTGGGAATATTGTGGAAGTTCTAGTCCCGGGTCAACTAATGCCTACTAATTTGCCTTTGCAGTGACCCCCAAATAAAACAGCTGGCCAGCCACACCTGCAGCCGGCAAAGCCGGAGCAGCAAGGCAGCAGCAAAGGACAAAGTTTTTGTTAGTCCAACTTTCGGACCTTTCTCTCTGTGTCAAAGTGTCTGTCCTTCCTCCTAATGACACGTTGCAGTGGCAGCCAGCAAAACTACATAATTTTTAAAAACTACAACAACAATGCAACGGCTGCTTCTGTCGTCTGCCGTTAATGGGGCCTAAAAAGTATGCAAACAGACAGACAGACAAAAGCTCGGAGCGGAGTACATGACATTTAATAGTGCCAACTGTTGTCGAACAACAACTGCTCCAACTGGTCCAGCCAAACCTCACTCGGTCATTGTGTCAGCTTGTCAGTTAGTTTTTCCAAGTCCTGCCCCTCCCGCCGCGCTTGCCTGTCTGCTGCACAAAAACCGACTAACTCATTCATTACTTGTCACTTCCAATGGGCATGGATAGAAATAGACAGAGAATCCCCTTTTCTTAACGTACAAAACGTAAAGGTACCGAGAGAGAAATACTAAGTGGCCATCTTTTTAAAAACACAAGGTGTCAATATAGAAGTCAAAACACCGTCACGACGCTTCGGTTCGCTGTCCGACTCCGGAGCGAATGATCAAAGATGCTATCCGAAAGGTACACTGAGAATAAGCTGAGCACGGTACGGTGAACTTCAAACTGCCCAGCGGCGCAAATTGGCATTACATAATGGATTACTCTCAAGCAGAGCTCGCAAATAACTGTTGACCGTTTTTTGTTGTCCAAAAATAACTGTTATAAACGGAGCAAAGAGTCAGAGATGAACCGTTCATGTCGTCTCTTGAATAAATCGCTCTCCGCTCAGAGAACAACCCATATATTTTTTCCCTTTTGCTCTGCTTAAGCAAAGACCGTTTGAACGCGAGCGAAGAAAATAAAAGTCATTTGCATTTGTGTGCGTGTGTGTGCGAGTGAGGCGCCCAGTCGGACTTTACGGAACGTGGTTCCAAAAAGAATGCCATCTGGCACTGTTCTTTTTACAAGGAAGAATGCACTACCAATTTTTGCAGTATGAAAAACGGCATGCAATCTGTATGAAAACGGATGCACGTTCCTTTTTGCAGTGGGTTAGAAGGGAAAAAATCTGCATAACATGCAAACGTCCCTTCTAAGGGCACGCATGCAGCACCTGTGCTATTCTTCTTCTTCTTCTTTATTGGCCCGATGCTTGCATCACAACCGTTTGACGGTCTCGGCCGCTGCAACTAATGTCCGCCAGTCGCTTCTGCTCCGTGCGAGCTGGCACCAGTTTTTCACGCCAAGCTTAGAAATGTCTTTCCGCACCTGGTCGTCCCACCTTAGAGGTGGTCGTCCCACCTTGCCTTGTCCCAGTTCTTTCGCATTCCTCTTGTAGACCATTTTTGCTGGAGCTTGATCATCCATACGGGTAACATGTCCCAGCCAGCGCAGCCGCTGTTGCTTTATGCGCTTGACCAGACTAGTATCCCCATAGAGCTTATACAGTTCGTCATTCCTTCGGATGCGAAAGTCCTCGCCAACTTTCAAAGGTCCATAAATCCTGCGAAGAATCTTCCGCTCGAAAACGCCAATCGCCGCCTCATCCGCTGATGATATTGCCCATGCTTCTGCGCCGTATTGCAGGACTGGGATGATAAGCGACTTATATAGCGCTATTTTTGTTCTTCGCTTGAGGTTTCTGCTCTTGAGCTCCCTACTTAGCCCGTAATAGCATCGGTTTGCGAGCGTGATTCTTCTTCGAATTTCCAGGCTGATGTTGTTGTCGCCGGTTATCATCGTTCCAAGGTAGACAAAGTCCTCTACAACTTTAAAGTTGTACTCTCCCATTGCAACAGATTGCCCAATTTGTGTGTACTTCTGTTTCGAGGACACTAGGTACTTCGTCTTGTCCTCGTTTACCGCTAAACCCATTAGCTCAGACTGCTTCTCAATCTCTGAAAACGCATTGCTTACTGCCTGTTCGGTTTTGCCGATAATGTCAATATCATCGGCATATGCGAGTAGCATTACATCTTTATTAAAGATGGTGCCCGATCTGTTGGCATTTGGGCACTGGCGCAGTATATACTCCATCAGCAGATTAAAGAAGTCACACGATAAGGTGTCACCCTGCCTAAAACCTCTTTTGGTATCAAAAGGCTCGGAGAGGTTCGTTCCTATTTTGACGGAGCTTTGAGTGCTTCTCAACGTCATCATGCAAAGTCGAACGTACTTTGCTGGAATACCTAAAGTAGACAGGGCTTCGAAAAACCTTGACCTTATCGGCGTGTCGAAAGCGGCTTTGTAATCGATAAAAAGATGGTGATTTTCGATGTTTCTCTCATAGGTCTTCTCCAGAATTTGGCGCAATGTGAATATCTGGTCTGTGGTGGACTTACCAGGTCTAAAGCCACACTGATAAGGTCCAATCAGTGTATCAACAAGCGGCTTTAGACGTTCACAAATAATGCGGGACAGAACCTTATATGCGATGGGGAGGAGACTGATCCCGCGGTAGTTGGCGCAAACTGCAGGGTCCCCTTTTTTAAAGATTGAACAGAGAACACTTAGATTCCAATCGTCAGGCATGCTTTCGTCAACCCATATACGGCACAGAAGTTGGTGCATGCACCTTACCAATTCTTCGCCTCCAGCCTTGAACAATTCAGCGGGCAGCTCATCAGCGCCTGGCGACTTGTTGTTCTTTAGCCTTCGTATGGCTAAACAGACTTCCTGTTGGGTCGGGGGGTCTATCTCAATGTTGTCGATTGGTGGCATCGTTACTTCTCTAGAGGCGGCATCATGTTCGTCATCGCCTCCCAGTAGGTTGGAAAAGTAACTTCTCCATTTGTTAAGCGCCACTTGCGGATCTGTGACCAGATTCCCCTGTTCGTCTTTGCATTGTGCGATTCTGGGCTTGAAACCTTCTGTTAATTGCTTAATCTTTTGGTAAAATTTTCGAGTCTCACTCATGCCGAATAACATCTCGACTTCCTCGCGCATTCGCCTTTCCTGCTCCAACTTTTTCTTCTAAAAAGGCGTTTCTCCTCTTTCTTTTTCTCCAGGTATCGCTCTTTAGCAGCACGCGTTACTCTCGACTGCAGAGTTCTCCTGTAGGCAGCATTTTCTCTGCAGTAGCGCGTCGGCACTCCTCGTCGTACCAAGACCGCTTTCGAGGGGGCTCGGAGTAACCGAGTATCTCCTTGGCAGCCGTACTCATGGAGTGCGATATACGCTGCCACTGTTCGCATATATCGGAAGGGAATGGGGAGGTTTCCCTGAGCAGTTGGGCGAGTTTAGCTGAGTAGGCTTCAGAGGTCCCTTGTGATTGCAGCTTCTCGACGTTTAGCTTTCGACCTGTGCTATTAGAACCCAAAATCGGAAGTGGGACCCGAACGATTAACGATCGTTCGTTTATTGCAAGCATGTTCCTTTGGCAGTATATTGGAAGGCATAAAATCTGCATAACATGCAAACGTCCCTTCTAATAGCACTCATGTAGCACCTGTGCTTTTAGAACCCAAAATGCGAAATGAGACTCGAACAGAGAATCAGCGAAAAGCAATAGCTAAAAATTAAGAGAACAAAGGGGAACATGAAAAAACACATGGTTTTCAGTGTCGCCGTTTATATTTGCCTTCAGCTAGAAGTTGACGATTGCAGCGCAATGAATTGAAAATTAAATGTGGTTCTTAGTTTATACTTAATAATGGTAAGTAATTAATTAAATATCTGCTGACATATAAATATGTATTAATATTTACATATATTCTCTTCGTTTTTTGTATTTTATTAGTCAACCATTTTGTAATGCGTAAATAAAGTAAGTAAATACACGAATAATAATGTTTCTAAGGCTGCTGGACTGGCCCGACGCATTGACTCCTACCTGAAGACGACTCCCAAGGGAACTTGAAATTTTAAAAAGCATTAAAAAAAATTGTTTATACATTAAACAATGTATTTATATATGTAGTCCCAATACTGAATTTAATAATAAAAAAATATATTATGAATTATTATGAAATATTCATTAAGAAAAATGAGGTTTGTGTTTTCTTTATTTTTTAAATAATTTTTTCAAATTGGGGTTACGGGTACGTTCCTTTGGAACTGCTTTGGCATGCGATGCTGCACACATTCTAATAGCACTGGTGCAGGATGCCATGCTAAATACGTTCTAGTAGCACACGTTCTAAATGCGTTCTTTTTGGAAACCATGCCAGCACGCGTGCAAATACCACTGCCAAGAGAACGCCATCTGACAGCGTGCAAATGGAAACTAAAGTTGGAAGGGAGAGCCGAGCGTTTTTACGAAGTTGAACCTACAACAACAACCCATGCAAAAGGCCGTTCTATTAGAACAGTTCCTGCTGCGTTCCGCCCCTGTACAAAAGCGAATGGAAGATTGCAGGTTTTTGCAACTGCTTCTCAGTGGCAAAAGTTGTATGCCAGATGTGCTTCTAGCATGCAGTCAAGTCCCACTGGGCGTTCGTGTCGGCTTCTGAGCTACAGATGCCAAACACAAACAAAAAAAAAAAGACCGTTTGCGCTGAGCCTTTCATTTTTTTGCTCAGCTGCTGACTGTTATTGTGAGAGCGCTCAGTCGGATCGCTCTCAGTAAGTGGTCATTAAATGAGCATAACAAGAATAGCTCAAATGAGAACAGTCAACTGAAAACCAAAACAAACGGAACGAGGTGTTTTGCTCAGAGAGAGAGCAAGCGTGTACGTTTTTTTCGGTTATGTTAGTGCGCGAACCGCAAAGGGAAGTACGGTCAACAGTTATTTGCGAGCTCTGCTCTCAAGTTACTTTGTCATCAGCGTGAAGGAAAAAATACCTTACAATTTTTTTATTTTGCCTTCTGCATGGCCGCCTCGGCTGGGTGCCCACAGCCTGCATTACTAGTAATAAAACTAGTATGCCAGAGCCGAACTGCCATCGGATTCCCATTACGAATGCGTATATTTTCTTTTAAATTGTTATGCAATATGTGCGCAGTCTTTTTGATTTCGATTACTCACTCCCAAACAAAAAGCGATTGTAGTGCATTAGAATTGGAAATTTTAGTTCATTTTAATGACCTAGTTCATTTTTTCATGAACTATAGTTCATGTTTTGAACTATAGTTCATTTTTTGAACTATAGTTCATTTTTTGAACTATAGTTCATTTTTTGAACTATAGTTCGTTTTTTGAACTATAGTTCATTTTTTGAACTATAGTTCGTTTGAACTATAGTTCATTTTTTGAACTATAGTTCATTTTTTGAACTATGGTTCATTTTTTGAACTATAGTTCATTTGAACTATAGTTCAATTTTTTGAACTATAGTTCATTTTTTTAACTATTGCTCGTTTTTTAACTATTGTTCATTATTTTAAATACTGAGGATAATTTTAATACTGTTTGATACATGATACACAGTCGGCTTGGTTTCGATGGATTTGTTGAGTTTGCGTGAGCGTAAAATCAGGTCTTCGGTGCTTGCTCGCGCAGTTGCTCGGTCAGTTTGTTGAGATTAAACTGTTTTACTATCTACATAAATGTTAGCAGCGATTTCTTAATGTTGTTATAGGCAAAATGAAAAGCTACATCTTCATAGATGTCGCAGCCATGGATCACACATGTCGCGCTGGGGGAATAAATTCAAGTTAACATGTCAGCCAGTTGGAAGCCGGCTCATTAATACCAATAGCGTTGGCACGCTTTACCGAAATTTTCTCCTCACGTACGACTACCTCTGGATAATAGAGTGTTACCATTTGGTTGGACCACTTTAAGCTCAACTGGCAACTTCTGGCTATGCTCGAAGAGGAAAAAAAGTAACACCTAGGCCTTGGCTAAATCCGTGGCTGTGCACTCGAAAAACACCTTCTTGGTCTTAGGCAAGTTCTTCGATCGTTCACCATTAATGATGGGCAGCAGTGAGAGAACTACACGATTGGCACCATAGATCACTGGGTAGACGGAAGTGCCACGAATGATGTGGCTTAAGCTGGGCATATAAGTCCATCAACTGCAGACCTGTCATCTTCTGAGTTTGGTTATGCGGTTTGAATTTGATTACCTCTGACGCCAAATCCTCGCAGCTGAAGGCTCCCTGTAATGTGTCAATGTCGTGGGTGCCCATGGCCACCAGGGTAAATGTTTTGGAGCAGCTTATCCTGCGGATCAATGAAATTTTTGCAGAACTCTGGGGTAAAGGACATATTGCGAAGCAAAGCGGCCACAGCATGTGGAAGAATCTGTGCTGAGGAGGAGGCAACACTGAGCACCTGCTGCTGGGTTGGCTCGAAAATCTCATACTTTGGCTTTGAGAAATGATGGTCTCGTAGTCCTGCTATTTGTAATTTTTATACCCTTGCAAAGGGTATTATAATTTTGCCCAGAAGTTTGCAACGCATAGAAATATTCATTTCCGACCCTATAAACTATATATAATATATTCTTGATCAGGGCGACGAGCTGAGTCGATTGAGCTTTGTCCGTCCGTCTGTCTGTCCGTCTGTCTCTCTGTTTCTACGCAAACTAGTCTCTCAGTTTTAAAGCTATCGGGCTGAAACTTTGCGCAGAGTCTTCTTTTTACTGCACACTACTAATATGTCGGAGCCGACCGGATCGGATGACTATATCTTATAGCTGCCATAGGAACTATCGGTCGAAAAGTGGGTCTTCGTGAGAAAAACTTTTTATTTTTAATGTAAACGCCTCCCGCGTCAGCAATTATTAGTTTCATACGCTTTTACACAGATTCGGAAGTTTTGGTCAAAATCGGATGACTATATCTTATAGCTGTCATAGGAACTATCGGTCGAAAAGTGGGTCTTTTTGAGAAAAACTTTTTATTTTTAATGTAAACGCCTCCCGCTTCAGCAATTACTAGTTTTATACGCTTTTACACAGATTCGGAAGTTTTGGTCAAAATCGGATGACTATATCTTATAGCTGCCATTGGAACTATCGGTCGAAAGGTGGGTTTTATTTAGAAAAATTGTTTGTTTTAATGCTAACGTTCGTAAACTATGATGTATTAAAACATTTGCAAGGGTATAAAAACTTCGGCAAAGACGAAGTTAGCTGGGCCTTCTCGTTTAAATGTGAATAGCTTGTTAAATTCATAGAAAATCATTACTAAATGCAAGCCCAATAGATTTTCATATCTCATGTATCAGACAATGAGTAAACGCCTTAAAATTGGCTTCAGTGGTAAAGAAAAATGAACTATAGTTCAAATTGAACTGTAGTTCAAAAAATGAACTAAAGTTCAATTGAACTATAGTTCAAAAAATGAACTATAGTTCAAATGAACTATAGTTCAAAATATGAACTATAGTTCAAAATATGAACTATAGTTCAAAAAATGAACTATAGCTCAAAAACTGAGAAATTCATAGTTCAAAATATGAACTATAGTTCAAAAGCAAGACCTAGTTCATTAGTTCATTTTAAAGACTAGTTCATTTGAACTAGTTCAACAAAATCGGCACAACTCTATAGTGCATTACAATGCAGTCATGGAGCAATTAGAATTAGAGAGAAAGGTTGCTCAGTGGCCACCGCTTCTGTCAGAAAATTGTCTGCTGTTCGCTCTCATTTACGCTCTCTAGATACTTTTTGGTCAGCTGTGCGCTCTCTGTGAATAGATTTGGGTTATGGTCGTCTCGCTCTAACCACAGCGATTTTCTACTGGCACTTTAAAGTATGTTTTTGGGCACTATCGTTTAGCACCAAAAAAATTGAGAGGCAGCGCAAAGTTCCTCTCTAATAGTGCGCTGAGATAGCCATAAAATGCCAAAAGCGCAAAAAAATTTTCGAGTTTGGTATTTTTAAGATAACCTCACACTCTTCTTCTTTAAAAGCAATAATGAAAACAAGTGAGAAAGTCGGTCAAGCCCGACTATGTCATACTCTGTACCAAGAGTAGGAGCTGAGTGCAATCCTTTTGCTGCTCTCATTTAGAGATTTCTCTCTCTCTCACTCACACGTTGGAGGGGGATTTTATTTTTTGGTCATAACTTGAGCATAACTTGAACTTCGATAACTTGGCAAATCGATACATATTACGAATGACTAACTATCTCTAAAAAGGAACGAATCATCTATCTACAAAACTGCGGGAGATATGACGTTTTGTTCGAAATTCCGGGGGCGGGAGGGGGCGTGGCAAAAATTTAAAATAAACTTGATCTGCCTGCTTATACCTGCATGTGTCCCTACATGTCAAACCTCTATCTCTTACCATCTCTGAGATCTAGGTGTTCATACAGACAGACGGACGGACGGACAGACGGACATGTCTATATCGACTCGGCTATTGATGCTGATCACGAATATATATGTGGGATTGGGAATATAAGGACTAGTAGAAGTGCCCTTCTGGCTTAAGCAACGACGTCAATTATTGCATCAGCCAAAGTTAGTCTGCAGTGCTCTCTCTCCGTTGTGTCTCTCTCAGTTGATCGTTGCTTCGAATGAAGTCGTGAGTAGTGTAATAGCCTATTTCCACTGAACAAATGAAGCTTCATTTCATGAAATGACAAGAAAAGAAGAAAATTATATCATTTCTTCCATACGAATTGTCACTTCATTTTGCCTTTCATTTCTGAAAAATGATGAAAAATGATGACATTCCCCACGAAGGAATCTGGCATTTTTTTAAAAAATACTAGCATTACTGGCATTACTCGCTACTCTCTGGAAACGGAAAGTGTCATCACCAATAATTTGTTAATTTGAATTTAAATAGTAGGCGCAATTTTGTTTAAAATATAAATTAGTCAATAAAACTTGTGTATTTAGCTTTCCGTTGATAATTCAGGATGATAACAATGCGTTTGCCCCTGAAAATTGCTGTCATGACGGGTATGTTATTTTTTGCCAAATATTCCACGTGAGTTTGAAAGTGGCGCCTGTTATTTAAATCAAACTTTTCAGCGGTTTTTCACAACGTATCGTTGTGAATGTTAAACAAATGACAATTTGTCAATGGAAAGGGCAAAATTTTTAGAAATGAAAATGACAAGAAATGAAGCCAGTGGAAATAGGCTATAAGTTAGTCGTCATCGAGTCGTTGGCCTGCCGTCATAGAGTTAACATTGAGTTGTCATGGAGCAAGGAGAAGTGTCCAAGTTTTGCCAAGAAGTCGGTCTTATACAGGGGTGTCACAGAAATCTCTAGAGGTTTTCGTGTAAACGATTGCACTTCGAACAAATCAGGGACTACTTTATTTGCAAAGTGCCAAGAATCAGACCGCATACTAGATTACGTGGATGGAAAACCGTACGCTTCAAATCTACTTGACTTTAAGCAGGCGGTTTCAAATCTCTCAACTTTTGACATCTAATCTAGTAGCCGGGCATATTTCAGCCCCATAACATAAAATTTAAACAGCTTTGATATAAAATGCTGACGTTTATACGAAAACCTCTAGAGATTTCTGTGACACACCCGATTGAAGTTTGAAGTTAATCGTTTATCTTTAATCAATATCCAATCGTCTTAATTCATTTAATATAATCGATCTTGTGAACTTTACCCAAAATAAACAATAATTTGTGAAACCTACATATATACTTTATATGGTCGGAAATGATTCCTACTCCCTGTTACATACATTTGCACGACTTTAGTATACTCTTTTTACTCTACGAGTAACGGGTATAAAAACATTTTAAGAGCAGAAGTCGGCCATGAAATATCTACTTTATTCGAGTTTTGGTGAAAAAAGCAGACACAATTTTTCAAATTACTTCCGCATTTACAGAAACTAAGTGATCCTTGAACTCATACGAACACACAAAAAACAACTCACCCTAAAAAGTGCAATTTTTGCCCTAATTTTTAGAAAATCGCCTTTAAAAAACTTCCAAAGGCGTCTCGCCTTATTTTTAAGAAAATGCTTTTCTAACAAATAAAAAAATTGTGTTCTAGATTTCAGGGCAATTTTTCTAAAAAAAACTTAGACAATTTTAGCTGTTAAGTCAATTTAAAATTCCCAAGCGGTTATGGCAGCGCTGGAATAAGGAGGCAGCAGCTGACAGTAAAAGACTAAAAAAAAATTTTAGGGGGAGGCAGGGTAGGACAGACTACAGTCCACCCCGTGTGTGGTTGTTGTTTGGATCCACCTCGCCGCGAACCCTTGTGTTGGGCCACTTTTTTCTAAGCTAAAAATTATTTTTAAATGCATTAACCATTTTTTAAACCCTTGGAGAGGGTATATTAAAACTGTCCGGATGTTCGTAACGCATAGAAAGAAGCATCTCCGACCACATAGTTCCAATGAACCAAAAGGGACTAGGCCACCACTATCTCACGCTGGGACATATGGCAAAAAAGTGTATGAGAGTGAGAGGGACCGGGAGTGACGCTGCGGATCGCGGGCTTTTAGTGAGCATCAAGTGCGCAACCAAAGAAAATTTAACATAGAAGCACACTTTGAAACGCCTCTCTCTCAAAATGTTTGTCGACATAGCAAACCATGTTTGTTAGAGGGGGACGCACATAGTCACAAAAATAACTCAAAGTGTCAAAAAATGACTCAAAGAGACAAAATGACAGCAAATAGCTGATTATTACAGCAGAGTGTGCTTCTATGTTAAATTTTCTTTGGCGCATCGAGGAGCAACGGGAGTTGAATTTTTACAATCAAGGCGAGCAGACGTGTCGGGGAAAAAGCCTAAGTTCCCGAGTTGACAAGGCAAAGTTTTCTAGCCACTGATCAGGCGACCGGTGACACGTCGGAAGTTGTATAAAAAGGAAACAAAGGAAAACCTATCGAGCGACTAGAACAAAAACCCCGGCCACACACCTTTGCCACTGGGTCAAATATACAGCGGCAAACTTTGGAGAGCCCCCATCGACCAACCCAGGTAGCAGCAGTAGCGGATCCAACGAGACCTGAAGTCCACAGTCCGGTATCCAGCACCAGTCCCTAAGAGTGTGGGCGTCCTGAGGGTTAAGCTGGCCATGGCCAATATATTTAAGTTATCAAGTGTAGGAGTTCGTTGTTAAGGAGTGCGGTATAGGAAAAATCTGTGAAAAGAATGTGAAAAGAAGATACTAAAGAAAGTAAGAAAATAGAAGGAAAGCGAATACTCCTAACCAACAGAAAAAAACTGATCTCGTACCCTAACATTTCCGTCACTAACAGTGCGACTCCTGAATCTCACGTAGGCACGGACCTAGAATCCCAGTTGCACCGGCACGACCATTAAGGGTGATCCGGGTTGATACCCTACACTCCCACTCTCCGCAGGTTATCCTCAGAACAGTGTGAACAGGCTTTATACCCTACACACACCGTTTCCCCCTAAGTACCGCTAGAACCAACCGCTTGTGTGAACAGGGTATATACCCTCGTCAAGCATCTGCGGGGTCGTACATCTTGTGTGGACCAGGTACATACTCCACACATCTCTCCAAGTCTTTGTGACCTCACGAACTAGATGTGGGCAAGGTTTATATCTTACACATCTCCCTCCCTTCTAAACCAGTGAAGTCTTGTGAAGTTTGTGGGAGCAGGGTACATACCCTACCCACCCCCTCTTCTCTGTAATCACACTTAGTCCAGCAGGCGTCGTAGGATCCGGGTGTACATACCCTACCTACAAAATATCTTCGCCGAATACTCTCGTTCTGCGACCCCAGGGCCCTAAAGTAAACATCAAGGAAAATACCGCCCTCGACAAGCCTGGTGTAGCACCAAAAACAATTTGTGGTCCATTTTCCAGCTATTTAGGACCACCGCTCAAACTCTCAGAGATCCCAGCAACTTACAAATATTTCAGTAAAGTGTCCTGGACAGATTGAGTCCTACCCCAGCCTTAGAACTATTTTACAGATGGCGCCCGAGCAGGGACTCTGAGATCTAATTTGATTTTATGAAAATTTGGAAAAATATATAAACTAAATTTCCTATAAAACTACGTATATGTAATTTGAGCATAACCATACCAGAAAATAGAATCTACACCTATCTTGCAAGCAAAGGTATATATGTATGTCAATAGGCAGCCCGGAAAATAAAAAAAATTTTCTTTTTTTTTATTCGCACGAATAAAAACACATTTGTTTGATCAGACGCAGCCCAAGCATACGTATAAAAGAAAAAAAGTCGCAGAGCTTAACGAGTACAGTCTCAGAAAACCACCGATGCCATAATCAAACGTCCATAAAGACCCCCATAGCAACCACCACACGCCAACCACGAGGCAAAACATGTGCACAGTCATTTCAAAACACCGTTTTTAGTTTCTAGGCTGAGTCAAGTCACACATGTATATATATAGGCAACTGTACAACGGAGAGCAAGCTGATACACACATACAAAAGCAAGGTACACAGTGACCCACGTACATTGTCGTCAAGCTACCGACACCTAAGCACATAGGGTCGATTTTACTCGTTAGAAAAGTCGCTCACGAACCCATTTACCCGACACGCTTATATACTTCCCCTTTACCGCACAACTGTACAAAGTTCTGGTATGCTCGTCTTAAATGGCCTTCGGCTAAGTTTACTCTCTAAGGTGGGCCCTAGCACTAAGAGCGAATCGGGTCTTTCTCTCCCGATTGGAAGAAACGTGGACGAGAAGCAGACGCGCAGATAGAGGCATTGGATTAGCAGTTCGGGAGAGTCGAGTTTCAACAGTCAACGTGAATACATCGTCGTCGATCGAGAGTCGAGTTTCAACTGAGAATCAAGTTCGAGTAATACACGTGCGCATCCCGAGAATTATTCAAGCCCCAGTACCAAAGTGCACCACGTCATAACCAAGTTTGCCCCACGTTTTTGTTTCGACCTACTTACTTGCTCTGAATCGTGTCCACCGTCGGTAGTTTGGTCACGCGATTTGTTCTACGGCCATCAGGGGAGTCCGTTGGATCTCGTATCGCCGCAAGTCGTAATTGGAAGCCTTCGCTATCGAGTTTAATCTAGATATAGCGGGCACGTTAGAGGAAATGCGAAGCCGCTTCGCGTGCTTTGCCTCGCGAGAAGATCACAAACCAGCGACACTCGCCCGGCTCAAGGAACTGGAGGAACAGTATGGGACCGCCGTGAGTTCTGAAACAAGAACTCGTAGTTCTCGACCGGGATCACGTGGGACCTCCCCAATACCACCGTCCGGAGAGACTCCAAAGACAAGTGAATCCCTTAAGGGAAACCAGCTATTACCACCCCCACCGTTGATTACCCCTAAGAACCCCGATACTCATCGTCCTACGTCAGATGAACCAGGACAGACTGTCCCCAGGCGCGTGGAAAATGTTTCTTATGGAGTTATAGCAGAGAAGATGATGAAATGGGGATTGATGTTTGATGGGACTACAGACCCATTACACTTCTTGGAGCAAGTCGAAGCCCGGGCGACAACTTACCGGTTGAGCCTCCAAGATTTACCCCAAACCATTTCGGTACAATCGAGGGTTGCCAGTCGACGGGAAACGGACAGCGCCTCTTTTCGTCAGGAGATCGGAAAGGGAATGCGCCAACACACCCCAGGTCTTAGAAAACAAGTTACGATTCGAGAAAGTGCGTATCATGGCAACGGTGAGCATCGAAGGCGTTTCTTTGGCAGCCACGGTCGACACCGGAGCAACACGCTCTTTCATCAGCGAGCGACTGGCACGGAAATTGGGAAACGGAACCACTTTCAAAGAAGTCCGTACCATCATCAGCCTAACAGACGGGACACAGAAGGAAGTGTTCCATTCGTTCAGGGCAGAGGTAGGCTTAGGGAATCAGCGGACGCACATGCCTATGCTAGTTCTGCCAGCTATCATGGATGACTTAATTCTCGGTATGGATTTCTTACGCGCAAACAAAGCGGTACTAGAGATTGGTCAATCACGTCTACAACTGGAACTACAACCCCGACGCCCGGCACATACTCCTGAAGAGATCAACCAACCCTTAGAGCCCAGCCCGATTAAACCAGTTGCTACGACCATCGCAGATAACATTGTAGAGACCCAGCCAATAAGTCCAGATAACCACAACCGCGTACAGGAGCCCGACGCCGATACAAGCCGACCAAAGAATCTACCGACCAAGCTGAGCCCAACCAAAGCCCAAAGTGCCGCAACCAGTAAGGCAACCCCAGTTACGTATACAAGTCGGCCGTTCATGCCTCAGAGCCCAACCGCAGTGCCCGTAGCAAGAAAACCACCCCGAACATGCCCCAAGAAACCACCACACCTAAGCGAAGCCGAGCCACCCGAGGAAGCACAACCAGTAGCAGACTTAACACTAGAGCCTTGTGCACCCACTCGGCTACCCGTGGTGAGTACCAAGTATGTCAAGTATGTCCCTCGGAGCCAATTGTACAAAGCAGCACCGACTTAGAATCCTGGGTTAATAAATTTTTAGACGGAGAACTGGACAAATTTGAAGGTTTGTCTGGAGTTTCCGACATAGCTGAACACTCCATAGTAATGCGAGATGAAGCATCAAACAACGTTATTTCCCTAAAAACCCCGCCATGCACAAAATAATAAACGAGCAAGTCGACGAATTACTCAGAGAAGATCACATTGAACCATCTCACAGTCCCCATAGCGCCTCCATAGTGCTAGTCGGGAAAAAGACTGGGGACACACGAATGTGTATGGATTACCGGCAGCTTAACGCGAAGTCCATACCCGACGCTTACCCTTTACCTAGAATTAACCACATCCTCGAGAGGCTACGTACACGAAGTACATTTCAACACTCGATTTAAAAAGTGGATATTGGCAAATCCCAATGGCCAAGACTAGCCGCGAGTACACAGCTTTTACGGTACCGGGCAGGGGGTTGTTTCACTGGAAGGTAATGTCATTCGGCCTTCATTCGGCCCCAGCAACCTTCCAGCGCGCATTAGATGGTGTGATAGGTCATGATATGGAACCCCATGCATGTGCGTACCTCGACGATATAATCGTCATCGGTTCCACTTTACAAGAGCACAGAGATAACTTGCGCGAGGTGTTCAAAAGATTGCGCAAGGCTAAGCTGCGTCTCAACCGAGACAAATGTAGTTTTTTCAATCGGAGCCTAAAATATTTGGGACATGTTATAAGCGAACGTGGCATACACACCGATCCCGACAAAATCTCTGCCGTACGCGAAATCCTCCCACCCACGAATGTGAAAGAGCTTCGTCGATGTATAGGTATCGCTTCATGGTACCGTAGATTTGTCCCCAATTTTGCGAGCATAGTTCAACTGATGTCCGAACTCCTAAAAAAGGGTCGCAAATGGGTGTGGAGTACAACACAGCTAGAGGCATTCGAGGCGTTGAAAGACCGTCTGACCACAGCACCTATCTTGGCCTGCCCTGACTTTAACGAGAGGTTTTGCTTGCAAACTGACGCCAGCTATTTTGGCCTAGGTGCCGTACTGACGCAGAAACTCCAGGGGGAAGAGCGCGTGATAGCCTACGCTAGCCGTCGTCTCATTAAAGCAGAAGAAAATTACTCCACCACTGAAAAGGAGTGTCTAGCCATTGTCTGGGCAATCCGAAAGCTCAGATGTTACTTGGAAGGGTATCGTTTTGACGTAGTTACGGATCACTTAGCGTTGAAATGGCTTAATTCAATCGACAATCCTACAGGAAGAATCGCGCGCTGGGCCCTCGAACTACAGCAATATCAGTTCGACGTTCACTATCGTAGGGGGAAATTAAACGTTGTAGCAGATGCCTTATCCCGCCAGCCACTGGAGTCGTTACAAAGCGCAAGAGAGACGGAATCGCGATGCTCCTGGATACAAAAAATGCATCAACAGGTCAGGCAACACCCAGAGAAATTCCCGGATTTTATAAGCGAGGAGGGGCAGCTATATCGACGCATCGGAAATCATGCTGAGGAAGAAGACTACGTGCCGTGGAAGTTGTGTGTGGCCAAAGAATACCGGCCCCGAGTACTCTCCGAATGTCATGATCATCCAACTGCAGGCCATCTCGGCATTCGGAAAACAGCAACGCGTGTTATGCAACGCTACTATTGGCCGGGACTCTATCGAGATGTGGCAAGATATGTCCGAAAGTGCTCAGTGTGCCAAAAGTTCAAAGTCAACCAAGTTAAGCCAGCAGGAACGATGTTTACGCGGCAAGTCCATGAACCCTTTAGTGTCCTATGCGCAGATTTTATCGGCCCTCTGCCACGATCAAAACATGGCAACACAGTCCTCCTAGTTTTTTTTGACTGCTTTAGCAAGTGGGTCGAATTAATACCACTCCGCAAAGCCACCACAGCGCACTTGGAGCGCTCTTTTCACGAACGAATCCTAAGTCAATTTGGAGTCCCACAAACCTTCGTGTGTGACAACGGGTCACAGTTCACCAGTCGGTCCTTCCGTCGTTTCTGCAAGCAGTCTGGTATGGAGTTGCAACATACAGCCCCATACAACCCGCAACAAAACCCCACAGAACGCGCCAACCGCACCAAGATACAGCAAGCTTCCGAAACCCAAAGGCATTATTATAACCTGCGGCGGCGAGAATGGAGGCCTTCTATCGGATCCTTGGTTCTACTTAGACAACACCAACTGTCCAATGCAGCGGCGGGCTTCGCAGCCAAACTTGCTCCAAAATATCAAGGCCCCTACAAAATAATCAAATTTCTCTCCCCAAATATAGTGAGAATCCAGAGCTTAGAAGGACGACAGCGACGCACCGCAGGTCTATCCGACTTGAAAGCTTTCAACGACGACACCCTCTCGGCCGAAGAAGACACCACCTACGATACTAGACGACACGACCAGCCGACACCAGCGAGGACCGGCCCGAGATGACCCCAACCGGACCTGGAGGATAACAGGCAAGCGGGATGAAAAGGAAAAGTCAAAATGCAAGAAGTCTACGGGGGCCACTTGATGGTTGGTGCGCCTTCCCAACGTCCCCGTTCCCTTCGGGGAAATACTCTTGCTTGACCCTCTTTATAATCCCCATATCTTTTAAAACCCTAAACTTATGTAATCACTGCCTGTCAAGCTATTTGTATCATCCACATTTTTGTAAACCCCACTCCTAGGGACACAGATTAGGTAGGGAAGAGTAACAAAGCCTGATATACTGTACCCCCAGCCATGTCAAAGCACGTAGACCCACACGAAGAAACCCCGACCATGGGCATAGAGCAGAGAATGTTAAATGTGGTCACCATCATGGACCAAATCATACAGACTTGGGAACGTGAAAACTCGCGCAATATTCCTGTGGCGTCACATCCCCGAATAAAGAAATATACGAGGTACCGGACGAAGAATACCCTGGCGCTTTATGCTGGCGGATGACCGCGTCCATACCGGTGGAAGTGACAGCGAGCACGCCAGGCCAAGTTTGGCTGGAGGAGAGAGCAATAGGACCCGACGAAGCCTCGAGCTCAACCAAGGCACAACCTTACGACATGGTACCCGGAATGAGCCCCATGCACACCGCCTACGTCGACGATGATGTCGTGAACTGGTATAAACCCCTACAGGATGACGACCCGCTACCAGCCCCCAGAGAATCTCCGAAGCCCAGTCAAGGCAATCGCCTCCCTCGACCCGAGTTGGATATTTTAGAGAACCGTATCCTGCCAAATTGGCGAGAGACAGCCCCCAAATGCGCAATGGAGGTGGAGACGTCACCAGAAGCTGTCCCCCCAGAGCCACCAGAGGACGAAGATGACGATTCGATGTCTTCCACCATGGCAAACGCGATCGGGTCGCCCTCTACAGCGTATGACGTTGCGTTGGGTACGATGACACCCCCAGAGGAGCTCTCGGTTATATGGGAGGGAGATGGTTTTCCCCCAGCTCAGATCGGGCCAACCGAACCTAGTTTCGCACACCTCGGCGCTGAATCCACTGCCATGGATACCCCGGGCACGCCTCCACGCTTGCCAACACCGGATCTCGTGGTGTTTGAGAGTCCGCGACCCGTCGGACGACACGGCGACAATATTCAAGACGAAGTAATCGCCAATGTGCCAGCTAACCAAGTGCCACCCCCAAATTAATGAGGCGTTTCTGGGTGCCGGCCTTCGCCAGGAGTGTACTCCGCCACGCCGTTCCAGCCGTCCATATCAATAAGCACGGCCAGGTCACCATTCGTTTTACACCCCGAAGTAAGGGGGGGGTGAAGAATGTGAAGAATCACATATATTTATTTATAAGCTAGTTTAAGTGAAATTTATGAAGTCTCAAATATAATGTAAGTTAAAACACTTCACTAGTTCCAATGAACCAAAAGGGACTAGGCCACCACTATCTCACGATAGGCACGACCAGACATACGGCCACACTGGGACGTATGGCAAAAAAGTCTATGAGAGTGAGAGGGACAGGGAGTGACGCTGCGGATCGCGGGCTTTTAGTGAGCATCAAGTGCGCAACGAGGAGCAACGGGAGTTGAATTTTTACAATCAAGGCGACCAGACGTGTCGGGGAAAAAGCCTAAGTTCCCGAGTTGACAAGGCAAAGTTTTCTAGCCACTGAGCAGGCGACCGGTGACACCTCGGAAGTTGTATAAAAAGGAAATAAAAAAAGAAAACCTAACGAGCGACTAGAACAAAAACCCCGGCCACACACCTTTGCCACTGGGTCAAATATACAGCGGCAAACTTTGGAGAGCCCCCATCGACCAACCCAGGTGGTAGCAGTAGCGGATCCAACGAGACCTGAAGTCCACAGTCCGATATCCAGCACCAGTCCCCAAGAGTGTGAGCGTCCTGAGGGGTAAGCTGACCATGGCCAATATATTTAAGTTATCAAGTGTAGGAGTTCGTTGTTAAGGAGTGCGGTATAGGAAAAATCTGTGAAACAAATGTGAAAAGAAAAATACTAAAGAAAGTAAGAAAATAGAAGGAAAGCGAATACGCCTAGCCAACAGAAAGAAACTGATCTCGTACCCTAACATTTCCGTCACTAACAGTGCGACTCCTGAATCTCAAGTAGGCACGGACCTAGAATCCCAGTTGCACCGGCACGACCATTAAGGGTGATCCGGGTTGACACCCTACACTCCCACTCTCCGCAGGTTATCCTCAGAATAGTGTGAACAGGGTGTATACCCTACACACCCCATTTTCGTCAAGCATCTGCGGGGTCGTACATCTTGTGTGGACCAGGTACAGACTCCACACATCTCTCCAAGTCTTTGTGACCTCACGAACTAGATGTGGGCAAGGTTTATACCTTACACATCTCCCTCCCTACTAAACCAGTGAAGTCTTGTGAAGTTTGTGGGAACAGGGTACATACCCTACCCACCCCCTCTTCTCTCTAATCACACTTAGTCCAGCAAGCGTCGTAGGATCCGGGTGTACATACCCTACCTACAAAATATCTTCGCCGAGTACTCTCGTTCTGCGACCCCTGGGCCCTAAAGTAAACATCAAGGAAAATACCGCCCTCGACAAGCCTGGTGTAGCACCAAAAACAATTTGTGGTCCATTTTCCAGCTATTTAGGACCTCCGCTCAAACTCTCAGAGATCCCAGCAACTTACAAATATTTCAGTAAAGTGTCCTGGACAGATTGAGTCCTACCCCAGCCTTAGAACTACTTTACACGACATAACTATAGTTAATAATGTACACAGATGGTCTAGTTAACATTACTTTCGGTTAGCAAACGTGGAGGCCTGGGCTCAAGTCCCAGTAGGAGCTTACTTTTTCTTCTCATTTCATATCTATTTTTTTTAATGTTTGTTTTTAATGTTGTTTTTTATTTAGCAGAACCTTGCGTTTAAGTCATACCTAAGAATTTGTGTGGCGCATTTGGAGCTTAAGTACTCACATTGACCACTCGAAAAGCAAGAGCCGTGGAGGGGAAAAAAAAAAGGGGATAAAAAAAAAAAATTTTTTTTTTTTTTTTTTTTTATGGTTTATTTGTATAAAAATGTGTAGGGGGGGGTGAACAAATCTGGCTATGCCTTTTTATTTGAAAATAATCAAAAATAATCAAAAATAATCTTGTAAAGTAGTCGAATTATTTTTTGATTATTTTTTGATAGTCCTAAATAATCCCGATTACTTTTGATTATTTCTGAAAGTAATCAATTAGTAATCAAATATTTTTAACCAAGAGGATTATATAATCATTACAATTATTTTTAAAAAGTAATGTAATTGATTACTAATCGTAATCGTAATTTAACAGCTATGCCCATAACATATAAATTCAAACAGCTTTGATATAAAGTGCTAACGTTTATACGAAAACCTCTAGAGATTTCTGTGACACACCCGATAGTAGTCAAAACCGAACGGCAGCATAGCGCAATGCAATTTCGCAAACATTTTTAGAAAGGTCGAAGGATATAGAAAAACTTTCCTAAAATTGCGGTTTAATTTTCTTAATTTTAGGGCAAAGCACGCTAAATTTTTAACAAATATTTTCTAAAATCAAAGGGGAAATTAACCTAAAAATTAGAAAGGGCAATAAAGAAAATTCACCCTAAAATTTTGAAATTTTGGAAAGTTTTTTCTAAAAAATTCATTCGTAGGGCCACTTTTCTAAAATTTAGAAAAATTTGTCTTAAATATAGTAATTTTTTCTCAGTTTTAGGGCGATTTCGATTCTAGTGTGATTTTCTTAAATATAGAAAAATAATTTTCTGAGTGTAGCATTATTTGATGTTCCTCTGAACGTACGTTACACTGTGATGGTATGACACGATGAAAAGTGTCGCTCTTGACGCAGTGTAAGCCGAGTCTTAGTTGCAGTTAAATATTATTGATAGCGTGTTTACCCCCAGAAAAGTTATGCTTAAGCGATGTTGGTTTTCTAAGAACGTTTGGTAAATTAAGTTCAGAAAATGCCCAAATTTAAATGCAATTAGAGAGTTAACACAACGGAGTCGTTTAAAATAACTTATATTAATTACTTCAGACTGGCAATAATAATGAAGGTGCTAACAGGGTTTCACAGATGTTATGCTGAAATTGCCGTTAAATTTTGCAAAAGTAAGCTTCAGAAAAAAAAATAGAGGCAAGCTAACTTCGGCTCGACCGAAGTTTATATACCCTTGGAGCTTGATATATGCCTGACAGTTTGTATGGCAGCTATACTATATAGTGGTCCGATTTCGACAAATCTTGTTGAAATTATGTAAAATCATTAAAAACTTATAAATTCGAGCGTTGGGAGCGATAACATTGAAAACAAAAAAGTTTTTCTCACTAAGACTTTTTTCAGACCTAACTTCTGTATGACAGCTATACTATATAGTAGTCCGTGAAGAGCCAGCGACCAACTGTGACCAACAGGCACACGTCGACAAGGACATCGCAAAAATAGAAGACGCACGCAAGGGCTATGCCAGCACGCAGTTCGTTAAGTCTGGAGTTGCTGTTAATATGAAGCTGCGGTAAGACGGGAGATTCTGAATTGGACTCCCAATTGGAAGATGCTCAGGAGCCTAACCCCATATTAGAGCGGACGGTAGAGGATACCACGGCTTTGCGCTTGAGCAAGATTAAGCATCAAACCGCCGTACAGAGGGATGAATCGCAATCTAACCAACGGCGGCTCTGGACAGTCAACAGTGCCAAAAAGGACGGACACCGCAGGACTACAATGCGGGCAAAGACCATTGGGGCTTTTAGAGCCATTTACTTTAAATTAAATTGGTACCTATTGTACAGCACCAAGGAACTGAAGCGCCAGCTTAGACGTTTAAATAGAGTCTATGGTTCTTACGGAAGAGTAGGGCACAAGCTGGATGATTGGCTGTCGCATTTTAGGCCCCTTCAAAACTTGAACATAGGACTCGACCGCGATCCTAACGTTGACTTAGAAGACATATATAGCTAGATGAGATAATGAGTAGCTGTCGCATTTTAGCCACACAGCTTGAACGAGAGCACCCTTGCCGACCGTTGCCAACCTTTGCCGCATATATGTACCTTTTTACATTGCACGCTACAGACCCTAAATAAATACTTACCAACATTTGATATTGAATACGGTTTTGATAATTGTTAAGTTCTGAACAGAAATTAAACAAATTTAGCTGCAAGCAATTCGTTAGCATTTCCGTTATCTGCAAAAAGCAAGTCCCTCAAATGCCTTCCCCCAAAATAAAAATATCGCATCCCTTTGACTGATGTTTTACATGTTATTTATTTACTTTCCTTTGTCATAATTTAATTTATATTTATGGTTTGTTTCCAGTTTATATATATATATATATATACTTGAGTCTAAGTTGTTTTCTTTCATTTGAATTCCACTTCTTCTTTTGGTTGCTTTTTAATGCCTAATTCCATGGTGCAAGTAAATGCGTATTAATTTACTTGTACATATATCATTATACAATAATATATATGTATGTATGTATGTTAATAATAAATTATATTTATAATTAATTACAATAAATTGCATAACAAAAAATAGTTTAACTTCGTTCGTATCAATTAATTATGTTTACTTTAGTTTTTTTTTTTTTGTGGTATACAAATAGAAAACAATTCAAATGTGTTTAATGGATAATGCTTGTCAATTTTAATTTTTTTGTTATTTGTGTGCAAGTTTTATCGCCCATTAGGGGATCTGCTTGAAAGTTTGCGGTCAGTTTTAAATATACAAAATATATTTGTAGTTTTTATATGTTAAAAAATTCTATAATTAGTTGCATATTTAATTCGTTCGATTTGTATGCCGTTGATTACTTTTGTGTAGAGTTGTAATGGGTAATTGTATGATGAAGATTCTTCTTTGTTTTTACATTAGCTTTTAATTATATTGACTGTCGAAATGTTTGCTAGTTAGGGCTGACTGACTTATCGTGTATAACAATTGCTATTATTCAATAAATTTAAGAAATTCGTTATTCGTTTTCCATTTAAGTACCTTAAACCATTTGTCATACTCAATTTAGTTTTGGTTTCTAGAGAAGCTCATTCGACCGTTATTTTTAGGGATATAGAATTGTTAAAATGCTTTACTGCTTCAGCTCCTCCAGAGCTCCCGTCTTCTTATTCTTCTTGACCTGGGCATATAGTGAGGCGGCCTTGTAATTGATGGGCCCATAGTGCTGACTCTCGAGATCGGCATAGATGAATTCATCATCAAAACTGGCTGCATTCAAGGGCTGTTTGTTGGTTGGTATGGATTATTTGAAATCGCTTTACATAACTGTTTGCCAAATTTTATAACAATCGGGGGTTCATCATGCACATTAATAATCTATAACGCCTGTCGTGGGATTAATTTCGAAGCAAGCATTAAAGAAGTGTGTGCTAGCGTAGGGAACGATTTCAAGAATCGCAACGACAGTTGAAATAAATTATTAACATTAGACAAAAAATATCATACCTTGTTTTCTTGTTTCACAAAAAACATTTAGCTCGAAAGTTAAACAAAAAGAATTTAGAATATATAAGTATTGCTGCCTTTGTATGGATCCTCAAAATCGGACACTTGCTATAAGAAATCACAATTTATTTGGTTCGTTAAGAATTTCAGAACACACTTTTGAAAGAAAGTGGGATTAGTGTGAATAGCAACAGCATGCAATGGAATTTGAAATCCCCCCTAATGCTGAGTTTATATGCCGCTCAAGGGAAATTTTGGGAAATTAGCTTTGGTATTTGAAATTAAACTTAAACTTAAGCTAATTCTATAAATAATTGTAAAATATGCTTGGCTTCGGTTTGGTTTCAAATAAACTATAAAATGGTTAAGTATGGGAGTATATTTCGTAAGTTTATGTACACGCGCATAGCTACTTCAAACTTAACACTCACACACAGTCATACAGTTGCCTTAAGTACTCCTTATTAGTTGATCTAAATTAATTTATGGGTTAGCACTTAAGCTTTTTCTACAATTAGATTCTATTTTTATAATTAAAAGTAAGTATGAACTGCTTAATATTAGCATAATTTAGCTATATACACTAAAAAATAGGTGCCAGAACTAAGTTAAAACTTTACTCAATCGATTTCATCCCATGGGGGGCAATAATACTGCGTTTAAATAATAAATGTGTGGAATGAATTCACAATCAAATGTTTGTTTTTTTTTAAGAAAAAGCTGTATTCGAATGTTAAAACCCAGTTCCATAATTAGATGTACATATCTGAGTCATAAACCACTCTTGAGCTCCAGGTGTTCAGAAAAATGCAGCTGGTGTATGGTAACTTGTTTTCATAATCTTAAGGATTGATACAATAAAAATCGAGTATTTTTTGTCTGACAGACTTTGTCTGAATCAACTAAAATTGGTTTAAAGCCTAGTTGACTTAGCATTCAAGCACGACTCAAGAAGGTTTCAAAAATAGAATGTACTTTGCTGTTAAATTGTAATACAAAGAATTTGATTTACTGAATATAAGCAGATAATTAATTTAATTTAAAGTTTTAATGTAAAATCTTTAAAGCAAAGGTTTTGTTTGAGAACCACAACTTATTAAATCGTTTAAACCATTCCGCTGCTATTTTTGGTGAATTTTATTTGCGATGGACTTTTTAGGCACCTAAAGCAAACAACATTTTCAATATCTACAGCTTGTTCATATGACCATCTATTTTCGAAAAATCCAATTATCGTTCAAACAGTTTCACTCTTTCTGAAATTAACTTTATGCTCTCTTTCAGGTCTTCTCATCATTTTCGGTCCGTAATTTTACTGAACACTGATGAGTTATGAATGAATAAAATTGATAAGAAAATATTTATGCTTTTTTCAAGACAATATAAGATTATTTTATAATCCGAATCTTTTCCAAGAAGAGGATGTGAGGATCGATTAACGAACGATAGCTTGCTTGACGCCTTATTAATGTATTTTTGTATAATCGATCGCTGAGAATCAGGGTTTCAAATAACTGTTGACCGTTTTTCCCTTTGCGGTCTGCGCACTAACATAACCGAAAAAACCATGTACGCTTGCTCTCTCTCTCTCTCTCTCTCTGAGCAAAACACTTCGTTCCTCTTCATTTTGGTTTTCAGTTGATTGTGCTCAGTTGAGCTATTCTTGTTGTGCTCATTCAATAACAACAGATGTACAAAAAAGAACAACGCAGAAGAACAAACGAACGCCTCACACACACGCATACAAACGCAAAAGACTTCCAGCTACTTCGAGAACCGAACTCTGCTTTACGATACATTGGATGGCGGCGTGCCACAGGGCTCAGTTATAGGACCGATTCTGTGGAACGTGATGTATGATGGAGTTCTCAGACTAGGCTATAGTGACGGTGACCGACAGAAGACAACGGGTTGAGCCTGGCTCCTCATAAGACCGAATCAGTTCATATCAGCAGCAGGAAACGTGTGGAAACTGCCAAAATCACAGACGGAGACCAGCATTTAATATCCAAGGAGGCTATAAAGTACGTGGAGGAAAAGGCCATCACAGCATCGAATGCCTTATTGGGAACTATGCCAAATATCGGTGGACTTCGACAGCATAGCAGATGGCTGATTTGCAACATAGTCTGGTCTATCATAATGTACGCAGCCCCTGAAATGACCGTGCCATCATTCAGCCGAGGATGCAAAAAAGCGTACAGGAGGTGTGCTCTTTCGAGTTAACTGCAGCTTCCGGACTGTGTCGGATTACGCGGCTCTAGTTCTAGTTGGAATGGCACCGCTGGACCTGTTAGCGATGGAAAGCAGAGGTTTAGATGAGCATCGACGACGGATGACGATGACGCAATGGCAGGCAAGGTGGAGTGCTACTTCCAACTGTAACTGGACAAGAAGACTGATTGCGGTGTGGTGTTTTTAGTGGGTGAGGAGTTCCGAGCCCCACACTTTTTAGCTTTTAATGCTTTCCGCACAATAAGAAAAAAATAAATGCGCAAAAGAATTTTTATTTCTTCGCTCTCGACAAAACGGTCAGTGAATGAGCAGAGCAAAAGGGAAACAATAAAATTGATTGCTCGTTAATCGCAGACCGGTTTATTCAAGAGACAATCTGAACGGTACATTTCTGAATTTTTACTCAAAGGGTCAGTTCATAACAGTTATTAATGGACAACGAAAATTGGTCAACAGGTTTTTGCGAGCTCTGCTGAGAATACATTTTTTTTTTTTAATTTTTCGGAGTTTTTAATTTATTCAGAATATTACTAGAAATTAATTAAAATAATACTTAATTTCTTAATGAAAAAAATTAACAACTCTCAAAGATAAAGTACCTCTTCGTAAATATAATATATTTGAATATGGGTTATTCCGTCTGAAAGTTCTCAATAAATACATAAATGGGAGAAATAGAAATTTTTTTCAACAAATATATTTGTCAAATGGTTTGTTATAAGTTCGAAGATGTTTTCCCAATAGAGGAGGCTATGGGTTCTGGTTCAGAATAAGGTTCAATGAAAAGGATCAGTTTCAGGTCTGGCTTAAAAGATGACTTAAACAGCACTTATGAGGTTAGGTCCTTATTCGGTTTTCAGCCTTGAGAAATATCTCGAAAAATCAGAACCTCAGTAATTCCACAGTATTCTCATATTATCTTTTTATCTCGATCCTGTCCATCCTAAAAAAATTCTAAGCTTGACCCAAAGCTTTTTATGGGTCCAGCGGGCACTGATGATACAGTTTTTAATTCGTCTTTTTACTTTTTTAAATTTAAGTATGTATTCAAATGAAAGTAACATTGCTGTAAAATGTTACAAAAATCGCAGTCAAAAGAATAATTGTTTGGGGATGTCGGTATTTTTCGAGAGCAGAGTCACAGACTTATAAGTTATTTAGCAAGTTCTGGTGAACCGCGCACCGATTCAGTAGCCGTTTAATTATCAATCCGCGATATGTCGGGGGTGCCCATGCCTATTCCGCAAGCCACGCATTCGTTGTTGCTTGACGCAAATGAAAAGCCGACGCGAGCCAAACACCTACATAAAAAAAAGTTCATGTGCATGCTCAATTCTACTTGTTTTCTTGATAAAGTTTTGTTATTAGCGAGTGCAGACCTGCAACAACAACATCATATATGTCTCTCTGTCCTTTGTCTCTCGCAAACTCGAACGCAATAACAAAGTTGCTTTGCGTAGTCAGCGCTCGCCTCGTGGCCCGACAGACACACACAATTTTGTTATAGTTGATCTTTCTTAAAATACATTTTCTGCATTTGTATTTCATTCCACGCTTGATCTGGCACCCCTGATATAGATAGTAAGAGCCCATCTCAAACTTAAGTTTGACATCAAAATAGACATCAATGAAACGTCTCGAATTTACTTTTTGCTGAATTTTCAAATAGTTGTTTCACTATTGAGTTTAACTGAAATATTTGAAAATCTTTTTCAGCCACACATTTGCTGCACAGTTCTGGTCACCTGAGAGCTCTCGTGTTTTTTGTATATTGGTTTAAACTTGAAATAAAGTGGATCGACTGATTTCGAATGGATTCCCCCCCTTATACTTCACTCTTTCTCTACATAAATACATATACTAAAATACCTTGTATGCAGTTTTGTAGGCATTTGGCCTAGTCGTAAAATATTATCTAAATGTGCACTTCCCGATAGCTTTGTGTCAGAAAGTACCTCAATGCACCCGCCGTGGCATTGGCAATCGCTGCTGCCTGTTGATGTGCGGGCGTTGGGGGCGGTGCCGTTGCCTCCTGCTCTTCTGCCATTAATTCCTCTTCACAAAAGCTGTAGCCCAGATCTTCTTCGTCCTCCGTCGGAGTCTCCGCTGACGAGGCAGAGGGGGCTGCTGGGGCATTTAGCTCACTTTGCTGGTTATTTGGACGCGTAAACCCAAAGTCTGGATGCGTTTTAGTTAGCACCTCTAATGCCTCCAATGAGGCGGCGGGATTTATTTTCTGACCCTCTGATTCCACCGTTGTTGGTGGTGAAATTGGCTTAAAGGCATGCCGCTCATTCAGGACCAGCGGTCCTTGTCCGTGTCCCTGTCGCTGCTCCCTGCGCTCCTGCTGCAGCTGCTGACGCAACTGTTCCAGCTTGCCGTTGGCCGTTTGCGTGTTTTGAAAATGGAAGGTGTGATGTTTGCGCAAGGGCAGCCGCATGGGACGACGCACCACCAGACAATCGTAGGCGCCATCCGTCAGTGGGAGGGCCGGGGCGGCGTTGGTGGGGGCCAGGGGCGGCACATATCTTAATGGGGCGGAGGAGGAGGCGGCTAATCGAGTTGCCTGCAGCAGCAATTCATTTGGCATTAGCATTTGTTGTTGATGGTGCCCATTGTTGTTGTTGTTGTTACTGTTGTCATTGCTAATTTGTTGTTGTTGTGCTGGCGCAACTGGCGCGGATTGGGAGCTGCTATCACCGTGGGCAGCAAAGGCTTCTGGATGGTTGTTGGCATTAAGGGCATCTGCATTTGGCCGTTTGATATGTGCGTAGGGGTCACTGATGGTCTGTCGTCGTAGTTTCTTATTGTTGTTGTTGTTGCTGGTGCTCCGTTTAATTGCTAGAAATGGATTAGTGGCCAGCATTTTGATTTGCTGTGGGTTAGTTCCAGGGCAAATAGCGAATGCATCAAAAAGCATGCAACATGCAGTGTCAGAGTGTGCATTTGTGTTGTTGTCAATTCAAAGCGATTCATTAAAGAAATTAGATGTGACATGTAAATAAATAAAAAGTACATAAAACAAAATTAGACACAGATTCTGTGAAAACAAACAAAATTTATAGACACAACCAATAATCAAAGTTTGAGAGGTATTTGTTAACCAAGTTTGTAGTTGTCTAAATAACTTTCGACTAAAATACTATTGTACAAACTTGAACTTTAAAGCCTATTTTGTTTAACCTGCAAATGGGTCGTGGATTTAGTTTGGTGGATTGGAATGTCTGAGCAAAAACTATTTTAGTCCCTGAATTTTCGTAACCTTGATTTTTTGATTTTTGAATAAAATGATTCAGTTTTGTAGCCAAAAAATCCATAGAAGGTTTTAGTCACGGACTGTCACAGTTCACAGACCGGTTATTTAAAACATCGAAACCACGGTTCTGTTTCCTGCCTTGGTTCATAACTTAAGCTATGGTTCAAACATTTTTGGCTATAAGTTCGGCTAGTATCAGAAGAAATGAAATGCGTCCTTAAGATATGGTAGGTTAGGTTAGGTTGCGATGGCTGAGAGCGACAAGTCGCTCTCCCACTTAGGCCGCTATGGGCCCATTGCGATGCCATATTAGTTCCCTGTTAACCCTTTTTAAGACTGAGGCGGGTCCTCGGTACTGAACCATTGGGATCTCTAGATCGGATGTTTCCGTGAGGCTGAGTAGGAGAGGTTGACCAAGTGTCCTTAGTCTTCTTCTACTTAAAGCGGGGCAATGGCAGAGAAGGTGTTGTACTGTTTGCTCCTCTTCTTCATGTTTACAGCTTCTACAGAAGTCATGGTGAGCAACGCCTAGGCGTGCTCCATGTCTGCCAATGAGACAGTGCCCCGCTTCTGAGTCGTAAAAGTGTATTTGTACGTTTTTGGTTGAATGTAGGCCACGTGAGTTTTGATACTGAACAGTAGGGAATGGTTTCCCACCGATCCGTAGCGAGACTTAGTGTTTCAGCTTTCTTGTACAGCTTATATGTTGCCATAGGCATCCCAATCGTGCTCTTCTCTGAAAGGAGTTCGATGGTGGTTCCTATTCTGGCCAGTTCGTCAGCTAACTCGTTTCCCTCTATGTTGCGGTGTCCAGGCACCCATATGAGGTGTATACTAAAGTGTCGTGCGATCTCGTTAAGAGATACGCGACAATTAGTAAGGGTTTTTGCATTGTTTGTATGTGAGTCAAGTGCTTTGAGGGCTGCTTGACTGTCCGAGTATATAAGTACGTAAGATATGGTAACGTGCATCGAAAAACCGCGATAGAGGGTACCAGAGAGCTGCAAAGAGCTGGACCGTGTAAACCCGTTCACTCTTGTTACAAATGCGTACCGAGTAAACTCAGCGTTTGGTGAAATCATAGCTTGTGCACGAGTAACCCAAGCAATCAAAACCAACCACACTTAACGGCAAAATAGAATGAACGATGTCGTTTGTAAATTTTGCATTTTGAATTTGACAGCGTTTGTGTGTGAGAGCCCGCTTGAGGCTTGGTAATTTTTAGTCAGAAAGGTACCTTGTCGGTGGTGGATCCTTCAGCCACAAACTATGACAAGCTTGTGTTAATATTACTCGTGCAACTTTCAACTTTTTTTAAAGCCTGGGAACGGAGCCAAGTATTTTGTGAAGCTAGAGGCATCAGGTAGCAGCACCTCATACCCACACTGAGAAAACAAAATATATTTAAAAATCTATATTTTCTTATCTTATAAAATCAAAATTAAAAAACCTTGAAATGAGCTAAGAAGTCTTAAAAACAAGATTTATCATCACGCATCTTATCAACCCTCCTACATTATTCTGTAAAGCTTCAGTTAAAACTTTTTAATCTGCTAGCTAAAAACGCCGTGACTTTGTCCACGTCCAAGATTTTCGGGTCTAGCCACACTACAATCCCATAATTGGGAACGTATAGATTCTTAAGTCTTTCCCAAAAATTTAATGGACAATATTTTTGGATAAAACTTACTTGTTAAATTACATACTAACTTAACTTGTTAAACCAATAATTACAAACTACGTATCTAAACAAATTTTCAATTCAATTTAAAATGGATTTCACCCTTTTTCCACTCCCCCTCTCGACTCTTTCCCCTAGCCCTCTCCCTCTGCCTGCGCTCTCCACTCTTTTCCGTCCCGTCTCATTCCTCTCCACCGTACGCCCTATCATTTTGTTCTGTGTGTACTCCTTATCAAACTTTTCTTCGGCGTTTTCACCCACTTCTCGGACAAATTTTCCAATTTTTCTTTTTTGGTGCGCGCCTGCATAACGAAACGAATGTCTATGTCAAATCTTCGATCTATACGAAAATCAGTTTTGGCTTTGGGTTGATAACACAGTTCGACAAAATCCAACTTTTTTTAAAAGCCCGGCATAAGGCCAATAAATTATTATAAAAGGCACCTTTGTAAGCATCACCTCATAACCAGTTTTTCAAATCCACCCTCGGTTCGCGTTTAATGGGTACTTTTGTACTTGCAACACACAACTACAACAATTTTAACTAAGTTTTTACTGGCTTAAGATAAAATTCTCCAAAATTCAGCATATGTGGACAGGGTCATTGGGAACGACATATGAAAAATTCACTTAATTCACGCAAACGGTTAAGGTACCTCCAGAAGGAGTTAAACGTTCATTCTTCAATATCTTTAAAAGCGCACGGTAGATTTTTCTTAAAATCGTTGTGTATGATGGTATAATGGGCTATTGCATTTCCCTAAGAAATGGTACTTGACAGCCAAAAAACCGCGAATTGGAGTACCAATTTTATATTCACCCACGGAGCACTCCATATGAACTATATACCCGAAGTACAAATAGACTGAACTGTGTTTTCAGTTTTGCCAACGAAGCCTTGGTTCGCGTTGCAATTGCCTTTAAACAACATATACCATCTGGGTATCACAGCCTCCCCCAAAAATTATGCAATTAATCTTATGATTAAAATTCGTCGTTTCCACCAAGAAAAAGTAAATCTTTAATAAAAATTGTCTTTGGTGGAAAGTATTTAAGTGATATGATCTGTTTTCCTGCTTGCAATGAAACAATTTACTTATAAATTTAATTTCATAATTTTTGTAAAGCTGGTTTTACCTAAATGGTCAATGTTGTTCTAAGGCAGTTGCTGGTACAAAAATGCCTATAAACCGCGAACCAAGGCTTCGTTGACAAAACTGAAAACGCAGATCTGTCTATTTTTAGACCTTGTTTATGGCCTATATGAATTGATTTGTGGGTGAATTTAAAATTGGTACTCCAATTCGCGGTTTTTTGGCTGTCGAGTACCATCTCTTAGGGAAATGCAATAGCCCATTATACCATCATACACAACGATTTTAAGAAAAATCTACCGTGCGCTTTTAAAGATATTGAAGAATGAACGTTTAACTCCTTCTGGAGGTACCTTAACCGTTTGCACGAATTAAGTGAATTTTTCATATGTCGTTCCCAATGACCCTGTCCACATATGCTGAATTTTGGAGAATTTTATCTTAAGCCAGTAAAAACTTAGTTAAAATTGTTGTAGTTGTGTGTTGCAAGTACAAAAGTACCCATTAAACGCGAACCGAGGGTGGATTTGAAAAACTCGGTATGAGGTGATGCTTACAAAAGTGCCTTTTATAATAATTTATTGGTCTTATGCCGGGCTTTTTTTTAGTGTTGTACTGTGAATAAGTCAGTCAGTCGGGCCTACAGATTTATAGATTTATTTTGTTAAAAAATTTTTTTTTTAAACCCGTCCCTCCTGGTACTATAATCACAACCTTTCTGTCCTAATGAAGCTTTTGGCATGGCCACTTAGCTCACTCGGCTATTGACAGTCAATTTTTAGACGCAACCAGTTGCAGTATAAGAACTCAGCTGGTGGAAATCACCGTCGTGCTAATTAATTTCTAACTTTTAAATAAAAATGGTAAATTAATTGATTTTTCTTAATTTTTATTATAAAATAACTATTAATTTCGGTCGCTGGATTGTTTCATCTTAAAGTCGACTAAAAGCGATCTTAAGTCGAGATTGATGAACTAAAATTAAAATTGAGAAAATATAATTTTGGGCTAAGACTATCACGTCTCTGCCGAGTTCTGACACCGTTTCTCTTTAATTCAAGATTATAATCTTGATTTTAGATTGATTTTTTTTCTCAGTTTCTTAGCTCCAATTACACAACCTGCTCACTCAGCTGAATTTTCGTCTGAGTTGCTGTTCCGCACAAGAAGATGAGAAATCAGGTAAAATAGAACCGGTTGTTGATATGCATTTGTTTCATATTTTGAATATTAGTTCAGTTTTGTATGTCAAATTAATTTTTATTAAAATTAATCAAATCAAATCAATTGCAACCTAAGAAGCATCAGAACTTAGGTCGCCATGACCCAAACATTCCTTCTTCTTTGAACCAGATACCAATAGTTCTGCAACTGGCTCACCTGTGTTTCTCAGTCATGTGTAAAAGCGAAACTGAGTTGCTCAGATGAGTTTTGGTATGACGAAAACTCATCTGAGTAATCAGTTCGTGCAGATAGAGCTTTACTAAGAACTGTTGCATCAAAATCTCGCATCAGCATTTCTAATTTAATAATATAGCTGCTTGTTCAGACCATTCATAAAAATAGCCTGTGTTAATTTCATGACTTCCTCAGTAGGGATTTATTCCAGATCAGATTCAGTACTGATCAAAACTGATGTAGACCTTTAGTCGAACTAAAAACTAGTTATTGGAACTTAATATACTAAGTTGAGGAAAGAGAAATTAAGCAAAATACTCGATACAGTTTGGGCAAAGACCAATATAATCTTTTAGTCGCCGAACGGCCATATCTTGGTTTTGCAGTATGCAGATATTATGTATTCCTGAAAATGATTTGCTTTTGATTGCTTTCGATTTGTTTCGCGCGCGACACAGCGCTCGAACATGAGCAGGCCCAGATGTAAGGTCGTACTAATTGATTTCGCGAAATCAGCCTCGAAGTTGATTTCGATTTGCTTTCGTTTTAGTGCGACCGTTCTCACAGAAGAAATGGCTCCGCGGCTGGTGTTTGTTTAAATTTTGTTGTGACTTAAATATAAAGAATGTTGTAAGTTATTTTGCATTCCAAATTTTGGCATTAAATGATAATTATTTATGCATCTTAGACGCACGGCCCCGGCCTTAAGTGGACAGAGACAAGTGCTTGAGTCCTGGAGCTTGTGCTGACGTGGTCAGAGATTTTCAGGCTTACATATTTGCACAGCTCTCCTAGAAGGTTCGAGGTTAAAAATTCTTCCACTATTTTATCCTGCCTCTTCCTCTTTGGATCTGTCAAACTGCATGTCACTTTCTGTGGCCATAAACAAATAAATAATTAATTGAATTCACCTTAATAAAGTTACAAACTTCTTAGAACTACAGATTCTGCCCACATACTATGTTAAAGAAGATTGGAAAATTCAATTTAACAATTTCTTTGTCATTTTTGCTTACCCGCCAATGTTTAAATTTGGCGCCAATTGAAAGCAAATCAAAATGAAATCAGGGTCGTTCCACCAACTGCTTTGCTTTTGCTTTCACGAAAGCAAATCAAAAGCAAATCAACTTTCAGGAATACCACTATTATTTTATGGGCGACGAAAATCGCGCTCTCTTTGCTCGCACAAAGTTGAGAGCGTAAAAATCTAAAAATATAATGTACTTGCTTGTGTAAGTAATTGTTGAGTCGGCTGTCGCTGTCGCTGTCTCTGTACAAACAAGCGGCTGACTCTAGAGCGCTCTCTCTCTGGCTTTTGAACAAAATTTCAAGAGAGCCAGAAGCCAGTTCAAAAGCCAGCACGAAAAAATAGTGTGCTAAAAAATTGTATCGCTTTACTCATCTTCATATTCTAATGTCTTTGGTTTGGGACTCTCAGCAATTTTCGTCCTTTCCTTTCCTACTTCTGTCGTTTGACTAGTTCGTAATCAGTCCCACATATATCAGAAATAAATTTGGAAATGAATCCTAGGTGTTGGTTACATGCTGGTGCAGTCGGCTCCCTCCCCTGTTGAAATACGCACCTCATGATGTTGCTGCTGCTTGCCTCTGCTGGCCGCACTCAGACTGCTGGCCACTGAGAGCATGGAGGCGGAATGTTGCGCCTGATGGCCCAGCTGGTACTGCTCGAAATCCTCAGGTGTCGTGATGTCAGTTGGTTTTTGCTGCTGCAGAGGGCTGGTGGCGGAGTGCAGCGCGATGAGGAGGCAGCTGTGCCGCTGCTGTATAGCGATGTGCAGGAGGACAGAGAAGTGGGATCCATTCCACCGACCCCGACCCCGGTCTGGCTGGTGGAAGAGGTGGCGGACTCATACGAGGAATTGATGTGTGGCTCACCCTCTAGATTCATGTAGACGGGCTTGCGACCCATTAGCCCGGCGGCGGTGACAGACTTGTGTGACTTGGCCGTGCGCTGGTGCTGGTGCTGCAAGGCCGTTGGCAATTGTGACTCAAAGGAGCTATTGGAAATCCCCGAGTCGCTGCGATAGATGCTCAGTCGCTCGGGCTCCATCAACTGAAAGTCTGCACCTCCACCTCCTCCTACTGCGGCTGTCAAATCATTTTTTTGCTGGTGCTGGCGATGGTGATGTTTCTTCTTGTGCGGAACGACAGCAGTGGCCCCTCCTCCTACTCCTCCGCTGCCTGGCTGCGAGTGCAGTTGCACAGTGGCCAGGTTTAGGATGCTGCTGCTGCCGCCGCCCACGTCCAGACACTTGTCGGCCATGTTCTCATAGACAGGCGGATCATAGAGACGCATGGGCTTGCCACTAATGGGATCAATATCGCCATGGCCGCCGCCAGCAAAAGAATGATGTCTCTTACACGATGGAGTGGAGGAGGCGGTCAGTGAGGAGTTTCCGTTGAACGAAGGTGGCTTCTTGATCTGCTGTCCGCCACCTGGGAACTTAAGTGAGTAGAACTTTTTGTCCAGATCCACTCCAGACTTGCTGCTCTTTTTGCCAGGCCGTTGCTCGCCCTTCGCGTCGTACTTCTTAAAGTTGCTGGCAGCCAGGAAAGGGTTCGTATTGATGAGTGCAGAGCTGGGGGCGGGCGGTGGCGGGGGAACGCGCTCCACCACCGCATAGGTGGGTTGATAATCATGTTCGATGGCATTCAATAGCTGAACATTCGAAGCGGACTGCGTGGTGAACTTCTGTTGCTGCGGTGCCGCTGCCAAAAGTTTCTGCTGTTGCTGTTGTTGCTGGTGATGTTGCTGATAGTACTCGGTGTAGCTCTTGGGAAAACAGTTGCTCAAATTGTATTGCAACTGATGATGCGAGCCATCAGTGGCAGCTGCTTCTGCCGCTGCTGCAGGCAGGCGGTGCATGGTGTTGTACTGCGGCCCAAGTTGTTGTTGCTGCTTCTGCTGCTGGTCGTAAAAGTGTTGCTGCTGGTGAGGTTGAGGATGTTGTAGAGTCTGGTGATGCTGCTGTAGCTGGCTGTTCGATGGCTGACTGATACTTCCATTGAGTCTCTTGGGTCGTGGAGCGACACGCACCACATTTGTGTTGTTATTAAAATTTGTAGGGGTAGTAGAGAACTGCAGCGGCAAGCGATTGCATGCGATTAGTTTGGGTAACGCCGGCAACAACAACAAGCGCATGGGCAGGGGGAGGGAGAGAGAGTATTAAAGAAAACATTCAATTAATTAGTTAGTTTCGGTTAGCAAGAGTTGAGATCATAATCATCATTGGAAAATCAAAACAAGTACTTTTTAGGAGCTTAAAAATGTTAAACGCTTAAATTGGTTGAAGTTTTTTTTTGTATTTGGCTGGTGTGACTAACGAACAACATTAATTGGGGTGGATTCAGTGGAAATAAAATTGATTGCGAGCCTAAACGGAAATGGAATCGAAGTGATTTTATGAATTTAAAGTGGTTTCGCTAGTAAAAGCTGTTCAAATTAAGGTAAGGGTGAAATAAGTCTCACAGAAAACGAGTTTTGATAAAAAGATGCCATTTTCGGATTTTGGTATTTTGAGATTCAGGACTTAAGCTTAGTATACGCCTCAACAAAGCAACTGCCAAAACAAAAAAAACACATAAAAAAATAAAAATAACTCACAAAACAAAGGCTTTTGGTGTCTGTTTGTATTGTGAGTTATATTCATATAGAAATTTTTGTTTTGGCAGTCTCTTTGTTGAGGTGTATACTAACCATTATATATTTGAGAAAAACTGAACATTTAACATATTCCTTTTCCTGGATTTAACTAATTAAGCTGAGTGTAATTTCAATTCAAATGTGATCTAAAATGCAACGACCTATACTAGGATTCTTAAAACCAGAAAAAAGCCTATCCCATGGGATAGGAACTCGAGAGAGAGAGAATACCTGTATTCTATTAATAGCACGTTCGGCGGCTTGCTCTCTCTTGAGGCATTTGTTTGTTTACTTATTGTTCATGCTTAACGTCATGACGTTTACTTCGTATTTCGCTGCTAGGCACCACTTCTATACGCAATTGCAAAGCTTCAGTGTTAGGTGCACGGCTCAGTCCTGGTGGGCACCAGTATGTGCTTTAGAAATTGTTTAAAATTATTTGTGATTAAGTTCACCATGAAACTAACCTCTGAATTTGGTACTAAGTTGATGAATTAAAGAAGCGGACTTTTACCTTGTTTTATAACAAAATAAATATCAAGATAAATGCCTTTCAAAGTATGCAATAGAATTTATATTGCCAACTAAAAAATATTAATTTTGTATTTGACTTTTCTAATTTAAAAAGTCAATATAGAAATCACCATAATATTTACGGTGACTAGATCGGCTTTATGAGAGTCGTTTTTGCCCGTTTTCTGTGCGACACCCCTTGTATATTTGGTACTTTCAATTTAAGCTTAGCTTCGCAATTTTCTCGACTTCAATGTGTTAGGAATAAGTTCAGATAAAAATTTGGGTAAATCAATATAAATAAACTTACTTATGTACACTTAAACACTATTGTTCTAAAAGTACAATTCTAATTAAATTAACATAACTTAAGACCAAAAATAAAACTCGAAAAGGTAAGGGAATGAAAACCAAAATTTTCTCGGCAGCACATAAATAATTATTAATTTCTTATTTCTCTTGACTGTTTTTGTATGTATGTAAAATAAAATATGGGGACAAAATGGCGACAAATTACTGTTGATTAAGTGCAGCAGCAGACGACAGGAGGCAGGCTAATGTGTAATGGTGTAACCATCTAAACAGCTCTATGTAGTAGTATAATATTGACAGATTTGCAAATTACACCATTTTCGGCTAAGAGAACTGAAAAGTTGCATAACAACCAACACACTAAGGACAAGAAACCAAATTATAATAGCAGAAATAGTCAGAGAAAGAGAAAGTGAGCTTAACACACAGACATGAGGCATTATAGTAGTGTACGTAAACTTGTATTTAAAGCTGTTTGTGTGCGTTGAGTGTATTGAGTGATTAGGTGACACATAAATTGTTCAACACTGTACCTTGTTAGGTGCCGTTTGTAGACCATGAAACGGTAGATTCTCATACTCGCCAGGTTCCGTCAATGGATCCCCCAGTGAAGACGACTTGTCGTGTACTATATAAGGCATATATATAGGGGGTACGCAACGGTTGATTTGGCGATTAGTGTTCCGACATATTTTTGTATTTCATCAAATTAGGAGCAAATCATTTTAAGAAAAAGAAAAGAAACACAGAAAATAAGGGGAAAACGGGAAGAAATATAAATTAGTAAAATTGAAATTAATAATCTAAAACTATATGGTAAAAAATAAGTTTGCTAGTTTTCTTTTCGAATCAGTACCTAAAATTTTACGGTGTCAACGTTAAATTTAGGTAAGTATCATCTCATAAACAGGGAATGAACAGCGAATACTGTTAAATACTGTTCATAAGTTGATACTTAGACAGTCAACATCGACTGTTTCGTACTGTGTAGTTTAGAATGTAAATAATAGTTAATTTAACTTATTTCTTATTTATTTCGATCATAGTTGGTTCAATTGCATGCTGGAGAACTTTGGACAAGCTTGCGATACTTACACACATGCAAACACACAAACAAAGGTTAACATTTAAAAGCTAACTGAAAATGGAGAAAAGCTAATAAACAACACGTCCTTTAATGTTTTATCCATGTTCAATTCTGTAGCTGTGTATGTTTCATGATATTATTTATTCTTACTTGTCGATTGTAATTGTTGTTGCTTCTGTAGTTATATAAGGACCTCGATATTTGATTCATTATAGTAAATTACTTACAGCGATAAGTGTAGATATATGTAGATATTTGTGTGTGTAGAGAGAAGGTGTACAGGATATCAAGTGATTTGAGGTAAATACATGGGTATGTACAAAGTGAGTTTGCATGACTGATTTAATGAATGAAAATAGTTCTCAGATAATATTTCACTACGGGAATTGATATTAACCTGCTTCTTCGACACTAAAATATTGACCTTGTTTTATGACCTTGCCAAGTAGAAACTGATAAAACAACATTAAGCTGATCAAATTACTGTTGAATATTGCTGATATTAATGATTGATGTTCGACAATAAAACAGTAACTTAGAGGAATCTCCCTTTAAAGTATAAAATTCTAATTTTACCTTGTTTGCTGTTCTACTTAAAAGTCTCAGCATTTAAGCAGAATATTTATTGTGAGAGAAAGAAACAGAGGGTACCTTCGCCACTTTATTGACCTATTTAACGACTCAACTTTGAACCTATTTTTTATTTTTTACAAGTGCATCAACACTTCGGCAGAAAACTTAGCTTTGCTAGCTCGTTCAAATGTCTTGTGAAGGAAAAACTCTGTAAAAGAACAGTTTTTTTTTAACACTTAATGTTTGTCCTAATTAAAAATGCTTTTTTTAAAGCTTCCCAAATTCTTAGCGGTTTTGAAGGAGTTGAGCCCTACAAGTCATGATATGCACAATTTGACTTTTAAGGGAAAAACTTTTGTTTACCTTAAAAGCATATTTGTTCAAAAAAGTTTTCGCAATACCGCTGAAATTGTCAAGCGAGGGCCTAACATATAAATATATACATTCGGTATAAGAAGACATCGGATCTTAGGTAAAGCCAGGACATCAAATTGATAAGTATTTCGGTGCCGGTTCCGGTTTTTATACGTACCGAAACTTATACTTCGGTAAAAGGATTGGTTTCGTTTTTAATACTAATTCGATATTCGGTTCGAACCTGTATGTTCCGGTACGTTTCTCGTTTTTTTATTTACGCACTATTTAAGCACGGTTTTCTATTTACAATGCCTTTATACGGATACTTCTCTCCACGGTTTGTCGATGCGGATTTTTCTTCTGTATCTCTGTCCGTCTGTCTCAAATTTTACTAAAAGAAGACAGACGCTTCTGCATCTTCTGCTTTATACTCTCGGGTTCGTCATCGTCCATTCTCTTTACAGGTCACTTACCAATACCTTTACACTAAAAAATTGATTCAATTATAAATCTTCGCGACTATTTTCCAATAATTCCTAATCTTAGATTCTAAAGGATTTTTTGCTTCCTTCCTCATTAAGCTTAAGCTGAAACAGAAATGGATAGCACTTGTACTTTTCGGTTACCATGACTTTATACGAACATGACCGCAAGAACAGCAGATTTTCCAATTGAAGTTCCATCTCTAAAAACAGGGCTGAATTTCTTGCCAAAAATTTCCCTACATTTAGTTATGGGTTAATTATATGTTTCACTCAAATTTTTTGATTGTGTAATGTGTTTTTTGTGGCATTTTTAAATTATAATTCAAATTTAATTCATATTCTCCATAAATATAATGCAAAATTTAAAAATTTGTTGCAGCCCTTAATCCGCTGACTGTCAAGAACATGGCGCTGCCATTGTCCAGGGGGAGCCACTAAAAAAAGCGTTTTGACAAATCTCCCAACATATCACGGGAGGTTTGAAACCAACCAAATGAAATTTCTGTGGCACCTAAGAATAGAATTCGGTTGGAATTTGGTTGGAAGAGGTTTCTGTGGCACACCCGATCAGTGTTGCCAAATCAGTTTTTTCCCCGTCATTTCTGGCTTTTTTTAAAACCGTATTGCGGGAAAAAATTACAAAATGCGGGAAGCGGGAATTCTGGCTTTTTTAAAAGGATTTCGGCTTCCTTTTAGATTTATTTTTGTTTTGGAGCAAATAAATAGCTTTTCACCTCTGCCAGTCATTTATCGACAATAATTAACACTTGCCATATGCCACGATAAATGGCTTCGAAAGGCTTGGCTTCGGAAGTATAAATCTGATACCTCTCGAATAACCTCGAGCAGTTCTTGAAAAGAACAATAAGATTCAATTCTATTGAAAATGCCACAAATTAACGAGATTTTTTAAATCAATGACACTGAAGCATCCGGCCTGCTGAATGATCTTAAAGGTCTGAAAGATTCTACAAGTTATTCAATCAGATACCAATAATAAAATACTACTTGATGACTATTTGGAGAAATGCTTCAGATGGATAGAGTATTGGAGAAATCTAGTTGAGCATGTTCTGAAAAAATTTCATAGTTGATCTTATAAAACAACAGAAGCTGAAGTTTATTTATTTAATTTATTTAAGTTGTCTTCTGCTGATCTGATGCTCGGATTTTCATAAAGTTCATTGTTGCCTGAAAACCACAGCATTCTTCAAAAAAATTACATATTTTCAGTTCACTTCATTTTACAACCAAATAAAAAGTGTTTTCCAATTTTGGAAGAATTTTCCGATATTAGGAAAATATAGGGTTAATAATATCATTTATATTTAGGGAGAAGGAAGAATAACGAAGAAACTATTAAGTTTTTGAGTGAAGTAATCGCTTTCAATGACTGAAGGGAATCAACGATTTTTTTTAGCCTTGGTTGGCAGAGTTTGTCCTTGCCATGGTTCAACGCCAAAGTTGAGCGGGCCTAAAGATACTACGTTTTATAAGATCCGCTCTAGTTACTTTAAGCAAACGGGTACAACTGAGGCCTACGGCACGGACGAGGACGAGGAACTTCAGCACTCTGATGATATATTTAAAATACAGCTTTTTTTCCTCTCCGACACTCTGAAAACAGATTTTTTTTCTCGGCAAAAGTTGGCAGCACTGCCCCCGATAATGAGGGTCTTAGAATATAGGATGTAATATCTTCGAAAGGACTGGTCTCGTGTTTTTCTATTTCACAATACAAAAGTTTGAAAATACAGACCCAGAACCGGTTTCGGTTTCAAAAATATCGTTCGTATACCGGTACACAAAAATTAAATATATCGATCCCGTTTCTGGCTCTCAGTTTTAATCGGATTTTTGCGGTATACGGATCCGGCTCTGGTCCCAGTTTGATTCCCTGGGTAAAACCTGATTTTTTATAGGCAGTCCGACAACATATTTGATATTTGCATTAATAGAATATCAATTTTTCGGTTAATAACCATTAAGTTTTTTCTGTTCTCTTATCTTCGACCTGAATACATGTTAGAGAATATTTTTACATATTTTCCCAAATTAAATCTATATTCGGACTGTTTCAAATGCTTTTCCGTTTTCAGTAAATAAGCGGAAGAGTATGTTCTCCTCCCAAGCAAGTCTACAAATCTATATATTTTTTGTAGTCAGCGTTAAAGTTCGTCACGACTCAACCAAAAAAAGAGCACAGAATTTTTTTTTATCAGCACGCATGAGAGCGAAATTCATTTCTATTTAAGCAGGTGAATTTTTAAATGCTTTTAGTTATTGACCCGGAGGACAAGGAGACAGAATCGTATTTCAAACCACTTTCATGATAGATAATTCATTGAAATACAGGTAGAAATGCAAAAGAACTAAACTCCTAATCAAGTAAATAATCTTTTCAATTCTTAAGACTCACCATAGTATGCCTATGGCGACATTTAAGCTCCACATAAAAGCTGAAACACTAAGGGCCGATTTCACATCTTCTACAACTTCTGCCGAAGTTGCAGATATGAAGAAGAGGTGGAAACGGTACAACACCTTCTCTGTCACTGCCCCGCTCTGAGTAGAAGGAGACTCAGGACACTTGGTCAACCATTTTTACTCAACCTCTCGGAGACATCCGATCTAGAGATCCCAGCTCTACTTAAATGTATTCTGTCCACACAATGGTTCAGTAACGAGGACCCCCCTCAGTACTAAATGGGGTTAACAGGGAATAAAAATGGCATCGCAATGGGCCCAAAGTGGCCTAAGTGGGAGAGCGTCTGTCGCTCTCAGCCATCGCAACCTAACCTAACCTACATCTGGCTCATAAGTCAGTATGGAAAACTGACAAATACTTTGCATTAGCGGTATTTTATAATATATTTTAATCATTTTGTACTTTGCAACCTTAACTGACAAAAAAGTTCGGAACATAACAAAGCACGTTCAGACTATGCAGCCCCTACCTTTTTGGAAAGCTGGCTAGGCCCTTGACCCAACTTTTATCCAAATTCATTTAAACAAAATTTAACGATCTATAATTATGTATTAATTAAAATTATCTGTTAGTCATTGTGGAATCAGCAATAGTCATAGTCCTTGCAGCAGTGATACAGATAGCCTGTTCAATACTTGTAAATTCTTAATAATTAAAAATAAAAGTTGACCTTAAGCCGGCTATTAATGAGTACATTGCAAATTGGGAAGCCTAAACCTTTCTCCAAGAACCATTAACCAAAACTAAATCAATTCTTCTTTGACCTATACTTCACTTGCTATTCGAAGCCTGCTTTCTTGGATTTCGCTTATACAAGGATACCCAATCAATTGCCTCTCATGCTGCCAATAAAAGAAGCGTTTGCCATTTCTCATATATTTCGTGGATTTCATTTCTCTTTTGGGCAAGTCACCTTTCCTCAATAACCTGAGAATGCAAGTAACGCCGTCAAAATATCTACATATTTTTCTCAAAAGGAAAACAAAGCGCAAAACTCACGCAAATTGTATAATAAAACGTAAAAAAATGATTTATGTTATGGATGAGTACATGATATGTGTAAGGATGAGGGAAATGACTTGCCAGAGTTCTTCTTACTTTGTTCGACGACTTTGCTGGTGGGAGAGACCAAGACCGTACGCTTCATTAGAGGGGGCAACGCGGAAGAGGTGCTGCTGAGGGGCAGCTGCTGCTGCTGGTGGCCGCGACGCAAGGGTAAGATCGGTGGTGGCGGTCTGGGCGGCGGCGTGGGACACTTCAAGATGCCTCGCTGTGGCTGGCGGCGCTCCAAGGAGCTCTCGCCAGCCCCAGCGCGGATAGTGGGCGATACTGCTGCTGATGTTGTTGTTGGAGATGGTGGCAGGTTGTCTAATGAAGGCACTTGAAATGTCACAGAGGCAGGTGATTGGACACTGCTGGGACTGCCCGGAGTAGTTGTTGCTGCTGCTGGTGTTGTTATTTTCGCTTGATTAGAGGCTGTTGTGGGCGTCTTTTTGTAGGTGACTAGCGATAGGTGAAATTGCGATGTGTGTGTGTGTGCGTGTGAAAGCAAATGAAATAAACATAAATCATAAAAAATAGTATTAACGAAATCTCAACAAAATGCATTACCACTGCCACTGCAGCGTATCCCCTTGAGACGATGCTGGACTCCAAATGGTGAGGCCTCATTGTGGCCACGCCCACGCCAAAATGTCTGCAATAGACCCACATGACTCCTCTGGCTATCCCTAACCCCATCATCATCATCAGATGATTTCTTGGCTCGCCTGAAGACAAAGGCCACTAGGCGTTCCATTTTGGTGGCCGGAGCAGCAACAGCTGCCGGCTCCTCTAGGCAAGCAGCGCCTTCTTGAGCAGCTTCCCTCTCATCTGTTGAGGATGCAGATGGCACGGGATTAATGTTGATCCCTCCTTCACTTGGCCTCATGTCAGTGGGCTCTTCGGGGGCTGTTACCGTCACCTCGGTTAGCATGGTTGTGTTAGAGTTAGTTTGACTATCATTCAATGCGGATAACTGACTAGCATTCCCTTCTCCTCCTACTCCACTGTTAAAGACATTCGGTTTCAGTGTCATGCGATTCACCGCCAAATTTTCTTTGGTGTCGCTGCTCACATGAACCATGACACCCGGACGCAGTGGCCAGCGCGGAGGAGACTTTGGTGCATTGCCATTGCGTGCAGTGGGCGGGGGCGTGGCAGTTAACTCATCGTTGTTGTTGTTGTTGTTGCTGCCGGGTTGCGTGGGCAACAAAGTGGCTGGCAACAGGGTGCCGGTCGGTATCGTAGTATTGGTTTCTTGTGTGGGCAAGGCCAGACCCACTTGCGGCAGCACAGGCTGATAAGATAGCACACTGAATGGATGAAGCATGTGGGATGCATATGCAGTGTTGTTGTTGTTGTGTGTTTTGGTTGAGATTGAAGCAAGCAAGCGAACACACATTGTGATTGACATACAAATTCAAGTAATACGGGTGCAAGAAGCAGTTTGAATTTTTTTTATGCAAAGAAAAGGGTAAATAAATCAGAAAAATAAAACGATTTTGTGAACTTTAATTCAAATATTAGCAAATTGTACAACTTTTTATGGAGCAAATGGCATGCAAAAATTTTACAACTAAATTTTTTTTAATAATAATCAAATGCGATTTTCATTGAACTTTCCAAACTTAGACAACAAAATGTATGTGGCCTCAATCAAAGCATTCGGCTTATGTTACTTAAGTTTTAGAACGGAATCGATTCTTCTTTTTTTAAAGACTTTATTCATACACTCAAAAAGAAAAAAAAAACCAAGAACTTTGTACTTGAATCAAGTACAAACGGTGAAAATGGTACTGTAAATACGAAAATACTTGATTCAATTAAAAAGTCTTATTTCAATCCCGAAACAATTGTTATAAGACCACTTCGGGATATTTTAAGTTAATTTTTACTAATATCAAATATTTTGTCATACTATTAGTTTGTTATAACTATGAGTACAGCCCGATAAATGCAAACCGTTTAAAATTCGCATTTTCCATAGCACAGTTTTTGGGGCTAGCATTGGATGTCCATTCTGTTCTTACGATTTTTACTTAAATGCTAACTGTAAATACGAAATGTTCTTGATTCAAAAATGTTTGTTTCCATTTTAATAATATTTATACAGTCGTTTTTTTTACTTTAGTATGATTCGTACTTAATTTAAGAACATCCGTTTTTTTTTTCTGAGCGTAGCTCAAAGTTAATTTGGCAATCGGTGTGAAACCAAAATATTGGGAATATATTGTTGTTACTGTTGGCTTTGAATAGTCTCAAGTCTATTGCAATCTGCTCTAACATCTTACATGTTATTTTTTAGTTAAGTTCTTGAAACAAAGCGAGACCACTCTATCGATTGTAATGAAAAGATTCATGCTTATTAAGGCCCATTTTCTCAATGTCCGGTTAGTCAAACTTACCGGCAGGTTAGCCGAATTTGAGTTTCTCATGCTGTCTTTGGCGAAAACCAGCCGGCAACTTTAACCGCAGCCTCACGAGGGGGTCAAATTTTAACCGGCCGGCAAGTACCGATAAAACTATCGATACTTTCACTCGATAGACACAGCTGTGTCAAACACTTGAATTATTTACTTTGCTAATTGCCAAACCAAAATGTTTATAAATAAACGAATTTGTTGCAGTGAGACAGGAAGAGACATGCGGCGATCTGGAACAGAAAGTCCAGCAGAATGGCAGCCGCCGCAATGGCAAATGTCTTGACCGCCGCGCCGAAAAATTTGAAATGGCACCAATCGCAAGGCAGGCAAACCCACTGCCCGCCGTCTGCGAAATCGAAGGATCAACTAGGCCAACGGCCTTGTGATGTGGCATATTAATTGAGATTCAACTGCAGATACGTGTGCACCATAACGAAAATAATATACTATCCACACGCATTGCCAGCACCAGAAACGGTATCAACTCAATGGCCAACATGGCGACATAATCCTAGACGGAGCAACGAGTTAATAAAGCAAGAGAGTACAGGGAGGGGCTAATTATTTAATGCTCTCGATGAAGTCAATTTTTTTCAACGATTCAGGTTGACAAATTCAGCATGTCATATCATTTTTTTTCGTTAATAGATAACCAGCTACAGCAATAGAATTAAGAAAACCAAAACAAACACAGCTGATTCGTTGACAGTTTTTGGTCACACTATGGCAGCGATAGCAATCTATCGATATCGGGCGAACCTGCCGGTAAGTCTTGTTGAGAAAACCAAATGACTTACCGGCAGGTTATTCCGCCCGGCAAATTTGACCGGCCGGTACCTAACCGCAACTTTTGAGAAAATGGCCCTAACATAACTAAAATTTGATATATGGTTCCACAGTACCTACACAGAGGTAAAAAACCTGTTCAGAAAATGAGTTGCCTTCAACTTAATAACAATATGGTGTCAAAATTCTTGCGAACAAATATTCCGAATGTTTCTGGAATGAGTAAAGTTGTTCTCAATCAAAAATTATTTGCTTAAAACAACAGCAAAACCGGGCTTCAACAAAGAGATGTATAAGAGAAAGAGAGAGAGAGAGAAAGAGAGAGAGAGAGAGAGAGAGAGCGAAGAAGAGCAAGTTGGCTCTCTTTTCGATCTCTTTCTTTTCAGCTCAGTCAAGCATAAGTAGCCCTCTACATGTGAATCTGCAAATGTGTACAACGACTGAATATGCTGGCGCGTCGTACATTCCATACGTTAAGTGCATAAGGTACAGGCTTTATTTCCCAGTCAAGCCCGAAAAATTGTATCTATGTTTTTCTTTAAAACTTAACTGAAACGAGTCAGGAGGAGCGGGTCGTTGAAGCGATGTTCCTGATTCCTATGTAACATATGGGTGGAGGAAAAGCAGCTGCACTCATATCTATGAGTTTTCCCCCCCTTCACTTCCAATCAAAAGAGGTATGTCCCCGTTCCCTATTCCACCCAAATGTGAGTTATAAATAAATCAAATTTTTTTCCGAGATCCATATTAACTCATATTTTGTTCTTAAAAATTTAACAATATCAACTTCTTGAAGAGAGAACATTGTATACATAGAAGAAAGACCGTACATGCACTGTTCTTTATAACGTTTGAGCTTGTTTTGAGTCCAACGTTCTTGGGTTTTTCCCTCTGTATAGGGAGCGTGCTAAACTCATTCAAATGGAGCTACATTTGATGCTAAAGCCTAAGCTTATCTATAAAATTCAATAGAAGGTTCAGTACCAAGGTTATATTTTGGAAGAAGTCTCTACGATCGGATAAAAACCGATCGGACATAAGTTTTGGTTTGGTTTTGGATTATTCCCGTTTCCGAAGATTTATTTTTAAAACTGAACTTCAATTTGTGATTAACTAATTTTAATGAGGTGTATTGCTAGTCAGACATTTTGCATCAAATGAACTGAATTCGTGGATGAAATGTTTCGAACAGAATCGTATTCTTTTATTATCGTTTCGGTTCACCATTTTAATAGCACACCGATTCGGTTCGCTATTCGGTTAAAAACACAAATACGCGGCTTGAATCGGTTTGATTAAGAACCGGTTTGCATGTCAGCTCAAAAAGTTGAGTTGTAGCTCATCAATATTATGTTCATGCCCATCAGTTTTACAACCTCCTTGCTGGCAGTGGTGACTCATCGGTCCTTATTAGATAGGCGCTCCTTAGAACCCTAGCCCTTAATACAGCATTGGTGAGTGCTGGATTTGGTGACAAGGATAGCAACGAGTTATGACCATTATCGATGGCTGGCAAAATCGTTGAACAGTGTCAGGAAACAGACTGAATGCTTTGTTGATAAAGCTCTCGTACGACCTTCGTGAGCTTACTCTCCTGCAAAGTGTGCACCTACACATTTTAATTAGTGGTTTTTCGAACACGAATTAAAGCACGAAAACACCCTATGTTTTTCTAGTTGTGGGGAATTCTCATTTCCCACTCAGAAATCCTTAACATTCGGTATGTCCTTAAGTTTTAAAGTTCAATGAAACACAAACAACAATAATTATTTTTTAAATTTCAAACTTATTTCAAAAGAATTTATAAATCCTCAGAAAAAGCTTGTGGTTCACTTACCTTTGGTTGGCGCTAATTGAAACTTCCGTGTGATCTTTAACAATGCATTTAAGCAAAATGTTTGATGTTGTTGTTTTTGTTGTTGTTATGCCAGTGTGTGTGTGAGTGATATTCGTGTTGTAGTTTGTTGTAGCAAGTTTGTTGAGTTTGGTATGGGTTTTATTAGCGTTTAAAGCAGCGTAATAAAATGTTGTGGTTGTTAACATTGTTGTTATTGCGGTTGTTGTTGTTGTATTTGTTGTTATGAAGTGAAGCAGTAAAGGGACAACAGTTTACACATACAAAATAGAGATAGAGACAGAGAGAGAGAGAAGTCAAGCGAAAATAATTGAAAATGTTTGCAGGCAATAACAAAAGGCAACGGCCACCATTTTGTATGTTTTTGTTGTGGTTGTTAATTAGTTGTAGTAAATGTTGGTTTATTTTTTACATATTTGATTATCCAATCAATTCGAGTGCATTGATGTTCCATTTGATGTTGTTGTTGTTGTTGATGTTGTTGTGGCGGTGTGTGTAAGCATTTAATATTAATGCAGCCAAGCAAAAATTACAATGCATTTATGTATGCATACACATACACGCAAATGAAAACAAAAATAAAAATGAGAAAAAAGTTCATAATTAGAATTAATTGTTTCGTAAAATCAGTCATTTTTTCTTCATTTTAAAACTGCATAAATAAATTTTTTGATTGATTCTTTCCTTTTAAGTAAAGAGCTCAAACTTCTTTGTATCCGGTCGCCAAATGTAATAAGAAATTCGCATTCCTACAAAAGGGCGAGGGTCTTATAACCACATTCAAACCAAAGACCAAACAATGCGTTGATGTGACATTTGATACAAATAATTATTCTAGAAAGGGGATCTTTGAACCAGCATAGGTAAGGTACAACGTAAATATGGGACAGTATAATTAGGTAAAGTATTCGAATTTTCCAGTACCTCCACTCAGAAAAAAAACCAAGAGCTTTTTACTTGAATCAAGTACGAACGGTGTCAATAGTACGGTAAGTACGAAAATACTTGATTCAATTACAAAATCCTTATTTCAAGTACGATTTTTTCAATTTCAAAATACTTGTTTGAAGACTGTTTCGGTATATTTTAAGTACATTTCGAACTATTAAAATATCTTTTTTGGTAATAATATTAATGTGTTATGGTCTCAAGTACAGCCCGATTTACTCTCAAAATTATTGCAAAAACGTTCTTCATGGATGTCTAATAATTCACAAGGCAACCCCAATCCATGTTTGAAGCAAAATAATGCTTCAAAAAATAAGTATAAAATGTTCTTGGGGTAAGCCTATAAAGGTCTCTATATAATATCAAAATCCAAAGGAAGTGAATTAACCAAAAACCAAGATATTTATACTGTAGGTCGGAAATCTACCCACACTCTATTACCAAAGTGTTAGAACTAGGAGGGAATTTTAAGAACAGATTCAATGTAAAATAATTCGCAGTTTTCGTAGCACACTTTTTGAAGCTTGCATAGTAAGTCTATTCTGTACTTAATCCAAGAAATTTTGTACTTGAACTAAGTACGAAATTTTCTTAAATTTTTAGGCTAACTGTAAGTACAAAAAGTACTTGATTAAAGAAAGTTTGTTCTCATTTCAATCATTTTAACAGTCGTTTTTCTATTCTAGTATGTTTAGTTCTTAATTTAAGTACATACATTCAAGAACAAAACATACTTAAAATTTTAATTACAAAACGGCATAAATTCTATCCCGATCGGTCTAAAACTATCCCCGTCGTTTTTTTCTAAGTGTAAGGGAAGGTAAAGGTACAAAATAAAGGTACTTTTGAAAAGTACCGGATCTATGTGACTTCCACAAAACTTCATCAAATTCCGTAAAACTGTATTCTTAAGCTCCTGTTTAAAATAGTTTAGTTTATAGTAAGTTTAGTAATAGTTTTAAAGTGCACATGTTAAACGGTTTAACAGGAATTGCTTGAAGTAGGTTTGCCGGATATTTAGAAAATATATAAATCGATATTTTTCGATATAGAAAAAGTAAAAATTTGATATTTCTACATCTTATTTTAATATTTCGCTCTAGAAAAAATCTATATTTTCCACTTTTTTTTGTAAATAGACACATCTTTACAAATAGTTAGTCTATTGAGGCAAATTAAGATGCCATATGGACATGTTTAAAAACTACATTCTAAATGCGTTCCAAATTTAGAGATCGGAGCTCAAAAGCGCGGAAAAATATAGACCTTGTATCGATTTCTCTTCTTCTCTTCTACTTACAATACGATATCTGTATGATTTTGTGAGAAATAATCTTTCGTTGTCAGGTTGTGCACCTTCATTGACTTGGAATCTCCAAGCAGTCATAGCAATGCTGTCTGCTGGTTAGCAGCCTATGAGATAGGGTTGTCAATATTTTATCGATATATCGATATTTTTGTTGTACGATAAGTATGTATGCCGATATTGGCAATTATCGATATTTTTATAAACGATATATCAACAAAATTACTATTGTAATAGGTTCAAATTATATGGCTAGCCTGATAAAACATGAATGCTGCAATACGCTGCAATACTAGGTGTCAGTGTTAGAATATATTGAAGATATCGTCATGAACCCATAGTTTATTGGAGAGCTGCGGATGAATTGTTCATGCTATCTGAAAGTGCATTTCGATCCTTTACTTTCTTGGGCTTCGCTTCGAAATATAAAATAATGATATTGAACATTTTGATTTTTGATATTATCGATATTGATATTTTGAGAAATATCGACAACCCTACTATGAGCAAATACTACTAATTGTACAATTCCCAATAATCTATCGAAATTTCAATATATCGATATCATTTCTGGCATTCCTAACTTAAACGATAATTAAAGATACAAGACTTAATTTTGATTTGCTACCACAAAATATTTGCATTGTAAGCAGTGTTTCTGCTGTCCTTAAAGTGCTTTTCTAGAACCGCGGACTGCGACTTACTCTCTTGCACTCGACTTGGTAGAGAATTGCCGAATGTGTTTAGTCCTCAGGGGTTATAGAAAGGGCACTCAAGTAAGATTGGACCCGTGGAAAGTAAATTTTTACTGATAAACCGGGACAAAACAACGAAAATTAATTATATCGTCCCAAGACATATCGAGTATCTTAAAACAGGAATATCCCTATATAAATACGGCATTGACCTCCCAAGCAACGGATTAAAACGATGGCACGAGATGGAACGGGGATGACCTACACTGAGAAATAAAATTCAATGTTCAATTCAGTGGGTGAAATCACTTTTTCAAGAATCTTGCAATTTTATAAAAGCAAGACTGAAAACCCCTGAAATTATAAATCTCAAAATCAAGATATATTAACCCTTCAACATTTTCTATAAGGCTTCAGTTGTAAAATCGTATGATGTATAGACAACCAATTAAAACAATTATTGGTTTGAGATCGTATTCCGCTCCTCTGCGTTGTGGTGGCGCCGATAAAGTGACAGTCAATGGCTCAGCGAGTTAGGTGGACATGCCGTCTGTTCAGTCCACCGAAGTCCTGAGTGGTTTAAAAATAAACATTTTTGTAAACCAACACCATACCACCCATAAAAAAGTGTTAAACAACTACCACAAAGGGCATAGCAGAATAAGCATACAAAAACTGCCTCCACTCCGATCAGCACAAAAATTAAATATGTTGTTACCATCAATGAGAAACTCACTCTCCTAAATTTGTAGTCTTCTAATCGCTATTGGAGTAGAGTTATGAGGGCGGAAAGGTAAAACAAAAAACTCGTTTATCTTAAGAACCGCTTGACCGATTTGAATGCGCTTAAAATATGTTATAAGTGTCCACCACAGAATTCAGAAAATTATTTTTGCACATTTTTATTACCAATTCTTAGGCACAAAAAATATTATTAAAATTATCAAATAATTTTTTCGAGGTGTAAATCGATTTCAACTCTAATAGTTTTTTGCTGGTTTTTTCAATAAGAAATCCTTAACAATGTAAAATTTTTGCACGGTCATCGGGAATCATCTTCATAGTGAATGCCAATAAAACATGTGAACAGTTTTACAAATATATCTTATAATACTGAGCACACTGTAACTACTCACACAGAATTGACAGAAAATTTTCCCTTTTTCCCCTTTTTAAGTTGATTTACAGTGCGCCTAATATGTATAAAATATTAATAAAAAAATACTAATTTAATGTTTAATTGTATTTCACCATGAGGTACACTTGTCTTGATGTCTTTGCAAAAATAATATGTTGTTAGGGACCTCTTGATGAAAAAACCAGCAAAAAACTGTCGATGTCGCAAAAGGCTAACACCGTAAAAGAATTATTTGAAAATTTCAATAAATTTTTTTGGGCCAAAGAATTGGCAATAAAAATGTGCAAAAATTATTTTTTGAATTGTGCTGTGGACACTTACAACATACATTAAACGACTTTTTCCGCCCTCGCAACTCTACTCCATTAGCGATTAGAAGACTACAAATTTAGGAGAGTGAGTTTCTCATTGATGGTAACAACATATTTAATTTTTGTGCTGATCGGAGTGGAGGCAGTTTTTGTATGCTTATTCTGCTATGCCCTTTTATGATACCTATCTCAAGTTTCATAGAGATCGGATAACAAATAGCCGAGTTCAGCTTCTCTCCATCTCTTGGCTTGTGTGTTTGAAATTTTGGCACAGAACCTGCCGTTTAACACATCGGAATGGAACTTCTTGGAGAAGCTCTTTTATGGCTAGTAACTTTACAGCTGGCGCCAATAACTGGTGAAGGTGGCCGGTTGTGTAAAAGTATTTAAAGAAAAAATCTTCTTAATAGTTGTTCTGAAGCGGAATAGAAACCACGCATCCCGCACTAGGGTTGTCGATATTTCTCAAAATATCAATATCGATAATATCAAAAAATCGAAATTTTCCATATCGAAATTTGATATATCGGGTCCAGAAAACATCGATATATCGATATTTTCTAAAGCTTAATAAAAGTGAAAAGTTTTTAAGGAACGTCCTTACCGCCAAATGACCAACTTTCTAATGGGATAACCTTATGATTTAAGTGACTTAATTTTCTGAAACTAGATTATTAAAGCTAGAAATTATAGCGGATAGCAAACACGGAATCTACGTAAAATTCTAAGAAATTTTCACCAAGATTCCAAAATGAATTCCTAATCGGTGCGAATCGCACTTCTACGAAGAAAAAAGGGTACAAGTGCAGAAAATCTCACCAAGAAAGTCTAAATGATAAAAGATAAAATGGGTCCTTGCCCGCGCAAATCCACCTCAAATATTAAAGACAAAGATTTTGTATTTTCCAACAGGACTGAAAACAACTATTTTTGTTTATTCAACTTAGAAATCGCACATCTACGAAGAAATAAAGTATAAGAGGACAAAATCTATGCCGAAATACCATACCTGTATTCATTTTTTACCCATGGTTTTTGGATGAAATTTTCCGAAGATTCCGTTTTTTCTATAAGCTTTGGGCAGAATTGACAGTCTTGTTACGACGATTTGCTCCTGCATTTACCATAATAATTTTTTCCGATATATCGTTTATTATAATATCGATAATCGCCTATATCGGTGCAAAAAATATCATATCGGAATAACCCTTATCTACACCACACGAGGGCTTATTATTGTATTTAATATATTCTAGAGTTGAGGCTTTCTTGTCTGAGTTGGCTTTTGACATTGTTTCTTTCGGTATCGAGACTTTAATATTGGATTTCCATTGTTTTTTTGTCAGTGTATCTATTTATTGAACGGTCTTTGGACTGATTGGTAAATAAAAATTATATAAATGTCATTTTCTGTCCCCAAATAGGATTTGATATAGGTCAGTCAGAAAAAATGCTATTGGGGAAATCGTAAACATAACTCATTATTGCCACGAATTGTATTCTGATTGGTAAAGAATATCATCCACGTATTTATACATAGCTTTAATGATCGGTCAAACTACACTATGTGGTCAGTGGGTAATGTTGGTTGAAAGGGTTAATTAGGTTGTGTCATCAAACGGCAAGGAGAAATGACATTTAGCAACAATTTTAGTTTCAACTCAAATACGGTAAATCTCAGTTGAATTCGATTTGGCAAAAGCAAATTGGCGGACTCATGCTGGGTATATACTATAAGCAGGATAGCTCATGCGAAAATAAACTCGTTAGCTTGGCACATGCTGTGAAATGAAGATTAATAGACAAACCAGAGGAATTCATACAAATTATCATCGTAAGAAATCAACGGAAAAATACATATTGAGGTCGGGTGGGGCATAGAATACATATGGCGATATAACTTAAATGTACAAATATCCTTAAGTTTGTTGTTCGCTGTTTCATATAGGCTGTGTTCCTTCATAACTAAGGTGAAAGTATAGAAAAACAGGTACTCACATTTATCCTGACGCCGACGTCGACGACAAATGCAGATGATGATGCAACAAATAATGATGACGGCCAGCAGGAGTCCCAATATAGCGGCTATCAATATGATGAGTGTGGTCTTGTCCCAGCGCTGCCACCAAGCCAGTTGTTCTATTTAAAAAAGTTAGAATAAACCGTAAAAGTTACCAGATGCCTTGGCTGTTTAATAGAAGTAAGCAACGAAAACTTCAAGGAGAAAAGCAACTGACATGCAATGCAGGCGAAAGCCTGCCTACTTAGACGCTTCGTTGACTGACTGACATCCGGAGAAGGCTTCGTCTACTCTTGAATGGCGCTTTAATTTATCAACTTGTCACATGGCTTTAACATAAATGCATTTGCCAAGTCCTTTCGCTCTACCCGCGCACACACTTCTTACCGCAGCCATTGTCTGTTCGGCAAAGTAAAAACTATAAGCTCCTCCTCTCCGCCTTTGTTGTCGCTCATTGTTTTCCGTATTGCTATAATTCAGCTGTTTATCATCCAAACAAATGAATTGTCTTTGCCAGCAGTGCATACTTTATGGCTGTCTGCCTGTGCCGTGTCAGTGTAATGTATGCCAGCGCAGCTGCCTTTGTTCCATGTCCGTATTTGTATTTGCATCAGTATTTGTTCGCTGCGTTCCCTGACTCCTCTGTGTGCGAGTGTGTGTATTCGCTCGCATATGTTATGAGCTATTCATTTTGGCGTGCGGATTCCCGTGTCAACAACATTAAACAGTTAGGAACCACCCACACTTCCTCCACCCACTGCACTGTCTCCACCCACTTGAGCCACCGCATTATCTTATGTAATTAAACAAGCGGAAAATTCGGCAATGAGAGATTACGCCTCTTGCAAACTTGCAATGGCAAAGTAATCTCGAATAAACTCACACAAATCTTATAATCCTTTCGCAAATGAATAACTATGCTGCGGGAACTGTAAATTTTGTGCAATATAAGAAAGCATTAGCGAACCTACAAACGATATACTAGGGATCTGGATGTGAGCAATGAGCATGTTTCAGCTCGATTGTTATATATTTGGGTAGCATCGTCAACGAGTCATAATGAAAACTTGATCCCGAGCAGAAAAATGTAGCAAAAAACAATATATATTTAAATGCAATATAGATACCACAATTGGTATCATCTTGCCATCCCACACTGCCTTTTGTTCGCTTTTTATGGGCGTAAACTCTAGATGTTAAGAAATTGACCCCAAATTTGATCAATATTTTATATAGCATCTGGCAGATTTGAACTAACTTTGTTGGTGTTGACACTATGTATTGAACTTATTTTAGGTTTAAACAAGTAATTAAGTTCCATGAGCAACATATCGAATTTTTTCAATTCGGCACTTTATTTGGAACTTAACACGGAGGACTTTATATGAGAGATAAAAATAAGGTCGGCTCCTAGATCATAGCTCGGAAATACCAAGCGCTTAAATATACTGGTAGCAATCGGCCTTAAATCGCGCAATTTTAGCCATTTAGGGCCGATTTCTGTTCTCTCAGATAGCTGCTACGTGTCAGATAGTCATCGATTTTACACTGTTGTTTGTTACTTTATGTGACAAATAGCTCTATGTAGAAGATGTGAAATCGGCCCTTATAGGCTATTTACACTGAGCACATCTAACATCTCACATCCAACATCCTGAGTTTAAATGCTTAATAACCATTTGCTATGCCAACATTTTTAAACTTCGCTTTATAGAAATGTTAAGTGGGTCGATGTCTAATACGTAAATGCTACAAAGATAGCAAATTCCGCGATGGTAAATATTTATGACTCAGGATGTTGGATGTTAGATGTTAGATGTGCTCAGTGTAAAAAGCCTATTAATCTAGTAGTGGGACTTCACAGGACCTTTTCTCATGTTGCTGATTTTGCAAATCTAGCCATCTAAATGGATTTTGTGGCCATCTCCTTCGTACTCATTGATCTCAAAACCATGTACATTAAACCGTACCTGCCTTATATGAAAAGGAAATTGGACCTTTTAAAGCCTTGACGAGGCCTTCAAACCTCAATATATCTGATTGTGGACTTTTGATAAATTCTCAAGAAAAAATACTACATTTTTTAGCCAAGTTTTGCAAAGAACTTCATATTTTAAAAATCGTATGGAGAAAAGTCCGGTCTAATGTATAATGTACAATGTACATGCTTAAGCTGGGTATCGAGACACTCGAAATTTTTGCGGAGCCCATCTAATTACATAGCTCAGGAAATCCGCTCGCGAAAATTGTCAGAGCGGAGGAGTATCGAGACACGCGAAATTCGCTTCGATAATTAACATGGACCTGCCAACTCGTTTTCTTGAAAACAGCTGATAAACTGTCGAAGGGGGTCGTGAAATTATGAAACTTGTTTGATAATTGTCAGAGGTACCTACGAAAATTGAGCACGCAATGAAAAAAGTTAAAGCAAAGAAGACTAAAAAAACAAAGCCACAATTATTTGGAGAGCTCCGAGGTGGACATACGTGTGATGACAGCTCGGGCGCTGCATCACTTGTGGCTGAGAATCTTTTCGGAATGCTCTCCCGTTGATGTGGTTGGTACGCCATTCGCCCAATGTGTGCACACCAAACGAGTCCAAACCTCCGTAGCCTCCACAGCCCACGGCCAAGCAGCACTGAACCTTAGCAGTCTCCATAGCCCATTGTAGCAGTGTTTTCTCCGGCTTACTGTGATAGTTTCCGTTGCTCCAGCCGCTCCTGTGGCTACCTTTAGGTATTTAACTAATATGCATGGAGCTGGCTGTGGCTTAATGTGCTAATTCTAATCGTTCGATGCGTTTTGGGTTGTCGCTATAGCAGTATGTCTTAGGGGATAAGTTCTGCTCACGCAGGCCAATACAATAACAAGGGACACTGTTTATACCTTCAGCCGCACAAAAGATGCATCCATGAAATTGACCATGCCATTGTCTATGACCTTTAAATTTCTCCCAGTGACTTCCTTTATCAATAATCTTTAATTTCTTTAACTCTTTAATTTTATTTGAGTTAGCCCGCCAATTTCTTTAATAAGCAACAGCTGAATTTTTTGCTGTTGCCTGGTCACACTACATTGTCTGAGCGGCTCGTGAAATTATCAAACAATTTCCGCTGCGCAAAAATTTCGAGTGTCTCGATACCTAGCTTTAACCAAGTTTTGTATTTTAATGTATGCACGCATATGGTCACACTAAAAAAATTTTGAAATAAAAAATAAACTGCTGCTAAAAAAAAGTCATATAGCTGCCATAGGAATGCTGAGTTTGGTCTTGGTATACAACACTTTGAAAGCTCTGGTAACCCCTAATTCACAACAAAATTCAATTAATCATAACATTCGTATGGCAGCTATATGTTATAGTCATCCGATCCGCGAGATGTTGACATTTTTGGAAAGCTTGATGAATATAAAGCACACTTGCCAAGTTTCAACCAAAAAGCTTTAAAACGGATTGCGTGAGAAATGATTATTTAAGGGCAACTTTTAATTTGTTTATAACTTCAAAAATTCATAACTTTTAAACTATAAAAGTCTCCATCTTTTTGAAAACACCGTTTTTTAAGTTGTGTTTAGTACAATAAATTCTATATCCCCAGAAGCCAAAACATGGTGGTTAACACTGAGAAAAAATTATATGTAATTTTTAGCAACATTTACTTAATATTATTAAATAATTGAAAAATTTATAAAGTTATAATTTGAGTAGATACAGTAAAATTCTTTCCATCGATATCAACTTGAGACCTATCCGATAAACCAATCCTGAGATATCACGTTTTAAAAAAACCCTTTATTTCCATTTTTTCGTTTTTGACGATTTTTGAAATTGTTTATAAAATTAACAAAAAATTTTTGTGCAAAACCGCAAATTACGTTTTGGTGGGCATGTCGAGATCTTATCTTCCGATTTTTTTTTATAAAAATGAAAAATAAAAAAATTTTTTGCTGTTCGGTTTATAAAAGAATGACCCATGTGCCTTTTATATGCAAGACACCAGCAGACATTGCCGTAAAGACAGATGCTCATACTAATTCCCCTAGTTCATTGCCTAGGCTAAGTTCCCACAGGCAAGTAATTTGGCCAAATTTTGATTAGAATAGCCACGATTTAAGATTTTACAGGATTTTAAACTAAAACTATAGTTTCATACCCAATTAATTGGATTAAATATGGCCGGAAAGTTACACAATTTGGCCTGTACAGCCAAGTTTTCGTCAAAATATGTCCAAATTATTAGCCTGTGCGAACTTAGCCTTAGACCTATTGCTTTATCTTCCGCAATAGTAACAAGTCGTTAAAAAATTTATTTTTTAAAATTAGCTCGCAACGAATATATCAATTAACAGCAAAGCGCAAAGGCGCTGCCAACCCACGATTAGTGCATTTGCAGCCTTGCCGGTGTGACCGTGAAGCAAATGCCCAAAATCATAACCAATCTACATGAGACAACCAATTGCATGAAAACCATATACTTTCCATTTGAGCAAAAACAGGAACATGAGATAACGGCCCTTAGTATACCCTTTTTACTCTACGAATATCGGATATTAAAATATGTTCAGCTATGAATTAAAGATTTGGTCTGTGGAGGAAAAATATAATGTAAGAAATTTTTCCGTTTCAAAACCAGTTCCAAACCAAGTTAAAACTGATCAAATGTTTTTTGAGACCATATGTTTTCTCAGAAAATATTTGAGACATTATGCCGATTTGGAATCAACTGCTTCAAAAGTGGTTCAGTGCTACACGTCAAATATGATTTAAGCAATTAATATAAAAATTGGTGTGGCCATTGACAAAATAGAGGTAGATATTTTTCCAGATTAAAATTTGTTCCGATCCGTATTGAAATAGTTTTAAAAAGAGGTTCAGATATATATTTAAGAGGCCCTATGTTATTTCCGGTTCAAAGTCGGCTCCAAACTCATCGTAAGGTTCGTATTTTGGTGTTAGATATTTCGCCGTTACAATTCCGGTTCCAAATCAGATTAAAAGAGCCATGTATCAGAAATGATTTATACTATTAATTTAAAATTTGGTGTTAGGCTTAGTGTTATGAAGTTAGCTATTTTCACAGTTTAAAAGCGCGAAGCGAAATTTTAATTAAATTTATTTAATTTTATTTATTTAAAATTATTTAAGCTATGAACTTGGATTTTGGTGCGATCGAAAAAACATCTGATATTTTCCCTTGTTTTTATAAAATTGTATCTTAGCAATTGGTTATTTTTTTTTAATATGAAAATTTAGTAGATTAGTTGAAAAGCGGCCCAAAATAGATGTGATCGCAATACAAAGTCCCGGAGACTAGAATTTCAAAAAGCACGGCTTTGTTTTTTGTACTGGTATTGACATGTCTAGATTAGTGGATGTAAATTTACTTTCGAACTACTTAGAGCATATGACGTTATCTTCTAGCATAAGTTCGGAACTATCTGCCTATCTATGTAGACTATTTTTCTAATTGTAAACATTTGTGTTGCAAACAGTGCGCATTTGTCTATTCAATTATCAAAGAATATACAAAATATTATGACAGGTTCTAGACTACGAGATGGGCGTGCACTAAGTGTATAAGTCCCTTCCTACAAGACCCGTTTTATCAAATTATTCAAGTTTTAAGCTACGAGAGTTGCACTACCATCGTAACTATAAGCTTCTATAAAGAGATCGGGTCAAAGTCATGTGTTTATAGCTTAAAATATGAATCTACTTACTTTTTGGCCGCACTATTTTGGTTTAAAGCAGTTGGTTAATTCAGTTAGTAGGCAACAAGCAATGAAATTAAAGCAAACGAGAAGATAACATGGACAAGAGACTTGTGTTAGATAGTTTATCGGTAATTAAAATTTTGTTTTGCAAAAGTTGATGGCAAATTTCCAATTTTTGGCACAGTTAGAAAAGGACTCAGACTCAAACTTTCATTCTCATTCAACAAAAAAAAACGGCATTTACCTTGCCACCAAATATAAAGCGCTGAACCAGCTGTCAATAATATAGAAAACCAAAAAGTTGTCTTAAACTTGTAGATAAAATTTGTGGCCAAAAGGAATTGAGCAGTTTTAGCTGGATACATAAATCTGGTGGGGGAATTAGAGAGGAACAAAAGCGAAAAGCAACTAATAAAACCATATTGTTCAAGAGCCACCTAAACTAAACTCAACATCAGCTGCCAGTCCGAGTTTCGATTCCAATTCAATCAATGAAATGAAATGAAATAAAAAGTGGAATAGCAAGTGGATGAAAGCAACAAAAAACGGAAGGTGGGTCGACAGACATTAAAATCGCAAAAACCTGGCAAACTCGCGACTTAAGCAGCTTATCAAAATTGAAGAAGAAGCCGAAGCATAAAAACTGAAAACGAATTTTGGCGGCGGTTAAAGGAAACGAAAAATCACAAAAATCAATTTCCGCCGGGTGGGTAATAAAACGTGATTGAATAGAAGGAAGAGTCCAGGCAATTCCCTAATTGCTCTAACGGGAACTGTGTATTTAACATACCCGTGTTCACTTACCAGCCACTTCAATCTCACAGAATGCACCAGCTCCCACTGTATTATTGGCCACACATCTATATGTCCGGGCAATGGCATAATCCTCCTGCAGTACGTAAAAGCTTTTATCCGCAAAGGCCTTCTTCTCGCCGCTGCCCAATGCCTCAACAGTTTCATTTTCAGCTTTAATTGACCATGAAAAATCGGCCTGCAAAGGAAAAAGAGAGAAAAACATGAGTTTTTTTGATGCAAAGTTACCTAAGCCGTCTGCAATTTGAATATTTAGGTATTTTTGGCTTTGCTTGGAAACATTCCGAGCCAGACTTGTCCCCGTGTGTGCTGTGTTGACGGCAAGTGCCGGAGGGATGACTGGCTTTAAAGTTTTACTTACTGAGCAAAAATCATCTAAAGAGTTGAGTAAATTTTAAGGTAAACATTCTCATCATCTTTTGAAGCCGACTTTAAACCATAGACGACTTTAGTTCCCTTTAAATAAAAACCTAAGTATTTGAATCAACTGACTGAACCATTTATACCCAGACAATAAATTCAATTGTATCGCAGATTCTGATAAGGACGGGATTTAGAAAAAAAGATCATATTAGAAAATCGGCTTGAAATGAATTTTGAAGGGCTTACTGAAATATTATATCTGAAAAAGTGTAAAACTTTGTGATTCTGTCCAAAAACTGCTTTAATATATATTTGATTTATGATTTTATTTTGTAAAAATTAATTTTTGAAATAAGACACTATCTATATATGCATACCGCTGACCTACTTCAAGACTGACAACTCGAAAATAACGTACTTATTTTAGTTGTTTTTTAAACTCTTCGAGTTATATAAAAGTACTAGACAAACCCGCCTCGACTTTGTCCGCGTACAAGACTTTAAGAAATTGAGATGTTTTATCTTGTAGACAGTTTCGTGTTCGCCGTCATTCCGTCCTTAAGGACCAAACCAAATTTTCTAGGCGCTCAAAAATTCCGGAATTATACGTTAGTTCTTGCCAGTCAGGTGGATGCTGAAATCATACTGTTCCCGCAAGACCACATTTCAAGACTGTGCATTTCAGAGCAGCATCAGCACTCTTTATAATTGAATTCAAATTGGCTTTCCCGTTTTCACCTGCTCTCCACTTTTTCCCCACCCTCCATTCCATCTTCCACAGCTCTCCACTGTCATCTGTCTCAGAGAGCCAAGAGATGAATGGCATATTTGTGATACACAGATATCTAATTTGTGAGAGTGTGATCCCATAAATGCTCACTCTCTCACGCGCTCTTAGAAAAACATTTTAGTCCAAAATATTATCTGAGCGCCACAGTTCCGTTACTTTTTATTGGCTACATACGACTGTACATTTTAAGGCTGCTAGCTTTGTAAAATTCCAACTTTTTTATTTTGAAATACAATCAACATATATTTAAAGCTATCAAGTTTTAATTTAATCGGATGATGCTTTTCGCTTTTTGCTTTTGTACAAAAAAAAAACACACACACACACAACACACATACAGTCACTTAGAGAGTCGTTCACTCACTCTCGCGCTCTAATTAAATCAGCTTATCATGTAATGTGCTCCATACAAACTTTTCTTTGGCTTTTTTACTCTCTTTTAAACGAAAGTCTATGCCAAATCTTAAATCTGTAGGATAACCAGTTTTGGCTGTGGGTTGATAATATGTCAGTCAGTCAGTCCTACAGATTTATAAGTATAGAAGATGTCAAAATATCGTTTAACAGTTTTCCTTTTCAGATTTTAACATGAGCGACATATCTCAGTTGTTCTGCATAAGATATTGTGCGTAGATCCTTCGGCTTTGAATTCCTTTAAATCAAAAGTCTTATATTTTTGGAGGTCGACGCGAACTTAAAGAATTATTTCCGACGGGCTAAGTCCAAGAGAAAAATAATCAATTTGGAGTTATGGCAATCTTGAAGTAAGTATATAAAAAGGTATATAAATATTTATGTCCGACTTCAAATTCTGGGTACATATTTAACATGGCGTTTGCAAAATTGTACCTAAATTGTTTCCATTTGCTCTCACCCACTCATTGCTCTGCAAATCGCATGCTGGGTTATTAAATTTCCAACTTTACGCTAGTTAAATAATTTCCAATCAAATAATTACGAGCCACTGAACCACCATCCCAGTCTGCAGACGTGGGCCATGCGTGCCCATAAATCTTGCCTCAGCCACCATGCCTTAACTCAAGTAAGGGCAAGGCAAATGCAATTGGGAAAAAAAACTGTAACAGGTAGAGAAATTCTGCACTGATTTATGCGGCACGGCAACTGCGAACTCCAAGCTGAAAACTGTTTGGGAGTTGCAGCCATGTAGCCAACTATAGATCCGGCCAAAAGGTAAACTCATAAAATTGAAAATTCTTGCAGCTAGCTGCAGAGCAAAGGCAGATGAGCAACAGCGGTAGAAAAAGTAAAACGCAATTGAAATGCTATCGTTATTGCCAATTCGATGGCTTGCAACTGGAGCGCGGTATGTGTGTGGGTGTGTGTTTGTGGGCGACAACTGTGAGAGTGGGGGCTAGGTTGATGGCTTTCCGCCCTTGTTGAGCGATTGCCCTCACTGTATGGGCTAATGTGACTTAATGAAGAAGGATGCGACAAAAACTAAGTGAAGCAGTTAGACCAAACTGTATTTTAGAGGACTGTATGTCTGTTTATCTATCGGTTGGATATCTGCAAACTACAGGTGTGATCCTTATGAATTTTTAACAGTGCGTTGCTGTCATAAAATTGCCGAGGCAAATCGTAAAGTAAACACTTCTTCCTTTTTATGAATCTAAATCAGTGTCCAGCACCGTTCAATGTTCTGTGTATAGAAGTAGCGAAGTCCATCCTCTGTAGCAGCGGCGTCGATACACAGGCACTATACGACAGAGTTCCCCAGCGATAGCCCCGGGAGCACGAACTTACTTGCCGAATGTTTGCCGAAGTAATACTTCATTGTGTGTTAGAGAGAGACACAGTCACGTTTTAGCGCTCTCTGCTTGGGGAACCCTGCTATACGAGCGTACACTGCTCTCTTTTGCAACTGAGAGCGCTCTCGCGTGTCTGAACGCACACATTCAAAGGCAAAATAAGCATGTGTGTTTTGCCGGACGCTGATCTAAATTCATGACTACGTTTGCATAACTTTTTGTGTTAAAAATTAAATAAAATATAAATAGAAGGGCCGATACGGAGCATACACACACACTCAAAGGCTTAGTGATTTTGGCGTTTGCTGCTGATGCCCTTGGGATTCCCAAGCGGTCACAGCAGTTCTGTCATGAGGTACCTTCTGCCAACACACTGAGGATAGGCGTAGACTGCTGAAGATTGAATTGGTATTCATGAAATAGCTATACAGTCAACCGACAGCCTCCTTTGTGGTGTTGTGCGTGTCTTGTTTTAGAAAAGTTATAGACAAAGTCATAACTTAATGACCTAGAGCCTGCTAAAAAAGTTTTAACATTTTTAATCACTAAGTCACTAAGACAATAAATTTGTAATTTTTTTTTTGTTAATCAAATAAAAATACATTTAATCTATCGGGGTTTTCACGTCAAATTGGTTATCAAGTAATTTGTTTGAAAATAAATTTCATCTTCAACTGTAGTGAACACACTTTTGTGTGCTTAACTCAATAATTGTTCAATATAAAAAAAAAATAAAAAAAAAACGAGAAAGGCAAAGCTAACTTCGTCTGTGCCGAAGTTTTGATACACTTGAAAACGCTTTTCTCAACGGTTAGCGACTTCGACCAAACTTCGCAGATCAGCTTAAAAACATTTAATATTACCCATGACCGTGATTGAGAGCGGTAATATTGAGGAAAAACCAGTTTTTCTCATTAAAATCCATTTTTCGACCGATAATTTGTATGGCAGCTACAAGAAGTAGCCATCCGATCCGGTCGGTTCCGACATATTAGCAGCGTGCAGACAAAAGAAGACTCTATGCAAAATTTCAGCTCGATAGCTTCAAAACTGAGGGACGCTGATCAAGAATATATATACTTTATGTGGTCGGAGATGATTCCTTCTATGCGTTGCAAACTTCTGGGTAAAATTATAATACACTTTTCAAGTGTATAAAAATTTTGTTTTGAACCCAGGTATGTTTGACTTTCAGTTTCATACCTTACCCCCTACACCACAGCTACCAAGATAGAGAGAACAGCTAAATGTGCTATATAACTCAAAAGTATCTTTTCTATTTTTATTTTATCTTTTCTAGAAGATAACGAAGTGTTTATCAACACTGAAAATTATATTCAGCCATTTAATCTCATGACCTGGGACTGGGCTGGTGATATCAGTTTATTTTTTCCCAGTACATTTCGTTGTTGGAGAATTAATTTTTAAACTGATTACTTGATAACCAAGTTGACGGGAAAACCCAAAATATTTTTAAACGCAGTCGAATTGTAGCTCCTAATACGCTTCAAATGACGCCTCAATTACCAATTACCGATGTTTTTGACACCAAAATATTTAAATCGAAATGATACTTTTTATATATCGCCAAAAATATCGATGTAGATAGTTTTGATATATTCGACAACCCTAGTTTTAATCCTGTTTGTGGAAAGTTTTAAATCGGTGCGAAACCAAAAAGTTATGATTCATAAAGAAATTTGGTAACCGGGAGAATGCTACCATCCAAAATGTAATATTCACTTCGGCTCGTGGTTCGACCATTCCGTCCAATGACTGCTATAATCGGGGGTGCCACAGATATCTCTAGAGATTTTGTCGACGGTTGGTATGCCACAGAACTTCTAGAGATTTCATTTTCTAATTAGAAAATCTAGAAAGAGCACCAGATGTTCCAGTTGCTGTTCCATCTCTAATAACAGGGCTGAATCTCTCGTTAAAAAATTTCCCTTATTTTATTTGTGGGTTAATTTGATGATTAACTGAAATTTTTTGATTGTGTTTTATATTTAATGATGCACTTCTAAATAATAATTCAATTTTTAGTCATATTCTCCATAAATATAATGCAAAATTTAAAAATTTGTTGGCGCCAAACATGAGGAATAAGTTTCCATCCCTTAATCCGCTAGCTGTCATGTAGAGGGCGCCACATCGACAGAGGGCGCTAGTGAGAAAAGAGCTTTTCAAAATCTCCTAAAAAAACATCAGAGGTTTGAAACCACCCAAAAGAAATTTCTTTGGCACCTAAGAATTGGAATTCGGTTGGAAGAGGTTTCTGTGGCACCCCCGAACTAGGCATAAAATTATACCTTTTTCATTATATTGACGGGTTGGTGGTGATTGTAGATGATTTTCGTGCGCTAAATCTTTTTCAGGAATAAAATAGAAGGCTGGTTATTTGAGCTTAATTCCTATTTTGACCCTTTTTAAGGCGCGTTTGGTGGGAAGTGATTTGAAATTACAACCCCTTAACTTTAAAATAGTCTATTCCAAAAGACTCATAGTTTTTCGACTCGCCATTTTCTTTATCGCATAGTCGCTTATTTATTGCATTGAATAAGTTAGTCTGTAAGTCCAAAGTGAGATAAAATATGATTTGAGTATTCAAATGGGATTATGCAAAGTGCACTTACTAGAGTGTAAATCATATATGAGCACTTAGGCCTTTCGATTCAGTTAATCCTCACCCTTGCTTACACCTTGGCTTCCATATTTTTTGACAACACTCACCTCTTCAGGATTTCCGTATGCTGTGCAAATAAGTGTATCCTGGTCATCGATCTCTCGCCTTTCTATTTCACATCGCGGTTTGACTGCCCAACGGAAGGGAGGTTAGGAATAAAAGAAAATAACGCCATACCATCAGTATTTGCACGTCCTTTGCCCCCCAATATTACTCACACTGGACATCAATAATGGTTTCGGCTGTGCTTTTGCCATGCTTATTGAAGGCCAGGCACGTGTAGGTGCCATTATCGTTGCGATGCATGGCCTTATTGATAATCAAGGCTTTCCCGTTGGTTATCGTCTTGTCGCGGAAGCGCCATTCAAACGAGGGTTCTGCAGAGGAAGGGGGTGGGTGGTTAATACGCTAGTCAACTGGCAGTTGAGGCAGCTCAGTTGCACTTACCAGGCACGGCTCGTGATGTGCATATGATACGTCCTGGTATGGTGTCCTCCTGCACATAGACAATGTTCTCCGAGACGCTGGTGTTTTCAGGCGCATCTGTCGCATACGAGCAGAGGAGGAGAGAGGTGAATTTATATCGCCAGAGAATTGCCTTGTTGTTTTACTCACATTCAACGCCCAAGTAGGTGCCACTCTTGATGCCCGCTCCCACCGAATTCGATGTAGAGACGCATGTATAATTCGAACTATCCGACTCAATATCGAACTTTTTATTTGGCCAATTGGACATATTGAAGTGCTGTAATCGGTTTGCAAAATATACATATGTACAACATGTCACAGAGATACGAGGAAAAGATTGTTTTATTCGGAACGGGCAGCGGAGGCACATGACACATGTCGTTTTATTTTATCGGCGTAGGTGGCATATACAATTCAAAATTAATTGGGATTTTATATATTATGTCAAGTGTGGAATTTTTGTAAAGTGGTTAGCTAATTGCGTCTAGAATGGTTCAAATGACACAAAAGTGAATGGAAACTGGATACAAAAATTTATAACTAATGAGAACGATTTAATTACACAAGGCAACCAAACGAAACTATTTTTAGTATATTGAAGTGTTGGTGGTTATAAAATAACACAACTATAGGCTAGAAGTTTGTATTGAGCAGGGTCCGTAACAGTTACCCCGTTTATAAACACAAACAAGTGAGAAAGTCGGTCAAGCCCGACTATAGCATACTCTGTACCTGGAGTAGAAGCTGAATGCAATGCTGGTGCTGCGCTCATCTCAAAAGCCTCCCACTCTTTTTCTCTCTCTCTCACTCTCTCTCTTGCTCTCTCTCACTCTCTAATATTGTGTGGTGTTAGTTGTGAATGGGTGGGAGGGGGTGGGGAGAGGGCGATGTACTATTTTGCTCAAAACTTAAGAACCGCTGATCCGATCTTTATCATTTCATCGGCAAATTGATAAATTTTGTTAATTACTAACTATCTCTAGAAGGTACGTCTACCTTCAAAACTGTAGGAGATATAACGTTTTTTCCGAATTGCGAGGGCGGGAGGGGGCGTGGCAAAAATTGAAAATAAACTTGAACTGCCTGCAGCTATAAGAAACATTTGTCCCATACATGTCAAACCTCTATCTCTTACCATCTCCGAGATCTGTTGGTTCATACGGACGGACAGACAGACGGACAGACGGACATGCCATATCGACTCGGCTGTTGATGCTGATCAAGAATATATATACTTTATATAGTCGGAAATGATTCCTTCTCCCTGTTACAGTAATTAAAATATATCGATTTGCCGAAAAAATGATAAAGATCGGATGAGCGGTTCTTAAGTTATGAGCAAAAAAGTGAACCAAGCATCCCTTTCATAATTTACAGCTCCTTTGGATGATGAATAAAGCTCAATGGAATATTTACTTCCTTTTTAAGCGTAAATAAATCGACTTCGAAAATATTCAATGGAGCCCAAAAAAGGATAGTAAACTATCCAGTCCAAATGGATACCGAAAATATCCTGAGGATCATCAAAAACTATCCTTTATTTTATCCGTGTATAGCCAGTTGACGACAAGTAATAAATTTATTGATTATGTTTTTGATGGGAATCGATTTCACACAATTGCGATACAGCACGCAGCTTCCTTCCTTGGGAAAAATACAGACACCGAAAGACTTTCTAAGCTTTTGGAAACACCAGCTTTGAAATCTTGTTGCCAAAAATATTTGTATTCAGTTTAGAAATGATTCTTAAACGCCCTAAAAAATATATAAAATCACGTTTAGGGTTTTAGGGTTGGGTTTGAAAATGTATTTCAAATTTTCAGATTAGCCACCGCTACCCTTCCAAATGGGATTGTACTCACCAACACGGACAGCATGCTCTCAAAATCACCCGTAGCCGGCGAGGGATCCATATACTTCTCTTTGATAAAGTAACGCGTATCATTCTTCTCGATTGGCACGCCTTCCTTCAGCCAGGAGATCTCACAGCGCGGCACGCACTCGATGCGACAGGTCAGATTGGCTTGGGGCGAGGAGTGCAGTATGCCCGTATAGGGCGGCAGGTTCTTGATGAAAAATGGCGGAGCGTGTACCTCCAAATTGACTGTGGCCATTACACCCTTGCCACCCTCATTGTACGCATAGCACGAGTAGTTGGTGCGACTATCCAGACCAACGGGCTCCACCGTCCAGTCCTTGGTGACGATGTCCTGTAGCGGGCCGCGACCGCCGCGCAGCCAACGATATCTAATGGGTTGCATAACCAGTTGAGCAACGAACGTGAATTTGCCCATTTTGCGGTAGAGTGCGTAAGCGGGGGAAGAGGATGCAGATGCGGATGCAGTTGATGGCGATGGGGATGGCCCGCCCGTGTAAAGGGTTAAGATTTGTGATTGTGGCGTGTAGGTGGTGAGCGTGAGCAATGTACAAAGGGAATGATTCAAATGTAAATCAATTAGAGCATGCGTTTCTTTAATTTCATTCGATTCGAGTTGCGCTTGTTGCTTTTGCTTAAGCAGAGCCTCGTAGGCTGCATCAGCCTCATGAGGCAGCAGGGCTTGTACGGTGTGGTAGGCAATGGTGGTTGGTGGAAGTGTTGTGGTGTTGTTTGTGTCTGCTACAAACCTATTCGATTCGGGATAGCCCGGATCGTCCACAGAGCAGCTGAAAATAACGCTCTTCTTTTTCACAGCGACGGCGGGAAAGTGCGTGAGAGTAGCCGGTCCCGGTTCGTAGTGTACCTAATCGAATCAAAGAGAGAACGAATAAAGAATAAAGGTTTAGCACTCTGACATCAGTCTTAGCCGTCAGTCAAGCAGAAATCGGCGTCAGATCTTATTTTGTTCACTCACCATCAGCTCCTTATCCTCGCTGCGTGGACCCCAGCCTGCGGCATTGAAGCCCTCGCAGGAATAGTTGTAAAAGAAACCACGTCCAATGCTCTCCAGCAACAGTTTGCTGGGATCAATGTGGCACAGATCCTCCTGTGATTTAAAAAAAATGCTAAGCCCTTTGCGAAAGCTGTCCTTGCCCTAAGTCCTCACCTTAGTTTCCTCGCAGTCGGGCAGCTCCTTGAGCAAAGTGGAATTGGCATACCAACGCACTTTGGTTAAAATCGAGGGATTGGCATCTAAAATGTTGCAGAATAATGTCACATTGGACTCGTCGCTTTCCTTGACGGGTCCTTCGGGTATCATTAGAACCTCCACCACGGGAACATCTGTTTAAATGAAGGAACAACTGTAGAGATGCAAATTGGATTAGATCCTGCTCTTACACTGCACATCCAGCTGGATTTGTTGCTCGGAGGTGGCTTTGCCTATGTCATTGGAAAGTTGGCAAGTGTAATTTCCTATATCCTCCTTATCCGTGGATCTGATTACCAGGGCCACGTTTTCAGAGTTGCCACCCTGATAATGATCCGTATCGTTCACATTTACCAAGTCACCATTGCGATACCTGAAATGGAACATGTATCGGAGATTAAATGTTAGCTGAGCACACACACACTCATGCATACCAGGACGCAAGCAAAGAGAGAGACTGAGCTCTTGTAGGCTATTTAATATTTATGGGCACGTTTCATTGTGTTTTTGTTTTCATAACAACTTGCATAAGTCCCCTCCACTGACTGACTGACTGACTGACAGATAGACAGGGGCAGGGAGTGAGTGACTTTTTAAGCTCGAAACGGACAATGAACAACGAAATTATGTCAAATGTCTCTAAGTCTGCCTTTAACTATTTTACGTTGCTTTACTTATTTACTGCTTTTTCTTCTTGTTGTTCCTGCGCTGCATAAGCTACTGCTCTCAACTGTCTTTCATTTAGCATTTTGCTGTTTGACAAGCTTTTGGCTTGGTCCTCCCATTGTCGTTGCCTGCCTGGATCTTGAAATCTACTTACAAATGCAGCACAATAGGCAGGCAGCAAAAAGAGTTGACGTTGATAGTTGATGCAATTGCTCAGACCAGCTACAAGGAGTATTTGGGTCTTTGAACGTGGATGAGCTTGAAATGGAATTAAATGGAAGTGACTAATGGGTAAATACGGAGAAAGACATACATAAGTATTTAGAAAGCCGATAATAATATCCAGCTACAAAAAAGCCGCATTCCATTAAAATATTAGAGATAGACTTTGCGCTGCCTCTAAATTTTGCTGGTTCTAGACTACAGTGCCCAAAAATATACTTTATAGTGCCAGTAGGAAATCAATGTGGTTAGAGGGAGACCGCCATATTTCCAAATGTATCCAAAGAGCGTGAGTGAGAGCAAGCAGCTGATTAATTTCTAACAGAAGCGCTGTCGACTGAGCAAAGTTTTTCCCTAATACCTAAACTCCATGGCAAGATTACATCTGATTTGCACGTTCTGTACTCGATTTGCAGCATTTATCGATAAGTCCCCCAAAGTGTTTGTCCACAACAGCTGATCTGATCTGTTTGTTAACCTTTGCCCAACAAACAAAATGCATTTAAGTGACATTATTTTATCCATAAGCAACAATTGCGGCTAATGCAGTTGAGTACAAATGCTTTGCAAATGCACATCTTCTATTCTTCTTCTTTTTCATTATCTTCATCTTCTTCAGCAAACACATGAATGAGAACACTCTCCGACATTAGGGCTTTGTGGGGCTTTTAAATCAATATGTTATATTTACAAATTTTTCCTATAGATTTTTCGTTCTTTTTTATTAAGTTTTCACATATTCGTTAAAATTGCTTATACACAAATAAATAAAAAAAAAGTGATCAAATATTGTCGAAAAGTTATTTAGCAAATTTTTATACAATTTTGGTCAAATCTTTTGCCTATGTGACCTTAGCGTTGCTAAATGAAATTCCCATTTGTTACACTAAGAAAATTTATAAGGAATAATTTGAGTACGAAAGCTCTTAAAACAACATATCTTCGATCTAGAATTTTCAATAATTTCGCTGTGGGAATCGAATCAAACTTTGAGGAAATCGCGTTTGACACGCTCTCACAGAAAACAGTCGGCCGTTAATACATTTATTGTTAAACATTTGGAGTGTCCAGAAGCAATCGATTAAAAGATTGTATAAAGTAAAGACAATTTGCGTATTCAGCAGATAATTCCTATTTACGATTTGTGATTTATGATTGCCGAACTTACCAGCTGAATACAGTGATTGCCGATTGGGATTGGAAAATTTGACAATCATGTTTATGAATAGAAATCGAACAAAACGTATGATTGCTTAACGATTGCTGGATCAGCCCACCTTAGTGCAGACATTCATATGAAATTTTCTAATTAACAAATCTATAAATATTAAGGATTTTGTGCAAGTATTTTCCAATTTTAAAAAGTATCAAACCCACAGATTATCTTAAAGTCTGCCATCAATTCCATTCAGAAGAGACTCATCAGCAATCGCTAATCGGCACTATCTGCTGAATACGTTCACTGTTACAAACACCTCATTTAAAAATAAATGAACATAAAATATAAAAATTAAATATGCTCCTACAGGGACTTAATCCACGGCCTCCACGCTTTCTAATTGAACAATACGTCCACTCGACCACCCGGTCGAGCACTTGCTGCCAACACCACTTCGTTCGGTTGGTTCGTGGTCACACCCAACTACCGTTTACATTATTGAAACAGAACCAATTTCATTCTTGAAACAAGAACTTTTCGTACCTGCAGAGAGTTGAAAAATTCAAGAAAACGCGTTCAGTGATAAAGTATTGCAGTAAGATTCAGTACCAAATAATTTTTTTCAGTCTCAGTACAGTGCAGACCTCAAAAGCGGTATGAACCGGTTAATGCGATTTACACAAGGCAACAAAATTAGACTTTTTCGTGTGCGGAATACGAATCTGTTTTACTAAAATGGAGCTTAACGGTTTTTATTAATTTAAGATTATAGTTGCTTAAAATGACAATTTTGCCTGCTGATTTATTTTGACACACTCTGATATCGCAGAGAAGTATTCTTTAACTTTCAAATAAACTATCCCAAAGAACTCAACAATTTTTAAAGTGAAAATATACCTTTTTAAATACGTGTGCTGGAAGTAAAAAGAATGTATACTGGCCAAAGGTATGCCTTGCAAATCCAGAACAATCTCCCATTGCATACTTATGGGCAGTACAAAATAATGTCACATCTTGCACATGCATTCAAAATGGTATATCTTCGTTTAAGGAAATCGTAGAATTGTTTGGGATAACTTAAATTAATGCAAAGAAATAGTACTATACGGTATTATCAAACAGAGTTCAAACAAAAGTATAGCTCCTTCAGAAAAAGACCCCTAAATAGGTTCAAAATGGGCCATTCTAAGCTACTTTTAGCTCAAACTGCCAAAAATCCAGATCGTATGGACCGTTCTGTCAATCATCATCTAGACTCACCACCAATTCTTCAGTTTACTAAACTTTGTTGCCTAGTGTAGTTCTATATTTTTGCATACATGGCGATCCGGAAAATAATTAACAATTTTTCTTATCTTATTTTAGAGGAATTTAACTTTATTAACTGCTTATTGCGATTGAAAAATGCTCATATTTTTAAAGTAAATAGATTGTAGGCCTTAATCTCAGTAGACAAGTTAAAATTGTATGACATGAGGCTGTCCATGATTTTATGTATGGTACGAGACACAGCTAACAATAGATATTTTACTCCCTTACCATCTGCCGAGATAAGTTACAACTCAATAAAAAAAAACTAATTGTAATTGTTGAATTATTTAAGCGCAAAAGGCAATAAACCACAAAGTGGCCTTTACCTCCTTCCTCAAAGAAAGTTGACTTTGCGACAAAGGAAAGTTGCAAAAGGAAAAGGAGGAAAAGTCACTGAAGGAATTCTTAAACCAATTAAAAACGTCTGCCTGAGCGAAGGGCTCGACCCGCACGAAGTTGTACTTATGTACATAACGGTAAACGGTAAATTAATAAAAGGGGGCCGAGCAAATATATTGTACCTGCCTACATTCGATAAGTGACCATTTTCGCAAAGCAAAGACAAAGACAAAACAAAAAAAAAAAATTTGACCCAAATGATTTAACAAACATTAAATGCATAACAAAAAAATGCATTAATTGCTTGTGAATGACTGTCGAATTAAGATTTTCTAAATATTAGTTTATTTGTATTTTGTTGGCTAGAGAAGTTACACAATAAACAACCACTACACATGTGGGTTATGTGGCGCAGAGAACTCTTACAAGATATATAAAAATAATTTCAATACTGTTTCCTTTTGCCATTAAAAGCATTTCCGCTGCTGTTAGCCAACTGGATGGACGCACATTTCCGCACGAGCCTTTCATTCTTCGTGTAGAGGGGCTCGTTAACTTTTTGGGCAACATACTACGAGAACCAGGGCCGATAATTAAAATTAATTATGCTTGTACCGATGTGCGGATTTATGCCACACAAGTTGTGCTTCATGTGGGGCAGAGTGAAGCACCACCACATGTTGGCCGAGTGGCGAGTGGAGAGCGGTTAGTCATTAAATTAACGAGGCGGCCGTGTACCGAAAAAACCTTGGTCCTCCTCTGCATTGCAGAGGCAGGTGGAAACACCAAAGAGAGGAAACGCGGCAAAAATGTGAAGTGAAATTGCTTTTCTGCGTTACCTTTCGTTTATTGTAAATCAATTAAAATTTATACTGAAGTGAAGCGGACGACTCTGTTGGCAATATAATTTCGATTTATGCCGCCTGCCGCTGTAAAGTATGCAACGGTTTTTTAATCGTAGGTACAAGAATTTCCCCATGGTTTTTTATGAGCACACGGAAGTGGACGTAAAATTGTTTGAATATCAAAGAAAAGAATGAACAACAGCCAAGAGAAAAGAAAGAATGGGCATTGTCTCCGTCGCGGTGAACGGATCTGTTGAATGTTTGAGAGCTGCTTTCTTTGTTTGGTATCTGTTGCATTGTTTTTACGATGAAGCGAAAGCTTTAATGCAGTCAATGAACTTATTTAAAATGAGCAAATTAAACGGAATTCAATATGACGCACCACTTAAGGGAAGACTCAATTGTCATTAGCAAATTTTCTTATAAAGGCTTATAAAGCCACCGCAAGGAATATCATAGATTTTCGCAGAATAAATATCAGAACTTCTATTTTAGTCGGAAGAGCTTTGTGGTTCCGTCTCACAGTGGGGTATTGAAGCCCAAAAAATATATTTAACTTATTATAAAGAATTGTTGTAAAAATATTATATACGATATGTGTTTGAAGACAATCATTTGAGATCTACACGTTTATACGGATGGACGGGCAGAGTACTGCCCTGCTGATGCTGATTCTTTGAAGTATTTTCCTGTTACATACTTGGCACATTATATAAGAAATCACAAAAACAGTTTACGCCGCCCCAACTTCCAGCCCATCACTTTTCGGCAACAAAACACATGAAAATCCCGCAAAATGCCTGCTAAATAAATTTCCTCCATGTGTCACTTTTGTGTGTGCATTTAATTTCTCAGTTGGTAAAGCAAAGCGAAAGCTTAACAAAAAATGCACGGAGGAAGCGGGGAGAACGGCTTGTAAAATGCAGGCACTTGACACAGTTGAGAGCGAAAGCGTGTATCCCTGTGTGCGTGCGTGCGTGTGAGTGAGTTTGTTGGCTGTTCCATCTTCATTCATCAAAAGAGCGAGCTGCTGTTCCTTTGCCCCGCCTCTCCCTCTAATTAAGCGCTTGTGTGTGCGTGGCATTTTGTGCTCTAGATGATGTTTATGTAAGCAGAGGAGAGATCCCGGCAAAGTATGCAATGCGAAAAAGTGACTACATTTGGTGCACTATTAATCAAGGGCTTGTGTGAGTGCGTGTAAGTGTGGATGGGTGTCTCCGTCATGCGCCAAATTCAATTTTCAGAATTGCTTTCGGCTTTGCCACAACTTTTTGGAACTTTTCAACAGACAGCGGAGTGCTATTTGCAAACGCCCAACTTAAACTCAACTGTCTTTAGCTGCTGTCCAACTGTAACCCATATATTCCAATTAGTATCCGAATCCGCTCGTCCCACTAAAAAATCTCTGACTCGCATCTCAAATCTCGTCGAAAATTGCATTTTTCGTAAGCAAATGAGAAATGAGAAGCAGCATTTGCAAAAATATGTCCGGCACTCGCCGATGAATTTCGACCAAGTTTGTTAGCCATGCTGCGTGTCCTGGTCGCATTTCAGCGTTTTGGGATTGAATTTCATTGAGTTGCCGTTGCCACACCACAGCGATGATTTCGGATTTCGCATTATGCGTGCTCAGCAGTCCACCGTGCGATTGTGTAATTTTATATGGCCCTGTTGCTGCCGATGTGGATATGCCTGGATAAGACGGGGTTTCACAGCACACCGAAAGAAATTGGGGTTAACAAAACGCATGGACAAGTCGAAAAAGAAAGAATAACATTAGATATGGGACAGCTAACTTTGGTGTCGCTTCTTATTCCTCCCCAATCGGGATCTAAAAGGTTGCCAGATGCCGCAAGTGTGCTCCTTGGTTACACAAAAGATAACAAAACTGGGAATATTGGACTCAAGATCAGCACAATCATTATCAAAAACATTGTAAATTTGCACATAAGAATGTTTTTGTGGTCAAGTCTAGAGGTGTACCCATGAAGTGAGTTTTTCACGACGTGATCGTTAGTAAAGACAGAGTTTCGTCCGTGAGCATCCGTGAAGCGAGTGTGCCGAATTCGAACATCGTGAATATAAGATACGAAGTACACTGCCTTGTTTTTAAGTCCAGAATTAAAAAAAAACATTTCATTCTTTCGTCTGGGAACCAGATCGATAATTTGCTTAAGAAAAGTAAATGTGTAGCACTCCTATGTTCAGCAGTGTTAATCTATATAGCAAATTTTGACGGCATCAGTTCTTGGGAGTTATGGTATATGGGCATTTCCGCCGAATGGTAAGCCTGGACCGAAAAATAAAATTTAATGACAATTTTATATTTAATTATTTAACATGCTATGTTTACAAAATCTCTTCATTGCAATCCATAAAGATGAAAAAAAATGCATAGAGACCAAAAAAGTTCGATTAACGGTTAATTTTTATCTTGCTCTTTCGAACCGTACGTTCGCGACCCGTACGTTCGCGACCGGTAATTAATTCAATTTAAAAAAAAAAACCAATCGAGATATTTTTCTGTGTAAACACTCGAAAATAGCTTTTACACATACGGTCACCTTCACCAGCTATTGGCGCCAGCTGTGAAGTAACTAGCCATGAAAAAGCAAATTCTCAAACTTTGCCGTTCGGATCCGGCGTTAAACTGTAGGTCCCTTTCTCTTGTGCGAAAAATTTAAAGCACACACGCCAAGAGATCGTTTGAAGCTTGGCTTGGCCCCGTTGTAGGAGCTGTATAGCCAACATTTTCATTTAAAATCACTCGATAGAAAGCTACTTTAATCCTCTTTTATAATAAATTATTAGCTTTAGAATATTCCGTTCTATTTCGCAGAATTTTGAATTTCACTAGATGAAGCCAAAGTCGACTTCTATTCCGCGTACGTTCGCGACCTCATGTTTATTGCTATTATTATTAAATCTAAAACTCGATAAACCCCGTCTTTTGCACTAAACACAGAGCTAACAAAATGCTATCAAATCGCAAAAAGAAAAGTGGGGATAGTTTTTGTTTTCTGTCTTGTTTAGTCTTTTTTGTACATCAAAAGCGTACAAACGTACGTTCGCGACCCATATGGGATTTTTATTACCGATGCTCCAAGTTTCTAAATAAATAAGTGTATTTACCAACCCTTTTAGAATCGTAAATCTCAACGCGTTACTTAAAAAAAGTGTACGACCTCTTTTCTGCCCTGGGGTCAGATGTGAATAAAAACAAAAACACTTGGAATCGAGCCCTTTCGAGATTTTTGTCTTCAAAATATGCGGTCGCACCTACAATAACTCAAATCAATTGTGAGTATAACTGAATCTGGCCAGTAAATAAATGAAGACATCCTGCTCAAAATAGCTCCCAACACTGTCTGTAACGACACCTAGATAGCCGTCATCACCTACTGTAATCATAGTAGTAGTTTTTCTTATTGATGCAGCTTCTTCAAACTACCCCAAACAGAAAATTGCTGCATGCTCGTATTTAGATTGATTTTTTCATCTTCAATCAGCGCTTAACATATTCATATTAAACTTTGACAGCTGTCAAAAACAGCTGACTTACGCAAAATATTACAAGCATAAATCTTCTTGGGGCGCTCCATAGCTGCGTTGCGTAAATTCACACAATTACGCATTTTCGGGGGCTGGTCAACGCCCTTAATGTCAATTGGGTGGTCTGCGTAAAATGTGGAAAGATCTGGATCATGCTGGGAATGAAGCGAGACCCTCTTTAATTATTTTCATTATTTTGTCGTATAGCATCAATATGGTCCTCAGATCGATTTAATATATGCCGATTTAATAGATAAAATATAAATATTGAATAATGCATGAAAAGTCTCTCTGTCATCACTAAATTGCATAAGAAACGTGTGGAGTAGAAACATGCTTAAGGGAAATAGCGTCTAAGGGCCGATTTCACATCTCCTATATAGCACTTTCTGTCCCATAAACCAACACAAACGCAGTGGGAACACTCAGGGAACAAGAGACTCGAGATGAGCACAAACGTGGTCAAAAACAGTGTAAAGACAGGTTTTCTCATTTGTGGCACAATATTTTCACTTTAAGAACTTTTGAACTGTCAAGTTTTCGAGAAGAGTTCAAAGATTTGCCGTCATAAAATTTGAGAATTTTGTGCTCATGCTTTTCTCCTGTGAAGCAAAGATTTATAGATATTATTATAGATGATGCATGTGAAACCAAAAACGATTGTTCTCGGGAGCTGACATTGAATCCCAATATTTAATTCTCGCTGCCTTTTCGAGGATATATATATTGAAATTGAGCTATACGTTTTATAAATTAGCTCTACAGCTGAGAGCTTAGACTTATAGAAAATTTTGATCACGCATCTGACACAAACAAGTTTGTTCTATGGCAGCTTTACAAGATATTCATCCCAAATATTTATTAGAAAAGTGTACAGTGATAAGAAAATTTGTTCGGCTCGACACGAATTTTTTACGATCGTTCCTATGGCAGCTTGTATATGCTTTCCGGTTTGATCAAACTTACAGCAGCGAAGTAACATAGATATTGATCAGTATCAATTTTGATGCACTGAAAAAAGAAAGTTTGTTCACAAAGATTAGTTTTTCGACCGTTCGTTCCTATGGCAGCTATATGCTATAGTATCCGATCCGGCTTGTTCCGACAACTGTCACCGAATTTGAACCGTAAGATTTTTAGTTCTTTTCACCAGGAGGTACAAATTCCTGAATTTTAAAAGCAACGGAGTCAGCCTTGTATTTGGTGACAAGCCAAAGTACTTGTTTGTCATTCTGGTAGAATTACTCTGGAATGACAACATAAATGAACGTATAAAAAAGGCAACCATTGCTCTTTTCTCTTGTAAAAAGGCCATTGGCCGCAGATGGGGTTTTTCCCCATCCATTGTACATTGGCTTTACAAAGCCGTAATACGCCCCATACTACTCTACGGAGCTCTAGTATGGTGGCCAGCACTCGGGAAACAATCAGCCCTGAACAATCTGCACAAAGTACAGAGAAGTGCGGAAATTTGTATTAGCGGCGCTCTCCGAACGACACCAACGGAAGCGTTAAATACTATTCTTCACCTTCTACCACTAGACCTCGTAGCTAAGCAAATGGCTACCACAACAGCCTTAAGACTACGAGAATCCGATACCTGGAAAAAGGGCAATTCAATTCGGGACACGCCACCATACTCGAAGACCAAACGGGTATACCATTAATTACAGACTACTGTATACCACAAACGACGCTCGACAAATTTTACGACGTCTATATCCCAAGCCGAATCGATTGGGACAACCTGCCCCACAGCAGAGCTAACGCCATTAACATCTTATCGTTCCGCCTTCCTGACCACTGTAGTGTGTACCAAGCGGAAGTGGTAGCCATCCAGGAAGCTGCCACCTACCTCACCACACTCACGGTCAAGGAAGGAAATGTATTTATATACTCAGATAGTCAAGCCGCCCTTAAAGCACTTGACTCACACACCAACAATGCTAAAACACTTACTAAATGTCGCTTATCTCTCAACGACATCGCACGACATTTTAGTATACACCTTATATGGGTACCTGGACACCGCAAAATAGAAGGTAACAAGTCTGCGGACAAACTGGCCAGAATAGGAACCAGCATCGAGCTCCTTTCGAGAGGACCACGATAGGAATGCCTATGGCGACATGTAAACTTCACACAAAAGCAGAAACACTTCGTCTCGCTACGGTCCGATGGAACCTTTATTCCTGTGCTGTAGCAAGACTTACGTGGCCTACTTTCAATCAAAAACGTACTATCACACTTTTACGTCACAGAAGGAATCACATAGCACTTCTGGTGGGGACCCTCACGGGTCACTGTCTTATTGGCAGACACGCAGCACGCAGCACGCCTATTCGTCACTTACCATGACTTTTTCAGAAGTTGCGGACACGAAGAAGAGGAGGAGTCGGTACAACACCTTTTGTGCCATTGCCCCGCCTTGAATAGAAGGAGACTCAGGACACTTGGTCAACCTCTGCTGCTCAACCTCTCGGAGACATCCGGGCTAGAGATCCCAGCTCTACTCAACTTTATTCTGTCCACACAATGGTTCAGTAATGAGGACCAACCTCAGTATTAAAAAGGGTTAATTGGGAATAAATATGGCATCGCAATGGGCCAAACGTGGCCTAAGTGGGAGAGCGACTTGTCGCTCTCAGCCATCGCAACCTAACCTAACCTTGTATCAAAAGAATTCGTGCCAAGTTTGGTTAAGATAGCTTTAAGACTGACGGAGTAGATAGCATTGAAAAAGACGGACGGACAGACGGACATGGCTATATCAACTCAGCTCGTCACGCTGATCAAGAATATATATACTTTATGTGGTCGGAGATGCTTCCTTCTATGCGTTACAAACATCCGGACAATTTCAATATACCCTCTCCAAGGGTATAAAAATAGAGGCAAGCTTTCTTCGGCTCGACCGAAGTTTATATACCCGAGGAGCATGATATATGCTGGCCAGTTTGTTATATGGCACGTATACCATATATTATATTACTCAAATTTTGACAAAATTTTAAAAAACATTCGTCCGATTTGAATCAGCAGAATTGTGTGGTAGCATATAATATTGATCTGTAACAAGTTCGGGAGCGATAGCATTAAAAACAAAAAAGTTTTTCCTACTAGGACGTTTTTTCAAAACTATCTTTTGTACGGCAGCTATACTATATAGTTGTCTGATTTTCATAAAGCTTGGTGAAATTATGTGAAGGCATAGAAAACTTATAAAAACGAGGTATGGGGGGATTAGATTGAAGACAAAATAGTTTTTCTCAATAAAACTAATTTTTCGACCGATCGTTCCTATGGCAGCTATACGATATAGCCATCCATATGCGTATTTGTACCAAAAGGCTTCGTGCAAAGTTTGGTTAAGATAGCTTTAAAACTGACGGAGGAGATGGCATAGAAACAGACGGACAGACGGACATTCGGACATGGCTATATCAACTCAGCTCGTCATGCTGATCAAAAATATATATACTTTATAAAAAAAGTTTTTGTATGAGATGCACTATGCTCAAATAATCCTTTTGAGAAAACCACGTTTGAGTTCTTAATGAATTTTACCTAAAAAAATGTTCGTTTAGTTTCACTTATGAAGTAAATATTATAAATTAAGAATCTTTTAATAAACTTGAAATAGATGCTTCTGAGCGGTGTTGCATATCGCGCCTGCGTTCTTGCATCAACAAAAAATGAACCTGAAAGATATGGGGGGGGGTATGAGAGCGCGCGCATCTTAGTCAAAAATTATGTTGAGTTATTTTTGTAAGCTATCAGATTTTACAAAGAAATCGTCACTTAGGGCCGATTTCACATCTTCTACATAGAGCTATTTGTCACATAAACTAACAAATAACAGTGTAAAATCGATGACTATCTGACACATAGCAGCTATCTGGGAGAACAGAAATCGGCCCTTAATAATCTAACTTGTATGTAAAATGGAATTGGTTTGGTTATTACTAGACAAAGTCGGGGTTCAATAATGCAATGACCTCGTTGTCAATTCGGAAACTAATGCAATAATGCATTGGACTAGGATAGGATATCAGTTTGTAAAGAACTTTGCGATCCAAATGCTCTTCCTTACTAAGTTAAATGCTTATGAAATCTAGTCCAAGATTCGAATCCGTATGAACTGTTTTTGGACTGTTTTCTGATGACGGAATATATTTTTTTTGACGTTTATTTTGATATAAAAATGTGGGTTTGATGAAACTCGAAGGTAATACGGAACCGTAGGCCTTATCCATATCACAACAATAAAAAAATTGTGTTACTAAAGGCCAATTTTCATAATGCTCGAAAATACATTATAAAATTTTTCATACTGTACATGAATAAAAACATTTTTGAACTGTTTTGCACAGCAGTCTTACTTGAATGAAGTATTGTGCCGACATAAATATAATATTTATGTCATCTGCAATCCTGCCTTTAAACTTAAACTCTGTTGATTATTCGCTAGTTTTCTTATGTTGACTATCAATTTGAAATCGCTTCTTCACTTCTTCCAGTGCATCTATGGATTCATGTATTGTTCAGCTTCAACCTCGGCACATGCCATTCCAATTCCGACTCCCATTCCAATTCGCATTCACATTACGCATTTGTGAGTTGCATTTCGAGTTTGTTTTGATTTTCAGCAGATAAATGCATTCTCGCTGCGACTAGGAGAACTATGATGGGGGAACGAGATGGGCTTAGAAAGGGGAAGGACGCAACAGCACTTGTGTAAACAGAATGTGGTTCCCAGTGCACGCACTTTATTACCCACCCTAGCTCACTCTTTCTCGCTGTCTGTCTCTCAGTCTATTTACTTTTGTATTTGTTTTTAATTAGATTTTTGTTTACTGTGGAAATTTTAGTTAAATTGAGTTCCGCATGCAACCTGCTTGAAAGTCACACAACTCCGCCCCCATGGGACCAACTGTGGCTCACACCTCGCCCAGTCACCTACGCAGTCAGCCGCACAAAGTACGCGTGAGTTTTGCCTGTAGGCCACAACAAATACAGACTCACACACACACACACACACACACACACACTGGCTTGGCGGATCTAAAAGCAATTTGAATTCGTTTGCCTTGTGCATTTGACTTTTGAATTTTGGTTGGTGCAAATCTTGTGCACCACAAATTATCGCCCAGGCTTAGTGACTGCCGAGTTCTGCATAAATTAGTTTGGTTTTTTAATGAATTTCGGGCTTTCATCTCGCTAGTAAAAAAATCGTCCAATTTAAATCGATCAGGCATACTAACAAAAAAGTAGAGACTTACCAAACCACCTGAGTTAAGGACGCAGGATTTGCCACATATTCACAATTAAGCAGAACTATTTCACTTGTGTTGGTGACCATTTCCGGTGGGCTAACCTTGACAACCGGTGGATCTGGAATGAAGGTTAAGTGTATGTATAAATAAGTGTCATGTACGACAACCTTGTAATTGTTCTGGAAAGCAATCGAACTGACACATAAGACTGATTTAGCTTTGTTTCAGATTTACTATTTATATTTTAATTGCAGCTAAAATCCTTAGTACCATCAATAGTTGTCCATAGTTAAAAATTATTTATATATTTTTTTTGTTCATCTTGAAATCTTTGACACTCAGATTTTTTTTAATTATATTGAAACCTTTCTTACAATTCTAGATATTTTTCTTTTCCCTCCATTCTGTACTTACACAACACTTCCAATGTCAAGGCGGAGGACATTGGCTTCTCCCGATTGATTTGCAGCACAATATTTTCAGCTTCACAGCGGAATACTCGATCATTCTCAAAGCGTGTGGCATTAAAGATCAGCTCCGATTGCGTGTGATAAGTGCCATCCTCCTTTTCGAACTGTCGTATGTAGAATTTCAATATGAAAATGTTCTTCGCTGTTTATATACCTTAATAACTCACCGCCTTGGTTCGTATTTCAGTCAGATCGTTCTCCTCCGCACTTATAACCGATGTGGTGTTATACCAAGTGAGGTTAACCGCTGGCCGTGCACCATGAATCTGTGTAAAATGAGACAAAAAAGCCATTTGCCATTAAAGTTCCATTAGACGACAAGTGCACATATTCATGCACATGTATTTCCATTAGCCAGAAGAGTTTTTGTTGCCTTGGCAGGCATGAAATTCCATTAGAACATAATACGCAATCAATAGGCAATTTTGCATAATTTTGCTCAGCGCTCAGAGGCAAGTCCTTAGCTCCTGTCTTTCAAAATGCTGTTAAACTGCAGTCAATTGAGCGCTTTCCCATTAAAATGCAATGGGGCGAAATGTCTAAGGGGTGAGTTGGAGGTGGTCGATGGCAAATGACAGGGCATTGTCGAAGGACTGAGTGTGTTGGAAAAGGCCCAGAAAGTTGGAGCTAACTGCTGCTGGTCACATGTCGAGAACAACGAGGACAACTACGAAAAATCGCAAAATAATTGCCAGTTAATTATTGTCAATTACTTGTCAGCAACGTACGAAGAAAAACAGGGCGGAAACCAGGTAGACATGGGATGCCCTTTCCATCTTAGCATTTGGTTGATGTTTTGGCGTAAGTAAATATTATTGAAATGATTGAGAGGCTTGTCATTGCTTCGGATCACTAGTTTGTAGGATTTTATTATTGGACTAATGTTTTAAATGCTTTTAAGTTTCCAAAGAAGGTATAAGGTGAGTAAAACTTTTTAAATTCAAATTCAGAATATACCACAAACTCCAAAAATACCAAATATAAAAGAAAAAGACGTAAACATATTAAAAAGATAAAATCTCATAAAATCTTAAAATACTCAAAATCGTTAAAAAAATACATTAGCCCCAGAAGTTTAAAAAATGATCCAAATAAACAACACAGTTCAACATATACAGATCCAGGTTAAGGGTTTCTTGCCGAAACCGGAACCGTAAAACAAAAAAGACAGCTCAAATCACGTACCCAAACCGACACACTAGCTAACAATATAATATAATATAATATTTTTAAGAACCGAAACAGTTTGCTGTTTTTGTTGGATCCGGCAGAACTGTAACGAAACCAAAACGTTAATACCGGTACAGTTTCGGATTTTTTTTTTGTGTCGCACTTTTAGTCAAATGTTTGTACACTAGAGCGGTTCCCAAACCGGCAAAATGGAAAAAAGGAGGTCTCAGCATTCCCAAAGCTAATATTTGTTGTATAATTAATAATTGTGAAAATCAAAAAAATTTTACTTTAATTTTAAACGGGCGCTACAGGGTCTCAAAGATTTAAAAAATATTAATCACACGTTCACCAAATAGAGTTTTTTACAAACGAAGTTATTAGTTCATTTCAATTGCTGTCATTGTTTGAAATTCAAAAAGCGATCTACATTTGGGGAAATAAAATATTTTTAAAATTTGAATAGTTTATAAATAAAATCATCGCCGACTATTTATAAACAAAAAAAAATATATGATAATAGGCAACAATGCGTATGAGTTATTTAAAAAAACTTTAGAAGCCATTAGCGCCCGTTAAAACTCGACTTTTTTATACCCTTGGAGACGGTATATTAAAATTGTCCGGATGTTTGTACCGCAGGGAAGGAAGCATCTCCGACCACATAAAGTATATATATTCTTGATCAGCATGAGGAGCTGAGTTGATATAGCCATGTCCGTCTGTCCGTCCGTCCGTCCGTCTGTCCGTCCGTCTGTCCGTCCGTCCGTCCGTCCGTCCGTCCGTCTGTCCGTCTGTCCGTCTGTCCGTCCGTCTGTTTCTATGCTATCTCCTCCGTCAGTTTTAAAGCTATCGTAACCAAACTTTGCACGAAGTCTTTTGGTTTAAATACGCTGCACATTTGTCGGAACCGGCCGGATCGGATGACTATAGCATATAGCTGCCATAGGAACGATCGGTCGAAAACTAGTTTAAGTGAGAAAAACTTTTTTGTTTTAAATGTTATCGCTCCCAACGCTTGTATTTATAAGTTTTAAATGATTTCACATAATTTCACCAAAACTTGTCGAAATCGGAACACTATAAAGTATAGCTGCCATACAAACTGTCAGGCATATATCAAGCTCCAAGGGTATATAAACTTCGGTCGAGCCGAAGTTAGCTTGCCTCTATTTTTATCTTTTGTTATACACTTGAAAAGTGTATTATAATTTTGCCCAGAAGTTTGCAACGCATAGAAGGAATCATCTCCGAACACATAAAGTATACATATTCTTTATCAGCATGACGAGCTGAGTCGATTAAGTTTTGTCCGTCCGTCTGTCCGTCCGTCCGTCTGTCCGTATGTCTGTTTCTACGCGAACTAGTCCCTCAGTTTTGAAGCTATCGAGCTGAAATTTTGCACAGAACCTTCTTTTGTCTGCACGCTGCTAATATGTCGGAGCCGACCGGATCGGATGGCTACTTCTTGTAGCTGCCATACAAATGATTGGTCGAAAAATGGGTTTTAATGAGAAAAACTGTTTTTTCCTCAATATTACCGCTCTCAATCACGGTCATGGGTAATATTAAATGTTATTAAGCTGATCTGCGAAGTTTGGTCGAAGTCGCTAACCGTTGAGACAAGCGTTTTCAAGTGTATAAAAACTACGGCACAGACGAAGTTAGCTTTGCCTTTCTCGTTTAAGTTGTATTTAGTACAAAAAATTGTATATTCTCAGAAGCTATAACATGGTTAACACTGAGAAAAAATTATATATAATTTTTATCAACAATTACTTAATAATATGAAATATTTTAAAAATCTATCTATATATATAAAAAAGTTCAACCTGACTAATTGACTGACTGACTGGTGACCGTCGTACAGCCTAAACCATAAAAGATAGGAAGATGAGATTTTCACAGTAGTTTTATCATATGCTGAAAGTGAGTACTAAGAACGGATTTTGCAAAATTCTGTCGGCAAATGTGGAAAATTCGCGAAAAACTGTTGTATGAAACTTTTTTGTTTTTCTTCCGATCAACTTTAAACTCATTTTCAAAGCTCTATATGAAAATTCAACAACAACTGCATACCAATCTTCCGGAAAATTCACCCCGCTGGGTGGAAAGTAGGTGGTCAAGGTTGTATGGGCGAAACTTTAGTTGCCAGCGATTAGCGCCAAACTCATTTTCAAAATTACACATAACAAAACATAAGTTGCAAGCATAGTACGCGAAAAATTTGACACATGTTTTCCCGATTTTGGAAAATCCGCACACGAGGAAATTGGCCGGAAAGTTCTTAGTCCAAAAAAGTATTTATCATACGATTGGCTTGAATCTCGGTTTGTAAGTATAGAATACGAAATAGTTTAAAATGTTATATTCAGAAGTTGGAAAATTTGACCTGACGGTCGACAAATTCTCGGAAAATTCTGCATGAAAAAACCTATTTTTCATCCGATTGGCTTGAAACTCGGTTTGTAAGGACAAAATACGAAATAATTTGAAATGTGATTTTTCAATGCCGGAAAAGCCGCCCACGAGGAAAATGGCCGGGAAATTCTGCATGCAAAAACTATTTTTCGTACGATTGCCGGATGCTCACTGGGAAGTGAATGGGATGTGGGTGGAAAGTTGTTTTGGAAGTGGGTGGAAAGTGGGTGGTAAGTGGATGTAAAGTGGGTGGAATGTGGCGGGAAGTGGGACGGATGTGGGTGGGATGTTAATGGGAAGTGGGCGGGAAGTGGATGGGAAGAGGGTGGGATGTAGGTGGGAAGTGGGTGGGATGGTAATGGGAAGTGGGTGGGATGTGGGTGGAATGTGGCGGTAAGTGGGAGGGATGTGGGTGTGAAGTGGGTGGAATGTGGGTGGTATGTAGGTGGGAAGTGGGCGGGAAGTGGGTGGGATGTGGGCGGGAAATCGGTGGGATGGAAATGGGAAGTGGGTGGGAGGTGATGTGGGTTTGGATGTAAGGAGGTATGTGGGTGGGATGTAAATGGGAAGTGGGTGGGATTTGGGCGGGAAGTGGAAGGGAAGAGGGCTGGAAGTGTGTGGTATGTGGGTGGCAAGTGGGTGGAATGTGGGTGGAGTGTAGGTTCTAAGTGGGCCGAAAGTGGGTGGGATGTGGGCCTGAAGTGGGTGGCAAGTGGGTGTGCGTTTGTTCTACACAAAAAAAAAGACGTTGGTAAATGTAACATTTTTCTTGGTAAATTCACCAATTTCCGTCTTTGATTTTCGCCCAAAGTTTTTCCTTTAATAACAAATGTCTGCCTTTTGTTTTTGCTATAAGGAAAAATCAAGCCCTGCGCTGCCATATTTGTTATTCCGAAACAACAATTAATTAATACATTTATTAATTGAAAAATATTCTCTGTGGGTTCGAACTGGTCCGCCTGAAATGTCGATGTGAGTGTACGTTCTAGACGACTGGGCCACGCAGCTCGTCTGGGTCAATGCAACTAAAAGCCTCTTATTTAAAGGGGTTTCAGATGTGTGTAGAAAATGGTTTGCATAATTGCCTGTTTGATTCTCAAGATCTAATTCCAACACGGCCATATAAATAGCGCAGCGAAATTTGCGAGAAAAAATCAAAAGTGTTAGCATTTTGATCAAGGGCCTGGTTAATTTTATGCTTTGCTGATTGTACGTTGAATTGGTAAATCCGTGGCAAAAACGAAAAATTTACATTACAATTTTTTTTTTTTTGTTGGGGGGGGGGAGGGGGGGGGGGGGGGTTTCTAGTAAAATTATAAATTGGGTAGTTACAGTAAAATGCTTTCCATCAATATCAACTTGAGACCTGTCCGATAAACCAATCCTGAGATATCACGTTTTTAAAAAACCCTTTTTTCCATTTTTTCGTTTTTGACGATTTTTGAAATTGTTTAAAAATTTAACAAAAATTTTTTGCCTAACCGCGAATCACGTTTCGGTGGGAGTATCGAGATCTAATTTCGGTTTTTTTGTTTATTGAAACAAAAAATTTTGAATTTTGAGACTGTTCGATTTGAAAAAGAATGACCCATATACATATGTACTTACATTGGATTTAAAAAATGTAACCCCTTAGGTATCAGTCCATACACTTATTAAAAATAAACCCAAATTATCACCATGTTAAATATCAAAGGGTAGTTACTTCTTCTACTTTATTGGTTCACTTGTACTTACGTCACATGTTAGCACCACTTTGCTGCCTTGGACCGTATGATGTTCCACACCATTGATGGCTATGCTCGTGGGCCGCACTGCGAATAGAGGGAGGAGGGTGTGAAGGGGTGGGAGTTTTTTAGAAAATTGCTTAAAATGCCTGACTTTGTAATTGGCTTTTGTCTGCCGTTCTCTCTACGCTGCAGCCCCGTGTCTGGGCTTTTCTTATTCCATTTTCCATAATATAAAACATTAATAAAGGCAATTTGCATGTGGGCATGGGTTGCTCGAACCTTGCCATCAATCAATTTATCCACTTTGTAAATGAAAAACTTGAATGCTCGACATTGTTGAGTTTTAGTCGCTCAGTTTCATGTTACATTTAATGACTTTCATTAATTTTTCAACGAAAAAATGTCAAATCATTCGTCAATTGCGGAAAAAAAACCCAGCGCAGAGGGCTTTTAATTATAAAAATTTATTTGCATGACTTTCAAAGTCTGAAAAGGCGCCTGGGGAGGCGACACAGGATACGCTTCTTGTTGTAATTAGGAGCGGCTTTGAGCTTAGGTGGTGTCAAACCTGGGTTAATGAACCCAAGGCAGAAAGTATGGATCGATTAAAAGCAATTGCCTGAAGGAAAAAGCAATTCGATGACTGATGTTAGGTAATTTGTCAATGGCAAGCACATTTAAAATATCCCCCGCTTTTATGGGACTCACAGTAGATGTGTTTCATGCACTATGGACTGAAGACAAACATAAACAAAGCCGTAAAACCAAACCCCGTTTTCACGGATAATCCTCTTGGCCATTTAACTAAGCGCGCGCGTTTCCACATAAACTTGTTGGCCTAAAAAACATGGCACATAAAATCTATGGCTGAGTCATTTCTGGCATTTTACGAGAGAGACAGCGCTTAGTCATCCATGGCCTCACCTTGCAAATCCACACTGAATTTGGTAACAATTGCATTCTTTATTGCCGCCGATTCCACACGGCATTCAATATCCTGGGCGAGGTCTTCGCGTGATAATTGCCACTCCAATTCAAGTGTTGATGTATAGAGGCCATCCTTCAGGTTATGAGTGGGTGAATCTGTGTGCAAAGAGTGAATAAATCAATCATTAAATAGATGGGAATGAGGTCTGCAGCATCCCGAATACCCGGAGACCCCTTAATTATTGAGATAGGAGGAAGAAATCCAGCTGATAGATGGATTGAAATGGAGTCAGTTTTAATGCGTCCCACTGTGGCGGTTGGTCGTCTACCTTTTGCATTTGCTAATTATGCCCAAGCCATGATGTTCTGTTCTCTAATAAGCATGGCTTTTAAAAACAGAAATAAATTTCGCAAAAAATCAAATATAATAGGCGGGATATTAAGAAGGGTTGCCGTGGTCCGCCAGGGCCAATTATCCAAAACCGGCCGGAAATGTGTAAAATTTGGTTACTGCCTTTTCCACCCCAACGGGGAGACTCGCGAGAGATTTCTCCAGTTGTTTTTAAAAATAGAAATCAATTATTTCGGAAGGCGGGAGTGGGCGGACCACCCTTAAAAATTTAATGAAAATGCCTCCTAATTTTACATTTTATGCTTAACAATAAAAGGGCATAACATTTTATGAGCTGCGGGTGCGGCTGGGCTATTCCTTCTATTCAGTATGCAAACTGTTGATAAGCATCTCGAAATCCTGCGCTGGCCTGGGCATAAAGTTTGTGGCGCATCGTAAACTCTCCTTTTGGCTTATGCATCATCAAATTGGCTACTTAACCCCGGCCGTGGAAATCAATAAACGCGCTTCGGTTGCTTTTATGACGCAAAGTTTTACGCCACCTTGGCCAGGAGTTGTCGTCCTGGTGGTTTCGAAGGGATTTGTTATACTCACACGTTGCTAGACGCTTGGTACCGCGGAACCAGCCTACAGCTGGCTGGGGACGTGTATTCTTCACCGTGCATGTGGCTTTCAGAGATTGACGCTCCTGCATGGGTCCCACGATGCTGCCGTTTTCAATGCGGTCGCCTTTAGCGTCCAAAATCACAACCTCAGTGGGTGGCACTGCATGGTCCAACAGGATTTAGATGTGTGTGTGTGGTTGTTTGTGTGGGTGTAAGTGTGTGTGTGTGTGTAGATTACATATTTTTTCATTTTTCGGGAGGTAAAAATGTGGAATTTGTGTTTTAATAAATCATATTAAATCTGGTGTTAGCAAAAATATTTACTATTAAATTAAATTAAAATATTTGAGAGCCAAAAATAAATTCGAAAATAAATTCAAAAATAATTAAAAGAATTTGTAACTAAAAGTGAAATTAGCAGAGCAAATATGAGGGCGCTATGAAATGACTTGAATATGAAATAACTCCCTTGAAACGAATTGTGCTTAAGAAATAAAAGTGTTTAACGCTGAGTTTCGAAACTGTTTCTTAAAATGGCAAAGTTGTTATAAAAAGTTCTTAAGAAAAAGGATTGGTTCGGTGAGATTTAGGCGTCTATCTATAGACACATAAGATAGTTTTCATTTAAGAATGTTTTGTTAGTACAAATAATTTTGTATGTGGTTTACTTTTGTTGTTAGTTATTGATTAGTAGCTATCCTACACTTTGGGCCAGCTGGTAAAATCACCTATAAATTATATAAAATCTCGAACTGATCGAACTTTTCTGTCTGCAAGTTATAACATTTTCGATTTTTTTCCGTACTTCAATAGCTTCATAATCTTTATAGAGTTTTAAGAATAATGTGTGGTCTGATATGCAGGGGCTGTGTACTCAGGCCTGTTTCCGTTTTCGATTTCGATGAAATCATGTGGAATTGGAAATGCTAAATGTACTCGCTTCCAGAAACCGACTTTGCTCTTAGGCCCTTAACTTCAAAACCCCATTTACCTTCTTTCGACCGTCTCAATGGCAAAAAGATTCGCCCAATTGCGACTAATCGAAATCGGAAACGGGAACAGGCCTGAATGTTTCGAAAATCGAAATTACCACAACAATTTTTTAGGTAGTTGAAAATGTAATTACTATTATAACTACAACCATTTCGTACTTAAAAGTTACAATTCCCACTACAATTATTTGAATAATTAAACCTTTAAATTTAATTATCGCTTCTGAACACTATTGGGAAAACGCTCACATCGATCCTACTCTCGAGGCAGAGACAAAAAAACTGATTTGAGCAGGCTTGCGTAAATGCTTTTCTGGAAGAGCAAGGAAACTATATTTTTTTCATAGTCTACAAAACTGCTTTTGATACAGAAAATGTCTCCTGAATTAATTGGATAACATTGGGATAACCACAAAAATGCTAAAATTGCAGAAAAGCCAATATACTGACAACAAAAACACAGTTTGGGATGGCAGTACTCGGTCTCGATGGTTTAATACGAAGATCTTCCTGGTGATGAGCAAATGGGACAAATGCTAAATGCCCAAAAAGTAATGTATGCGGACGATATAGCCCAGAAATGCATCAGACGATGATAGACACAGCATCTAGATATTGCCTAAAATGGATTCTTAAGATTAATACTACAAAGTCGATAGCTATGGTTGTTCAATCGGCAAGGGACGGAACATCGATGGACCAAGTGACACGCATAACATGTCACTTTACAAACACCTACTGAAAAAGTTTCTGTATTTCAAAGCCGCTATAAGCTATTTAGCAAGAAAAATGCAAGCGCAATAATGTGCTAGAAAGCTAAAGTCTGAGGTTACACTAAATTTAAAGAAGTTAAAAAACTTACGAGGTATTTAATAACGAGAGCGTAAGTAAGTCGGCTCTAACCGACTTCGATATACCCCTTACTCATGAAAAAACATATTTAACAGTGTTTCTGCGTTCCTTAGGGTGACCATCCGAAAAGTAAGCAACATTTTTTTAGGGAGGGAGGCGGGGTAGCGGGTGGGCCTGGTTCACTTTTTTGCTCATAGCTTGAGAACCGTTCATCCGATCTTTATCATTTTGCTAATTACTAACTATCTCTAGAAGGTACGAATCGCCTATCTTTAAAACTGTAGGAGATATAACGTTTTTTCTAAATTGCGGGGGCGGGAGGGGGCGTGGCCAAAATATAAAACAAACTTGATCTGCGTGCAGATAAAAGAAGCATTTGTCCCATACATGTCAAACCTCTATCTCTTACCATCTCTAAGATCTAGGTATTCATACAGACAGTCGGACGGACGGACGGACAAGTCTATATCGACTCGGCTGTTGATGCTGATCAAGAACATATATACTTTATATGGTCGGAAATGATTTCTTCTGCCTGTTACATACAATTGCACGACTTTAGTATACATTTTTTACTCTACGAGTAACGGGTATAAAAAGGGCACTCTGTTTTCCGTAAGTCATGCAATACATTTGGAAACAAACCTGTCGGAGCTTTATAAACACATGAGTATGTGGCACAAAGTCCTTTCACCACCATGGCACTGGCTATCCTCTATTGTGGCAAACTTTTTGGTAGAACTCAAGTCGCAATGTTTTTATGTGTGGGATAACCTATCGGAGGTCAATATTACAGACTTGAACATTAGCAGCCCTTCAACTTGGAACACTGCGCAACGGGTCTTGTTTCTGGCAACGTTACAGCTGTAGACAATTGAACCTGAATCTGAAGGAGCTTAACTATGTACTTCCAAAACCAATATGACGCAATTACGATCTAAGGTATTTTCAAAGCCAGAAATGTGTTGATGAATCTGAACTATATCCTATGTTTTCCACTTTTACGCAACATGTCCAATTTTCCAACTTGTGTTCAATGACTAAAAGAGACTAGCTACCTATTTCAAAGAGGCAACTCGTTACAAAACCCACATATAATGGGAGGGGACTTTTAAATGAAAGGGATATAGAAGAAGATTCACTATCAAGCGAATGACGAGTCGGTGGTGGTGGTTGCAAAGGAGTTAGCTCCGGCAGAGTCGCTTTGCAACCATGCAATATTGAAGATCATGGAATGGCTCATATCGATAGAGATAGTGCGAAAACCACATAAGACTGAAGCGGTGATGATAAGAAACCAGAAAAAGGTGGAGACACCTTAAATCACTGTCGATAACACTACTGTGGCCTCTAAGAGGGACACGAGACTGAGCTTTCGCGAGTATTTGCAGTATACAAATTCAAGGGCAGCTCCTACCAACAGAGCACTATCGAGGCTAATGCTTGACACTAGAGGCCCAAGACAAAACCGAAGAATGCTTCTTACGAGTGTTGCCAGGTCGAAAAATGCTTTACGCAGCGCCTGTCTGGAAGGTTGCTCTGCTCATCAAAAGCTACAGGAGTGGCTTAGAGGCAACAAACCGAACCGTATCAGATGAAGCCGCTCAAATCATTGCTGGACTGGCGCCTCTGGAAGAGCAGGCTGCCGAAACTTCCAAGGTAAATGCGAAAACCCACGGTAAAGGCTCTCTGCTTCAATGAAGAGCGCGACACCGTCTGCAAAATTGCATAGCCTAGAGACATGGCAAAGTTGATGGGATGCGTCTTCCAAGGGACGCTGTACACACCGACTCATACAGGGATCTGAGTATGTGTGGGTTGGAAGGAAGCACGGTCAAGTTAATGTTTGTAAATGTAAAATTGGCTGTACACCTCCTCCGATGGGGCCAAGCCAAGCTTCTCTCAATCTCTTGGCGTGTGTGCTTTAAATTTTTCGATCAAAAGAAAGGGACCTACAGTTTAACGCCAAATTCGAACGGCAAAGTTTGAGAATTTTCCATTTCATGGCTAGTTACTTCACCGCTGGCGCCAATAGCTGGTAAAGGTGACCGTATGTGTAAAAGCTATTTTCTGAAGAAAGAAAAAACTTTTATTATTAGATGTTCAGAGGAGGGATCGAACCCACGACACAGAGGAAGATGCGGGAAAAGGAGCAAATGGAAGCGTCGCTCGAAGAGCACATAACGGTGACAAACCTGATCCCATCAATGCTGGAAAGCAGCCGGAGTCCCAATTCTAAGCTACTAAGCCGGTATTCGGCGCAAATTATGGTGAAACTGCGCAGACTTGTGCGCTTGAGAAGTGTCAACGTTGAGTAGCGGAGCTGAGGTTTCTGCGAAGCATTCCTTAACGGCCGTACCGCAGAAATAAGGCTTCACTTTCAACTATAAGTTCAAATATTGTAAAAGGGATTAGTAATAAAGAATTAAATAAAAACCTTTAGCTATATATGTATCTATTGATAATATAGTTTATAAATTATATATACCGTATATTCAACCGAATTTATGTATATGGCTTTGTCCCAAGCCTTTTTAATGTTGTTGGTAATGTTACTTGTATGAATTGAAAAATGGAAAAGATAATTCAGATAAAAGAACTACTTCTACTATGATGGTATGGTAATTTCGATTTACAGCCCTGCAATTTCACAACCATTTATTATTCCACCATCAAAAAAAATTGCGAAGATTCGTTTTTCTTAAGTCGTTTAAAAATTTCTATGTATTTTGGGCTTTAAAAATCTTTGGAAGATGGACTGGCTTTATTGGTCGGGAAGCGGCCCGACTCTAAGGGAAGGGCTAAACTGCAATAAATTATTGAGGTGAGCGTAAGTAAGGCTCTGAGTAGGTTATCAATAGGCTTGTCGAAAATATATCAAAATATCAATATATCGATAATATTTTTTAAAACTGATATATTTATATCGTGATTTTTTTTTTGTCCAAATATCGAATATCGATTTTTTTCGGAATATTTTATGATATTTGTGCCTTGGTCACTTTAAGATCTGAGCAGCGGGCGCAAACGCATTTAAAAGACGCAAAGATAAAATGGATTTAAATTTGATAAAAGCTAATTACAGCGACATAAAAAAGGCACAGCAAAGTGTAATTTGTGCGGAAAAGTAATTGAAACAAGCGGAAACACGACCAATTTGGCGTCCTCAAAAACAAGAAAGCTTCGAAATGGGAAACATGTTCCTTGCTTTTCGCGTACAATCGACTTGGTGGTAAATGACACAGTGAAGGAGATTTCGTCATTTTACAACATTTTCGACATATTGAAGGAAAGCCCTGCGTTAATGGACCAGTTGCGAAAAGCCCTGGCCGATGAGGGAATTCCGGAAGGTTGTATTTAGACCCTGCAACAAAACGTTGTCACGCGATGGAATTCGTGCCTTGATATGCTGACGTCCTTTTTGGGTATTGCAAATAAAGTGGCAATCATTTTTATAAAAAGAGACGAATATGTTAAAGAATTACCAGAAATGCTATCGGCTAAAGAACTAAACATTTGCCGTGATTTTTGTAGCCTTTTGAGCCCATTTAAAGATGCAACTGAGAAAATAAGCGGTGAATATAATGCCACTGTTAGTATGGTAATTCCGTTAATTTCACTATAAGTCAACAAAATACAAATTGTTAAAGTTGAATCTGACGAGGGCATCCTTACTAAAGAGTCACAATGTAACCTATTGGGGAAAAGGTTCAAGCCACTTAAGTCCAATAAAATATAAGTAAAATCGTCATTTCTTAATAGGTCGATTCCCATAAAAGGTCGATTTTAAAGGCTTTTCAGTGGAAGAAACGCAAAATAGTGAACTGAAGTTAGGTGGCCGCAAACATCATGGGAGAGTAATCCTTTAATCTTCTGAATTTCGTATAAGCTGTTCATGCCGGGACTATCCAGACTGGCCCTAAGGTATCTTATTACTTCTGGTAGCTCAGTGCCTTTGGAGCGACTTGCTTCTGCTATAAAATGTGTTATTTGCGACTTCCGTAGGCGTCTTTTTAAAGTCTTTTAAATTCAAATATTGGAACTAAAAGTATTTAATATGTATAATACATAAAAAACTCGAGTCTCATGGAAAATATTGTTATGTTTGTTTAATATAGACTATATCTTTTTATTTTGGGGCAGAATTTGATCCTTTTTTGGGGAAAAAAGGAAAAAAATTAAATATCAATTATATCGATATTTTAAAAGTAATATATTTAATATCATTTGATATTTTTTCAAATCAGAAAATATTATCGATACGATATTTTACAAATATTCGGCAACCATAGTTATCAATGAAAATGTCAAGCCGCGCCTGGTCACACTAAAAGAAAGAGAAAGAGGATATTAATGCTGTGGAACACTGTAACATCCTTTTACAACTTTCACACCATAACTGTAACTCGTCAGCTTCTTTCCTTACTAAACTCTTACTCACAGATTATGATAAAGGCCTGACTTCCCTTAAAGGAGCCAAAAATTTGTCACTGTTGATAAGTAATTCTGTCTTTTTGTGGCCTCCCTTGCTTCTGCTCAGCGCCAAACTAATTATCTGAAATCTCTTTTCAATTCACTATATATTTTTCGTATTCATAGTAATGTGATTTGATTATATCTGGGAGTTATTTAATATTTGGTATGTCATGGCGCCATTTTGTGTTTAAAAAATATTAAATATTAAATAATTTTTTGATTTTAGTTCAAATCAAAAACTTAACAACTTAAAGCCATCTTATCATTCATCATTCATCACCAAAAACAAAAAATTCTCTGAACTAAAGAAACTAATTTTCAGTATGCCTTTCAATAGGTTCATTGTTCTCAAGCTCAACTAAACAAACACAAGTAATAATTTAATTTGATTGATTAATTTTAATTTGAAAGTTAAATTTACCAAGGTTCTCTACGTTTTTAATGCGCAGATTTGTTCGTTGGTTTTTAGAAATTTAATTTAAAAGCATTTGTTGGTGGGAGTTTAAATTGTTTTTAGGTTGAGTTCCATATCAGGTTTTAGTTTTTGGTTTTTTTTTGTTTTTGTGGGGGCAGGCACACAGTTTAAACGATTTTGTTGGTGTTGGTGGTGGTGATGGGTGTTTTATTTTTCAGTTTGTCATGTATCGATCGATTTTTTGCGAATTTGTTTTTGAGTTTTTGATAGCAATGCATATATACACATACATTTATATGTTTATGTATTAAAAGGAATTTCCATGTCGATGTTGACGAGCGTTTTGTATGGGGTTTTTTTGAAAAGTACAATCAGTTAAGAGAAAATATTTGCATGAGTTTTGACACGTTCAAATGTTTAATGGAAAAGTATAGAAATATGTTTATATATATGGAGAGAGGGAGAGATAGAGATAGGGGGAGAGATAGACACAAAGAGCGGTTAAGTGTACACTTGTGGGGTTGCACATGGAAATAGGTTGAGGGTATAACTAGAGGTCGGTTATACATACATTTAAAAGGCGTGCAATAGCAGACAGGCAGGCAGATGAAGGCATTGGAACTCAATGAAAAATCTGATTCGTTTGTTTCAAGCCTAAACGAAAATTGCTTGGAAATCCTTTCGTTGTTTAGTTAATGAAATTGTTAGCTTTCCTCAAGGATCTTAAATTGTTTTACAGAGGAGGCTCTGAAAAGCCCTAACTAAAGCTGAGTTTTCACTTGTCCGAGACTGCAAAATTCCTTCACTGTGAGTTGACCGTTAAAAAATTATATGAGAAACTCACATAGGCTACTTCTGAGCAACTCATATTAGCTATCAGACAAGTGTAAATACAGCTAAAGAATTAAACATCAAAACATAAAACCGGACCATAATTCTAAAAAATGTTTACTTTATCTAATCCAAATAAACTTTTTACATATTTACCCCTACGATTTTTCATTGAGTTACACAAAAATAAAATTGCTTACACATTCATAGCCTTGGGGCACAAACACAGTTAGCATTATGATAAGAATTTGTAGTTGTTTTTTTCTTTCGATTATTTCTGGATGCATATTTTTATTTTATTTACTTTATATTTGATATTTGTTAGTTTAAGCAAAAGAAAACACAAAAGCGCATACAACCAAGAAAAATAAACTCATATAAAGTTTGCACATGCTTCAATTGAATTAAATCGCTTCGGGGAGACTTACCTAAGACTCTCAATTCGACACGATAGCCATTGAAGTTATCACACGTTTCTTCGGGTATAAAAAATGTTGTATCACATAGGTAAATATCCTCATCAGATATTTTCAAATCCTTAATGACTAATCTGTATGGATTCTGTTCAACAGTTACTCTGCCGAATGGAAATGGTAAAAGACTTTAGATACACAGGAGAAAGGGCCAGCTAAAGGGTCTTACCTGTTTTCAAATTCTTTATTGACGCTGGTCACATTGCTGTCACCCAGCAGCATGGCAGCAATGCGATCATCGCCCTTAAACCAATTAAGGGAATGCAGCTTGCCACACTTTTGTTCATTAACAGGACAAGGCAGGACAACCGACTTGCTTTCATGTTCGTCTATGGTGTGATCTGCAAGATGAACAAAAAAACGAAACAAGCATTAAAGATTAAATTCCAATTCGATCTGGAGAATGTAAAAGATAAAAGTTCATTCATGTTAAATAAATTTTTTTACATTGACTGACCCTAAAATCATTACACCATGTAGAAGTTTACGTATTAAGAAGAAGTTTAAACCGAAACCGTGTACTGAAATGAACCAACTTATGCTCTGAGTCTAAAGCAGAACCGATATTTAAAATTTTAACCAAAAAGAACCTAAACATTGCACCGGTACAGGTTCGGTTCTGAACTAACTTTTTTTTTAATAGTTTCCGTATTTGGTCATCGCTATACTCATAGCTGCTACTTGCGCCTATAATGATGAGCGCGAAAGAGTGTCCACTCTATATTCAGACCTGCTAAATGCGAAAACGTTGTAGAGCGAGAGAGAGAGTGACAACAGATATTTTTTCTGACATCTGTGCATGTATGTTTCTGTGCGGAACAAAACAACAACAAAAGTATGTAAATATTTGGTGCTCTTTCACTTAAGTTCTGTTTTTGCATGTTCGCTTTCTGCTTAGTCTTCTGTCGCTTTTGTGTGCAAATCAGCAAAACACGAATCAAGCAAGGGAAAAGAAAACTAATGGTTCCAAGTGAATTGACGAATTGTTAAGGCCCAGCATTTGGGAGGCCATTAATAAACAGACGAACCATGTATTTCTCTGTGCTAGGTCATTAATTTAGGTTCTTAGTAACTAAATTTTCTTTCGTTTGAGTAAGTTAAGTTTTGTGAAGACATTGATAATTGAAAACTAAAAGAACTCAGTGTTCTGCACTTGGAAAATTCAACACTGTCGCGCCAGAAAGCACACGTACTACTGAACGAAACAATTGGAGCTCCGTTATAACCTATGTGCTGGAGAACTATCAATATCGCCGAGCTTCCTCATGGACTAGGGTGATATGTGATCTGGAAACTAGGAAAGCATCGAATCACATTTGCTAGGCTAACTGCCGCAGCCCGTATTTTATATTCAAATTTTTGTTAATTGTTAACCTTCAGAAATAGTTTTTTATGTGAAACATTAGTAGAAGTAAAAATTGTTTTTAGCGTCACGTGAGGCTGTCGTTATTCATATTTTGTCTTATTGTTTTAGCGGAGTGTTCAAGGGGGAGAGACGTGAAAGTGTGTGGAAAGAGAAGGGAAACTGGGCAGAACGTGGAGGTGACTTAACAGTGACTGGAAAGTGACTAAACAGTGATTTATTTGTGCCTTAAAAGTAAATTAATAGTGATAAAAAAGTGACTAATCTGTGACGTGACAGTGTTTTGATAGTAAATTAACAGTGAATAAACGGTGACTAAATAGAAACTTAACATAGCCTTAACAGTGACTTGACATTAACTTGACAGTGTCTTGAACGTGTCTTAATAGTGACTAAACAGTGACATAACAGTGAATGGCAGTGACTTTACAGTGATTAATCAGTTACTTGACAGTGACTAAACAGTGACAGCAGTGACTTGACAGTGTCCTGACAGTGACTAATCATTAACCTCACAGTGTCTAACCAATGACTAAAATGTGATATATTAGTGACTTGACAGTGATTTAAAAGTGACTTAACAGTGTCTAAACAGTGACTTGACAGTGTCTTGATATTGACTTAACAGTGCCTTGACCTTGACTAAAGGTGACTTAACAGTGACATAACAGTGAATGGCAGTGTCCTGACAGTGACTAAGCATTAACCACACAGTGTCTAACCAATGACTAAAAAGTGAAATATTAGTGACTTAATAGTGACTTGACAGTGATTTAACAGTCACTTAACAGTGTCTAAACAGTGACTTGACAGTGTCTAAACAGTGACTTGACAGTGTCTTAACAGTGAATAAACATTGACCTAACAGTGACTTGACTGCGATTCAACAGTTACTTGACAATGACTAATCAGTGACTTGACAGTGTCTTCATTGTATCTTAACAGTGACTTGACAGTGACTAAACGGTGACTTCACAGTAACTTAACAGTGACTAAACAGTGACTTAGCATTGACTTTGCAGAGACTTTACAGTGATTAATCAGTTTCTTGACAGTGAATAAACAGTCCTTAAACTAAGCATCATGTTGCATATCAAATCCTCCTGCGCGACACGCACACATTTTATTATAAATATTCATATATTCCATAATAAAAATTGAAAGTAAAAAATAAATTATTCTACTACTTACTACGCACGTTCATATGCCTTCAAAATATTCAGAAAGCCTCCAATAAATATAAGCTAAATAACCAATATAAATTAAATAGCTGCATAATTCCTGGCTGCATCCTTGCCATTCTCATCGGCAGAGGCCTCCTACTATCGCTCTCATGTGCCTTTAATAGAATCAAATAGCATTCAACGAGAATTCAGGACAATCAGACATGTTTTAATTGTCCCCACAACTAAGCCCATTGAGAGAATCCCAAAAAAAAAAAAAATGGAAATTGAAATTAAAGTAACCTTAAGCGCTGTGGCTTAAGTAAGCCTTTAAGCAGGGCTATAAATATTTTCTCGTTTTCTTTTCCTGCTGCCTTACTATGTAAATTCGCTTGCTTACATTCTGGCTTACCATTTCAAACATTGATTTATTTATGTCGGACTTTTTTCTGTGTTTTTGTTTGAGTGCCTACAAATTATGTAAAGTAAATATGTGTGCTGAAAGATTATTAAAATGAAATTTATTGTTTGCATTTGATTTCCCTCTAGCTTTTTGCCAATGTCCAAGTGAACTAGAACTTCTGGCGAAATATTTTCATAAATCCCACAAAATCTTCATGGGGCAAAATACAATTTTCCCAGCAGCCTAAGAAAGCCTTGAACATAATTTGAAATTTACGCTCCATTTGGCTGGGTATAAAATATCATTTATTTCGCACGTTGTCCATCTCGCACACACACACACACTGGCACATGCATACATAAATGTACATGTGGCTGGACGGGGAGAAGCTTTTGCTACATAACCGACAATCAGCTTCGTCTGTCTAGTTTCCTCTATTCCTCTTACCCCACAAATATCCTGCTGTAAGGCATATTAGATTAGGCGTCCTTCTCCTTGGACTATTTTTTACTTTACAATTTTTCTATTTGGCTTGCTGGTTAGATTTGTGTGTTTCTGTTTCCTTATTTCTTTGCTGTTACACTTCCGTCCTTCCTGGGCTGGCGGCCAGTTTAAATTCTGTGAAATTCCAACAGACATGTGAGATATTCAATTGTTCATGTAACAAATCTGAATAAAATGAACTCTCATATAATTCTTTTTTTTTTCTCGTAGTTATGCAGAAACTTCTTCGCACAAATCCTGCAAAAGCCTTGCTAATTGTTCCCCACAAAACTTGAAGTTTCCGTCGCCTATTGAAAAATTTATCACCTCATTTTTCACGTTTCAACTAATTTGCACCACAAATCTCTCACCTGCACACAAAGCCCACACGAACATAGGGGCAGCCACACCCATTTATGCCCATTCTCACACTTCCCCTTCTCGACTTTGGCTTTGTCATACAAAAGATTGTTAGCAATCAACTCAAGCACCAAAACTTTGATTTGTATGACCATAAATCGCACTTCATTTTTGATTCTATCCCCAGACCCCGGTCCCATTTTTGTGGTTGGCTGTTCATAAATTTTTACCCCTATGGCAGAAACTTTGGCAAAAAGTTTCTCTTCCCTTATGCTAAGCCTTTGGCAAACACAGTACTCTTATCTGCCTGCCTTGCGTGTCTATGTGTGTGTGTGTGTGTTTGATTCCCCCTCTACTCTATGGTCTGTAAACGTCTTTAGCTTGGCTTTTATAATTCTATTTCCGTTTCCGTAGGAAAAACTTTTTGCTTCTACATATATTTCTTCATGTTTCATGTATTCTTCTCCTTGGGTTCAATTTGTGTGCGTGTGTGTGTCATCATCATCTTTTTGTCTGGGCAACTGTTGTCCATTTCTGACATATTTCGTAGCATACTCTTGCGCGCATTGACATTGAATTTGTGTGCCGTTAAGTGGAGTTGTGTGTGTGCGTTTGAGAGATTGTGGCAGGAAATGTGCCTGCAGCTTCCCCCTCTTTCAACAGCCCGCATAATTGAGAAAGTCTGGTTAAAGACATTTCTGGTCTCTTTCTGTTTATCTATCTCTCTCTCTCGGTCTTTTGTGGTCAAAAGAAAGTTAATATACATAAGGAGTAGGTGCAACGTTTGGATTAAATTTAAGTTGAGAAAGTAAATACCGCTCCCGTTAGGGATTCAAATAGATCGATTTATGACTCCAATCTAACATGGAAGAGCAATGGGAATTTAAGGTTGCTCATCAAAATGTCTTTGCTTTCTTTCGATTTTTTCCTGAGACAAGGAAACCTCAAAAAAAGTTAATATTGCCATCTTCTTATACAATCAAAAACTAAGAAATTATGTCTTCTTAGCAGAGATTAAAACCGCAACCAAAGCCCTAACCCTTAACCGCCAAAAACACTTTAAATTTTGTACCCGGTACCGTAATCGTAACCGAAAAAGTTTTTTTCTTATAACCGAAAACATATAACTTTTATTAACAAAACCAGTTATCGAAACCGAAACAAATAATAAATTTACTTGATGGAAAATTTAAAGGACATTAAGCAAAGGTAAAGATTTTAGTTAGCTGCGTTGTTGCATTCTTGTTTCTCATCGTACCGTTTGATAGTTATGTCCTTAATCGTAATTACAATCGTTTTACTTTTTAAATCCACTCGGAATTACCCTTTTAAGAGTAAAACCTTCTTTAACAGGGTCCAAAAAATGCTCATGATAATCTCCCTTTCCGCCAATTTTTAGCTACTTTGGAGACATCAGGCCAGAAAATATCTGTCTTTGCTTAGAATGTCCATATATAAAAGATATAGATATGTAATCAGTTTATTTTTAAGCCGAAATTCTCCTGATGTGGCTTCGAGTAAGCTTGTGTAGTTTTAAAATTTCGAAATTTCTTCCCAACTGTTTTACTGTACCATCTCAATTGGCCATTATCTAGTGCTTTATTAAAAATGTATAACTTAATTTCTTTCACATTTGCCAATACTACATTTTTCCTTCTGCTTGTTTTTTTCGGGCAATCAGCAACAGAAGTATGCTATAAAAGTCATGGCATAAAAGCTAATTTCTAATCATAACATTTTATGTTGGGGCAGGGAAATCACCAGAAAAATGCATATTGAAGCAAGAAATGGGCTGGAAACTCACTTTGGCGGCGCCCAATTTGTTTAATGAAATCTTGACTGCGGCAATGTCGGCTTGTTGGCCATTAAAGTAATATGTTTTGGCTAATTACATTCTCCCTCACACACACGCTCTCCCACTCATAACTCAATTGCCCGGGCCCGCAAGTGTAGTTTATTTTGAGGGTAGGAGTGGAGTTTCTTTATGGGTTTTTATAGTTTTTAGCCCGCAGCTGATGTTAAATGTAATTAAAAACGAGCAGCACTCCAGTTTCCCGTGCAGGCTCTGACAATGTAACTGTTGCTTTTTAATTAATGCCGCAAAACCGAAAATGCTCGCCATTTTTATTAATGAAATTAAATTAAAGCTTCGCCCGGGTGTGGGGCAGGCTTTGTGTATAACATTAACACAGTCCCGAAACCTTCCATTCGGGGTTGGCTCCCTAATGAAGACATGTGGCGCATAGAAATTTGCATATTCCGGCGCCTTAAAGTGGGCAGGGTTTTTTTGTGTGAAATAATTCCATTAAAAGCGGCCTCGTATACCACTCAGATAACATGTTTCACGCTTGGCCAGCTTCCCCCTAAAAATATGCAATACAAACAATTTTTTCGGGCCTTTGGAATATTCTTGGTGCTTCGCGCGCAAAAAAAGCACGCTTTACTGCTGAGGCTGCAAATGGGCGTGTGTGCATGTGTGTGGGTTGTTGGTGTTATATATATATATATATAAACATCACCTTCATCTGCTATTCATAGCATGTTCATCAATCAATCAATTAATCGATATGTGAGAAATTTCTCAGCAGAAATAAAATGGATACGAGGGAAATTCTGACGGCAGGTTGGTAATAATATTTATAAAATAAATATCGTAAAAATTTATATACGATATGATAAATGAATGAACGTGCCTAAAAAGATGTGAATTGATAGCTCACTGAAACTCATTTCCATTTTCCAACTGGCTTAGGTATTCACAATAAAATTGCTTGTAGACAAATGCCCACAGTTTTCTTTCTGAAACTTTTCTTGCCATTTTGAGCAGGCAATTAAACCACTCAATTAGTGGGCCAAAAGTTGAAAAATATGAAAAATAAATTTAGAACTGTTGTCAAGCAAATTCAAATGATTACCAGCTTTGTCGCTTGGGTATTCTTTGTTTTCTCTGGACAATTAAATTCACACCAAGTGGCTGGCATTGTTTAAGGGGGGCTCTGTGGAACAATTAAAATCAATCGACATTGGCCTAAGGTAGAATGACTTGTTTTTGTCTTTTTTAAACATTTTTTCTTACTAGGTGCAACTTATAATGCATTCACTCTTGTACGTTTGGCAATGTATAAAAGTCTTTGGCATACATGATGTTGGCGACCGATTGTTTCATATTGTTTTAAGTCATACGAGGATTTTTATGAGTATCGATAAACTGCCAAACCATACTAAACTCCAGTTAAGTTTTATTTTTTGTAACATTTTCAATCGACACTTGGTCCCAGGTTATCACTACCTATTTTTTTAGTATTGAATAGTTTTAGTTTTAATTCCTGAATCTGATAACTTTTCACTTTATTCTTGACCTTATAGACTTTTATTTATTAGTTTTTAAATTTGGTTTGTTTTTTTGTTTTAACGTTTTCTGATTTTTTACATTGAACTTATACACTTTAAAACTCTTAAAAGGACCCTTACCTCCCCTTTTTAATATTCTTTATAGTTCCGCCCTCTACTTTTTACAAATTTTGTTTAAACGGTGTAACTATTTATTTTCTTTTATTGCTTCTCTTATATAGTATTTTGCGAAAAATTTTATCATTGCACCCAGTTGTTTTTTCGTGCATTAACAACCATTCACATAGCGACACTGTTCGTCAGTGACGCAAGGTGACTCGCCTTGTTTTCATTATATCCTTCACGTTGTCTTCACCCACGTTTTTTTTATACTTCCGTTTAGGTTGTCGTACCCCCTTATATTATAATATCAAATACTATAATATCCAGATCCACTTGTGTGTATGTTTATACAGCTCCTCCACGGCTCCTTTCTCTTAAATTTTCCCAAAAACACGAACCCAAAGTTTGTTCTTCTGGTTTACCACAGCTGCCTTTTACCTTAAGCTTGTTTCTGAAAGTAAGAACTTTTTTATCCTCCCCCCCCGCACCGCTGGGCACACCGCCCCTAACTTAAAGCCTTCGAATCCCCCTTTTTGTGGCCGACTAACAAAAATACACACCAAAATATTCTACAGTATTAATATCGTATTTCGAAATCTCTACTGTGATGCCTTTTTAAAACAATCTGGTCGCTACTGGGCAAACACACTTCACATAGACACTCAGACAGGCTCAAGGGAGCCCTGCTGTTGCTGCTGGTCACCTTTGCGAACGATAATCGTCTATGATTATGACCCGAAGTAGGCGACTTCTGTTTCTGCCCAGCACACCAGCCACGCCCTTTCCCGGATTTCAGTTCAATTGTGCTTCAGGATTTTGCTTTCTGTTTGTCCATGTTCCCTTCTAATGACACATGTGGATTTGTTTGTATTTTTTCTGACGCATACTTTAAGGCGCTTAACACGTCTGCCTGTATTTTTTGCGCCAGTTACAAGTAGTTTTTATTGTTATTTGTTTTTGCAGGCTCACCTTTAGTGTTGTTCTTGCTCTACGATAAACTTGAACGTGCTTTGCTTTTGATAGCGCTGATTGTCCCATTGAGTGCAGGAGAGGATTATCATATTTTCAAGGTTTTGAAGATTAACACTTTTGGTCATAGTAACTTAGAGGAATAGGAGCTGGAATAGAGTGAGCCGTACCAGCTAGCTTAGCAGAAGGTAACTGTGAACCAGCCTTAAAACTATTTAGTCTTATGGTAATACCATATTATGAGCTTGTAGATCTTAAATAAAGTTCGTTTTACCCTGCAAGATCATGATGATCGATGTCTCAATGTCTGAATATTGACTATATAAGATTATATTATAGTAGCAGTTACTTGACAATGGCCCTTTACCAAATCTTCATCTAGCCAAATTCGGGATTTTTTGAACTTTCGATATTCACCGTCCGTCTGATTACCCTCATTTCATGATTATCTGAAACAAATATATAATGTGGCAAATTCTGACTCTACGGTCCGTTTGATTTACTGTGTAAAATTTACACCTTCCATTTATTCGTCTACATGTCAATCAAAATTGAAATAAAAATTTAGCAATTTCTAACATTTGTAACCCGATTGACCGACACCTTTTTTATACCCGTTACTCGTAGAGTAAAAAGGGTATACTAAAGTCGTGCAAATGTATGTAACAGGCAGAAGGAATCATTTCCGACCCTATAAAGTATATATATTCTTGATCAGCATCAACAGCCGAGTTGATTTAGCCATGTCCGTCTGTCCGTCCGTCCGTCCGTCCGTCCGTCCGTCCGTCCGTCCGTCTGTATGAACACCTAGATCTCAGAGATGGTAAGAGATAGAGGTTTGACATGTATGGGACAAATGCTTCTTATACTTGCAGGCAGATCAAGTTTATTTCAAATTTTGGCCACGCCCCCTCCCGCCCCCACAATTCGGAAAAAACGTTATATCTCCTACAGTTTTAAAGATAGCCGATTCGGACCTTCTAGAGATAGTTAGTAATTAGCAAAACGAATAAATTTGCCGAAAAAATGATAGAGATCAGATGAGCGGTTCTCAAGTTATGAGCAAAAATTTGAAAAATAGCCGTATTAAGAAAGTGTTGCATACTTTTTAGATGTTCACCCTCAGGAACGCACGAACACTGTTAAACATGTTTTTTTATGAGTAACGGGTATATCGAAGTCGGTTAGAGCCGACTTTAACTTGCGCTCTCGTTTTACCTGTCTACAATTGCCAACCATCAAATCTTCTTATAGAAAAAACAGTGCTAATTTTGCGAAATCTTAGTCTAAATGGACTGTTCGACCTAACCACTTACGCGTTTACAATGGCGCTCTATCAAATCTTCAAAGTACACAAAACTTATAAAATTTAACGAATTTTGCAATTTATTGTACCGTTCATTCTACAATTAGGTTAACTATTGCTATCTATAAAATCATTATGATAATCTGAACTCATTAAAATTTTTGTAAATTTCGCAATTGTTTGTACAGTTTGGTCTACCCGTTTGATCTACAATCTAAACATCAAGCGTGTTAATAAATGCTCTAATAATAATTAAGCGAATTTCGCGGTTTTTTGTACCATTGCGGATCTTTGGACCATTCAAATAAAAATTATCTTTTGCCTTTAATATTTATGACTAAGTACAGGTTATTAGCTATCTGAGTTTCAAATTTCATAAAAATCCGATAAGCCATTTGTGAGTGATTGAGTAATAAACAGGCTCACATACACAGAGGGAAAAAACGTGTTCAGAAAATAAGTTGCTTTCAACTTAAAATGAGAACAGAACGTTCTCAAAATTTTTGAGAACAAATGTTCTAAATGTTCTTGGAATGAGTAAAGTTGTTCTCAAACGACTAATATTTACTTTAAACAACAACAACACCGGTTTTCAACAGAGAGATATCCAAGAGAGAAAGTAGGTTTTCTTTTTGCTCTGTCTCTTGTCTGCTCAACAAAGCATAAGTAGCCCTCTTGACGTGCATCTGCAAAACTGTTCAATGGATGAATTTCCAAGTGCGTCATAAGAGGTATATGACCCCGTTCCCTATTCCACCCAAATGTGAGGAATCCGCCCACACCTGGTCCCAAGTGCAATCAAATTGTTTTCCAGGCGAGTTTAAAATGTTCTTGAAAACGAAACAATATAAACTCAAATCATGTTCTCAAAAATGAAACAATGTCAACTCAATTTGAGTTTTTGAGTTCTCAATAAATTGTTCTTGAAGTGAGAACATTGTACTACAAATGTGAAAACCCGTTCATGCATACTTTTTGGTAACGATTGTACTCGTTTTGAGTCCAATGTTCTATTAAGTTATGAATATATATAACTGAAAGATTAATCGATAAGTAAAAAATTCATTCTCAATGTGGTTCTATAGGCATGGGGACTGAGGAAACGCAAACTTTGAGAGAATAACGTTGGCCGCGCTCTTTCAAAGAGAGACAGCGCATGCGCAGTTTGTCATTGTCATTTGACCGTGGCCCGCCGATAATTATGTTAAAGTTGAACATTAAGATTGGGCAAAAGTAAGTGATTAAACGTCTGTATAATATAATAAAAATGTTTAAAACACCACATTAAAAAATAAAATGAAATAAAAAAAAAAAAGGAAAAAGGAAAAAAATAAAAAAAAATAAATGCTGCTACGGGGACTTGATCCACGGTCGAACTGTTGCGGCTGGCCAAATACCAACCGCGCTGCTTGTAGCTTATCAAGAATGGTCGAGTCGGTTAAGCTGCTCGTTCAACTGTGTATGTTTCAGTCTTCGAGGTACCGAGTTCAAGTCCCAGTAAAGTAAGTAAAATAAAAAATTTGTATCTGTTATGTGACTAACTCAAAATCAATCACATCTTAGAAAAAAGTGGGTGGGGTTGGGCTGATGGTGAGTGGCGAGCAGCGCGGGGTCTCGGTTATGTCTCTCACACCCAAACCCTCACCCCCACCCCCTTCAATTATTATTTTTAGGGCCTATCTATTTCTACATAGAGCTATTTGTCACATAAACTAACAAATAACAGTGTAAAATCGATGACAATCTGACACATAGCAGCTATCTGGGAGAACAGAGATAGGCCCTTAGTCTTTTAATTTGAGAATTGTTCGTACTTGGATCAAGTACTGAAACTCTTGAGTCAAGAATGTCGCTCTTGGATCAAGAATTTTCACTCTAAACCTACTTTTGAGAACGAATGCTTTTCATTCAAGAGTGAAATTCTCTATTTTTTCTCTGAGTGTATACAACTGGGTTCTATTGGTGAGCTTGGGAATAACCATACCTCCGTTATTTATTAAACGACTCCAGATTTCCTAGCTCAGAGCAGATTAACTTCAGTTTTTAACAAAACCCTGTTTTCAGTTTTAGACAATACGTTTGAAAAATTTTTTGCACACAACAACAAAAACTTCTAAACTTAATTAAGCCGATTAACTTTCAAATAAAGAACCGCTTTACTAAAGTTATTCGTCCCTATTCAGAATTCCGAGTCGTTTTTCGTGTGAACGTATGCAAGTGGAATTTAAAATTGAACTATGTTACGTGAAAGTTGACGCTCATATTTATGGTTACTAGATCTAGTTAGAGGAAAATCGGATTTGTTAAGAAAAAAAGCGATCGGTCAATGTCAAGTGCTATTCTTCACAGCTTCTACATCGATTTGTAATTTTTAAATAAGAAAAATCAACTGATACCGAAACTGAATCGAAATTCGGACATTCGGAAGATTTTGTGTAAATTTATTTAAACCTTTAAATAATGACGCCTGAAGGTATACAGTAACATTCAACGATATTTTTAAGAACTTAGGTGCTGTCTATCTTCATGTTTCGTGCACTTTTTTCGAAATTTGTTTTAATTGTCCTTAGGTATTTTTGAAAATATAAAAGATTTTCGTTGGCTTGTGGTATTCCCTGAAAATACCGAGAAAATTGGGTTCGGGGGTTTGAAAAAGTTGTAAAGAGTAAGGTTGTGTTCCCAAACCTGTTTCTCCTTAGCAATAAATTAAAGGCTTGAGCCTTGGTTCACAGTTTAAAAAGTTTTGGTATGTTTTATAGCTAATGAAATAAGCTCCTGTTCTCTTTAAGCTTTAAAGAAGGATCAAGTGTGAATCAGCCCATTATGTTAGCTCTCGACATACCGGCTAAACTCAAAAGACAGAAGAAGTGGTTTAAATGTAAAGCAAGGTCAAAATAAATATGCAAACTTAGTAAATGTTTCAAAAGGGACAATAGACGTGTTCCCAAATCATGTGTATGCCCAAATACAGACTGTTAGAAATCCTACCAAAATCGAACATTATGTGAAATTTTACGGGGTTAATTTAAGGACCTGACAGGGAAATTCGGACCAAAATTAACCTTTGATTAATTTTATAAACAACTGAAAATAGGCAAAGCGAATGAATGAATTTAAATGAAGCGGACAGATGTGGGGGGAGTCTTCATTTGTACTTCGCCGCCCACCCACCAGGTGGCAAACAACAAACAGCAGAAAAAAAGCTCAACATAATTTCAATATGGCGTCGCGCGTGGATGGCAGCCGAAACTGCCACTTAAAGGACGTCAGGACATACTTCCGCAATCCGAGGCATTTTATTGTGAGCCAGAGATGAAAAAGTAACAAAATAAAAATTTGTGTTTATGTTTCATTTGTTTTCCCTCCCCGCCCTGCCGACAACACTCATTTTTGACAGCTTAAGGACATTTGGGGGTCATGCACTTGGCCAAATTGAGCCTTACCTTGCCGAGATTTGAGTAAAATGGTCGGGCGCAGCTTTGGGGCAGAGCCTTCCCAAGTTGAACAACTGCTGCCTAAATTAAATTAAATTATGGTTTCTCTCACAGATTTCTTCTCTATTTTTCGGGTTTTGTCACATTAAAATTTAGTGTTGCTTTTAAGTGCCGGTAATAAGATCTGTGTATGCTTTTAGGCAGTTGACACAAGGGCCAGGCGACTAGGCAAGCAGCCAAGCTGCCGCTCCCCCCAGGAACCAACCCTATGCGAGAGCGCCATGTGTTTCTGGGTGCCGGTTTTGCTTTTTCTGTGGCACTTTACATAATTTAAGAGACCTAAAAACCAACTACAAGTCAAAGGTTTTATTAAATTTTGGTTGGGAATGATTAGGGGGCTTCTGGAGTTCTGTAAATGTGGTGAAGAGAGTAGTGATGGCAGTGGAAAGGGTGAAAAGCGGCTCCTTAAACGCTCCTCAACTTAAAGGCATATCGCACAGTGGACTAAGCATGCACTGCCGCGTAAATAATATGCCTTTTGTTTTTAAATTATTAACTCACTTTGTCTGTGCCTAGCTTCATTCTAATTTATGTGTGCATACGTCAGCCTACTCCCACCCCACCCGGTTGACCTCTTCCTGGGCATAATTAATCTAGAGGGGAACGTCGCCTGTCGTCCGAGCCTAGTTATTAATTTGGTGAGGGTTGGCAACGCACTTGTCAAGATTTATTTCAATTTGCTGCCACCCAGAACACACAACTAAATGACTCTTATCAGGCCATACACAACACACACACACGCACAGACACACTCCCACACAAACGCCACACATGGCAACAAGTCAACCCGCTTCCTCACGAGACGTGTAAAAAGTTGTGCGACGGCCTACGTGCCGAATACTTTTTCTTCCCTTTGTGTGTGTTTGGTATGCTTACCAAGGGTATATTCATTTCTGTGCAAACAGAAGGTAACTTTCTCTCTGTGACCAAGTTTTTATTCCCTTGCAAGTGCTCCTTGTACCTGATCTCTTCAAATATGTATATTTATTGAAGATGGTTGATTTTGCGAACATACTTAAAGAATTGAAGAACTAGAATCCTTTCTTACTTAAGCTCTATTTACACGACCTAATCACTCAGATGAGGTTTAGTCAAACCTAAACTCATTTGAGCAACTCAGTTAGGCTTTTACACATGATTGAGAAGCTCAGGTGAGCCAGTTACAGATCCAATGGTTCATCGGAATCATCTGGTTCACATTCACATAAAAGAAGAAGACAAGAAGAGTTAAAAGGACCCTTAAAAGAGTAAGTTGAGAATCCTGGGGTAGTGATCTGGTAAGTAAGACTGTGACGAGAGGTCCAAATCACAATTATCTTGAGGTCCGGGATTGTCCTGAGGCCAAAGGCATTAACATTGCGGCTGGACATAAGCTCGAGAGCGGTGAACTATAACTGAATAGCGGTGAATTGCTAAAATAGCAAAATAATTGTCAGGTGGCCAATAGCAATAACATTGCGGTCCTGGTTTTAATTTTTTTTAAATATATAGTCATCATGGGAGATACAATCAAGCTATTCATGTAAGAAACTATGGAGATGTCGTCGTTGCTGATCGAATGGGAAAAGTGGCTCCGCTCATTTAAAATCCACCTAGACGCAGAGGACATAGAGTCGGTGTCAAAGAAAAGAAGCGAGCTAGTTCTTTTGGGCGGCGCCTAGTTACAGACAGTGGGTTATTCCTTGCCGGGTGCTCCCCCAGATTAAACGAGAGCGTAAGTTAAAGTCGGCTTTAACCGACTTCGATATACCCGTTACTCATGAAAAATCATGTTAAACAGTGTTCCTGCGTTCCTTAGGGTGAACATCTGAAACACTTTTTTAACTCGGCTGTATTTCACATTTTTGCTCATAACTTGAGAACTGCTTATCCGATCCTTATTATTTCTTCGGACAATTTATTCGTTTTGCTAATTACTAACTATCTCTAGAAGGTACGAATCGTCTATCTTTAAAACAGTAGGAGATATAACGTTTTTTTTCTAATTGCTGGGGCGGGAGGGGGCGTGGCCAAAATTGGAAATAAACTTGATCTGCCTGCAAGTATAAGAAGCATTTGTCTCATACATGTCAAACCTCTATATCCTACCATCTCTGAGATCTAGGTGTTCATACAGACGGACGGTCAGACGGACATGTCTATATCGACTCGGCTGTTGATGCTGATCAAGAATATATATGGGTGATTCCATGAAAAATCGCCCACTGGGATTTTTGGATCGAAATAATTTTTTTCGTATTCCTTGTAGTAAAATAGTATGTACGTATTTTCAGCATTTTGGCGAAATACACTTAATTCGCGGGTAAAGTCGATTTGAAAATTGACATATTTGAAAAAATTTAATTATTTTCAATTGCTTGCTATCCAAAGCCATTGTTAATAAAAATTTTTAAAAAATCTGAAAATTAACATTTGAATCCAAGCTTTCAAATAACTCACACTGAATAATTTTTAAATTTTTCTTTGGTCTTCAAATCGCGAAAATAAGTAAACAAAAATTAATTGCCGCGAAAGGGATTTTTTTGTCTTCATTTTTTTCAAAACTTGGTCTTGTATGCAGTAATTTACTGTATTAAGCTGTAAATGGGCAATCCAATAGTTCCGGAGTTATGGCCATTTTTCATTTATTAAAATTCACTTTTTTTAGGAACTAACAATATCAGATGTTTCAGAATATGAAAATGTTTTGGTTTTAAGAAGATAATTATTTTGTGGTTGAATAGAGTGTCCCTTGTATAGTTTGGCATTTCGAAAATCGTAATTTTAATAATTCTGTGGCCCTACTTTAGTAATTTGTGTTTCTGTATCTTACTGTGATGTTTGGTAAAAATTAGTTGACCCATTCATAGAGTTCCAGGGCAGGGGTAATCTGTTTATCGGTAATCATTTGAATGCTTGCCCTTCTAGCCCTTCTTTTTAGTGTATATCCAGCTCCATCGCAAGGCCCTTTGGGCTGTTGCATGGAAATGCCACTCCGCCGATCTGTTAAAATAATTTTTATGATGATATACTTCACTATATTCGACCACAAAAATATTACCCTCTTAAAATTAAACATACTAAATCTGATATTGTTACAGAAAATTAATTTAAATAAATGAAAAATGGCCATAACTCCGGAACTATTGGATTGCCCATTTACAGCTTAATACAGTAAATTACTGGACACAAGAGCAAATTTTGAGAAAAAAATGAAGACAAAAAAAAATCCCTTTCGCGGCAATTAATTTTTGTTTACTTATTTTCGCGATTTGAAGACCAAAGAAAAATGTTAAAATTTTTAAGTGTGCGTTATTTGATAGTTTAGATTCAGATGTTAATTTTCATATTTTTTAAATATTTTTATTACCAATGGCTTTGGATAGCAAGCAATTAAAAATAATTAAATTTTTCAAATAAGTCAATTTTCAAATCGACTTTACCCGCGAATTAAGTGTATTTCGCCAAAATGCTGAAAATACGTACATACTATTTTACTACAAGGAATACGAAAAAAATTATTTCGATCCAAAAAAAATCCCAGTGGGCGATTTTTCATGGAATCGCCCATATACTTTATATGGTCGGAAATGATTCCTTCTGCCTGTTACATAAATTTGCACGACTTTAGTATACCCTTTTACTCTAGGAGTAACGGGTATAAAAAGGGTGGGAAAACTCTAAGAAGCGTCCAACAACTTCCATGAATTTGTTCCTGTTGGTTTTGGTTTTCAAAGCAAAAGACTAAATTCTTTATAAGAACAGGCTATTACTAATTTTTCTATTTTTTTCTATAGATAATACTTAGTTTTAAATCTTCTCTTTCATCTTTCCTTACATCCATGGAATGTGCCATCGACGCTGACCGTACTACAGCGGCAACTACTTAATGAGTCCTTACCTGAGCGCAGGACAATGTTCGGCCGTTATACGCGACGTTAAAATGCAAACAGAATTATAGGCTCTGATTAACTAGGATGTGGATTTCATATAATAAGCTGACACCGAACCGGACTATGACACAACATAATATACGGTGGTGTTCAGGGATGGCAACATCGCTCAGCTGGCAGACGGAAACGAATTCTAACAAGGAATGTAAGTCATCTGAAGAAGGTGCTGAAAGAATATGTGACTATAACGGAACTGGGATCTACTGGATCAAATACTGCGATCAAGAAAAACTAATAGGGAAGAGATGTATGAGTCTGGAACTCTACGTCCGATTTGGAGGGCTTGCCTAAATATAAAATGCTAGATATATTCAGTTAAATTATGACTAAAGAGCAATACATAACAAATCAATATATTATAAATCCCGGAGCATTACAAGTACCATTCTTTAATCGAACGTTTCTATAGCAGCTATTTGCTACTTTCATTGAATCTAAATTTTGTATACTCAGAAAAGGTCGATTGGGATAGAATTTATTCCTTGGACTTAAAATTACTCAAATGAAGTAAGAAACATTGAAGAATGGAAAAACGACTGTTAATATTATTAACGTTATTGAATAAAGAACTAAGGCGTAAAAAAGCAGGGATGCAAACCGGTTCTGAACCGAACCGGTTTTAAACCGAACCGAACCGCTTTTTTCGCTCGTGAACCGAACCGTAAACCGAACCGGTGTATTTTCAAAAATGCTGAACCGAACCAAAAACCGAAAAATAAAATGGTTCGGTTCGGTTCTCTTCAGCTAGGTATTGAGATACTGGCGGATACTGAGCAAAATCAGCAATTAGCTTTAAAATATTGCGAAATTACTTGGAATAGCAGAGTGGTTGAAAAAAAGCTAAGAACATTAACCTTATAAAGTTTGCTAAGGACCCAAAATTGTTATAAGCCAAGTCTTGATTGATCTTGATCCGTGGAGGGTGAACTTACTTAAAACTCAAACGTTAACTTTTTATCTTCAATTGAGATTGCCTGCAAAATTCATGTTGAAAAAAAGGGAGGACGACATAGCATAGTAATTGAAAACTCAGCCATGTCCGTCTGTCCGTCTGTCTGTATGAACGCGTAGATCTCAGAGACTATAAGAGATAGAGATACAAATTTTTGCATGTACATAGGTATAGGCCGTACGCAGATCAAGTTTGTTTCAGATTTGCAAAATTCCCCCCCCCCTCCCCCATTAAACCGCAAAAAACTGTCAGAGCCACAATTTTAAAGTTACAACATCGTCGCTTAATATATATTATCTTAGGCCTATAATCTATCTATTCTGAAAAGCACATTGAGATCTGAGCAAAAACACAGAAGTTATTAAGGAAACAATTTTTGCACCCCCCCCCCCCCCCCACGCTTTGCTTATTACGCATTACGTTTGCTGCTTGCGCCCAGTCGAGCTAACTCGACTGCAATGGTCTTACTTGTTTTGAATTCGATTTCTTAGATTCCAGGAATCAAACTTGCTATCAGAAGAAGGAAGAAAGGTAGCTAAATCTCATTTAATGTTACTATACAACAAAATTCAAAACGTTAACAAAAACATAACGGATAATTTCTTTGAACTCGATAAGTAAAGACGTACAAACTTTCGTTGAAAGAAAATCCGCTCACGCGCCCACCTATACTTGGTACCATTGGTACAGTTCATGCTAACTCGACTCGGACTCACGCAAAAACTTAGTATGTGTGTAGAGCAGAGCCTGCCAGCCATAGCTACCGGGAGCCGAAGTCAGTCGTGTTTGTTTACCAAACAACTCAATAACAGGGATTCAATTCCATGAAAAAGCGATTCAATTCCATGAAAAAGTAAAAAAATCGATTGTTAGCGATTACCTAAAGATTATTAAATGTTGGAATATTTATCAGAAAAATCAACTTAAGCATATCTTGAATAGTGTTAGCAGTTTCACCCACACAAGTATCAGTAGAATGAACAATTTCCACATTGGAGTTTGACCAAAGATGTTTTCGTCACTTGATATGTAAAGTTGTAGGATTTCAAAGCGAAATGAGAACGTTGATACGGAAATTGCCGTCGAAATTTTGTACAGACCCGATTAACTAAAAACCTAAGTCTTTGTTAATGAATAATCCGAATACTTGTTCTTTAGTTATTTATATGAAAAAATAGCAAACCGAACCGAACCGAACCGTAACCGCGGTTCAGTAAGCCCAAAAAACCATGCAATGAACCGAACCGGCGGTTCAAAAACTGTGTGAACCACTGAACCGAACCAGTCCTTATTTCCAAGTGGTTTGCATCCCTGTAAAAAAGATCGTACATAGTTCAAGTATAACAATTTTGGACTAAGATTAAGGTTAAGATTAAGGACTAATAGCCTATTTCCACTGAACAAATGAAGCTTCATTTCATGAAATGACAAGAAATGAAGAAAATGATATCATTTGTTCCATACGAATTGTCACTTCATTTTGCCTTTCATTTCTGAAAAATGATGAATAATGATGACATTCTCCACGAAGGAATCTGGTATTTTTTTTTTAAAATACTAGCTACTCTCTGGCATTACTCGCTACTCTCTGGAAACGGAAAGTGTCATCACCAATAATTTGTTAATTTGAATTTAAATAGTAGGCGCAATTTTGTTTAAAAAATAAATTAGTCAATAAAAGTTGTGTATTTAGCTTTCTGTTGATAATTCAGGATGATAACAATGCGTTTGCCCCTGAAAATTGCTGACATAACGGGTATGTTATTTTTTGCTAAATATTTCACGTGAGTTTGAAAGTGGCGCCTGTTATTTTAATCAAACTTGTCAGCTGTTTTTCACAACGTATCGTTGTGAATGTTAAACAAATGACAATTTGTCAGTGGAAACGGCAAAATTTTTAGAAATGAAAATGACAAGAAATGAAGCCAGTGGAAATAGGCTATAAGACAGACTTACAATGCAATCTCGAGAAAGTAAGCTTCCGAAAATGCGAATTGTTTTAAGTCGAATCTGATTTTAGAATTCCCTCCTGGTTTTAAAAAATTTGGTTATGGAGTGAGGGTATATTTCTGACCTATTGTATAAACATCTCGGTCTGTGTATAACTCATTTGCTCTGGATTTTCCAGTCTCATTTGATATTAAACCGAGATATTGGGAAAAGCTTTAGAATCTTTTGGGCTTAAACTTGCTTTAACATTTTTTACCTTTTTTTTGTAAGTATTATTTTGTTTCAAAAATGTTTTGGGGTTGACTTTAGATTTATATATTTTAAGAGTAAGTCGTGCTGTACGTAGAACCATAAAAAATAAGTTTTGTCATAGTTCGAAGTGTACTTAATATATTCCGAAACATCCTTAAAATAAGTATTCGGTATAATAAAAAACTGACTTGAAACAAGACTTTTGTACTTGAATTAAATCTGACGTACTACTGATACCGTTTGTACTTGATTTCAGTACAAAGTCCCATAATGACTCAATGTTGGACAGTGAGTGAAAGTTTATAAGAAAATAAAATATATAGTTGTTGGACATCTTTAAGAATGAACAATTTTAGGTAATTTGAAAAGTGAATTTATAAACGAATGTTTCATATGGAAGAGTTTTTAGTTAGCTAGCGTTTTTTATTTTTTGATTCAATTTTTAAATTGACAGGGGTCCCATTTTGTTTAATTTTGTGTCCTCCCCTTTTACTTGTTCGATGTCGAAGAGCCTGCATCGAAACAATCGATCAAACTTCAAAATCTGTTAACTTTGTAAGCGTATACATAATTCGTTAAAGCTATACTTCGTCTGCCCTGTTAGTGATTATTTCGTTTTTTCAGCAGAGTAGGCAAAAGTTTTGTTTTGCGTCCTCAAAGAAAAATGAGACATAAAAGTGCTGTGTAAATGTGTGAAATTAGTCCACACACACGCACACCCACAAAAGGGACTCCCAAATGGGTTCTAGAGAACTTTTGTGTTCATATAAAATATTCGTTATTATTGCATTTGCGAAAAAAATGGTTAAATAAACTGGAATTTATGCCTAGCATGCAATAATATCTGTCTATGTCTCCCCAATCTACGAACAAGTTAATAGAGACACAAATGCTGCCCTCTAACTTTCCTCTTTCTGCCTATCTGGCAAGTGTTCAAATTTATGAGTTTCAGCAACAGTTTGTGAGACTCATTTGGTGGGTCTTTCTCCCTGGCATCATTGACCCAGCAACAACATTTGTTACCACTTTATTTCGCCTAGATAATTACGAACATTTTTGTACACTTGGCTTGACGCTTCGCTGCCTTCTTGCAATGGGGATCAACTGCATCAAACTGTCACTTTTTATGTGCTGGCGAACGTTGCAAGTTCATGTTGTAGGTCAGGTCTTTGAAATAGCTGGAGCGTATCGTTGCTTGCCGGCAGACTTTCAGCTGGTCTGGATGCGGTTCGGCATGAGTGACGACCCCAAGTAACAGTGGCTAGCATTCTTAAAGTACCAGAACTATTAAAATGTTAAATATTCTGCCAGAAATTACAATTCATCACTTTTCCTCTTGTGCCTTGCTCAATCAAGGTATCTAAATTCTCCCCCACAATATCTGAAAAAAACAACACCATTCCGGAACACTTTAAAACCTAAACATGCTCAAAGCCAAACTGTAATTACGTCCGAAAAACATTATGAACATGACAAAAACGACACAAGAAAAGAGAGCAAAAGAGAGGGTGTAAAGGGCGGGGCAGGCAGGCGAGAGCAAAAAGGGCAAGCTAAATTTGCAAAAGGGAAAAGTCCTTTCCGTCAGTCACCAGGCAAATGTGCCGCCAACATGCGAAATTTATTTATACAAGGTTCTTCATCCCACCAAAAAAATATACCTAAAATAAAATGGAACACAAGAACAAACAGGAGAAATGCATTAAATAAACCGCTGCTCAAATACCCTTTTGCTATTATTTAAAAAAGAATGCTAAGAGGAGAGGTTAATAGAACTAAACACTACTAAAGAATGTAATAGTAATTGCAGACTCTTAACAAATCAGTAAGACAGTCAAGTTTTAAAATATTTGGAATAGAATATTTTCTGTTGCATGTTTATAATTTTATGTATTCTTTAAATTAAATTTTTATACTCTTGGAGAGGGTGTATTAATATTTTCCGGATGTTTGTAACGCATAGAAGGAAGCATCTCCGACCACATAAAGTATATATATTCTTGATCAGCATGACGAGCCGAGTTGATATAGCCATGTCCGTCTGTCCGTCTGTCCGTCTGTTTCTATGCTATCTCAACCAAACTTTGCACGAAGTCTTTTGGTACAAAAACGCTGCACATTTGTCGGAACCGGCCGGATCGGATGACTATAGCATATAGCTGCCATAGGAACGATCGGTTGAAAAACTAGTTTTAGTGAGAAAAACTTTTTTGTTTTTAGTGCTATCGCTCCCAACGCTCGTATTAATAAGTTTTTAATGATTTCACATAATTTCACCAAGCCTTGTCAAAATCGGACAACTATATAGTATAGCTTCCATACAAAAGTTAGGTTTGAAAAAAAGTCTTAGTGAGAAAAACTTTTTTGTTTTCAATGTTATAGCTCCCAACGCTCGTATTTATAAGTTTTTAGCGATTTCACATAATATCACCAAAACTTTTTGAAATCGGACAACTATATAGTATAGCTGCCATACAAAGGTTAGGTCTGAAAAAAAGTCTTAGTAAGAAAAACTTTTTTGTTTTCAATGTTATCGCTCCCAACGCTCGTATTTATAAGTTTTCAATGATTTTACGTAATTTCAACAAGATTTGTCGAAATCGGACTGCTATATAGTATAGCTGCCATACAAACTGTCAGGCATATATCAAGCTCCAAGGGAATATAAACTTCGGTCGAGCCGAAGTTAGCTGGCCTCTATTTTTATACCCGTTACTCGTAGAGTAAAAAGGGTATACTAAAGTCGTGCAAAAGTATGTAACAGGCAGAAGGAATCATTTCCGACCATATAAAGTATATATATTCTTGATCAGCATCAACAGCCGAGTCGATATAGCATAGCCATGTCCGTCTGTCTGTCCGTCTGTCCGTCCGTCCGTCCGTAGGTCGGTCCGTCCGTCCGTCCGTATGAACAAACAGATCTCAGAGATGGTAAGAGATAGAGGTTTGACATGTATGGGACAAATGCTTCTTTTATCTGCACGCAGTTCAAGTTTATTTCAAATTTTGGGCACGCCCCCGCAATTTGGAAAAAACGTTATATCTCCTACAGTTTTGAAGATAGACGGTTCGGACCTTCTACATATAGTAATTAGAACGAGAGCGCAAGTTAAAGTCGGCTCTAACCGACTTCGATATACCCGTTACTCATGAAAATAAAATGTTTAACAGTGTTCCTGCGTTCCTTAGGGTGAACATCTGAAAAGTATGCAACACTTTTTAACTCGGCTATATATCACTTTTTTGCTCATAACTAGAGAACCGCTCACCCGATCCTTATTTCATCTTTAGAAGGTACGAATCGTCTATCTTTAAAACTGTAGGAGATATAACGTTATTTTCGAATTGCGGGGGCGGGAGGGGGCGTGGCCAAAATTTGAAATAAACTTGATCTGCCTTCAAGTATAAGAAGCATTTGTCTCATACATGTCAAACCTCTATCTCTTACCATCTCTGAGATCTAGGTGTTCATACATACGGACGGACAGACGGACAGACGGTCAGACGGACAGACGGAGATGTCTAAATCGACTCGGCTGTTTATGCTGATCAAGAATATATATAATTTATATGGTCGGAAATGATTCCTTCTGCCTGTTACATACATTTGCACGACTTTAGTATACCCTTTTTACTCTACGAGTAACGGGTATAAAAATGAACCAATTTGCCGAAGAAATGATTAAGATCGGATGAACGGTTCTCAAATTATGAGCAAAAAAGTGAACCAAGCACCCATCCCCCTCCCACCCTAAAAAATGTTGCATACTTTTTGGATGGTCACCCTAGGGAACGCAGGAACACTGTTAAGCATGTTTTCTCATGAGTAACGGGTATATCGAAGTCGGTTAGAGCCGACTTTTACTTACGCTCTCGTTTTTATTTAAGATTGATTAATGTGTAGTGCAGTGGCTTTATTGGTTCTCCGAAACTGAACCCGAGCCGAAACATTCATTTTGGAATTGTAGAATGGAGTGGAACTGTCGTTAAACGTGTTCATTTGATGTAGACTTGGAGGAAGTAAAATTAATTGTTGTCTTAAGTTTTATAAAGAATGTTTAAATTTATGAACCAAATATTCTAATAATGTCGAACCGAAGACACTACATATATAGATACCGCATCTCATACAACCTTTTTTTTTTGGGATCCAATGTCAGATCCCAAGACTATACTTTTTGGCGTCACATGTGACATCTATAATATCTATACATTTTTGCTCTCAGCATATAGCTAATTTAGAAAACGTATTGCTAAATTTCAATAAATCTATCCTCGTAATCGCGGAATCCCCTTATTATACTCTATGTACCTTTGGTACAGAGTATAACAAGTTTCCAGGAAAAGTTTTTCATTTTGAAAAGGAGAATTTTTCTTAACTCTGTTATCAATTAAGAAATTCTGGGTAAAACTAGATTTTCATTTAAGTTTTAATTTGATTTACAAGGAGTTTTTTAGTTAAATAAGCTCAGAATTTGGCAGAGCTAGAAAAAAACGAAAAGTAAAGCAAAAAATTAAGACTCTCTCATTTTGGACTGTTTTATTTTCGATCGTTTCACATGGTCTGATGGTTTATATTTCATGTATGTAGTGCCAATCTCGTTTCGACCAGTGGTTGGCAATAGAAAAAAGAGATAAATTTCATTCAGAATTGAGAACACGAAAGAAGTGGAGTTGTGAACATGCCATTTTTCTTTTTCTCGTTACTTGTTTAAAGCAGCGCTGTGTTAGCAAATTTGAGTTTGCTAGTTACATTTCTTACGATTAGTGTTGAGAAAACATCGAAAGTGACCAGTATCGATAGTTTGAACCATCGATAGATCTATCGAATAAATTTACTTTTGAGGCCAGTTCTAAGCTCGCTCCAAGGCTTAAGCATTACCACCAAGATGTTGAAAGCATCATGGCTTACCTATTTTTACTTTCGGACCTAGAGCCAGCTAAACTCACTAATTAAATGAACAACAACAAAAACAAACATTTTTTCCATATTTTCCAAGAAATGGCATATTAAATAATATCATTCATGATCAAATCGGATATTTGTACTCCTTCTTTGTTAAAATTTAAGGTTCGCTCCGATATATAAACGATTAAAAAGTCGCTTAGAATCAACGCTTTGTCGAAAACTTTACTTTGGCTCTCAAACATCACCACTCTAGTGTTAGAGTTGCCCTTTGACTTAGGGTATTCAAATACAAAACAGACGAACGGAAATGTGGAAAAACGACGCAGCGGGAATGTCAACTTTGGGTGGGCGGTAAAGAGAAGAAAGCAGCCGGGCAGAAATGTGTCGTGTTAGTTTTTTTTTCCTGTTTACGCATTTCTTTTGGAGCACTTGATTTACAAAAGCAAAGGTCAACCAGAATGACCCACCCGTCGCCGCTGCCGAGCGAGACTGGGAGTTAGGATTTCTCTCCAGTGTGACATAATTTTGCAGCTGCGAGTTGTCCCTTCTCCTTTGTCATCGCCATCACCTGCCACGTTGTAATGAAGCAATGAATGGGAATGGGATTTTTAATGGAATTTGTGTGGCTATCGCATTATCGTTTGTTTTATTTATGACCCCACCGACTGGGTTGAAACTTTCTCATATTATTTTTGTTATGGGCCAGTTTGTTGTCATTATTTTAAATGTTAACCAAAACGTTGAGGGAGTGGGTTCACCAAATATTGTGTAGAAGGTTCCACGAAACGTAAATTCAATTTTGAATTAATCATAGAGTCATAGGTTAAGAAGTCACGCATACGCGAAAAGGACAACAACTGTTCCACACTCAACAGATGAGTAGAGCCACAGGGAACACACTTATCTGTAGCAAACCGCTCTTAACCAGCAAATCAAATTCTAACCAAGAAAATAAATTTGTGAGGGTGGAAAAATATATAAAAACTCCCGCCGCTCACTTGAACTTAATTTGCCGAGTGGTGGGCCCACACACAACATCTCCTCATCTTCAAAAAAAAAAAAACTCTAGGCCAGTTACTCACTCTCTCTCTCTCTCTCCCTTTCTCCCTCTCAGGCTCGCCCTCTCTCCCTGTAGACTGGTTACCACTTCCGGCGGCAAAAGCGGTTCCTGTCGGCACAGGTAACCAACGGCAACCCCAAAAGTCTGGTCTGGTCTTGCTTGACTTCCTCCCCATCGTCGTCGTCGTCTGGGAGCAACATATGCAAATTTAATATTTTTATTAAAAAACTTTTGTGTGGACTCTACAAAGCTGAAGCAGCGGCAAGAGTTGGAAGTGCTCTACAGACTCGGCGTTTGGGGCTGTCGCTGTTTTGATAAGGAAGCGAATTAAGTGCGCTGCGGCTCTGGGAAGTTTTTAAAAACCTGCTACGCTGCTTTTCCCCTTTCCGCAGCGAAACAAGTGAGCGAAAGGATATCGCATGGCCCAAGAGATTCGCCTTCTCTTTTTCTCTTCCCCTTGGTAATTGCGTTGATTGGTTGTTGTTATTGATATTGCATAAAAAGTAAGCTTGTCTGAAACTTAAAGGCAATGTCTATTGAGTCAATCTTAGCTATTGGTGATGAGGTAAGCTAAGCTTAATTTTATGCGAACTAATAGGAGTGCATCCCATTTCTGTTACGCCTAAGCTGTAACACCTGCGTTGTGTGTGGTTCAGATTACATATTTTTTAGTTTTCATCCGGTTCAAAGTTCTCAAATTTTGTGTTTCCCTAATCGTTTAATTAGTTCGGTTTCAATTACAACGGATATTAAATTTTAAAGAAACAGCAAAAACATTAAGTTACGTTTTGTTATCAGCTGATTCGAAAAATTGTGCTCTAGAGTTGCCGACGTCGCGAATTGACCAAGTCTTGAATTTCTCATTGCAATATGTCTGAACCAAATTCACAAATTGTTAGTCTTAATGGTGAGTGCAACAAATACTTCTTATACAGGCAGGCAATTTACAATTATTTTAAATTTAATTGAAAATCTAAAAAAAACCAATTTTGATGAGCATACTTCTCAATTTTGATTAGCTTACTTCTGAAATGATTCATAATGTCTGGATAATACATTGCGGAGATACTCGCTTAACAGTCCAAATATATTCATTCTGCAAGCTGACAAGAAGATCTTAGAGCATTGCTGGATTAGACGGGACCACATTATTTATTCAAAATTTAACGCCATCTTAAGCAATTTTTTAGGAATACTAGTGTATGGACACACAGCTCTGCAATTGCTCATATAAATCATATGAATCATGCTCATATGATCATGCTCATATGAATCATTATTTAACTCAAAACAGTTGATCGCGTCGGGTACAAAAGAGACTGAAAGGGTTTAACTAAAACATAAACATCTTGGCTGGGATTTACCGATTTTTCTTTTTTTTTTTGGCACTTTAAAATTTGAAATTTTCATGTTTCGTAAACTATTAAAAAATTTTGGTTAAGGAATATATTCAGATGGGATAAAAATTTAGTTCGGCACAATGTTTCACTTGAAAAAGAACAATTTTAAGCAGCTTTGAAATCGGAATGATTATGAAAAGGTGCTCTATTTTTATGAAATATTTTGCCGTACTAAATTTTTATCTCATCTATCTCCCAATCGTCCTTTAATGGGCCTCTTTAGTTTTGGGAACAGCAAAAAAAGGTGTGAGTGTCGATAACACTCATGAGGCTTTGGTGTGAAACATGATGCTAAATTTAAGGGCTTATTTTTAAAAGCACAAGCTCTCTCTCAAGGGTAATTAAATGAGCAATGACAATCTTTTAAAAGAAGAAAACAAGCAGCTTGCATTGGGAAGATCATTTGAACAGGAATAATCTAAGCGAGTCTTATTCAAGATCTTTTAATGATTAAAATGATATAAGTAATTTAAGGAAGACTCAGAAATGGCTCATACATTTGCTCAAACAGTGGTTGATTGAAAAACGAATCGAAAAATACTCCCAAATGACTCAAAAATAACTCACAACTGATCTGAAAAAAAGGGTATAAACGACTCTTGATGAAAAGTCGCAACTAGGGTATCATTTTCTTCTGACAAAAGTATTATTTACGAACAGAAAACGAGCGCATTTATACTCATTTGTAATTGATAAAAGACTCAAATGTGATCAGAGAATTCATAACATGCTTGCTGGGAACAAGTTTACTGGCTGCTGTTTTCTTCCTTCTTTTCTGTAATGCTGTTAAGGCACTGTCAAGTCACTGTTTAGTAATTTTTAGTCAAGTCACTCTTTAGTCACTGTGAAGTCACTGTTAAGTCACAGTCATATTCACTGTCAGGTCACTATTTAGTCACTGTCAAGTCACAGTTTAGTCACTATCAACCCACTGTTAAGACACAGTCACTGTAAAGTCGCAATCTCAAGTCACTATTAAGTCACGTCAAGTCACTGTTTAGCCACTTTCAAATCATTGTTCAATCACTGTTTAGTTACCCCCACTTTCCTCCTTCCACTTTCTGCCTCATTCCCTCCTCTTTCACTCCTCTTTCCCCTCTTTCCACTTGTGACACTCTGCTAAAACAACACAAAATATGCATGACGTCAGCGCAGCGCTGTAGCGTCACGTGACGCTGAAATTAAATTTTACTCCTACTAAAATCCTTCGTACCGAAATTAAAGATGTTTCACATCAAAAAGTCACAGGAGCAAATAATAGCTGGCAAAAAATAAGTAAATATTCAAAATGGCTGGCTTTGTTAGCACAATTGAGTGACATGTAACGCATTAAACCAGGGATCGCAAATAAGAGTTATGGACTTTAAAAAAATCAAAGCCAAATAAGTGTCCTAGACCCTTTTGGAGACACCCCATATACGAATTTTGAGTGAGCAATCCAAAATCAGGATAAACTTTTATTTTCAATTTTTAAATAAAAATCGAAAAATAACTCTTATTTTTATTATAAAAATTGAAAATAAGACTTATTTTTGATTTTTATTATAAAAATTGAAAATAAAAATTGATTTTGAATATCTTTTAAACTAAAAGGCGCATTTCAAAAGTGGACATATATCTATGATCTATGATTCAATACCTTTCCAATGATACCTCACATGTCCTTGAAGGATCAAGGATAAGGATTAAGGATACCAATTTTTTTTATTAATTCAATGCCACTGTTAATTCCTTTCGCCCACTTATTTCAAGTCTGCCATAACTCAAACACGTTAGAAAGTCGGTCAAGCCCTGCAAAGTGAAATAGCAGATCAGTGTTTTAGTCCCAGTTTATGTAAGCACTAGAACTACTTTTTGTTTCTATGGCAGCTATATGCTATAGTCATCCGACCCGGACGGTTCCGACAAATGTGCAGCGCTTTTGTACCAAAAGACTTCGTGCAAAGTTTGGTTGAGATAGTTTTAAAACTGTCGGAGGCTATATCAACTCAGCTTGTCATGCTTCCTCCTGTGCGTTACAAACATCCTGACAATTTTAATATACCCTCTGCAAGAGTATTGAAATATCTCTTTGTCTTTAACTAGGAAATCATATCACCTTTCAAACCCCATATCGATTTGTGTTTTATACCCGTTACTCGTAGAGTAAAAAGGGTATACTAAAGTCGTGCAAATGTATGTAACAGGCAGAAGGAATCATTTCCGACCATATAGAGTGTATATATTCTTGATCAGCATCAACAGCCGAGTCGATATAGCTATGTCCGTCTGTCCGTCTGTCTGTCCGTCCGTCTGTCCGTCTGTCTGTATGAACACCTAGATCTCAGAGATGGTAAGAGATAGAGGTTTGACATGTATGGGACAAATGCTTTTTTTATTTGCACGCAGATCAAGTTTATTTCAAATTTTGGCCACGCCCCCTCCCGCCCCCGCAATTTGGAAAAAACGTTATATCTCCTACAGTTTTGAAGATAGACGGTTCGTCCGACGAAATGACAAAGATCGGATGAACGCGTTCAATACGAACGGTTCTCAAGTTATGAGCAAAGAAGTGAACCAAGACCCCCCGCTACCCACCCTAAAAAATTGCAGCATACTTTTTTGATGGTTACCCTAAGGAATGCAGGAGCACTGTTAAACATGTTTTTTCATGAGTAACGGGTATATCGAAGTCGGTTAGAGCCGACTTTAACTTATGCTCTTGTTTTTTTAGATGATCCAATGACGAGCTATGATCAACACGTTTCACTTTTGAACTGGCTTAGCCGGCTGGTTCGGCTTGCTTCATAGTACCAGCCTACACATCAAGTTTTCAGTTCAAAGCTTAAGTCATTTCTAAGAAATGACTCTTAACCAAGGCTGAAAACCTCTGAAATTCTGTAAAAGGTTCGGCTTTTAAACTTAAATTCTATAGAAACAGCCCTTTCAATAATATCAATGCCGGACTCTCTTCTTATTTACAAGCAAAAATTGTGAAACTGATACGTTTCTTATGCTCTATCTATGTTCTTCATTGTTGGTCATCCATGGTTCGGGGTTCACTATTGTCAAAACTATGGCAATTTAGTTATTTTCCTTATGATCTTGACAATGTTCTTTACCTTTGGTCATCCGTGGTAGTAATCGCGGTTCGGTATTTTCATAAACAGGGCAATGAAGTTATCTGTGATAGTTTGTGGTCGTGAAAAACAGTTTCTTAAGCATTTCGCGGTTTTGTTAACATTGAGATCCCTTACCTGCGAATTGCGCCTATGCATTGATGCTGACATGATTTTTCACTTGGTTGACAATTACGTTTTTCTTAATTACTATTTTTATCCTCCTTGGTTTTTTTCGCGATTTAATAAGTCTTCAGTCAGTGTAAATGGTTTAAATGCCTCAACTATCACAAAGTCTGTAACTAAATTCGTTTAACACTCCGTGTACTCAACTAAAAACCATTTTGTACTTAACTAAAATTGTTTAGTACGCAAGAGTGCTGAACACCAAAAAGTTCGGTACTTGCTTTTTTCGGTCGGTGCGTTACAAATTATTTACCGTTCTTGTGATTTCGTACAGTAAAATGTAAAATTGGCTATATAGCTCCTCCAACGGGGCCAAGCCATATTCTCATTTCACATGGACAGTATAACATATAAATATCAGTTTGAAAATTTTACACAAATCAGTGTACACAACACAGCGAATATTTCTGCATCATTAAGTCAAAATTAGGCATTTTTGAGTTATGACAGAATTGAAGTAATTGAGCGAAATGTATAAGCAGCGGCATTGAATCAATAAAAAAAATTGGTATCCTTAATCCTTATCCTTGATCCTTCAAGGACATGTGAGGTATCATTGGAAAGGTATTGAATCATAGATCATAGATATATGTCCACTTTTGTAATGCGCCTTTTAGTTTAAAAGATATTCAAAATCAATTTTTATTTTCAATTTTTAAAATAAAAATTGAAAAATAAGTCTTATTTTCAATTTTTATAATAAAAATAATTCTTAAAAATGATTTTTATTTTAAAAATTATAATCGTTACGATCCCTGCATTAAACTAGCATTGTGTATGTATGCATGTTCGCAGTTGAGTTTTATTCAATCACTGGCACTTTGATTATAATCGCATTCGTTTTCATTTTAATCAGATCGGGTGTTTTGTTAGTTTAGCTCAACGACGAGTGATTAGAGTGAGTGAGAATCACCTTGTTAGAAGAAACACTTTTAAAGGAGCATTAACTGAAACGACGCTGCTAAAGGATATGGAAAAATGGAAGAGAGAGAGAGAGCCCAGTTGGCCGGTCAACGCATAGTAATGTTCTCAACCGATCAACCTAGCTCAACCGATTGTTGCGCTTGCCGGATTGGGGTTAATTTATTCAATGCTGAGTTATGTTCGATGAATAAATATGCACATACATCCGAAAAAAAACTCTGGCTCAACCGGTCGACGCGTTTGCCGGTTTCAGCTCCACAAACTCTACATACATACTTTATTTTAGCGAATCCATTCTGCAGGTCATTAAGCATTGAGACTAACTTAATTACCCTCGCTGAATGGAGGGGAATTTACCCTTCTCTTTTTATAGTTTCACTATTTGCAATCTGTTTAACATTTATGGCCGATTTCCAATCATCTACGTTTACTCTGTAATTTGAAAGTTTATGTGGAAGATGAAAATTTTTTAGAAATCCTTAGACAATTTTTAATTTATTTTTAAAATCCGCTGATCGGACCAAATCGATTAAATATTTTTCCATCCATTTGTAATTAAGTTGCGCTGTTCATATTTGCAGCGTGGTGACTCACCCTGTTGCATGCTTATTAGTCTCTTTGGGTTATTTTTAAGCAGACACTTGTTAAAGCTATTAACAAACGCATTGCATGTGGGTCGCTCGGCTGTTCCCATTGGTGAGTCACATTTGCTCTATAATCCTATTAGTCTTCAGTTCCTCTCTTTCCCTCTCCCGAGCTGTAAATAAATCATTTCTCTCTACCAGTCGCAAGTCCAAACAAAACCGCATTTGTTGCGGTCTCCTAAGCGGCTGGGTGACGGGTGATATGTGTACTTAGAAACTTAAAAACTTAACCCTAAGTTTCAGTTCAGTTTTGCCAGTTCTAAAGTCGACTTGTGGCTGCTTTAAAGTTTTCCCTGCAAGGTGTTGACCGTACACAGAATCAGAGTTAGGCAGGGGCTTTCATTTTGTAATTTGCCCCAGATTATATTTGCATTAATGCGACATACGCAAACGCAGGAAACTTTTCTTGTTGTTTGTCTTGGCAGAACACAAAGTTTTTAAAGCTGTCCAAGCATTCTGACAGAAGTCTACCAAATCTGCTAAAGAAGTTGGAAGTTCTTTCCCCATGTAAATAATACAAAACGAGGCGGCAAAAAAGTGGAAAGAAACAAATAAACAAAGTTCAAACATATTTAAATTAGGCCTGAGCGCATTTTGATGATGATGGAAAGTTTCAAAAAGTTTTTGCTGCTTTTTAGTTGAGTTGTTGTTTTTGGTTGCTGTGTTTTTGCTGAAGTAACATGGAACGCATCATTATAATGTGTCATTTTTACATACTATATACTTTGTTCTTTGTTTGCGGAAAGACAAAAAGGACAGAATTAAGGACAATATTTCATTTGTTCATGTCTGAACTTAGTGCTCTAATTGATCACCCCAATGTCAGCCACAGGAATATAACCTGTGTGGATTCTTTATTTACATTTGCTATCCGTTAAGTTTTAAAAATATTTAAGAATTCATTTACTTTGACCAGTTTCCACCAGGAGCACTTTTCATGCAGTTCCTGCCTAGTTCCTTAGGACTTACTTACTCTCCCCGAGCTGCTCGCTCGGCTTAAGCGGAAACCAGCCCCTTGAATAAACCAAATTGCTCTCTAATCCCAGCGGAGACCTCAAAACCAACTTAACTCAGTCGTTTGCTCAGGCTTAACATATCACAATATTTATTTTGGGCCAAGAAGCGCACAAAATAAAAAAAATAAATAAAGTTAAAGTCGAGTTCTGAGCGGGGTAGCCCCGAGCGCCGCCATATTTAAATGTTGCTTGGTCTACAATTTTTGTGTGCTTGATAAATTCCCGTTTTGACAGTCGAATTAACCTGTCATGTTTGTTATTCCTGGGCGCGCTCTTGTGGTAAGCAACAAGCCAGAAATCAAAGAGAAACAAAATATGTGCAGATATTAGAGAGCAGAAAACAAAAGCGAAAAGCGCTGAAGTTGGTCCCCTCCTCCGCTTGTCGACTTGTCAGTGGCTGACATTTCTTTTCTTCTTTTTTGTTTCGTAGGGTTCTTGACATTGCATAAACTGTCATTTAGTTAGTACAACTTGACAGTTAGCCATTCATTCAAAGCGAGAGAAATGGCTGCGCTGTCGTGTGTAGTTGGGGGGGCTCAGCTTCGAGAGTCGAAAGTTGCAGCTGAGACAAGTGCACTTTTTTCCTCAGTCGGAAATTAAATGGACTGCCTGTCGCTGGGGGCTGGGGACGGGGACGGGTACGGGTACGGAGTGCCGCCTCCCCTTTCCCTAGGAAAAATGATATGTTCGTATGACTCACGCACCTGTCGTAAGCCATTGTCGTGATTCCCGGCGTCCCCCGCTCAAGTTAAATGGCTGCATTTTTCAGTCAAAGTGCAAAGCAAATATTTGCTAATGTTCCGCTTCGGGGGTTTAGCTCATGCATAATGCAACTTGGCCCGCCCTCCCCCTCACACCGTCCCTTGGTGACATTGATAAAATGCAACGCGTTCAACAAATTCTTGAGGCGTTCTTGCAGGGTTCAAAGTTGACATGTCAAGATTTGTTAGCTTTTCTGTGAAAACTAAGAGAAGTTTCGGAAAGAATAACAAAACCAAAAGAAGTACAATAATTGGAATAATTTTTCATTAAATGGAATGAAATGTTAAGTAAACAAGGAACTTAGGAATGAAGAAGACGCTTAAAGCTTTGTACAAAAATTATCAAGGGCGAACGCAGGGGGAAGGGCAGCTGTTGTTTATTGAGGTAAAGGTTTAACTAAGACCGTGTTGTAATGCTTGTAACAGGCTAATGTTTAATTATACTGCATTTCCACTGAAGTTAGTATCAATTGACAGTATTAACGAAAATCGTTTGTACTCATTAACATTATTTCCGGAATCACTTGCTTAAAGATACCACGAATAATCGCCAGAAATCACCTGTATTTTCTTTTATATAATATGAGCAGCTGAGTATTTATTCTGTTGTCGTCGTTTTTTGCAAACATATGGATACAAGCACTTTGCAAGAAATCATACACCGCAAGAGGTTCAAAACCAAGAAAGCTACAGAACCGCCGTTTTTTGCGCAAAGTTTCTGAAAGTTTCCCAAAAAGAGAGCCTGAAAATATGACTATGTCTTCCTCTAAATCAGCGATGGTCAGCGAGAACGAGGCCCAAAAGTGAGAGAGTATTGGTGTGCGAAAATAAAGCGCCGAAAATTTGCTTCGATCTAATTGCATCGAACTGTTGCGAACGAATGACGGATTTCTGCTGTGTGTACATGTGAATAGCGAAATGTTTTCGCCCCCCTGGGAAGAACCAAGGGCCATCGCTGCTCTAAAATACAGTGATGCATGACTTCGGCAAGCATTTGGTGTGAGTTGGGGAGTATGCTCGTGCTAGGGATTATGGCTCTGATGTACTCCAGCAAGAGGCGCACCAATATAGTGACTTCTGATTAAGCAACATTCGCGTGGATACGAGGCATGCAGTGATAGACGAATGGTTCCCCTTAGTGAGGTGTCCACCACACTTGACAAATTCAATTTATTAGTGTCAATAAATTACTATTTGTTTACAAATGTTTATAAAATGTTATGTTTCAATTTTAATGGCAGTTTAATATTAAATTAATAAGTGCTAGTATCAAAATGATACAAAATGTTTGATAGTTGTATCAATTTAATATCCTAGAATTTCATGTTAATAATCTCGAATTTTTGCACATCAGCCTGGCCGGAAAAGTACAAAAACATTGAAATTTTTAAGAATCACATAAAAATAATACCCGACGGGCTGGAAAAAATCTCAATAGATGGAAACTCTGGCACCAGATCAACTGTTATTCAGCCGCATTCTGGCATTATCCAGTCAACTTTTATCAATGCTCTTCATATCAGCCAAACACACAGAGATCACAGAGATTAGACCTTCTCTAGGTGCACAAACCGACAAATTGTAGATTTCATAATATCGGAAAATTATGTTAATGATAAATTGATCTCTCAAGAAATCGGAGTGGAGCTCTGAATTCCAAGAGCTGTGAGTATTCAAAGCCCTCGCTCAAATCATCCTTCATCGAATACGGTTGAATATTGGAAGATGTCGCTATTGATTCCATACTTACTTTACTAAAGAGCAGATTCGCAGATGTTAGCTTAACTGCGTTTAAATTACTTCAATTACATCCGGCAAACATGCTTGCGGTATGATCACTGGAAATCATAAAATTTGAGCACAGAGCATATCGGGAAACTAGAGCTGTGCGATGTTGTACAAGAAGCAGACGATTTGTTCTCAATAACCAAGATCGCTCTTTGTACTTAGATTTGTTCGACAAAAATTCCTGATGCTACAAGAATGTACTTATGAATTATTGCACCAGTCATAAAAGCAAGACATTTGATTTTTAATTACTTAATTCCATTTTAAAGTTATTATGAAAACAATAATTTCTTATTTTAAATTTTTCCCTAAATTGCGTTGCACCACTGATGTTCTTTATGTTGGTTGGTAGTTGGTTCCATAACCTAACAGTATTAAGAAACAATTGTCGCTCCGATCTGACAAGTTTATGACGTACTGCTATTAAGTTCATAGTTCTTATCGATGTGGCAAATCTATTCTTGTCATACATATATGATGGATCTTTGGTATTTATAAAATTAGTGATCTGTGTATTGTAAATGATTTAAAGTCAACACCGTACAGTTGACCAGCAAGGCGTGTAATATGGTCAGTTCGTCCTTTATAGAGCTGAAGAAAAATCGATGCATCGATGTTTTGATCAAAGCTGCTGACATAATTTCGTAGAATCGATGTTTTATCGATGTTTTAGATATCGATGTTTCTCTCTAGCTCTAGTCCTTTATCGTAAAATCTGGAGCAACGCTATAGACGCACCTTGTTTTTTCAGTGTACGCATAGAAAGAGAAGTGGTAGAAAAAAGTTACACTGAAAGAACAAGGTACGTCTTTAGTGTTGCTCCAGAGTTTATACCTATCTAGCTATATTATTAAATGTAACGTTAAGTCTTCCTCCAAAAATTTCAAGCCCACAGCACAGTGCAGGTATCAATGTCTTTGCGATTAAAAGTTTATGGGATTGAGTGACAGTCCGTTACATTTAGCCCAATCATTAGCACTTAACAAATCTCAATTACAAACATCTACACACTCAAATATTTTATTTAGAGGACGACTAAGCTACATTTGAACATCATCGGCATATATGTGGACATTACAATTAGACACCGTATCTATTGCTAGGGATCTTCCTTATACCACATCCTCGATCGAAAGAACTTTCAGCACGTAGAGAAGTTTCGCCCTTCTTGGCTTTGTTCAACCATGTCGGAACTCCATTTAAATGGTAAATGCAAAATAATAGAAATACAAACCTGAATTCAAAAACTTACCATTTGCAATATGCAATGTTTATTTACAGGACTTTGCATGCTCAGTGTTCTCATAAAAAGTGCGACAGGAAATAAGAAGTGCATTGTGGCGAAAGTTCTGAAAAAAATGCGCTGAGGATCCACGACGTTTAACTTTAATCTAGATACCTCGGCTTACCTTACCTTATTAATTTAGTTTAATAAGTTGCTTAGACTAAACTGTCGAACTACTCAACTTAAAAAATAAATATTATTTCTGAGGCATTTGAGCACATTGCTGCTTGGGCTGTGCCACCTAATGTTTAACTGTTTAAAGCAAAAATGTAGCTTCCTCTTAACGAAGAACCTCTTTCAATCTGGGTAATTTAATACCAACCAAGTCCAACTCAGCTGAAGCAGTTTTCATAGTTCATAGCAAAACCCTTACGGATCCTTTGGTGGTCGCTTCTGCAACATGCCACAAAATCAATGAGCATAAAGTATTTGCAATCGACTACAACAACAACTGGACGACACACTAGTCGTCAGTCAACCAACTGTCGTCAGCTTTGAACAGTTGGCAAATTTCGAAAGTGAAATTCGATACGCCACTTGGAGGAGCTGTCCACACACTTGTCTGCTGTTGCTGCTGTACGTTGCATGTGGGGCTTCCCGACTTGATTGCTTCCTCTGCTAATATAGTCAGTTGGGCAGTGGAAATCCAAAAAAGTTCCCTTAAAAACATGTCAATTAAATTCCCCTACGTGGACAACCATGTCACAAAAACTGAAAGAGATTTATCATATCTTGCTTGCATAACTTGCCCGCCCCCTTCCCTCCCAGGCGATCATCTTGGCTGCCTTTTGTTGTGGTTTTCCAACTGTCAACTGTCGCCTCTGTTGCTGTTCATGAAAATTGCATGCGAAAAAATATACCGGAAAAAAGAATTCAAAGGTAGGCTGGTGCGTCCGCTACAAGTCAGAAAAATGTCAAGCGATAAGCAAAAGCCGCTTACATATACCAGAAGAGCAACTGCAAAAGAATATTTGTTTGACAAGGCTTAAAATTTGTTGTCATGGGAAAAGTCGCCGTTTATGAATGTATATTTGATGTGGTCGTGAGAATGGTGTAACGACCGTAACGAATAAATATATTCAATCTTATCTTTCTTAATATTTCAACTTCAAATGCTATGCTAAAGGCTAAATTAGTTTGTTTTTTCAAAGAACTGCCAAGAGAACCATATTAATGCTTTCAATAAATTGAATACGTTGAAGCTTCTTCGGTAGCGTTTAATATCTTAGACTCTGCCCAGCATCATAATCAGCTGTTTGCTAATTAATACACAGCCGTAGTTCAGGAGTGCTTTTGGATTTGATGAATATTTGGACAAGATTCAACTTACCCATATTTGTATTGCATCCTTTTTCTAATACTAATATTAATTGTCAATTCTGGCAACTGCCTATCCATTGGAAGTCCCCAATTTCCCCCAAATTTTGTACAATTGCACTTCATTTGCCAACGACTCTTTGCAAAACTCTGCTTACATTTGCAATAATTACCAAAAATCTCCTGTCAACATTTGCCCAAATCAAACCCAACTGTTTCCAAAAGGGGAAAAAGAAATTTAATTTAAAATGCAAATAGACGCCGAGACATATGTGATGAGGAACAAGATGAAATGTTCGTTTATAACAATTCTATTAATTTTTCTCTTTTGTGGGAGCAGCGGATGAGATTTGCATATTCAATTGCTAGTCTGGGTGAGTCTGTGTGGAGTGGCAGTCAGTCAGTCAGTCAGTTAGCTGACTTGATTAGAATGAAGTGCCTGGCTGAGTCAGTTGGCTGCTGCCTATTCTAGACAATTTCAACTAATCTGAAATGGCCCTTCTGCATATGCATTACTTTGTGTGTGGCTGTCCTTTGACTTCCTGAATGGATATATATATTTCCTTAGCTTTTTTAGTGTGTGGTAAGAAGAGGCTTGAATGAAATGTCTTCTTGAGTAGATAGTTTATGAAAATTTTTTTAAGTTTTTATTTTTGAGAGTTCAGGGTTGAAATTGCATGTTCTGTGCAGCCCTTTTTGTCACATTAACTAATAAGCAATCGACAGAATTGTATGTTTATCTCCCACATATCAGTATAAGAGAGCATAGCTTATCTTACAGGTTTTAATGAACAAGTCCTTTAGGCATTTCAAGACGTCACCCTGTACATTTCCAGCACGAAACTGTTAACACATCGATTGGCTACTTCAAAGAGCGATATTAATGCTCCCAAAGTCTTAAAATATCTGATCAATTTATTTAAAAAGCCACACAAAGTGGGAAAGAAGCCATAAAGTAAGTAAGATGTAAACGTCTTCCACTCAGCGACTATTAATAATATACGCAATTACACAGAATTGGAAGTTTTGGTCAAAATCGGATGACTATATCTTATAGCTGCAATAGGAACTATCAAGAAAAGTGTTATTGTTAATCCAATCTTAACCATTTCTTTGGCGGATCAAAAAATAATATTGTTTCCGAAATATCCGTTGCAGGTACGAACCATTTATCTGCAAAACTGGGGGAGATATGGCGTTTTTTCTCAATTATGCGGGCGCCAGGGGCGTGGAACAAATTGAAATCAAACTTGATCTGCCTGCAAGTATGAAGAGTACATATATGTCCCCTTTATCTCTTCCCAACTCTAAGATCTTTTCGCTCATAACGACGGACATATCTATATCGACTCGGCTGTTGCTGCTGATCAAAAATGATTCCTTCTTCCAGTTCCAAACTTATGCACACATTTAATAAACTCTGTGCAACATTGGCACAGAGTCTTAAAAGCTAACGGTTTGTCTATATAGCTATTTCAGGACAGTACTCATTATTATAATAATAATAATTATTTCTCTGTAGGTTTCGATTTCGAAGTAATACTACCCGGACCCGAACCGAACCACGTGGAACAGAACCACCATCCCCATCGGTTGTTGCAGCATGTCAAAAAGACAACACATATTTCCACGCTCTCAAATTTATGGACATGTGATCTCGAAAGGATAAGTCAATCCCTTTCGGGAGGACATCTAAGTAGCTCAAAAAAAAATGTGGATTTTCAGAATTTTTTTTTGGCCAAATGGAAGGGCCAATCGAAATTTTGTGAATGAGGTATTATAGTGTGATGCATTTACTCGAAATGGTTTTCAATTTTTTTGGATCAAAAACAAAATGGCGGTCGTGTATCATTTCTCCGTAGACCCTATTTTTCCGTGGCCGGACACATAACTCAAGCAAATCTTAACCGATCGATCTGAAATTTTGTCAGTAAATCGGAAATACCTATATACATGAATAAAAAACACGATTTTACAGTACTTAAAACTTCAATCTCGTTTATATCGAATCCACTTTTTTCCAACTGGCCGGACACATAACTCAAGTCGGAACTACTCATGGCTATCGATCCTCGTGCATGCATGCACCATGCGATGCATGCACCATACAATTGGCCTTCTAGATCGATGTTCTTCTGTTCAATCTCCTTCCGAGCTGCTTTTAAGTCAGGGCGAGCCGTTTTTGCTCCATCGCTCAATTATTGCTCAGCTTTATTAATGCGATACTGGTCCACTTCCTGGCAAAACTTGAAACTTTTCGAGCCGATTGTCAAGTCCATGACATCAAATGTTCTCAAAATTTATATAAGGCCATCGTTAAAAACACTTGTTGCAATATTGGTAGCAATATCTAAAATTTTTTTGCCAGAACTCATCAAAGCGCTTGGTATAGTCCGCTGAGGCTTCGCCGTAGAATGGAAAATTTTGACACTTATGTGCTGTCCTCACTACAACTGCATTTTGCATTTTCGCATTTTGGGCAAAATGTACATTTTCCCCCATACAATTTTGTATGGCCACAAGAGATGCCAAAAAAGTGCATTTTGAGAAAATGTAGTCGCATTACTCGTTTGCCATTCGATTCTTCGATAATTTCTATTCGATAGTCCGCCATTTTTTGGCTAGTTGACGATGGTCATCACTATTAAGGGCGCGCCAAATGGCAAAAATTTGAAATTTGCTTAAATTAAATTAAATTGAAATTAATTTAAGCTTTTTTATGTTTACCAATAATATCAATGATAACACAATGAATTGCAGAAATTAGAAACTTCTAATGTAGTTTTAATTGGACTCAAAAGACCACAAGCCTTCTAGTTTGACCAAAACAATGGTTCGCTTGGCCACCGAAATAATTCTAACATTTACAGAGAAGAATTTGATATAGAAGAGCTTTAAACCCTTACCAACATTAGAGTTTATGTTTTTAGCAGCGAAATAAATTAAAAATGAATATCTTTGTTTCATTTGTTATTTTTGTTGCCAGCCATTTTGTAAATTGTTGAAATGCAAATGCAGAAGCAACACAATGAGGACAGGAAATTGCATTTTCAGTGATGACGATAACTTTTTTGAAAATGTGCTTCAGTGAGGAACCCATATTAGAAACTTTTTGCGGATTCAATATTTTGGTATGTTATTTTTAAGACCCTAAAGCATTATTTAAGCCAAAAAAAATTTCGATTTTCAAAAAAATTCTACTTAGATGTCCCCCCTTAAGCCGGGCTTACTCCAAAATTAGAAAGATTAAATATATATGTGTAATGAATGAATTTTATTCGGGTATTGACTAACGTTCTTAATAGCATCGTAGTCGGAACGCTATGTTCTGAACAAAAATATGTCTTCGTTTTTATCAAAACGTTCTTAGTCTCAACGATCTTAGAATCCATGAACCAAAACCTTTGGTTCAATAAGTAAAGGAACAGGTTTGAAAACCGAACCTTAGACTTTCCAGCTGTGGGCCAGCCTAGCTAGGAAGCTGAAATTTTCGACAAAGGTTGAATATGTGCGTTAACACAATTAAAAATAGAGGCAAGCTAACTTCGGCTCGACCGAAGTTTATATACCCTTGGAGCTTGATATATGCATGACAGTTTGTATGGTAGCTATACTATATAGTGGTCCGATTTCGACAAATCTTGTTAAGATTATGTAAAATCATTGAAAACTTATAAATACGAGCGTTGGGAGCGATAACATTGAAAACAAAAAAGTTTTTCTCACTAAGACTTTTTTTCAGACCTAACTTTTGTATGGCAGCTATATATAGTTGTCCGATTTCAAAAAGTTTTGGTAAAACTATGTGAAATCATTGAAAACTTATAAATACGAGCGTTGGGAGCGATAACATTGAAAACAAAAAATAGAGGCAGGCTAACTTCGGCTCGACCGAAGTTTATATACCCTTGGAGCTTGATATGTGCCTGACAGTTTGTATGGCAGCTATACTATATAGTGGTCCGATTTCAAAAAATTTTGGTGAAATGATGTAAAATCATTAAAAACTTATAAATACGGGCGTTGGGAGCGATAACATTGAAAACAAAAAAGTTTTTCTCACTAAGACTTTTTTTCAGACCTTACTTTTGTATGGCAGCTATACTATATAGTTGTCCGATTTCAAAATGGCTTGGTGAAATTATGTGAAATCACTAAAAACTTATAAATACGAGCGTTGGGAGCGATAACATTGAAAACAAAAAAGTTTTTCTCACTAAGACTTTTTTCAGACCTTACTTTTGTATGGCAGCTAACATATAGTTGTCCGATTTCAAAATGGCTTGGTGAAATTATGTGAAATCACTAAAAACTTATAAATACGAGCGTTGGGAGCGATAACATGAAAACAAAAAGTTTTCTCACTAAGACTTTTTTCAGACCTAACTTTGTATGGCAGCTATACATATAGTTGTCCGATTTCAAAATGGCTTGGTGAAATTATGTGAAATCACTAAAAACTTATAAATCGAGCGTTGGGAGCGATAACATTGAAAACAAAAAAAGTTTTTCTCACTAAAACTAGTTTTTCAACCGATCGTTCCTATGGCAGCTATATGCTATAGTCATCCGATCCGGCCGGTTCCGACAAATGTGCAGCGTATTTATACCAAAGACTTCTGCAAAGTTTGGTTACGATAGCTTTAAAACTGACGGAGAATACATGAAACAACGGCAGACGGACAACGACGACAACGACAGCGGCAACGGACAACGGACAGACGGACATGGCTATATCAACTCAGCTCGTCATGCGTCAAGATATATATACTTTATGTGGTCGGAGATGCTTCCTCTATGCGTTACAAACATCCGGACATTTTAATATACCCCTCCAAGGGTATAAAAAGGTTTTTCTCACTAAGACTTTTTTCAGACCAAACTTTTGTATGGCAGCTATACTATATAGTTGTCCGATTTCGACAAGCCTTGGTGAAATTATGTGAAATCATTAAAAACTTATAAATACGAGCGTTGGGAGCGATAGCACTAAAAACAAAAAAGTTTTTCTCATTAAAACTAGTTTTCACCCGATCGTTCCTATGGCAGCTATATGCTATAGTCATCCGATCCGGCCGGTTCCGACAAATGTGCAGCGTATTTATACCATAAGACATCGCAAAGTTTGGTTAAGATAGCTTTAAAACTGATGGAGGAGATAGCTTAGAAACAGACGGACGGACAGACGGACAGACAGACGGACGGACAGACGGTCATGGCTACATCAACTCAGCTCGTCATGCTGATCAAGAATATATATACTTTATGTGGTCGGAGATGCTTCCTTCTCTGCGTTACAAACATCTGGACAATTTTAATATACCCTCTCCAAGGGTATAAAAATGGAACAAAACTAATTTATGGGATATTGATAATCCAAATCAAAGTCGAAAAATATTTAAACTTTTTCGTTTTTTAGTTATAAAAAAAACTTGAAATCGGAGATGACCCAATTCTTGCATAGAAGTATATACAAGTACCAGTTAAGTAAAGAAAATTAATCGGGGGTGTCACAGAAATCTCTAGAGATTTTGACCTCGGTTGGTTTCGCTCGAAAAATCCGTCGGTGTCCCAGAACTTCCAGAGATTTCACTTTCTTATTTGAAAATCGAGTTGGAAGGTTTGTGTCCATGCTTATGGTAAATTTCTCTCAAATCTATAAACATGGTTGTCCTTTCATGGAAAAAAAATTTCCCATCTTCTAGTTTTGAGTTAATTTGATTTTTAAATGGAATTTTTTGATTGTGTTACATGTTTTACGATGCAGTTTTAAATTATAATTCAAATTCTACTCATATTCTTCACAAATAAAATGAAAAATTTAAAAAATTTTTTGCGCCAATCATTAAATGTAACTTGGCAACCCTGAGCGCATGTTGGTACTCAGAGAGCGTCACCATGTGTAGAGGGCGCCAACGGACGTTGAGTAGCAAGTTGATTTGTCAACATTCGGTTGGTTTTGCAAACAATTATTGAAACGCAAATTTTAATATAAAAAAATAGGGCAAGCTAACTTCAGCTCGACCGAAGTTTATATACCCTTGGAGCTTGATATTGCCTGACAGTTTGTATGGCAGCTATACTTATAGTGGTCCGATTTCGAAAAATTTTAGTGAAATGATGTAAAATCATTAAAAACTATAAATACGGGCGTTGGGGCGTAACATTGAAAACAAAAAGTTTTTCTCACTAATACTTTTTTCGACCTAACTTTGTATGGCAGCTATACTATATAGTTGTCCGATTTCAAAATGCTTTGAATTATGTGAATCACTAAAAACTTATAAATACGGCGTTGGGGCGTAACTTGAAAACAAAAAGTTTTCTCACTAAGACTTTTTCGACCTAACTTTGTATGCTATCTATATAGTTGTCCGATTTCAATGGCTTGGGAAATTATTGAAATCACTAAAAACTTATAAATACGAGCGTTGGGAGCGATAACATTGAAAACAAAAAGTTTTTCTCACTAAAACTAGTTTTTCAACCGATCGTTCCTTGGCAGCTAGCTATAGTCATCCGTCCGGCCGGTTCCGACAATGTGCAGCGTATTATACCAAAGACTTCGTGCAAAGTTTGGTTACGATAGCTTTAAAACTGACGGAGGAGATAGCTAAAACAACGGACGCAGACGGCACGGACAACGGCGACGACTGGCTATATCAACTCAGCTCGTCTGCTGATCAGAATATATACTTTATGTGGTCGGAGATGCTTCCTCTATGCGTTACAAACATCCGGACAATTTTAATATACCCTCTCCAAGGGTATAACAATTAAGAAATTTAATTCATTTGACGCAGTTTATGCAGAGAAATAATGTTGATTACATTTCCAATACCAATTATACTTATCAAAATTGTTTTAGTAGTGAATTTCGCCAAATCTCCCAACAAAACACGAGAGATTTGAAACCAACCGAAAGAGATTTCTGTGACACCGAGAATTGGTTTGGAATTAGTTCTGTGACACCGCTGAATATGTCTTGATATGTCAAATGGATTATGTGATAATGACACAACTTGTCGCTTGCAGTTCCCAGTCGATTATAACAGTAACGAGCCGTTTTACTTATATCCCTTAATCCTAATATTTGCCAGAACCACACCGAAAGCACCTAGAGCCTAAGCCAGTAAGCATTCGACTATTCAAACCCCGCAATGGCTCTTCCGATTTTCAATACAATTCTAGCCCGGATTTCAATTGTCTCCCATTCCCTAAAAGTCTCTTGGCAGTTAATTTGATTTTGATCTTAAAAGTATAATTGCTATTGTATTTGTTATTTGTTTGCCTCCAATCAAAGCTAATCCGCCCCCTCCTTCGCCCGTCTCTGCTTTGACTTTGACCAAATCAATTTCGTTTCGCCGTGTTAATCAGCATTGATTCAATTCAATTAGCGCTTTAATTGATTTGCGTTTCGGTATTTGTACTTGAGGTCCTTTTAGGACCATCCCCACAATCAAACTGCATGTGTAACGATGCGGGCCCGATTTTCTTTAATGTGTTAAACCAAATCAAACATTTTCATCTGTTAAAGTTATCTCATTTCCTCACATTATAAAACCTTAATTTGGCGCATGAAATCCATTGAAAAATCAAACCGTGAGCATTGACAGCATCGCAAATGTTCGACTGCTACTTACATTGACTAATTCCAGGCACCTGTTTCCCATCCAATTTCGTAGAAAATGCGCGATTCGCGTTGCCTGACAATTGAGAACGTAGCGAAAATTTGCTCCGCGACATGCGAGACACGCAATGCGAGGCGACATATCGTCAAATGTATCTCTGTCTCTGTGGGGCTGGCACGGGGGAAGGCTGATAATGTTTATGCTGCTGCAAATGACATTCAATTGCCACAAATCAAGATAAGACGAAGGCAAAGCCACAGCCACAGACGGCAATGAGAGCGGGAGGAAGGAGAAAGGACTTCTGTCAAGACAGACAATTTTTGCCTCTGTGCGAACACGTGCCAATTGTCGTTGGGTGTTCGCTCGGCTCTGGTTCAGTCTTTGTTCCTTTTTGCAAATCACATGCTCAGTTTATGCCACGCACACAAAAACCCATACACACTCACACCCACATAGATGAATGCTTCTTGTGCGACAACATCACATGCTGTTGCATTGTATATTGTGTAATGTTGATAACAACATAAAATAAAATTTGCTGCCAGTGCGTGAATGGGCGCAGACTCTTGGTCTGGAGTTGTACATTTTGACTTTTAAAATGTTTTCAAAATTCAACTGGATTTAAATGGTTGCTTGAGAGTGGCTAAAAGCCGATGAATGCCTCGAGACAAAATGAGAAACGTACTTAACAACTTTTTGAAAAGATTTGGAATTAGGTAAGGGGGGATCACAGGTGGGTTGGTTCAATCCTTCGTTAGTGCTAAACCCTCTAATATTAGTGGCCTTGACTAGCATAGCAACCATTCGGTTATTACTTCATCTGAGCTGATAAACTTTCAGTGGCAGCCATCACAGTGTGTCACAAAGTAATTCAAACATTTCAGAATGTTGAGAGCCGGGGAGAGTGAGTTGATGAACGAGCGGGAGCTAAGCAATTGTAACGAAATGTGAGACACGCAATGTATCCATAAACCAGTTGTTTCGTGTGAGAAAGTGAAGACTGGGCTCATTATACCACGTATAGTTGAGTTTTTGGGTTGGTTGTTGATTTAATTAAATTAAAATTACGTCCATCTACTTCTTGAGTTGTGCTTCTTGCCGCAGACCGTGCATTTCCTCTTCTTTTGAGCTGTTTGTGCTTGAAAATGCATGGGAAATGCATTTGCGGAATGTTTTCCTGCTCACGACAATTTTCTCACCTTTGTCTTCGTACCCCTGAGACTCGACTTCCACATGCTTCGTTGCCTGGGAAAGCGAGCACGAGTTTTTTGAGCGCGACTTGGGATTGCATATGGCGTTTAATGAAGCAAAATTTTCATTAAACATTTTCATAGCGGAAAAAATAATATTAAAATATTCTATGCTCATAAACGACGGCCGGCATATCGGGGGACTCGAATTCTTCACACGTTTTGCGTAAAAGCAAATTTTATGTGCAAACTTTTTTTTTAATGAAAATGCCTGGCAACCATTTTCCCATTCACACACATACACACGCACACTTTTTTATGTGCCTTTACGACTTTCATTAGAGTTTTCATGTTGTCTAGTTTATGTGCAGTCGGAGAACGAGAGGAAGAGAGCACACGGGCTATTTAACTTTTAGAGGCCTGACAAACATCTGGTCTGGCCTAGGCCATATAAATACATATGCATATATATCTATCTGTTGTGTCGTGTGTTGTTAATGGTTCTATGCGCTCAATTGGCATGGCCAATAAATATCTGAAAATGAAAAGGAAACGAACTGAACCGAAAGCCAAAAAACATTGTTCAATCGCTCGCACAAAATGAATTTGTCTATAAATAATAACAACGCCCCGCCACTCCCCTCTGACCATCGATGTCCATCCACCTCGTTTGTATAAACATTTGCAAAAATTTACACTCTTGCGGGGGAAACAAATGTTTTGTTGTAGCTATTTTGTTAGTCTTATAAATAAATAAGCGATTCGAGGCAATTGTTGGTTGTCGTTTTTACATGCATTTCATGTTCGTAAAACTTGTAATGGGTTTGAGACTCTAATTGACTTTTTCATTAACTGAAATGAAAGAGTTACAGATCGTCTCTTTTAACTAAATTTCGTAGTTAGCCATGTTCACAATTTTACTTGCTCAAAAATTTTGTAATTTAAGCCCGGTTTTCGTACAAGATTTGGACTCTTAATTACAAAACTTTTGTGGAAGTGGAATTGAAACCAGAAATATCAGGCCTGCTCTCAATTTCACTTCGGTTTTCGTGTAAACGTTTGTCCTTTGAACTCTATGTTAACGGCTACTAGATCCGCTTTCAGTAAAAGTGGAATTGCTCAAGCAGTTGAAACCGGCAGCTTAGAAAATTGAAGCCTTGATCTAGTAGCCACAGATTTTCTTTACACCTTTCATTTAAATTTGTAAGAGTAAAATGACCTGTTCAAACGTTTATACGAAAACCGAAGTGGAATTGAAAGCAGACCTGTATATATTCGATTTTGAGTAAATGTACACATCATAAGAAAAGTTTTATAAATTAATTTAATTTATGAATCTATGTCCAATTTTAGCACCCTGATAGATAATAAATTTCCCATGATCTTTCGTCTGATCCTGATCAATGGAATAGTATTATTTTTAAATTGTTTGTTTGGCTTGCAAAAGCTTCTGTGGACATTTTTACGAACCCTGCAACATCGGTTTAGGGTTTTATTAAATTGTCGCCTCAATATAAGATCAAAGTCTACGCTTGCAGTGGGACTCGAATTCACGACCTTCATGTCTGCGCCACGAGGCTTTTTACAAGTTGAAGGCGTTTCAAATGACAGGGCTCTTTACGGTTTCATAACACTACGTTCCGCTTATCGACCGTGTCGGTCAACGTTAACATGTCATGTCGTTAGTGTTCGATCTCCAGAGGACCAGAGTTCGAGTCACATCAAGGCAAGGATAAAAAAAAATTTTTATAAGCTTTTCAGAAAGAAGCATTTAGTGAACACTGATAAAACCACCACACAAGGCTTTCCTCTTTAGGTTTCATACTATTCGTCATGGATTAAATTTGTGAGAAACATTGGAGACCCTCTTACATTTTGGGAAAAATTCTTCAAATTTTGTCAGATTCTCGAATGAGGTTTAATGACCTAAAAACTTAAGTTCTTAAGCTGCCTTAAAGTTAGGATGCCTTTTGTCGCCATTTGTGGGCCAAATTGCCGTGAATTTGAGGTTATTATCGGCTGTTTTTGGCTTTGTTTTTCTTTTTTTGGTTCGGATAATTGCTTCGCTTTTTGTTGCTTGTGAGTTGCTCAAAATCATCCACAGATCAGATGAAAATATCCTTATCGTGCTCTGTGCAATCTCATTCAAAGCACATTTTAAAAATGCCAAGCGTTAGAATAATGGTATAATAGTGGATGATGCAAGACAATACCGATCTTGCATTGTTCTGTACTATTAACACGTAAAAGATCTGGGCCCTTTCTCTTATTGTTATATCTGTAGTTTCAGAGGGTGGAGAAATAAAGCATATGTTTGACACAGATCTTAAACATGATTTTCCTAAAGCGTTAACTCACTTTAAACTCAATTTAAACTCAATTTAAACTCACTCACTCGTACAAGAGTACGCAGATGACATTAAGCTCTGCTTGTCATGGAGTTCTATAATTATCTCTAGCTAAATTGCTCAATACATTGTATACATGTGTGGGTGGAGTAAAGTGTGGGAATTTGTTGTTTCAGCACGCATTACTAGAAATTACCATCCTACATTTTTACAGCTAAGTCTAGCAAACTGGGCGCATCGAAACCGTCCTGAAACCTTTGCCTTCATTACAACATTTATTATCACCCATTATCTACACAAACTCCTTGGGTAGCCGCAATATCTGTAAAGATATACAGAAGTTTGTTGCACTACGATATAAATAATTAATTATAATTATAATTTGTTGGAGAAATGGTGCACCGCGACAAATCCTGGTCTATTGTGCCCATGATATAAATAAAGAAACTAATATATTTTTAAAACAATCTCGTTTTGTTATTACTCCTTATGGCGTTTGTGTATTAGATCGCGTCTTGCTTATTTTTCTCCCCCGCGCTTGTTCTGTCTGCGCGCGACTGAGAACCTCTGTCGGATGGGCGGCTGGTGGTAAGCTTCCCGCCTGAGCACCACGCGTCACAAGCATTTGCTTAGTGGAGCTTGAGCCACTTGAATTTTCTGTGCTTTGTACATCCTTCTCCAAACAAGCACAAAAAATAAATATGAACTTGGACCATTCTCACAGAATTAATTTTGTCGGCAAATTCAACCTATTTTGCGGTTAAAATGCTCCAACCCATAATCGTGGGAAAAACTTACCGTCAGTTGTAGTAAAAGTGCCGTAACACATAACGTAATGATTACGAAAGAATCGTAGATTTCAAACAGAACTGACTTTTGAAAATGCTCCAACCAACAAAAACTCATATCACACAGCACATGTGCAAATACCACAAACAATAAAAATACCACACCGTAACTAATAACTCCTGCTTGATTTGAAAAACATCGAATTTAATCAAATTTTTACTAACTCTGGGATGACCCTGACTCAGGGCCCCTGAACACGATTTGAACGCCGTATAGGATATAGCTTGTATGTATATAATCTGCGTAAAACATACACAAATAATTTCATGCACATCGAATAAATGAGACGACTTGTAATTCTCGAACATAAATAATATAAACAGGGCAACTAAAATTTTGCGCAGCAAGAGTATTTTTTTAATGAAAACTCTTACTGATGACCCAGTAAACAAAAAATATAAATTACAACTGTAACCAACGAGGTACTATTTCCTTCAATCCGTAGCTTCGACAACAACAAAACCCATGCACAGAAATTACGACAGAGCTACTATTTGTATGGGCAGTTCTTACGAAAAATACAGTAACCAAACAAGAACCAAATACTTGTAACAATATTCGCAGTAATATTTACTGTAAGAATGGGTAGATTCAACCACCGAACATTTTTGTCTGTGTAGCTTTATAACTATAAAACTAATCCACAAAGCGCTAACATTAATGTTAACACATACACAAAAACCGAACAATATTCTTATACCAATATTTTGCTAGATATCTTAAAAAGGATGGCTATATCGAATCGGCTGTTAAGGCTGATCTAGAGTATATATGTACTTTATAATATTGAAGATGTTTCCTTCTTCCCCTATTTACTCTAAGATTAACGGGTATAAAAAGGTTGGGGTCATTTGTGAAACGCACCTTATAATCCTAACCAGATTTTCTATTTCTTCCAAGGGCCCCTGAAATAATATTAACCTTTGCCAGGGCATTATACAGTGATAGCGATGACCTCTAACTGGCCAACAGAAAACCGATGTGGCGTCCGGTTGCTTTTAGGTATTGTGAATTTCGTTTCACTATTCCCTTTTACACAATTGAGCTCCTCTCTGGTGTAGAAGCTTAAGTTAGTTGAAAACTCTGTTAGTTGAAAACTCTGTTATTTGTTTGACGATTTCTTCGCTTTTCTCCCTACTTTTTAATGGCCCCGTCATCGTTCTTTGTAATTATTATTTATGGTCAAGGGTCAGTGATCCTCTAGCTTAGTCTCAGATGTTTTGCCCAATTCAATTTAGGCGTGTGATAATTTATTCAAGTCTTACATAATGGATTTAGTTCTATTTGAAATGAAAAAATCAAGAAGTCTCAGATGGCAGTTTACAGCGTGTGGATAAATGTTGGAAATCCTCTGTTCGTGTTACCGTCTTCCTTTTTCCCATTATGCATTTAAGAGCTCATATGCATCATCAAAAGGCAGCCATAGGGCAGGCTAACAAGGTTCTAGCCTTTTTTTGTGCTCTGCCCGCGACAGCACAACAAGCTCATCAAAGGCAACAACAAGGACTAGAAAAAAAGGAGACCAGAGAAGGGCCAGATAAAAAACTAGATTTTTTTACAGAATTTGATACCCCACAAATGCAAATGAACAAAGAGGAGACAACAATAGAGCTGTTTATGCTCTTGTAAAGGGTATGCTTAGACCTGAACAAAAGTTGGAATTTCCAACTATTCTTTAATATTAGAGACACAATTTCTTTAAAAGTCTGTCAGATTTCATCTCTTGAACTGAATAAAATAATTATTTTATAAGCAAATTCTAATGCGTCTCTAAGGAGTTTAACGTCAAGTTTATTATCAAGTTATCTGTTGGGAAATTATATGACCAACAACAAAATTAATTAACGATCCATCGAGTTATTGTAAACATATATATACATACATTTATAATAGTCGGGCACAAGTTTTCTTCATTTTTCAGGGTATACAAGCTTCAGCACAGACAAAGCTGCACTGGCCCTTTGCTCCTTCGAATAATAATGAAAGACGAATGAAGTAAAAAATAAATGGAAAGTGCATAATTAATTAAATAATAAGCCTGGCAATGAATAGAGCAAATGCCTACGGCCAGTGCCGCCCAGCCCCCTCCTCATCGTTCACTTGCAGTTTAAATTTGGAATTTAAATTTTATGATCCTGTTTTGGGGCATGTTTTTTTGAATGCCGCCTCGTTATGTTTTCATGGACTGCATAAATTTCGGCAAGCTCAGACAAAAGGCAACTCATTTGTAACAGTTGTGGGAAAACTGCATGCGGCAGCATAATTAAAACCAAAACAAAACGAATTTCGACTGCAATTTTGTTCATTAGCGAAGTGCACACGTCACACACACACACACACACACACACAGAAATAAATACTTAGTCATCCCCATCCCCTATGCCAATGTGTGTATTTATGTATTCAGAAACAGAATGTAATATGCATAATTAATGCATTAAGACATCAAAGCAGGGAAAGGGAACGAAAGTGCACAAGACAAGCGACAAATGTTACTGGCCATGAATAGAGGGTGGTCAATATAGTTTAAATAAATATACCCATTTACAGTTTACATTGAAATCAACTAATTTCTATTCCCATTCAATGTGCAATGTTAATTTGCCAAATTCATAATTAAATTTGATTACAGTTTTGCCCATGCAATTAAAATGGAACATTTTATAGTCAATTCCAAATTTCATGACTGCTTTTTTGCACACTTAACAGCGTGGAGCAAACAGTTTTGAAGCGATTAAAGCAAAGCCGACAAATTTGAAATGATTAAAAGCCTTATCGGAGGCAAAACAACTGAGTAAATTTGTGGGTCCTTGGAAAAAGATTAGTTTAGTTACATTTTCTATTACACTGGTCTGGTTTTAAATTGAGAATATTCAAAATGCTGCCAATAACAACTAGTTACAAAGCGTATCTTTTGTACCATTGTGTTCCACCAAGGACACATTGAGCGGATAAACTGAAAAGTATTTTAAAGAATCTAAGCCGACAGTTCTACATGAGAAAAGTAAAGGAAACAAAACTTTAAGTTATTCCAAATGATATTTTGACTATTTCAAATTAATTTCGGTTTTTATTTCATTTTCATTGAAAACCAAATCAGTGTTTTGCTGAAGACCCCAACGATAGCGCTTAAATATAGCACACAAAATTTGAACACGTTGTGCAAACAAAGTTAGCCTTGAAAAGTAAATGTTTGCGTAAAACATTTTGGTGCTCTCACACTAGCAAATATTTGCTATTAAAAAATTTGACCAAATATTTACCTTGCGCAAATTCTCTCAGTTAGGGCTTATCCGGTTGTCTTGAATCTCGGTTTGTAAGGATAAAATACGAAATATTTTGAAATGTGATTTTCCAAAGTCTGAAAATCCGTTCCCGGAAATGCAAAATGACCGAAAAACTCTACATGTCAAAATACTATTTAGTGGGATGTGGGAAGGATGTGGATGGGAAGTGGGTAGAAAGTGTTTTGGATGTGGGTGGGAGTTCAAAGGAAAACCCAGCAGCAATGTAGTACGGAAAAGAAAAAGGAAAATTCAAAGTAGGAAAATGTATGAAAGATTTGATTTTGGGCTTTACGGGAGACACAAAATAATTAAAAATTGTATTCTAATTCGGTAAATATTTGACGCTCACGAATGAGTTCTTGCTGATTCTGATATTGGATCGATACTGTTGAATGTGCAGCGAAGCGTGACGGGTTATATGGCAGGGTTATAATACAATTCTTCGCCCAATCTGCTTAATTTATAGATTAATTAGGCCGATTTCTTTGTGCAAACTAATGTTTAATTAAAAAATTTTTTTTAAATATTACAACAGCAAAGTCACAGACACGGATAACCGCAAAAATAATTATACCCTTGGAGAGGGTATTTTAAAAATGTTCAGATGTTTGTAACGCATAGAAGGAAGCATCTCCGACCACATAAAGAATATATTTTCTTGATCAGCATGACGAGCTGCGTTGATTTAGCCATGTCCGTCTGTCCGTCGGTCCGTCTGTACGTCTGTTTCTATGCTATCTCCTCCGTCAGTTTAAAAGCTATCTCAACCAAACTTTGCACGAAGTCTTTTGGTACAAATGCGCAGTACATTTGTCGGAATCGGCCGGATCGGATGACTGTATCGTATAGCTGCCATAGAAACGATCGGTCGAAAAAGTAGTTCTTGTTCCGACAAATGTGCAGCGTATTTATACCAAAAGACTTTGCAAACGGTCAGCCGACTGCAATACTGGTCGATCTTTATAAAAATTTGAGAGATTATGGTTATTGGAAAGAAAAGAGAGCTAGAGCAACCAAATCTAGTCTGATATTTTGTTGAAAATTTCTGCCCCGCATCTAAACGTAAGTTTTAAATTCAAGTTCGATATCTTAAAAGTTGTGGGAGCCAATATCAACTCTGTTGTTGATACTGATCGAGAATATAGATACTTTATACGGTTGAAAATGTTTCCTTCTTAAAAAAGATTTTAAAATGATTTTTTGCTCATCTGTGGATACTATTTATGGTCTATTTATGAGTGGACTTACCTATTTGGGCGCTGACTTGACCCAGAATAAATGTCAGGCAGAGTAGCAGCATTACCAGCTGCTTGGTAGGGTTGCATCCAAATCCGATTAGCGACTTTGAGGACGAGGGCGCTAGACTCGTCTTGGGGCCTCCGCCTCCGCCGTCGCTGTGTTGTCGTAAGCGCCTCAGCAACATGTTGCCAGTGTTAGAAACGCCGCAATGTTGCTCACACTGTTTGTATACAGAGCTGTTATAATATTTTTGGTGGGCCAAAGCAGCAGGGGAGACTGGAGGAGTATGGACTTGGTTCGTTTGTCGGTTTTCTGTTCTTTTGTATTTCTATTTTTCTGTGGCGTCGTTGCTTTGGCATTTAGTTGATTTCTTTTGGTATGGTTACCAATTCCATTTCCCTTTGTCTTGCACTGATTTCCACTTTTTCAATTTTTTGTTTGTATTTTTTATGTTTACATCTTTGGTATTAAATTTCAATCATTGAACTTTATGCAATGGCTATGTAACAAAAAAAATATGAGACGCACCAAATGATTAATACCAAACAAAATCAGAGAGCGTTTCTATGGAAATGCTAAGGAAATTGCTTTTTTTTGTTTATGGCGTTTTTTTCGATCGGTGATTATGTTTGTTAAGTGCATTGGCATTGCTTGTTGAAAGTTTACTAAGTATTTTTTATTTGTTTTTCACATAATTTCAATTTATCCCTCTTAAGTGGAGGCAGTGAAAGATTTTGTGCTAATTTATTATCACTTGCTAAATTTTAAATATTTTATTTTTTTGTTTTGATAAATTTTTCATTAATATAATTTTGATTATAATTTTTTATTCATAAAATTATTTGATAATTGATTGCGAACTTTGGTTTCCTATAACGAAATTCTGGCATGGGCGCTTCCTTTTCAGTCGTAAAAACTTCAGTGGCACACAAAAATACATAGAAAAGAGCCCACGAAGTTCTGACCTTTGTACAGGAAACCGGGCTGCTAGAAGAATTGTAATTTCAGGAGGGGGCACAATAGATGAAATGATGAATAAATTTGGTTTCTTACACAAAACTGATTTGCTTCTCTCCTTTTTTTGCCCTGACCACAGCATGAAATATTCGAGAATTTATTGGCTTTTTAATATCTTAATTAAAAAAAGAAATAACATGTGTACGCTTTAATTAAGCATTGAGCGGCCCAAAACAAGAATTGAATAAACAAGCTAAATAAATATCACAAAAATCAAGAAGATGAAATAATTTCGCAAAGTCGAACTGACGAGATGCCGCCCACTGGAAGGCTGACGACGACTTTTGCGTGCCAGAAATTGGTCAAGTTTATACACAGCAGAAGTATATGGCCCAGTCACGTTTCCATTGGAAAAACATTTTGGCTAAGTTTTTTTTGGTTAATATTATTTTCGTATTTGTTATTTGCGCTCTGCTCCTCATCAACTTTTCTCTCTCTTAATACATATATATTTATTTATTTATGTATTTCTTCTGGCGGCTTCGTTCGTTCGCTTTTGCAAGTGCAAAAGTCAAATATTGCGCATACGCCGCGTATGGCCTTCGGGGGCTAGTCCCGAAATCAATATATAAAGTAGAAGAGGGCTTGACTGGACAAACACAAACAAACAAACTGGCAAGAAATTACAAAATATTGTGCTATGCAACTTATTTTTAGGAAATTGCTTCGGCCAACAGCCAAAACAATTTTTCGGGTCAGAGTTTTCCAGCTTCCTGCAACTTGCTTGTTTTCGGCTCCGGGAATCCAATATCAAATAAAACAAATTGTGTTTTCTTTGACGAAAGCACTCTTCATCAAACTTAAGTTGGATATTGGGAAAATATTTATATGAAAAGTTTATGTAATGCATCAAATTGGTTGACCAAGCGACCTGGAATGGGCGACACCTATTTTACATTTTTAATGTTGAGGCAAAATACGAAGAGTCGCACGTGACTGAAAGTGTCAGCTTTGAAAAGTTGTGACAAAAAAGAAGTCGGTCTTTAACATGTCATGTTGCTCTAGTGGCTTTGCACTGCTGTAGAAATCGCAATTCACAAGTCAAAACCATTCTTAACTCCGCTCCTTAAAAATTCACAAAAAAATACTCATTCCAATCCATTTTATTTTCCACTTTCTGTCCAATTAGCTCTAAGATGTATTAATTTTAAATTGCATTGCCTACTTTAGGGCAATTTGTAACTCATCTTAAAGCCATTTACTTTAAATGCCTGTCAGAGAGTCCAAAGGAGCAGCGCAATGATGTGCGAGCTAACTAACTGGCTGTCTATTTATCGGTTGCCTTCGCCCTACTGGGCGGACATCTTCTTGATTGACAGGCGCTTTCTCCTGTATTTGGCCATCATTAATCAGCTTAAACAGCTGGCGCGTGCGAAATTAAAATATGGATGGAGAAAGGTAGACCATCTACGAAATGAAGTGGCATCAAACAGCAAAAAGGAAATGAGCCAACCTTAAGCTACAGCGGAGGAAGCTAAGCAAGCCAAGGCCATCGGAACTGCTACTGAGGACCTGCTCTGCTGTTGGCTTTGAAATTTCTAGGATTTTTTGTTTTTCAATTTCTGCATTTGATTATCACAAGTGATGTTACTTTTTTGTATCTGCTTTCACTCTTTGTCAGATGATTTATTTAGCTGGCCTAAGGTTTGGTTTGTTAATCTTCTTTTGGTATCAGTTTTTTTCGGTTTTTTATTTTCTCGTTTTTTGCCACGTAATTTCCCCTTGTGTTCTGTGAGACGACACACACATGTTTGTTGCTTCATTTATTTCATTTCGCTTCCTTCTTTCGTTGGTCTTGTGGTCATTCAACTGCAAGAAAAAGAGAAATACATAAAAAATTATTAGATTTTGTGTTTTTGCTTTGGCGACTTTTTGCCCATACTTCTGTACGAGTATGAGAAGTCTACGTAAATGGCTTTTGTATGCATATGCCGGACGGGCGCGCAGTCGTGGGAAATTAGGCAGAAACATATTTAAGGCGATTTTCTTGATGAGATATCGTTTAATGGTTTTTGCTGTTTATCTCTCTGTGCCAGAGGAAAAGTCTCCTCTAATAAACACAGAGGCATCAGCAAAGTCACAAAATGTCCTTCCCTTGGTATTTAGCAAATCGTTTAAATTCAATGCCGAAAGAAAAGACACTTAAAAAGAATTCCTGAGGGCGTGGGGGTGCAGGATATGTTGTTGGTTGTTCAAAATAATGTCTTCATATTAAACATACGCATTTGCCATCAAGCGCCATTGTGAAGTGTCATTTAGCGGCTTTATATTTATTTTGTATACTCTGACAAAGGTTATAATTCAAGTGGCATAGAACTTAAAAAAGTTGTTATGTTCAAGCTAAGTCAAACTATGTCCCTCTGTCTGTTTTGCGGTTACTTGAATTACTTGTGAATTTGCCAAATCTGAAGCAAATTTGATCTGGGTACGGTATACACCTAAATAAATACATGCAACAATTTTTGGCTCTACCTCTTATGGTCTGTGTCAGTGGCGTACGCAGGTTTTGGGGGTTAGTTCTATCTCGAACAGAACCAAATTGAGTTCGAAAAAAAGGATCGACAAGGCAAAAGCCAGGATAAAATGTTGATTCCTGACGGGAATTATTGATTCAGTTTCGGATTAAGTTGATCCCAAATCGATCAATTTTTTGGTTCAGTGTAGAGTATTAAGACTTCGGCTGATCAAAAAAATAGACTTCCTCCATTCTTTTATTGGAATACTCAACATATTTTTATTGAGAAAAAAAGATTTTTATTTGGTAATAAGCTTGATTTTTATACCCCTGGAGAGGGTATATAGAAATTGTCCGGATGTTTGTAACGAACGGAAGGAAGCATCTCCGACCACATAAAGTATATATATTCTTGATCAACATGACGAGTTGAGCTGAAGTTGAGCCGATCGGTTGGTAAACTAGTTTTAGTGAGAAAAACTTTTTTGTTTTTAGTGCTATCGCTTCCAACGCTCGTATTTATAAGGTTTTTATAATATCACATAATTTCACAAAGACTTGTCGAAATCGGACAACTATATAGTATAGCTGCCATACAAAATGTCAGGCATATATCAAGCTCCAAGGATATATAAACTTCGGTCGAGCCGAAGTTAGCTTGCCTCTGTTTTTTAATTTTGATACCTTACAGCTGAGTAGTTAGTATACAAATTGAGTACATTTTGTGCTGACAACAAGACTCAAGCATTCAGTGTGCTCCACTCCTCTCAACACAAGACAAGCCAGCAATCAGTCGCTTTTATCAGTGAAATACACGAAAAAAGGAACGAAAATCAGGAGTAATCATATAAAAAACTCAACGCGAGGCAACAACTATAAAGTTGGCAATCCAACGACCAAGTAGATTGACTGAGAGCCACTCCTGGGCAGAGCCCAGAACCCTACCCAAGTGGCAGAATGCAAAAAAAAAAAGTGTTGTGTAAAGTGTTGCACATCAGGCCACAATGGCGCTAAGCCAATAAATTAAATCAAACAAGCGCGATAACCATTTCACTTTTGCCATGTCTATCCGAGTACTCAACCTATATCTTTCTCTCTCTTTTTGTTGGCCACACGCAAAACAACAAAGTTTAAATGGCGTAAACAATATAAAAAACTGAAATGCCTGAGTTTTTGCACAGCATACCAAAAAAAAAAAAACAATAAATGCATTTTGATAAAAGGGGAAAGGAGGGGAATTGGGAATCTGCAGAGTCGTAACCAAAGAGGGGGTGTTTTACTCTTCCTAATAAAAGTTAGAAAGAGCTACTTGATCCCCCTTTCACCACAATAGGAAGATCATTCTGAAACTGCAGGGGCTTTTATTGTTTCCCCAGTTTGGATGCTGAGTTATAATCTCAATATTTCTAAATCCCTCAATTTCTCGAGATAATATTCCATATCCTTTGTTGCATTCGCATGTCCTGCCCCCTTGAAAAAAACGACTGCATACGCAACTGATTGAACGAAATGTTTTAAAAGCTTTTCTGACATGTTCAGCTTATGAAATTTTGGTTTTTTAATCTCTGGTTGTTGTTTGTTTGTTCTTCGCCTTCCCACATCAATATAAAAATATTGTTAATTTTTTTGTCATCACAAGCAACGACGCCATTTTGTTGCGGCGTTTATGGCAAATTGTTTACGTTATTGTTGTTTTTGTTGATGATGTTGATGTTGATGAGGGGCTTGGGTGTACTTCAGCAGAGTTAGGTTAATTGTTGGCAAGTCAATTAAAAGTTTGAATTTATGTATTATTATACATATGGGGAGCACTTTTTATGAGGGGAGAGTGTCGCTTAAGTGAGCCTTTCCTGTTGACGGATTTAATATTTCAGCGCAGCCAAGTCAGACTCTGCGGCAGCTACAGCTAAAGTTGTGAGAAGTTCCAAGTAGCCTCAGAGTATGCTACAAAAAAATGCATAATTAAATTTAGCTGCCACTTGAAAGTTTGTTGCAGACTTTGAAATGGAGACTCTTGCCCTTTGAGTTTTTCACTTATTGAACAGCGCCCAATAACTTTCAGCCTGGGCCCAGCCTAGCAAACAATTGCCAAAAAAAAAAACAATGAAAAAAGCGCTGAGGTCACGCTAAAAGCGTTTGAAAATTTTTCCAGCCAACTCGACTCGGCCGTTATAAAATACGAAACTACTTAGCAGCGCGTTGATGAATTGTGACATTTTTATGGGTTTGTCTCTGCACGGCAGCAGCGGACGCTTCCACTTTTGGCTTAGCCATAAACAATATGGTCAGCGTGAATATCCTGGCTGTCTCTGCCTGTCTCCCTGGAAATTATGAAAGTTTTTTATCTCCTCCGACTGCTCCGTTTTTTAATGCTCAACTCACGTGTCGACGACTCGTTGAGGGCCTCCATAAACATAACTCAAGCCAAAATTTATAGTTTCATTAATTAAAAGTTGAAAGCTTGGAAAATTTGCGAAGTATTTGCGGCTGCTGCAACCAGAGAAAACGTTTTAAATTGTCATTTCCCAGGCAATTGTAGGGCGATTTAATGAAACGTTTAACATAGTTGATCAAAAATGATAATGAAGTGAAAGCCGAGCCAAAGAGAAAAGTCGTAACAAGCGTTGTGAATGCAAATAAACAGTGTTTGCTCAACAGTTTATAATAAACATTCATTAAATTGAAGGCATTAAATAAATATACGATTTATTGATTATTCCTTGAGTTGATTTCCTGGCGCCCCCTCTTCAATTAGTTTGTGCTTTGTGTGCAAGATTTTCGTTTGGTGGTTGATTCCTTCCAATTTGCTCAAACCGTTTTGCCCGAAATCGCAAAGCAAAAACATTTAACAAGTGTGCAATTGTTTTGCCACCCCCTCTCAAAAGTTGTCGACAAAGTCCCCAAGGACTTTGCCCATATTTACCCAAAGTAAATTGAAATACTTTATGTTTACCTTTGGGCCGCCCCCCTTTGACTATTATTGCTGATGATGACTAGCAAAAAGAATAGAAATATTTTACATTAATTTTCACTTTGATTAAGTATTGATTTTGAATAATGAATGAATAATGAAAACTAGAAAGCCAACCAAACCTCGTCTGTGTCAAAGTTTGTATAACCTTGCGGTAAATAGCTTTTGCTAAGAGTTTGTTTCGGAACGATACTTTAAGTCGAGAGAATCAACCGATATTGAACAAGGTTGAAAACAAAAATAGAGATTTTATATCAGCTGGCAAGAACGGTTTTGCGAATTGCTTTCCCACCATACATGCTCGCCCAGCTGTTTCCAGCACTGAACAAAACGCTCTAAGGAACAAGATACTCGGGACTCGCCATATAGATCAGCCGAGCAGTTACTGATTTTTTTTGTATTGCAACGGTTTGCTATAATCAGAGTATGCTTCTAATATCTATTACATATTTCTTAAGAGTTCAAGCCTATGAACTAATTCTGCTTTGTTATAAATGAAGACTATATCATTGTTTTATAAAGGGCATAGCAGAATAAGCATACAAAAACTGCCCCCACTCCGATCAGCACCAAAATTAAATATGTTGTTACCATCAATGAGAAACTCACTCTCCTAAATTTTGAGTTAGATACAGTAAAATTCTTTCCATCGGTATCAACTTGAGACCTGTCCTATAAACCAATCCTGAGATATCACGATTTTAAAAAACCCTTTTTTTCTATTTTTTCGTTTTTGACGATTTTTGAAATTGTTCATAAATTTAACAAACATTTTTTTGCAAAACCGCAAATCACGTTTTGGTGGAAGTGTCGAGATCTAATTTCGGTTTTTTTTTGTTTATTGAAACAAAAAATGTTTACTGTTCGATTTGAAAAAGAATGACCCAAATACCCATTTTTCAAAATCTGTGTAAGAGCGTATAATAGCAGTGTGCAGTAAAAAGAAGACTCTGTGCAAAGTTTCAGCTCGATAGCTTTAAGACTGAGAGACTAGTTTGCGTAGAAACAGACAGACGGACAGACAGACAGACGGACAGACAGACGGACGGACAAAGCTCAATCGACTCAGCTCGCCGCCCTGATCAAAACTATATATAGTTTATAGGGTCGGAAATGAATATTTCAATGCGTTGCAAACTTCTGGGCAAAATTATAATACCCTTTGCAAGGGTATAAAAACTCGTATTGACATTGTAAATAGTAAACTGTGTTTATATAAAAAACCGTGTAAATAATGTGGAGGTAAAATTCCGAAAACCGAGAAAAACAGTATGTCAAGAAAGTGTTTTGACACCGGAAAAAATCACATATTTCATTTAACTTGCGAAAAAAAAGAGCTCTCTATAAATGGTAAAATTTTGTTCTTATTTTACTTCGATTGAATTTCGTTCCTAACGGTGCTGACAAAATAGAAATTGTCTACCCATCCAAATTGGTCGAGCTGGAATACGCTGGGGCGCTTTCTGTCACAAGCAACAAGATATAGGGAACAGATAATAGCATGTCATTTCTACAAGATCGTTCAATATGATTAAACATAGTCCGAAGGTGGAAGATCCACTATTCCGTGACAAGCAGGGAAGAAAGTGAAGAATCATGCTATGCTAGGGAACGCTGTAAATTTTAAATTAAAATGTAGAAAATGACTAATTTTACCCTATACTGAAACATTCGAGTACGGTTGAAATTAAATTATTTTGAATACTATTTATATACTCTGTACCAAAGGTACATAGAGTATTATAAGTTTGTGCAAAAGTATGTAACAGGGTGAAGGAATGATAATATAAAGTATATATATTCTTGTTGATATAGCCGTGTCCGTTTGTCCATCCGTCCGTATGAACAAACAGATCTCAGAGATAGTAAGAGATAGAGGTTTGACATGTATGGGACAAATGCTTCTTATACTTGCAGGCAAATCAAGTTTATTTTCAATTTGTGCCACGCCTACTCTCGCTTCCGCAATTTGGAAAAAACGTCTTATCTCCCACAGTATTGTAGATAGATGATTTGTTCCTTGTAGAGATAGTTAGTAATTAGCAAAATGCATCGATTTGCTGAAGAAATGATGAAGATCGGATGAACGGCTCTCAAGTTAGGAGCAAAAAAATAAATCACCGTCCCCCAACCCCCCCTCCCAGCCTTTCACAACTAACACCGCACAATCTTAGAGAGGGAGAGGGAGAGAGAGAGAGAGAGAGAGAGAGAAAGATAGACTTAGAGATGAGCGCAGCACCAGCATCACTTTCAGCTTCTACTCCAGGTACAGAGTATGTTATAGTCGGGCTTTACCGACTTTCCCACTTGTTTTCTTTGTAATATAGCATCAAACCTTGAGTAAATAAGGCACCAACGGTACTATTATAAATTTAAAATGCCTATTAACAAGATTTGAAAATATGATGTTTTAAGTGAAAACCGAAGTAAGTTTGCGCAATATCGACAGCAAGACATCTGAGATATGACAGTTTTGCATTAACATAAAAATTAACCTAAAAAGTAAGATATCGATACGAAATTTTTACACAAAAAGGGACACATTACAGCGAATATTTCTGCATCATTAAGTCAAAAATCTAATTTTTTGAGTTATGCCAGTATTAAAGTAAGTTTGTTTGACTTTTGTATGTCTCAAAGCATGTCTGATTTTAAGCTGCATTCATTATGTAAAGTCCTTGCAGCGCCCGAAGTCCTCTGAGGAATGCAGCGCGTCATGTAAGGCGGCTAAGTTTTTTCATTGACGAAGTTGCTGAGTTTGCAGTAAAAGTTCAGAGTATCAATATAGACCATCAACTGGATAGATGCCTGGTAGCCAAACAAAAATATTAAACAAGCATTGGCAAACTTGTTCAAAAGTCAGTCAAAGTCAATTTGATTTTAAAATTAAATTCGTTATTTTTTTCATATTTATGACTTTTATTTAAATATTGATAAAGCTTTAAGTTATTCTCTCCCAAAATAAGTCAAAAGTTCAAAAATGCTTTAGCGTCGAATTAAACATTATACTTGGCAACCCTGGCAAGATTCTTCGATCTTCGAATATTGTGCATAGTTTTATCAGAATCGAATGTCTATAACACATGCTTCCTTGAACTTGCTATAAATACTCAAAACCTCAAAAAAGATGAACGGCAAGAGTACACTTCAGGACGGGTCAGTATTAAATCAAAGCAGAATCACCCCTGATTTGTACCTCATTCATGTTTGTCGTGAATTTATCTCGCTTCTTCCAAGCAAGATTTCCGTACTAAAAACAGTAATGAAATCAGCCATTAATTGGAGCAATTTCTACTTGTCAGATCTAAATCAGCACTAACAAATTCAGTACTAAAGGCGTAGTAGAGCTGCAGGGTATGTACACAGCGACAGAGAAAAGGCAAGCTTTCCTTCACTTTTTATTAAAAACAATTTTTTTAGGAAAGTTATTGCTATTTACGTGGCATACATTAGAGGCCAGCTTTTATGCGACTCTCCGCCTTCTCCGGCGGCCCCTCAGGCACGGGCATGTCATTCATTGAAGTTTGATTCGGCAGCCCGTAAACACCACAGAGTCATCAAGAGTCACGCACACAGCCACATGTCACAATGCTGCGTGGGAGCAGGGGTCCCTTCTCCTAACTTGGCCTTTTTGACATTTGCTGGCAAAGTTGATATTATTAATTTACAGCCTGCGTACAAGACTTGACACACACACACTCTGAGAGTATGCCACACGCACTTTCTTGGCTTTCGAATTTTATCGACAAGTTTGTCGGCATGTCACACACTCGGGGGTACCATAATCATAAAATCATTTTATTGCTCTGGCAATTTCATTATGAAGGATTTTAATGTCAATTCTTGTACTCTCGCTAGGGCAATTGTTGGGGCGGCGTTCCCAATAATTGGGCAGGAGGTCAAAAAGTTGCAGCGCACTCACAAAAACGCTTCACGCGACAATTTCCCTAATTAATTTGCAAATTCATTTCATTTGTACCCGCAATTCTCCAACGTGTGCTTAAGTCAACTTTGCGTGTGAAACAGGACCAAAGGGAGAGGAGAGGGAGAGGGGAAAAACATCAGATAAAACTCATGTGTGGTGTGACTTTTGGTGAGTTGCACATAAATTTAGATTAGAGAGCATTAGAAATAAGACCCCTTAAACCACCCGTGCCTGCATGCCGCTGGTCAATTAATCATCCGCAGATAAAAACCCGAATGAAACCAAGTCCGAATAAATAAAATAAACATATTTTCCAGAGTATGAAAAACACTGCACTTGCATATTTCTGGGGGCATTCTCTGACTACCCATCAAATTATATGCTAAAATATTTTCAATTGTCTGCCTAACCGCCGAGATGTCGCGACATGTTGTCCCCGAAATAAATCTAGCAAAAAATATTCATATGTGAGCGAGTGCAGCAGCAGTAACTGGTCGCCAGGCGGCTCTAATAAAAAAATACAATAAATAAATTGTGCTCCAGCCAAAATGGCTGCTCCCATTGTTCTCGGCAGCACACAAAAAAAATATGCTTTAAAACCATACACCAGACTACCAGACAAAGCCAAACAAAATAGTATGATGCATGGCCAGACTTTGGTTCCTCCTCTTGTTTAGTTGGCAAACAAACGCCACAACGCCTAGATGCAGACAGCACAAATTTCTGGTGCGCCAGACATTCGACAAATAATAAGCCGCAGCAGGAGCTGCAGCAACAGAAACTATTTCCCTTTCGTCAACATCATCATTATTAGGCGGGGAGCAACTGAAAATATGACACAGGCCCAAACCTCTTCTGAGCAGCCCCAAAAAAATGTTGACAGCAGCTGAGAGGCTTTTTGATACCCTAGAGATTTAATGTGCCAGTTCACGGAGCTGGACTAACACTGTCCTGTTAAAAGGCTACATAATGTGTACTTTATATTCGGAATTTTTCCGTATGGAAAATTAGAGAAATATATTAAGCAAAAACGCGCGCTAAATGGCGGTAAGACGGATCCGACAAGTATCAGAGCTTTTTTCGCAAGCATAACTCTACGGTTTATTAAGGAAGGAGAAAGGATCCATGTATAGGTTCTAAAACGTTCTACAACAACCAACCGTCTTCAATTCACATCCTTAGGGCCGTTTTCTTATGTTCCTGTTTTGGTTTAAATCGAAATCCACCTAGATTTCGCAACTAGGTGGATTTTGAGCAATCGGTTCTCTCATGTAGATTGATTTTCAATTTGGGGATTTGCGCTACGGTCCCACCGCCAGGTCTGTAAAGGCACTAAAAGCAAGTTAGCAGCCCCTTTGCACTCGCTAGTTTTTTGTTATGTCTATTGCGCGCCAATTTTGAAAAAGAAAGCAATTTTTGTTTTCGGAAACACTTGTGACTGTGATTGGAGATTAAGTAATAGGACTATAGCCAAGTTGACACAGGCAAATAATTTAAACTTTTAATATAAATTTGGACAAATTTTGATCTAAATTTGGCTATATAGGCCAAGTAAACGAACTTTTCAGCCTTGATTGATCAAACTTATTTCGTATGAAACCATAGTTAACGTTTTAAGTACAGTAAAATTATTAATCCAGGCTATTTTAATCCAACTTGGCCAAATTAGTAAACTGTGTGAGCTCGGCTTAAGCAATGACCTAGGGGAATTAGTATGCGCACCTGCCTCTTCAGCATATAATATAAAATATGAAAAAATTCACCATGAATATAACAATTCACATTTAACTGTTTTTAGCAGCAGTTGTTTTTATAATACAAATATCTTTAAGTGTGACCATATGCGCGCACTCATAAAAAAACCTAATATGAATTGTCATGTACATTGTTTTCAAATCAATGAGGATGATGTAGTAGATAGTCAGCCTTGAACGTGAGCAAACGAAACGCTCAATCACCAACTTCTTCAATGCAAGCTCTCTCTGTACTTTGTTTTCCTGTGTTTGGTTATTTTTTTGAGTTCAGTATTGATAGTAGTATGTAGTATCGACTGTATGCAATAATGCGAAACATGTGTACGTCTCCTTCGATTAGACCTATCTTAGAATGTGAATCATGTATCAGGTCTCATTCGTAAAAGAAATATATAGACCAACAGTTTCTGGCTTAAACTGGGACTGAAGATCTCATCTTCCTCCCTATGTACAAAAATTGCAACCAGAAAACCGCAACGAGCTAGCTCGTGTAAGCCTTCCTTCCAATAAATGCATACCGAGTAAACTCAACGGTAGAGGCCCGCTGAAGTCGTACAGCAAATATAAAAAAAAGAAAAATGAAAAAACACTTGTATATTTGCGGACCATAGTATGTCCGAGCTTGTGTATTCCAAAGTACAAACACTTGCGTTGACTCGTAGCCTCGGCCACAAGTCACAACGAGCATTTTTGGTAAGATCAAAGATCTGCTGCGGGCTGTAACGATTCAAAAGAGGTAGAACGTTATCGTTTGTTGTATTTGATAGCCTGTGAGGCTTGAGACGTGTCGTCAACAAGCTAGTTGATTTTTTGTTTTGAGGGAGAGTCAGTAAAATTGCTCGTCCATGACGGCTCGGTCAGCAAGCTTTTGCTATTTTTACTCGAGCAAAAAGAAAGAGCTTGGTGTAAGAGTTTGTCAAAGCAAATCGACGAGCACAAACGGGACGAGTGAATGCGCGTGTGTGATAGATAACTTAAGTGCTCGTTCTACTTACAGATTATTATTATTGGGTGAACTTCATTCACGGATCTACTAAGCAAAATAAACTTATCTGTTCCACTCCGCCGAACTAGAATTTGTTTACCTATGTATAATGTGCCTCCTTTGAGAGGCAACGTAGGTTCTTGGTTGGTCAAGAATAACCCCTATAACATTTTCTTTATTGGCGATAGGTCATCCAAGTCAATTTGCTTATTTCAGAGAGAAACCAAATTATTATGTGTTAAACAAAATTTCACATCATAGAGAGTGAGGCTCAATACTGAAGGAAGATCAATGACTATTATTGATGATTGAAATGCAATGGACCGAATGGACTACCTTTAGGGTACTCCAGAGGTATCCCGGATGCGCTGGGAATATTATTAATTCTTTGGGTTCTACAACTTTGAAAATAAGAGATCCAACTAAGAAGGTGAGTTGATAAACCGATTAAACTCAGTTTATAAAGCAGCAAGGAGTAATAAACAGACCCAAAAGCCTTACTTAATTCAGTATAATTGACGTCAGTTTGCAATTTATATAAAAAGCCTTTGATCACTACTGATGTTAGTTTTAAGAGGTTAGTGGTAGTTGATGGACGCTTTACAAAACCTTGGTAATAATAGGTTTAGAAATTAGAGACAACTTAAACGAGAAGGCCAAGCTAACTTCGTCTTTGCCGAAGTTCTTATAGTTCCTTTAGCATAGTTCCTATAGAAAGTTCCTTTGGCAGCTATAAGTTATAGTCATCCGATTTTGACAAAAACTTCCAAATCTGTGTAAAAGCGTATAAAACTAATAATTGCTGAAGCGGGAGGCGTTTACATTAAAAACAAAAAAGTTTTTCTCACAAAGACCCACTTTTCGACCGATAGTTCCTATGGCAGCTATAAGATATAGTCATCCGATCCGGTCGGTTCCGACATATTATCAGTGTGAAGTAAAAAGAAGACTCTGTGCAAAGTTTCAGCTCGATGGCTTTAACACTGAGAGAATAGTTCGCGTACAAACAGACAGACAGACGGACAAAACTCAATCGACTCAGCTCGTCGCCCTGATCAAGAATATATATAGTTTATAAGGTCGGAAATGAATATTTCTGTGCGTTGCAAACTTCTGGGCAAAATTATAATACCCTTTGCGAGGGTATAAAAATAGCCTTCTATTTCCTACCAAGAGACTTATTACCCTTTTATATCTTTTACTCGTAGAGTAAAAAAGGTATAGTAAAGTCGTGCAAATGTATGTTAGAGGCAAAAGAAATCTTTACCGACCATTTATAGTAAATATAAATATACTTGATCAGCATTAAGAGCCGAGTCAAAATAGCCATGCACGTCTCTCCGTCCGTTCGTTGATCCATTTGTAAGTATGTACGCTATCAGATCAAGTTTGTTTAAAATTTTAGCCACGCACCCATTATAAAAATATTGAACAGCTCACACAATTTGTAAGATATAGATCTCTGCTTCCAAACTCACATTTATCCACCCAACATCTATAATCTCTGAAATTTTTATCGGTGGTTAATAAATAGCGGAGTTATAAGAATATTACATTTGTCATTTTTTTGGGCTTGGGGTCTCTTAATAAAAATGTCTTGCCTACTTTTGGCGATTCTTTAAGAGCCATACTAAGTTAACAATAATGTTGGTACTTTGTTTGGCTCTAAGAAGGCTATTCAACATTTCACTCGCAGAGTAACGGGTATATCAAAGTCGGGCATAGCCGACTAAAAGATTGCATCCATAACATAAGGACATTGGACTTAAAACGATTAACCGAAAACTAATTTAGGTATATTTTTATTCAAATTTTTATTTGAAAAAATATATTAGTCACTGGAACCGATATAGAAACACTAAAAACTCGATTCGAAAATATTTCGTGAACTTGTCGAATTCCTTTTCCACACAGTACAATCCCTTTGAGGGTACCCAATTTTTTCCGTGCTCTTTTTTCATTCTTTTGTGGTGGTCTTTTTTTTTTAGGTCTGCGCCTTTGTTTATGTAGCAATTTATGACATGCAAAGCAGCAACCGAAACAAACACACCGAAAGGACCACCACCCGCAAGGACATTGAACAAGATGGAGCCATGGCCTAACCATAATGCGTTAAGCAAATATTTATGCGGCCCCATGCATATGTCACCCGGGTCATTAATATTTTTATGAGGTTTACACAAATGTTATGTGTTGGTCAAATGTTTGATGTGTTCGCCTGTTGTTTTCGTTTAATTAGTCACCCATCGCCATACACTTTGACTGCGACCAGAGCATTAATTGCTTTTTTATTCGCTTGTTTATCTTTTATCAGCCAATATGTGGCACTGTTGTCATGTACCTGTCTAGTCGAAGGACAATTGCAAAAAAAATTTAAATATAGAGAAAAGAGGCAGAGGAAGCATACGGTTATAAAAACTAATTTCTAAAATATTATATAAAAAGTGTTCTATGGATCAGATTAAACCTCGACAAAAGCCTAAGCAGAGTAGAAACTTGCTTAATTTGCTGAAATATGCTAGCCCAATTTTGTCGAAAATTGTTTTCCTGGCATTAAAAATGCGCATAGAAGGCTGCTTTTCGGATTGAAAGCATTTATTTTACACGCGAAAAGCTGCTCTTTCAGAAACCACTCTGATAAAGAAAACATTCTCAGCCATCAAAGGGCAAACAATGGATCCGCGCTTTTGAATGTTAATTCTTGGGAAAGGTGCTTAGATGTCTGGGCCATTGTGTTTATTTTGCCCGCGACACGGGCAGAAGGTGAAAAGTTTATTGTTGCCACCGAACGAAAGTCTGGCAAAAGCAAAACTATGCTGAACTCGAGTAGCTGTTTCCATGTATTTCGCCAAGTAAATGATGTGCAGTCTTTCTCGAACTTCTAACAAGTTCTCTCTGACCTTTCTCATGCGCTTGATTGATTGCACAAATGAAATAAACTAAACGATGTGATGTGGCTGGGAGGGGTCTAGCTCTACCCAATCAAAAGTGAACTCAAAAGAAGAGGAATCCTTCTCAGTAATTGTAACAAATGAAGCGAATGCAGGCATTTTTCATATGAAGTAAAGGAAAGCAGATTCCACTTGTCTGATGGGTGGAAACTTTACCTGAGTCTGTCGATCTCGTTCCTTTCCGTGTAATGAAGTCGTTGTGGAGTGGTCCAGTGCACGAGTTGATTTGCTGTTTAACTAATTTCAACAATTAAATTTGCTTAGATTCGTTTTGATTGTCATTGCAGTATGATTTACAATTTCAAATTTTATAATGTTCCGCATAATTTACATAAATAATGTAAAGCATTTGATACAGTTTTTTTTTGTGATTTTGTTTGTTGAGGATTATAAATGAAATATCATAAGTTATTTATTTATTTTTGTTTGTTATAGTTTAAATGGTTTTTACATCAATAGTTTCACATTTTATATGTAATTATAAATGCAAATTGGCATTTCTGTTATGTATTGTACTTTGTTTTGTACTTTGTTCCATTGGTTTATATTTTCATGTTAATTTTTAATTGAATTTTATATTAATTGGGTAATTTAAGCTTTGTTTATATGGAGTTTGATGTGTTTGTTAATTCAACAGTTAGATGCTGTCTTTTGGGCGCTTCCTCAAATAATTGTGTATGGAAATCTAAACCTACACTGATTTATTGTACAATTTAAAAAAGTGGAAATAATATGAAACATTCTCTCAATTTTCTAAAACTTGACAACGTAGCATCGATAGCATGATCTGCGGTTTATTGTACAGAGTTATTTTTTATATAGCCAACAAGACAGAAAGATCTTTAAAGCAAGTAAAAAGTTGAAAGATGAAATTCCTTTAAATAAATCGAATTGTTTTGATATCAAAGCTTAAGCTAATTCGACGATACGTTTTAAATATGTTCAATAGATTGAACCTGCTGAGTAGAAAATTTTTAAGCTCATGGTTTCACCCTATCTGATGCTTTTTGGTGTATTTTAAGCGTCAACAAAAACCAAAGTAAACAAATTCAAGTTTTATCTAAAGTTTTTCTTAATAACTCAAAGACCGTGTTGTATATTATCATATATTTCTTTTATTTGCTAATAGTCGGCGTTGGTTTTATTAAAGAACTATTCCAATTTTAAAAATTATGAAATACTTTTAAAAGATGACAGAAGTTGTAAAGAACTAATAATTTCGTTGTAAGTATTTGTAGTTGATGGACTTGTCGTATGAATATTTCTTTTAAAAACCTTAAGGCTCTGCCGAGCCCATTTAAAATTAAAATTAAATTGTCTGATTTTCACAATTATTAGCTTTGGGAATGCAGAACCTAATTTTTTCATATTGCCGGAACTCAAGTCCGATCTAATGTTCAAACTGATCATTGTACATGTGAGTGATACTCAATTTAATATGGTTACATTCTTTACACCAATACTTAACATTTTTTAACTACTGTCAAAAGTTGTCAAATTGAAAATGTCCTTTCATATCACTTGAAACCAATTAAAGAATATTACATTGCATTTTTCGGTGAACACATTTTAAATTCATTGATGAAATTAGTTAAATCGTCTTAAACAAAACGTTCAAAAATGCTTTTTATCGAATGAAGCCCAAAGATTCCTTTAAGTCCCTGCAAAACTTATCTGAATATTTTTACCATTTAGCTCGTCTAAGCCTATTCTTGCACGTAGATGCCATTACACGCACCTATTACCCCCCACCACACACGCACACAGTATACATAAGTGCAACGGTGCGTATAATTCGCAATTTAAATTTTCAAAATAATGCTTTGGGATATTTAAATATCTCACGCTGGAAAAAAACAACGGTTAAAACGTTGTCAAAACAAAAATAAACAGATTGCAAAATGGCGTTTTACGACTGACAACTCCCGCTACCCTCTCGGGTCGTATTACCACCACCATGAACTTCAACTGCCTCTGCCTGTGCCTCATCTACCTACTCCTCACACGTGCACTTGTTTCTCCAGCTGCAGGGCCCAGCAGCGGCACAGCCGTCATCATTGTCCGCGTCGTCGCATGTGGTCATTAAAGGAATTTCCGTTTGTGGTCATCGAACCGTAAATTAAAATGTGCACAAAATGTTGTCTTTGTGTCCATGTGGGGTGGAGGAGATCGAACAAAAATAAAATAAATGAATGGAAAGGTTTGGTTTGATTCCTGTTTTTTGTGGATGAGCACAGAAATTGGCTAGGGCAGAGGGGAACAGGTGAAAATTTAAATTTTGAATTTTGAGTATAAAGAATATTGAAATTTATTTTTTTATCCTTTCTTTAACATAATGAAAATGCAAGCAATAATGCAGATAGGATGTTCCTTTTTGACAAATTAGCAATTTGAAGGTAACTTTCGTGAATGTCATTCTAGGTTAACACTTAGGTTAAAGGTCAGATTGTGCCTAGTTATTTTTGGGGTGTTTAGCTGAACGAATATACGTGGGAAGTGAACGTGATAAAGCTCTGTATGGATTTATTACAGTTTAGTTTCTTTCGATTTTCCGAATAATTAATCAAGCGAAAGCTCCAAAATAACCAATTATATTTGTTCATGTTCCTTTTCCGCATTCCCGTAGTCAACTAGTTCTAAGGTCTATTTAAGAATGTTTAGAATGTGAAGCTATCTTGACTCTTGTGTGAGCGAGTTTTTATATTAAAAAGTGAAGTCGAAGTGAAAAGCCGTGTGTTTTTTTTTTAAACGGAAATTAATTTTGCTTACGCGCAAGCGCCTCTACCACCAAGGATCAAACCCCCCACCAGCTACACCCTACCACAGCAATATCCGCGAATCGAAATTGGACCTTTAAATTTTTAAATATGTAAAAATATGAGAATATTTTTCATTTTATCATTCAATGCTCTGACCTGAGTTCAGCCAAACTGACCTTACTATTTGAAAAAGAGTTTAGTCTAATCAAAGACACGAAAATCTAATCTATTAAAATCTAGAATTTAATGTGTACTTGCAGCATTTTGCTTTATGCTTTAGAAAATAGGCTTCAGCATATCCGAGATTCAGCACATAAAGATTCTTTCAATACATAAACGATCAATAAACTGCATTGGCGAAAAGCGGGTATGCAAACCGTTCGGAAGTGAATACTTGCTTGTTTCAGTGGTTCAATGTCAATGGTCAAGCATGATATTGAGGAACTCGCCCCATTATGCCATTTAATGCAAGCAACCACAAATTACAAGTACCGCAACTCTGCGACTCAATATACGGAGAGTCGAAAAATGATTGCACAAACTGATTGTAGTTGTTTTACCCTTTGGTTAGATTTTGGTCGTTTATATGTTCTTCTTCATTTATGGCTACCAATACAACTGAAGATATAAGATATTTTAAACAAAATCAACCACAAGAAATAGAAAGAGATCCCTGATGTGTGTAAGATACTGCTGTCTGATGCACGCACAGCCAACAACAAAGCTCTCTCACAGAGTGAACGAGAAGAGATAACACATTTAAAGTTGTTGTTGCTCTACGAGGCCAGATGCTTTTCGTGACGGGCTGTAAGCGCCGGAATCAACAAAACCTTCGCACGGAAAGGAAGAGAGTAGAATTTGTTGTTGTTCCCTATTAGGCTTATGACATTCGTGGCCCATATACGTGCTACATTTTCCTTAGCGAAAAACAACAACGAATGCGCGGGTTGCGGATTATGGCCTACTAAATTAACTATTCCCGTTATAAGTTTTTATTGCTTAACATTTTGATATACTTCGAACGACTTCATAATTTTACCGTTAGGAATTTATATATTAAAATTTAGATGTGTGTTGTTGATGTGTATTGATGTGTATAGTGAAGTGAAAAAGAGTTTAGTAGTGATGATCGATTTATCTTTTCAAGATGCACGTATCCTTACACTGCCTATTAAACTCACAAGCCAATTTTGTTCAATGGCAAATATGGACTAACTTTGTGTCGACTGAGAGAAACAGAGATGAAATAATTTTGCATATTCACTTTTTAAAAATATCAATATTTTTATTTCATTTGGCAAGAGAATTATATCTTTCTGACCCAAAACAATTAAAAAATATTGATTTGGTATTTTTAGTATATGGTTTGATAACAAGTGTGTTCGCCTGGCAGGTACATATGTTGGTTTGGGTGAATCGAAATAAGTTCCGGTTGCACTGAAATTTGATCCATAATAAATAACACAGGCCAACAAAATGACCACTTTTGTGAGGTCCAGCCCAATTTGTATTAAATTCTGATCCAGTTTTGTGCACTGATTCCAAAACTGGTCTCGGTTTTTCTCCATCAGCTCTTGTTTTCAAGATATCGCGGAAAAACCATTTTGAGGTATTTTTGGCTTTAAAAAAATTATGGAGGTTACACCGAGCAACAATATCTGTATTTATGAGCTCTATGCGACTGTATACATATTAAGGTCGCCCAAAAAAATCAATGGAGCATTATCAGCAAACCCAAAAGCGCCTAAATTGGCCTTTGAAGAGAAATATTCATCAAATTATAGCAAATTTTTCAAACTTAATCGCCGTGTACCAGCCATTTGGGGTGCTTGCATTTTAATGAAAACCACTTTAGCATGTAGGCCAATGGTTCTTCTAATTTCACAAATTTTGTTGCATTTAAATCTTCTCGATAGACAAAGTTATAAGCGGTTTATCCCGAAAAAATGAATTAAAATTTATGGCAGGATAACTAGATTGATACACAAAATCTGTATAGGAAATGTAAAAAGACTACTTGATCTAACATTGTCCTTACATTATTTGTCAGGCAAATGTACAATAACATTCAATCAGTACTAGATTCAAACAATTTTCCCCAAATCCATATTTGCTTAACCAGCGAAAATAATAATAAAATTAAATGAATTGGGCTACAACTGAGCCAAATGTGTTCCATTTCATTTTCCAATAACTTGCTTTTTATTTATTGCCAAAAAAACATCTGCATAAGAACTGCATATTGTGTTTTTTTGTATTTGGTTGCACAATTCATTAAAAAAATACAAAATTAAAAGTGTGTGACTGCTTGGGGTGTTGAAAAAGTTCTTTTGAAAAATGATGTATTGATGGTTCGCAGCTTTCCGGGAGTCACCGTTATGTCAAGGGCAAACGTAAAACGAACGAGAGCGTAAGTTAAAGTCTGCTCTAACCGACTTCGATATACCCGTTACTCATGAAAAAACATGTTTAACAGTGTTCCAGTGTTTCTTATGGTGAACATCTAAAAAGTATGCAACACTTTTTTAACTCGGCTATTTTTCACTTTTTTGCTCATAGCTTGAGAACCGTTCATCCGATCTTTATCATTTCTTTGGCAAATCGATTCATTTTGCTAATTACTAACTAGAAGGTACGAATCGTTTATCTTCAAAACTGTAGGAGATATAACGTTTTTTCAAAATTGCGGGGGCGGGAGGGGGCGTGGCCAAAATTTGAAACAAACTTGATCTGCGTGCATTTTCCCATACATGTCAAACCTCTATCTCTTACCATCTCGGAGATCTAGGTGTTCATTCAGACAGACGGACGGACGGACAGACGGGCATATCTATATCGACTCGGCTATTGACGCTGATCAAGAATATATATACTTTATATGGTCGGAAATGATTCCTTCTGCCTGTTACATACATTTGCACGACTTTAGTATACCCTTTTTACTCTACGAGTAACGGGTATAAAAATTGGTTAGTTTAAATGCCTTAATGTCCCAAAGCAGAATCATGAAAAAATTTTTTGTAAATTTTTTTTTCTTTTGCAGTCTACTGTAGAAAAAATAGTAGAAAATAGGGCGACGCTACAATTGAAAAAAAAAATAACCTTTATTTGTGTCTTTCCATGAAAATTCGTCAAGTGACGTGACAGATTCACAAAGTTATTCGCTTGCGAAATGGAACGAGTTTTTGCACTACCTTGCATGAATGAGCATTCCTCCAAATTATAAGAATGGTCAATTTCCTCGACATATACATTCGTTTTACAGATAGAGTCTTTACTACAATCTCTTTCCGCCAGGCATTTGTTGAAACTTGTAAAATCATAATAGTCACAAGGGGCTTAATCCGTAGATTATAGTGAGTGCGGAACATATTTGGCTCAGTTGTAGCCCAATTCATTTAATTTTAATGTTATTCTCGCAGGTTAAGCAAATATGGATTTGGGGAAAATTGTTTGAATCTAGTACTGATTGAATGTTATTGTACATTTGCCTGACAAATAATGTAAGGACAATGTTAGATCAAGTAGTCTTTTTACATTTCCTATACAGATTTTGTGTATCAATCTAGTTATCCAGCCATAAATTTTAATTCATTTTTTCGGGATAAACCGCTTATAACTTTGTCTATCGAGAAGATTTAAATGCAACAAAATTTGTGAAATTAGAAGAACCATTGGCCTACATGCTAAAGTGGTTTTCATTAAAATGCAAGCACCCCAAATGGCTGGTACACGGCGATTAAGTTTGAAAAATTTGCTATAATTTGATGAATATTTCTCTTCAAAGGCCAATTTAGGCGCTTTTGGGTTTGCTGATAATGCTCCATTGATTTTTTTGGGCGACCTTAATATGTATACTGTCGCATAGAGCTCATAAATACAGATATTGTTGCTCGGTGTAACCTCCAGAATTTTTTTAAAGCCAAAAATACCTCAAAATGGTTTTTCCGTGATATCTTGAAAACAAGAGCTGATGGAGAAAAACCGAGACCAGTTTTGGAATCAGTGCACAAAACTGGATCAGAATTTGTCATCAATAAGGCTGGACCAAAATGGCTGTTGGCCAGTGTAATACAATTGGACCTAAGTTGTTTTTGCATATCTCGCATATTTTGCATGTTCTTTATTCATGAATTTTACATGAATTTTTATCAAAGCAAGCTACCAATATAAATATTTACATTAATATTTTTGAAATCGCTCACCGTTGTGCACAATATAACTTATATTATAAAAGGAAATGTTAAATATTGAACACTCAAGTGATGAAAAATTAAGGTAACTTAAATATTGCGGGAGATGCCAGAGCAATTGGAATTGTACAGGAGCTTCTTCAAGACAACTCACTCTCATCCATCAAAAATTACTTTAAAGCCTTGCCAAAAATATATCAAAAGCTTGAGAACTCATCGGATTCACTTCAGAATGAAATGGAATTACTGAATAATACCTATTCGGTATTGAATACGACTTCAAATGGAATGGGAATCGAGTTGCGCACTAAGTTGGAACATGTTTTGACAAAGAGCCCAGATTTAAAAACTATTAAAAAGGTCAACCAAACAATTTAATTAACAACGTTGAGAGAATTTTTTTGGCATTAAAAATGCTTCTGACAGACAAGCCCCATGGCTTAACAGTGAAAAACCTAGAAAAGATTGTGGTAACATATTGTAAACATAATTACAATTAACATTAAAGTCAATAAATATTATTCACACTTTAGCTCAGTGTTTCACTTAAATTCGCATTGCGGGAGATGTCGTGGACTTGTATTGAACGCAATAGTGTCTTTCTGCATTCATCCAAACAATTATATTGATATAATGAAAAGTATAGTTTCTGAATATAGTACCGTATAACAACGACGAATTTTATGTAGTAGTAGTAGAAATTTTATTTCAGAAGTTGGTTAACATATTTTTCGGCATATTTTTGCTTAACAAAAATCATTTTAGTTATTATATGATTTTTGGCGGGTTTTGAAAATTAGAAATTTTTGTGCATATATTTCATATATTTCACCAAATCCTGCAAACACTAAAACCTTTTCCAAAATCTAGACACACCTACAATGGCACTTTTCACACTCTGAAAAACAAACATATTGGAATTTAATAATTTAAATAAATTATTTAATAAATATTTTCATTCGGAATTGAGCTTTTTGGTTCAGTCGTCTATTGGGGGAACGATTCAAATTTGTATTTTTGTGTGGAAATTTTTAAATTTCGGAAGGATAAAATAAACAGGGTATAAGTTTTTGCCAGCTAAAAGACTTTAGTTCTTTAACTAATCGTACTACTTCATGTCGGGTCTTAAAGTCTGAGCCTTAAGGTTCAGACTTAGCCTACTATTTTGAAACTTTCTCGAATTTTTTACACTTGTTTGAGCTATTAAAGTCATGCTTATGTTTGCCTACAAAATTCTGCAGGAAGTCATATCCATTTGGTATTAAATGGCAGAAATTGTTTTTGTTTTTTAGTTTTCTAGTTCTTGTTGTGAAGACTCTCTTGCAATTTTCATTAAGCAAAAAGTCACATAACAATTTTCCATAGATTTATCTAAGCTACTTGCTATATGTACTCTCGTTGCATATACACATGTATATATATGTATAAACGGAACATGTATTGCCAGGCATGACACATTTTTTGCCTGAATTATACGCGAAATACGTACAAAAAATCGTGTTGCGTGCTATTTTTATAAATAAATAAACGGCTATGATATAATTTTGCCTGGCCCGACATTTGCTTAGCCGGCGATTTATATATGTGTGTTCATCTGTATATATAAACTCGATGATATATATCAGCATTTTCGTTTTCGTTTTTAGATTTTGCTCAGTTTTATTTTTTCAAATATTTCAGTTCGATGACAACATTTTTATGTTATTTTATTTTGTGTCGTTGATTTACTTTCGGCTATGACATAAATTTATGTTTTAAACCGTTTCATATGTAGCACACACATAATATTTATCAGTTATTTAGCTGAGTTATGACCAGCGAATATTTGTTGTAAGGTCAGTTGAAATATCTTTTTTTCCCAACGCACCGGAAGATGTGTTCAAGGCCAATTTGATGTATTTTGGCTTGAAATATATTAGTAGTAGACTTTTATTTTTGTTGCATTTCATTTCACTTTTACTTTACTCTTTATTTTATTCTATTCTCCTTTATTATTCAGCAAATTTCCTTTCACATTTCTCTTTATTTTGTGGCTTACTTCACGCTTATCCTTTTCGATCCTTTTTAATCCAATTTTTTAAAATTATTGTGATGTTTTATTCACACGCGTAGTCGAGTCGTTATTTATTTCTTTTGTATTCTTGGTCGTTGCACACCGACGCGCTTTTTGGGGGTACTCAACGCACGACGTTCAAAATAAAACTGAAATCCACTTGATGGCTAAAAGGCAGCCAAAGCCAAAGAGCCAAAGGCAGCAGCAACGGCTCTCTGGCTGCGTCTCTGCCGTTTGCCAGAGACAGCTGCGATGCCGGGCCAAAAGCCACCCCTAAAAAAGTAACTCCCGCGCGCTGTCTTACCCAGCTGTTGGCGCTTCTGTTGTTGCTGTTCTTGGTCAAGTGGCGGCAGCAGCGGAGCGAGCCACATGTTTCTCATCTTTTGTAGAGTTTTCCGTGGCGTTTGTTACCATTAATTTGACTTTGGCATCTGCGGCCGCCGCCTAATTAGATTTACTTGATCTGACGTTTGTTTTGCGCTCGTATTTTCCCATGGAATATGTTTGCTGTTTTAGTCTCAATTTGAATTCAGAAATGGAAATATGAACAAATCTGCTAATTGGTGGCATTCAAAGCGAACTATTTATAACTATCTTGCGCAATAACAAAAAAATATTTGGACTAAATTTTATTTCTTAAGTTGCAAAATCTTTTTTAATTGAGATGGCTTACCAATGGCATATTTTTTTTTAAATGTGCTTTACTCATATTCCTCTTTGGCGGAAGCTTAATGTTACAAGTGCAAGCCGAATATGTTTTAAAAAACAATATTTTAGGTAATTAAAGATTTAATTACCATTTCAATTACAATTATTTACAAATTAAAAACTGCAACTACAATTTCAATTGTTTCAATACTTATACTAAAAAATTTAACACAAAGTCTTAAGCTAAGAAAAAATCCCTGATGTGTCATTTGACACAATACAAAAAAAAAATAGAGGCAAGCTAACTCGACCGAAGTTTACATACCCTTGGAGCATGATATATGCCTGCCAGTTTGTTATATGGCACCACAATTTTGACAAAATTTTTAAAACAAGAAAGTTTTTCTCACTGGAACAACTTTTTCGACCGATCGTTCCTATGGCAGCTATGCGCTATAGTAGTCCGACTTAGATCAAACTTGGCAGAATTGTGTGGTAGCTTATAATATTGACCATTAACAAGTTTGGGAGCGATAACATTGAAAACCATAGAAAACTAATAAATACGAGGTTTGGGGACGATTGCGTCGAAGACAAAAAAAATTTTCCCAATAATCTATCTATACTATATAGTCATCCGATCCGGCTGATTTATACCAAAAGACGTCGTGCAAAGTTTGGTTAAGATAGGTTTAAAACTGACGGAGGAGATAGCATAGAAACAGACGGACATGGCTATATCAACTAAGCTCGTCATGCTGATCAAGTATATATATACTTTACGTGGTCGGAGATGCTTCCTTCTTTGCGTTACAAACATCTGAACAATTTCAATATATCCTCTCCAAGGGTATAAAAATTATTTTGATATATTTGTAAGCTAATTGTTATTTACTATATAGGATATTACAAGAGTTACTAATTTAAAAGATAAGAAAGGGAAAAAATGAAAGTGGGCTTATGGGCAACTTATAGAAAGTGGGCTATAGGGGCTTAAGCCCCACCTACAATATCTAATAATTGTAGAATATATTTTTGGTGTGTATTTTAGTTAGTTTGTGGCCGACAAAAAGGGAGGTTTTCTGAAGGCATTCTCTTGCATAGTTAGGTGGATGTGTGTGGCCCAGCGGTTAGTGTGCTGGACTGCTGGACGGGAGGTCGTGGGTTCGATCCCGCCTCTGAACATCTAATAATAAAAGTTTTTTCTTTCTTTAAAAAAATAGCTTTTGCACATTCGGTCACCTTCACCAGCTATTGGCGCCAGCTGTGAAGTGACTAGCCGTGAAAAAGCAAATTCTCAAACTTTGCTGTTCGGATCCGGCGTTAAACTGTACATGTATCCCTTTTTCTTGTGCGAAAAATTTAAAAGCACACTCGCCAAGAAATTGAGAGAAGCTTGGGTTGGCCCCTTTGTACCTGTATAGCCAATTTTACATTCTCTTGGATATTACTAGTATTTTTGATATTTCTAATATCCAAGGGAATCGATGTTTCGACAACCCTAATCAGCAGTGAAAAGTATTTACAAACAAACACCGTTGGAATATGGGTTGAAATATTAGGACCGATCGTTGAAAATTCGGTGGAATATTTAATAATTTGATTAACCACTGTTCTTTACGAGGCAACAGTTTGCAGGAAGATTAATTCTAACCGTACCTATCAGCTCTGCACCTTGCGTCACTGAACGAACAGTTGTCGCTTGATGAGAATGGTTGTTGTATGCACGAAAAACATGAATGCCTGCTCACATTGGCCGAGAATTAGAAAAGTTTAAAAATTATAGATAGCGAGACATCATCAAAAGCGGCACATCTCATGAGTGCGATTGGGAAAACAGAGTTTCTGATCTGTTTGCATGTTTTTACTGCCGTCAATGCTGCATTTTTGACACTCGTGTCAGATATCATCAGCCTCTGCTCACGTCGCCCATGTAATTGAATTGTTACTTCAAACCAGAAATAATTATCATCTTTCGATGTAATTTTTGAAAAAAATCAAAAAAGTTGCAGACGAAATGTCACTTGAGTTGAAAATAACTCGATTATATGGTCGTCAGAAAAAGCAACAGCTTACGCACGAGCATACTACGCTTTATACTACCAACCCCCCCCCCCCCCCCCCCCCCCACGTTAAATATTTTTATGCAAAATACTATACTAAGAATGAAACATCTAAAAATAAATTAGTAAATATTTAAATATTTATTATACCGCCGTTCTAAACAACAATTTTGTAAAAAATGTCATCGATGGGCGCGAACTATAAAGAATTATTATACAACAAAGTCGAGGAGGTCATCCACGGGTTCCTTTTTAAGGAAGTTTTTAAATTTCAAGGTTTTCTACCAAGAATATGTGAATTCTATTAGTCAATTGTAAAAAAAAATCAAAAAACGTTAAAACTTAACCACGTAGCTTAAATCCAATAGCATTTCCAAATTTATAAAACTAACCAAAATAATGTACAAACATGGTCTTTGTGACTTGTACTACGTTTTTTGATGTAAAATATGTTTTACAAAATTTGAAAATATGCCCTACACATCCTGCGAAGTTTTTCAATGTTTATTGTTTGAGCAGTTTGTAGATACTCACTTAAAAATTCTTCTTCACTCTCGACTTAAAAAAAATCGCTTGCGGCTCCATTTATTTTTCTAGTTTTACCTTCAAACTAGGGACTAAGACCCTAAAAAAAGGAACTCTTGGGAGCTTTTAAAGAAGACGTATCAATATATTTTTGATTGAAAGTAACAAAGAAGTGAAGTATGTGTGAAAATATCTGTTCTATTAGGAGCAAGTATAAGTAACAACTGTTTTTTCTTCTTTTTTATTCTTTTTTTAAGAAAAAAAAAATGCAGACTCCCTGAAGAAGACGTTATAAACGTCGAAACGCATAGGAGAAAAATTGAAATAAAATAATCAGGCCGTTTCCGTTTCCAAATCCGATTAATCGGAATTGGTAAGAGTTGTGATTTCTAAGAAACGATTAAAAAATTCGATCCAATCTTTTTGCCATCCAGAGGACCGAATGAAGGTAATTGGGATTTGGAAGTTAAACGTTGATTAAGACAGTCGGTTATTGGAACCGAGCACATTTAACAATTCCGATTCCGCATAATTTAATAAAAATCGAAATCGGAAATAAGCCTGAATGTTTTTATTTTCACGAACCACGGCGGCCCACAGTGGTCGATTCTGCCAATCTGGCAGGCAATAAATGCAAATTTTAAGGCTCAAATCTTGCAGATGTTTTTAATTTTCCTGGAAACTAACATCCCGTCAATATTTATTCCGATTTTTATATTTTTTTTTATCCGATAGTCACGACGTCGTGAGCGTGCAAAACTTCATATACTTTTTTTAGCATACCTAAATACATTTTCGCGCCTTTTCAAGGCTTTTTGTTTTGGTCTGAGAAAAATAAAGTTTTGCGATAAGATGTGAAGTAAGACTTGAATTTGACAAGAATTGGTATGTATTTAATAAAAAAAATTTGTGTTTGTCCTGTTCTTGTATGTGTTAGTGGCAAATCGAGGTCGAACTTCACATTTCATTTGGAGTACGCTACTAACACACCGCGACTTTCGTAGAGTAGAACTTTTGAAATTGGCCCGTATTGGTCTTCCCTCTTGATGTGTTTATTAAAATTGTCAATTGTGAATCGTCCAAAGTCAAACTGAACTGCAACTATCCGCAAATTATCAGTTTATTACATTTTATAGGCAAAATGTCACTCTTGAGAAGCACTCCCTTCTCTTGGTTGAACCACAACCGAAAAAATTATCCTAGGAATACAATAGATGATTTATTGCATGCTCTATTACTGTTGTCATACCCTCTAAAATCGTCAATATCAAAAAGTACTTCATAGTGCTCGAAAATTTCATTTAACTCGATAAAGAGGCCATATTACTTCAAGAAAATGTCTTAGATTTGAGGAACTCAGAAGTTGAATAACATTTATTTTTATACACTTGAAAAGTGTATTATAATTTTGCCCAGAAGTTTGCAACGCATAGAAGGAATCATCTCCGACCACATAAAGTATATATAGTCTTGTTCAGCGTGACGAGCTGAGTCGATTAAGCTTAGTCCGTCCGTCTGTCCGTCCGTCCGTCCGTCCGTCTGTCTGTTTCTACGCGAACTAGTCCCTCAGTTTTGAAGCTAGCGAGCTGAAATTTTGCACAGAGTCTTCTTTTGTTTGCACGCTGCTAATATGTCGGAACCGACCGGATCGGATGACTACTTCTTGTAGCTGCCATACAAATGATCAGTCGAAAAATGTGTTTTAATGAGAAAACTGTTTTTTTCTTAATATTACCGCTCTCAAACACGGTCATGGGTAATATTAAATGTTTTTAAGCTGATCTGCGAAGTTTGGTCGAAGTCGCTAACCGTTGAGACAAGCGATTTCAAGTGTATAAAAACTTCGGCACGGACGAAGTAAGCCTTGCCTTTTAATACTGTTCTTGCTTAAGGGTACTGTATACCTTCAGAAAAATTTTTTCTTACTAAAATATGAGTTCTTCTTATCATTATTTCAGTGTAAATAATTTATGACCCAATTTTTAAATTTTTAAAATTAAAAAAAAAAAAACATTTAATAAAATTTTTAAAATTAACATTAAAATTAAAATGAAAAAAAATTTTTTTTTGTTTATTAATTTCTTTTCTTTATACACAAATTTTTAAAAATTATTCCAAAAATATTACTTAATTATTTTGTATGTTATTAATTATTGCCTGTCAGATTGGCACAATCACTACATAAACACTACATAAACACTACATAAACCACGTGAATCCGTTGAGTCCTGAGTTTTTCAAATAAATGAATGCTTTTAGACCAGAGAACATTGCAAACTAAATTTGGATAATTAGGTCAGGTGTCCAAATTAGGTAATCTTATCAAAAATCCACACACGAGAAGGGTATGTGTTCTTAAGTTGCCAGCTTTTTGCACTGAATAGGAAAAGCTTTCAGCTTTTTTGGGAGTCTCTTTTTTCCACCATTCTGAACCATTCTTAAAATTTTCTTATAATAAAAGATATGTGTTTTTCAATATAATGCACTAGCAGTTTTTAAGGATATGATCCAAGACATATTATAATGTAAATACAACTTCTTAAAATATATTTCGTCCAAAGTTGGTAAAAAAAAAACACAAACAGCAAAGGCCCCATATTCACTTTCGCGAAAGTATTGCGATTTGGAGACCAAATCTGATCGAAAACGTGGTTTCAAATCGTACAACTCTAGCGAAGTTAAAGTGGGAGCATGGCTGACCACTATTTTTGTTATTTTACTTAGATTTAACCCTATTATAAGAAATTTTGGTATGAAAAATATAAAAAGTTTTCAAAACTATAAAAACAAATTTGCATTCTAAAATCAATATAAAAACTTAAGAATAAAAGTTCACCAAAATATTAATACAATTTCCCCTTCACAGTTTCTGTTCGCTTGTTTTTTTATTATTTCTCAGTTACATGAAAAAACCTAAAAATTTATTTGGCTATAAAACACATTCGATCCGTGTGGGCAGAGTAACATATGACCTTCGTTCAGTATTATAATTACCACAAACGATTTCAAGTTCAAAACAAACATTAAATCCAATTTCCTCTGGCTAATGTCGCCCCCAAATCTTATTTTCTACATCAAAAACGAGGAGCAGACATTTGGGTCAAAACGACGTCGCACCGCACAGCCAAAAAAAAAATATACTCTCCAGCATTTTCAGACTAGAAATGAATTTCGAATACTTTTGAAAATTTTACACTGGGCATTTTGTGTGTATTTTTGGTTCCGTTTGACAGAGTGAAAAATTCGCTAGGACAAACAAACTGAGGAACTGGCTGCCAGCCAAAACAAACGCAAACCAAAGCAACGAAAGCTCTCCAACACAAAGTAAAAGTCTCCACGGAATGAGAGCAGTGGCAGCAGCAGCAGAGCAGCAGCGACTGCGTTGCTGAGAGCCGCCAAGCAGTGCGAGTGCTCTGCCAGCGTCGCCCAAGCGAAAGAGCGTAGCAAAACAAACGCAGCAATAACGTCTTCTTGTATTACAAGGCAAGGGCGACGGCACGACACCTGTGCGCCTTCTCTTAGTTAGGAAAGGGCGCTCTACATATGTCTGTATGTGTGTGTGTGTGTATGCACATTGACTCTTTTATTAATGAGGCATAAGGCTGCCTGAGAGACGCCGCCGCACGCGCCCGCTCTTCCACATAAGGCAGGTGGCTGCTGGACAGGTAGCCGCTGCGCTGTTCCCTGTTCCCTACTGGTAATTGAGTGTGTGGCTGCTTGGTTGATTATTTATGTGTTTTCATATTATGCCATCGCTTGGCTCTCAGTGTTTTTTGTAGTTGTTAATCCGACGGTTAGTTTGGGGCTTGTCCACGCAAAGCAGCTGTCATCCCCTTGGAGAGGTTTCATTGAATTGCGGGGGAGGAAAACCAGCTGATTTTCACAACATTGTGTTAAGCTAGATTTTAAATTGTTAAGGGAGGTCCTTAGGAGGAGCTTCAGTTGACAGGTATAGCTATCTACTGGCTTATTTCGATTTGTCTGAGGCAATTTTTGGCAAAAGGCTCAAAATTCGTAGTGGACCGTTGATTTGTGGATTTCGAGAAACTGGTGTACAGTGTACACTGTACACCAAGGAAAAAATTGATATGAAAGGGCAAAACAAAATATAACTGTTCCAAAGCGGGATTGAACCCATACAAACGGTTGCCGCACTTGGTGTTTTTGCACCAATTCTGGTGTGTTAAAATTTGATCTTTTTCGCTCTTTTTGGTTATAATTGGTTAAGCGAAAAAATTTGTAACATTTTTCACCACCTAATTAAGATCTGGATATTTTTCGCTGTCAATACTAAAAACTATTGGAAACAAGCCAATAAAGTTATTACTAATACTATATTTAAGGCATTGTTTTAAGCCGGTGGCGGCTGTGAAAATTTTGGTAGTGAGTTAAAGCGTTAGAATAATTTGTGAAAAAATGGGCAAGTAAAATAGAGTTGACAAACCAGCACAACATGCAATATGTGTTGATTATACATTTAGGTTTCTTAAAAAAGTTCCACTTGCAATAAGTCCTCTTACGCAGCCGCCCAGACCACAAACACTAGTTCACATGTGGAAATCAAAACATGAGTGCGAAAAAAGCATTTTATAGCGACAGTCGAATAATTTTATTATACTCTGTACCGAAGGTACATAGAGTATAATAAGTTTGTGGAAAAGTATGTAACAGGGAGAAGAAATCATTTCCGACTACATAAAGTATATATATTCTTGATCAGCATCAACAGCCGAGTCTATATAGCCATGTCCGTCTGCCCGTCCGTCCGTCTGTCTGTCCGTCCGTATGAACAAACAGATCTCAGAGATGGTAAGAGATAAAGGTTTGACATGTATGGGACAAATGCTTCCTATACTTGCAGGCAGATCAAGTTTATTTTCAATTTTTGCCACGTTCCCTCCCGCCCCCGCAATTTAGGAAAAACGGTATATTTCCTACAGTTTTGAAGATAGACGATTCGTACCTTGTAGAGATAGTTAGTGTTTCACTTTTTATACCCGTTACTCGTAGAGTAAAAAGGGTATACTCAAGTCGTGCAAATGTATGTAACGGGCAGAAGGAATCATTTCCGACCATATAAAGTATATATATTCTTGATCAGCATCAACAGCCGAGTCGATATAGACATGTCCGTCCGTCTAGCTGTGTGAACACTTAGATCTCAGAGATGGTAAGAGATAAAGGTTTGACATGTATGGGACAAATGCTTCCTATACTTGCAGGCAGATCAATTTTATTTTCAATTTTTGCCACGTTCCCTCCCGCCCCCGCAATTTAGAAAAAACGGTATATTTCCTACAGTTTTGAAGATAGACGATTCGTACCTTGTAGATTTTCTTGATCAGCATCAACAGCCGAGTCGATATAGCCATGTCCGTCTGTCCGTCTGTCTGTCCGTCAAAAATTTTTATCCACCATGGGCCTATGATTTAAATTTTTGCTTAACTGTGCACAGGAATACTACAATAAACGCAAGAACAACAACAACAACAAAAAATGTCAAAATTAAATTTAATCGATTAGTTTTTGTGTATTTTAATTTTTGTACAACACAAAACAACACACATTAGCTATCTATCACGCAAAAACTCATCCCTCTTAACCTTAGGCTTCTAGTTGCAAAATCATGCCTAATTCCAACCCTTTTTATGGGGTAGAAATTTTTGGTTCCTCTGATGCTGGCAGCATGCAGAAACTAAAAGTTGCATTCAATTCAATTGCAAGATATGCATTTGACCGCGATCGAAGGGATCATATAACTGAATACGCCCATAAAATTTTTGACTTAAGCCTAGAAGACTGGATTAGACTGAGAACATTATTACTGCTGCATAAGATTTTGACAACTAGAGAGCCTAAGTATTTATATGACAATGTGCAACTTGTGACATCAAGAAGGACCAACAACATTGTTTGTAAACGGGTGAAACTCGCCAGTTGTGAAAAACACTTTTTTAGTCAGGCTGTTCGATATTGGAATGACCTACCACATTAAATATAACGGAGCATAGGGAGCGCAAGCGCATTTCAAAATTAAATTATCTGACTATTTAAAGGCACATTCTAATTCTAGTTCAACTTAATTTAATTTAATCTTTTCTATTCAAATTTAAAATATCAAACATTACATAAAATATTGTTAGTCTTAATTATTGCTATTATTTTTACTATTAATATTACTATTATTATTACTATTTTTGTAAAGACCTTTTGTGACCGATGACTTCATTTATAAGCAGTATGCCTTGTGTCATTGGGATATTAAATAAACCAAACCAAAAATAATGAATTTTATCGAACAGAGACCTGCAACGAGCTGGTACAAATGCGTCACGAGTAAACTCAACGTTTGTACAAGAAGTTTTCAAAAAAGAAAAAAGAAAAAATCATAATCTTATTAAAATTCGCAAGAACGTGGCAACTAGGAAAATCTTTTGAAACCGATCTCACTACCGATTAAAGTGTTAAAATACTAAAACGCAAAAAAACAATAGTAAAAGTGCAAAGCAAGTTCAAGTCGAAAGCAAAGCGATAATAATAATGTTTTAAAGGAGTTACCTCAATTCTATATTCAAACTTCATAATGCACTAATCAGTCACTCTCCACATATTTCTAATTATTGCTTAAGACATTCCACTTTCCGGAAAGGCAACCACCTGAAACATATTTGATGCAGAAATTGAGACTTCTATTCATGTCCGCAGACAGACTGAAAGACTCCGCAATAAAATGCTTTCAAATGAAACGAAAATCACATTAGAATTGAAACAGAGCCTGAAAAGGAGTTGAAAACACTATTGAGAGTGCCGCCTCTCATGGAAAATGTAAATAAAATTCCAGGCTGAAACATTTTGCAATTACAGTGCACGACGAGACGAGACTTTGAATTTGCGACTGGAGCGAGTGCTGGTCATTAAATATTAAGCGAGCAGCAGCAGCAGCAGCAGTTGAAGGCTGAGAGCGAAAGTTCCCGGAGGAGTGGGCAGGAGGCAAGTCTCAGCGAAATTCCCCATTCGAGAAAATGTCGCGACGTTTTTGCTTCTCCTTTTGTTTTTGTCGCTGCAAATTACAGAAATTAAAGCTAACGAAGCGCGAACATTGCCAACAACTCGACGAGCAGAAGGACAAAAACTAAAGCCTGCGAAAATCAGAGACAAGGTGTTGGGCCCACTGAGAGTGTCGCGTGGGTGCTGAGTGGGACGGGGGAAGGTTGGCTTTTCACGCCATCAGCCGGCAAGTTTTTCTTTTCGTCGTCGCCACATTGTCGGGGCAAGGGATTAAAAGTTAAATTCCCATTTTGTGGCAATTGAATTAGCGCTAAAAGGTTAAGTACGTGGGCTAGCGACTAAAAAACTGAGCAAAATGTTATAAAAATGCCAGAAGCTGTGGGTCAAGATCACTTGAAAGAGCCACCTCTTACACTTCTAGCCTTGGTTACTCTCAGTGATCAGGGTCATTTAACAGATTGACAGTTCCTACCACTGCACAATGGGCTCAGCTTTGTCAGCCATCATCTGTTCTCTCCTTTGGCAACTTGAAACCCAAGACCCTGGCTTCTAACTAATTAGGAGGCATATTCCATTGTTGAACAATGGAACAGGTGGATCTCCGATGCATTCCTCCTCTCTGGGTTCAATCTAAACGTAATTGTTTCCAGGCTGTCATTGTGAATGTTGTTTCGCAGAAGGGATGGGGCTGGGGGCACGGTTGACATGATGACGTGTGTAATGAGCAAACAAATACTGCAAAATAAATAATAAAACAAAGCAAAAACAAATAACAAAGCCAGCTCTGACATATCCTGTAATAGCAACAGCAAAAAATTCGCTAATGAATCCGGCTGCAGGGGAATCCCCTTGCACGTGGCAATTGCATGCGGCTGAGCAAATGAATGAATGACTGCCTGAATGAATGGCGAATTGTTTGCCCGTTGCTGTTGTTATGCAGTCGGAAAAAATACTCCGCTCTTAATCCCTAATGTCAGTTCCCATTCAATGGAGTCGACTACGGTTCCGCCTGTGGTCCATTTCTTTTGCCGGGTTTTTCATTTTGTATTCTATTTTTTCCTTTTTTCCGTTGTAACCGGAAAAATAACTTCGCAGCAGCAGTAGAAAATTCCCCTGTTGTCGTTGTCCTGTTCGGGAGTTGTTTATTTAATTAAAAATGAAAACAATGCATGTTTCCCTCTCCTGCAGTACTTCCCCTTCCCATTTGGCGTGGGTGGGCAACAAAAAATATTTTAATAATTCTATCAACATTTAAATTTTTTTTCATCTTCACCGCATTTAGCGACATTTTTGCGCACTTTGTGCGGTTGGCAAATAATTTTATGTACCGCAAGAGATTTGGGCTTTGCCTCATTTAAATAGGAAAGGCTTCAAGTTTGTCGTTCCAGCGTAGAGGGGACTCGTTAGCGGGTGGTTGGGGTTGAAGTATGCTTTTTATGGCTTTCGGAAGTTGAAGTAATTGCTAAAATGGCACATTTGTGTGCTTTAATTGTAGGGAATTATGCTCCCTTAGTGCTTCAGTTCAGGGGAGACCATAGCTGCACTTATGTAGACAGAAGAGTATGCCAGGAGCTCTGCTTTAGTTTTTTTTTGTCATAAAGGGAGTCCAAATCAAGACAGAAAAAGATAACAGGGATGAAATCGTTTGATGGACCCTTGGAACTTGTAACCTTTTAAGTTTAAACTATAATCGTACATTTATTGTGGGACCATCGAATTGTCCTTTTTGTTTGCCAAAAAGTCCACAAATAAAGAAGTAAATGTAAAATTGGCTATGCAGCCTCAAATGGGCCAAGCGAAGATTCTTTGAATCTCTTCGCGTCTGTGCTTATAGTTTTTATCATAAGAGTAAGGTTCCTCCGGCAAAGTATGAGAAGCTTTTTCATGGCTAGTTACTTCAATACTGGCGATGAGTAAATTCTATTTTCTGAATAAAGATGGTCTAAGGCGGGATTGCCTGGCGCTGTAGGCAAGCACACTTACCGCTGGGCTAGACCTGGACACAAGCAATCATATTGGATAATTCTAATATTCCATGTGTTCTTAACAATAATCTTCATAATCATCTAATTTTTTATTGTTTCTTCAGAAAGGTTTTTATGCATCGGGTCAGATCGCCCCATGTGCAATGATACTGTTGAAAGACCCATACGGGCGGCATCCCTGGCCAACTTCATGCGTTTATTAAAGCGTGTCGCGTTAAAAAGTGGTACCTTCCTTGGGTTGCATGCCTTTACGTTATGTTGCCAAAGGTATGAGCGAACTGTTTGGTCCGTCACATTTATTTTAAGCTCTTTTTTAAGTTGGGTAGCAGGCTTCAAAATCCTCCTTCTTCTGACGAATCAGTCTTTTGACATAAAGACATAGTGTGAGGCGTTTGTAATCATTTTATTGGAACATCCTACCAATTGTCCAACTTCTCTGTAAGTTTTTCCGTCCAATATCAAATTTTGGCTTCTACAAAGTCAATTCCGCAAAATATACGGGATTCACTAAAAAAAATTATGCGTGAGTGTCCTGAACACTCACGAGGCTTTGATGTGAAACATGATGCTAAGTTTAACAGCTATTTAAGTTTGGTTTAAGGTCTGTTTTGCCACTTTCTAGTCACTGATTAGTCAATTTCAAGTAACTGTTTAGACATTGTCAAATCTCTGTCAACAAACTGTCACTGTTAAGTCACTGTCAAGTCACTATTTGGTCATTGCTTAGTCATTGTTTAGACATTGTCAAGTCACTGTTAAGTCACTGCTTAGTCACTGTCGAGTCATGGGCAAGTCACTGTATAGTTACTATCTTGTTACCGTTCAGTCACTTTTAAGTAACTGTTCGGTTACTGTTTATTCACTCTTTAGTCACTCATAAGTCTTACTTTAATCACTGTTCACTCTCTAGTTCCCGAGAAGTCATTGTTTAGTCACTGTTAACTCTCTCTTTAGTCACTGTATAGTTTCTGGTTAGTCACTGTTCAGCCACTGCTAAGTAAGTGTTCAGTCACTGTCTAGTCACTTCTTAATCACACTTTATTCACTGTTCATTTATTGTTTAGTCACTGGGTGTCACTGCTTAGTCACTGTCGAGTCATTGGCAAGTAACTGTTAAGTCACTGTCAGGACACTGTCCATTTTTACTCCTCTTCCCCTGGGACACATTGCTAAAACAACAACACAAAATATGCTGACCTCAGCGTCACGTGACGCTGAAATCAAATTTTACTCCTACTAAAATCGTCCGTACCGTAATTAAAGATGTTTCACTTTCGGCATCTTTGGGGGATTTTTTTCTAAAATCCCAAAAAAAAATATATCGATAGAAATTTGAAGAACGGTAACTCTGTTTTTGTTTATGAGGAATACTAAACAAAAAATCTATATTTAAAAAAATCGCAACAGAAATCGCATTTTTGTTTTTATCTGGAAAAACCACCAGAAACAGTAGTAGGTACAACCGATAAATAAACTATCGATATGTCTGGCATGTAGGTCTGTTTTATTTTTTACTGCATGTTTAAAATCAGATATTCCAATCGAACAATCATTATTTGTTCTTCTTTCTCGTTTTTGGGGTTCCTTTTGACTTCTAACAATTTGTGTTCCCAGTTACGTGACTTTATTCTTGATCAAACGGTCAAAAATGATTGGCTTTAATGATTCGGCGACTTGCCTCAACGAAGTAGTTGTACTTTTTACTTAGAGAAACGCCCATTAGAACTTATCAATTAGTATTTAGAATTTATTAATGGAAACACCAAATATGTATGTTCTATGAAAATGTACCGGCATTTGATCAGGAATCTTCAAGTTATTTTTTGTCACTCTCTCTGGACTCCAGTCATGCGGCAGCTTACCTGAAAGTAAAAGAGATTATGAATGGAATTAATCTTTATTTTAAGACTCGCTCTCAACTCCTAATGTTGTTTCAAAAAGCATCCATTTTTTATTCTTTGCTCTTTCTTTATGAGCACTGCAAATAGCCCACGGGCGACAGACATTAGCCACAATTAAGGAAAACAGAAAACAAGCTGAGGAATTTTCCAACCCACGTCGTTCACTTTGGCATAAGTAACTTTAAGCTGGTGTCCTTGTTAGTCCAAAGTGGAACCCAAGGGCAACCCCACCCACTCCCTGCAAACGGGACACCCAAGACAGGATGTTTGCATTGAATGTATGTAACTATGACGAGACAAGCTGACCAAAGTCTGACCGCAGGCTAGTTTTCTGTTGAAGTTATTAAAAATCGTAGCAAACAGAAACAAGAAAGGAGAAGTAAGGGGAACATAAATCAGAGCACAGCCCGGCCACTTAAAACGCACGTGCGCTCCGCCAAACAACAGGAACAGCGGCCTGATATAATTAAGCACCATAACTTGAGGGATATTTGTTGTGCCATGGAGGAGCAACAGCAGCGGGAAATGAGCAAATGCTGTAAAAGTTAATCAAAAGTTGCTATTGTTGTTGTTTTATGTAGTGCAAGCATTTTATAAACTTTGTGGAAAAACAAAAGGTAACCAAAACGAGGCGAAATAGGGGGAGAGATTTTGAACAAACGCAAGATTCGCCCTAATTTGATATTTTATAAAAAATATTTGCTGGCCCACACACATTGCCTGGATAATGGATTCACAAATTGGACGACCGGTAGACTGCTTGGACAACATGTCCCTGTTTTTGATGTATCAGAAACGAAGCCAAGCAGAAGGTTTCCCTTCGTTTCCTTTTCCTTTAATTTCTCCGTTGACAAGCGCGCAAAAGGAAACTTCCTTCTAACAAAGAAACAAAAACCGGCTCGCGGCTACAAAAATGTCTGAGGGAAATAGAGAAAAGGTGCGATGGATGGGTGGACGAGACGGGCGTCTTGCTAAGAATGTTGGTTTATTGTTTTTAAAAGGGAAAAAAGAACTGAAACAAAAGAAAACCAAAAGTTCAAGTTGATGTTGCTGTTGCAACAGGACACGAAGGGGTGCAAAAAGGTTCACCTGTTTGTGGTCAGAGAATGGCCAGCGAAAAGTGTTATAATGGGCCACAAATCTTTTGTATTAATTTTCCGGACGTGAAGCCTTTTTTTCTCGAACTACAATGCGAAATACAAATTTGATTTTCAAGGGTTGTTTCTAAAGATTCAGGAAAGTTTATCAAAATATTGTTCATTAACAAGAATTCAAGTGCAAGCAAAGTGGTCAGCTCAAAGGATGTGGCATATTTCAGTGGCGTACGCTGTGAGGGGTTGTGTGGGAAAGCTACCCCGCTGAATATAAATTCATTGAATGCGAAGATGTGCCATATTGAGTTTATGTGCTGTCAGGAAGACTTTTAATTCTTTTACCAAGAAGATGTTCAGCTAAACTAAAAGTTGTATCCTTCGTTATATTGAGATTGTCGTCGTAGGTAGAGTGCAGCTCAATGGCAGACAACGTTATATGCGAGTATGCATTATTTGTAATTAAAGAGACATATAAAAGTTTTAGCCTAACTGATGTTCTACAGACGTTTGTGGTACGATAGCTATTTTATTTATCTTCAAGCAAATGAAAAACTTTAGACACCAGCCAATGTTATCTAAAAAGAATTTTTGTAGATTTCTAGATTAATTTAATTTTGATGTACAGTGTCGAATTGTCCAGCTAGCCATCCAGCCCTAAGAGTGTCCAACAATGCCAGTACTTTGTTAAGCCGTCTGGGTGTCACTTTGACTACTGTGTATGGCATCTGTTAATCAAAATGGCACTTTTTGAAAACAAAGACTAGTTGTCACTTTCTACATCTTCGCTTGTTCTTTCCCAGCGAGGTCGACAAGTTATCCAGTCGTGCTCTTTCAGCCTTAGCCCCAGGCTGAATAATAAAAGCAATTTATTGTGGTCCAAATCCTAATCCCCAAAATGTTTATAGCCGTATAAAATAGCCGAGTCGATATAGGCCTGTCCGTCTCTCCGTCCATCCGTCTGTCTCTAAAAACGTGTTGATCTCAGCGAAGCAAATTTTTAGTATGGACAATGTCCATCCAGAAAAAAGATTTTCCTTAAATTTTACATTTTCAGACAATAATTTTTTAAAAGATAGACCATTTTACCTAAAAATCTGTTTTAAGGTTAATTTTTTTAGTAATCCTTTGCATTAAAATTATGCAATTTTCCTAAACTTTGATTTATTATTTTGAATATAAGCAAACATTTACAAAACTTTAATTTTAAGTTAAGATTGAATATATTTTATATATTTAAAAATTATAAATAATATTTACCATTCCATTTTAAATTATATCTATATATATAAAAAAGTTCAACCTGACCTGACTGACTGGTGACCGTCGCACAGCCTAAACCATAAAAGATAGGAAGATGAGATTTTCACAGTAGTTTTATCTTATGCTGAAAATAAGAAGTGAAATATGAAAATTCGACAACAACTGCATACCAATATTCCGGAAAACTCACCCCGCTGGGTGGAAAGTGGGTGGTCAAGGTTGTATGGGCGAAACTTTAGTTGCCAGCGATTACCGCCAAATTCATTTTCAAAATTACACATAACAAAACATAAGTTGTAAGCATAGTACGGGAAATAATTTGACACGTATTTTGGAAAATCCGCACACGAGGAAAATGGCCGGAAAATTTTAATCCAAAGTTTATCATACGATTGGCGAAACTCGGTTTGTAAGTAAAGAATACGAAATCGTTTAAAATGTTATATTCCGAAGTTGGAAAATTGACCACGGTCAGAAAATTTGATCCACTATTGTCATACGTTGCTTAAAACTTGTTGTAAGGACAAAAGAGAATCTATTTTGTTTTTAACGAGTGGAAGCACGGAAGCACTGGGAAGTGAGTGGGATGTGTGGAAAGTTGTTTTGGAAGTGGGTGGTAAGTGGATGTAAGGTGGGTGAATGTGGCAGGAAGTGGGAGGGATTGGGTGGGATATTAATGAAGTGGGAAGTGGACGAAGATGCGGGAAGTGTGTGGTATGTGGGTGACTGTAGGTGGAAAGTGGGTGGGATGTAAATGGGAAGTGGGTGGGATGTGGTGTGGAATGTTGCGGTAAGTGGGAGGGATGTGGGTGGCAAGTGGGTAGAATGTGGGTGGGATGTAGGTAGGAAGTGGGCGGGAGTGGGTGGGATGTGGGTGGGAAGTGGGTGGGATGGAAAGGAAGTGGATGGGATGTGGGTGGAAGTGCGGTAAGTGGGAGGTTGGGGTTGGGAGTGGGTGGGCGATGGTGGCAATTGGGTGGAATGTATGTGCGAAGTGGGCGGAAAGTTGGGGTGAGATGTGGGCCTGAAGTGGGTGGTAAGTGGGTGTGCGTTGGTTATATACTGTTGAAGGCACAGCGAGGTGTGACGGGCTATTTGCTAGTATTATATAATATATTATTATTAAAGTAATACTAAACTATTATTGCAATAGCTTATATTTAATTTTTTTCAGCTGATCACCACTACATATACCTCAATATGTCAATATATGGCAATGGATTAAAATGTATTTATCATTTAAGTTATAAACAAATCAAAGTTTGACCTTAGAAAGACTTTTCTCAGTCAGTTTCGAAGTTATTTAACTGAAACTTGGTGAGTGTGCTTAATATACATATGTATCAAGATTTGCAGTAAGTCGACATCAGGCAGATCGTCTTTTTTATATAGTTGCTTTATAAATGATATGAATAATTGAATTTGGTTGCGGTAATACTTAGTTTTTAAACTATGGTCAGACACTCCACAAAATCGCTTGTCACTAAATTCTAGCTGCACGCGCCGGACAGTTGTCATTTTTACAAGTAAATAATTTTTTTTATACCCGTTACTCGTAGTGTAAAAAGGGTATACTAAACTCGTGCAAATGTATGTAACAGGCAGAAGGAATCATTTTCGACCATATAAAGAATATATATTCTTGATCAGCATCAACAGCCGAGTCGAATATAGACATGTCCGTCTGTCCGTCTGTCTGTTTGTCTGTATAAACACCTAGATCTCAGAGATGGTAAGAGATAGACGTTTGACATGTATGGGACAAATGCTTCTTTTATCTGCACGCAGGTCAAGTTTGTTTCAAATTTTTTGCCACGCCCCCTCCCGCCCCCGCAATTTGGAAAAAACGTTATATCTCCTGCAGTTTTGAAGATAGACGATTTGTACCTTAAAATAAATCGATTTGCCAAAGAAATGATAAAGATCGGATGAACGGCTCTCAAGTTATGAGCAAAAAGTGAACAAAACCGCATGCGCTAAAAAAAAAAAGTTGCATACTTTTCGGATGGTCACCCTAAGGAACGCAGGAACACTGTTAAACATGTTTTTTCATGAGTAACGGGTCTATCGAAGTCGGTTATAGCCGACTTTAACTTACGCTCTCATTTTTTGTAAAATTAGTGAAGTGGCTAACAATAAAACATGAACCCCGAATTGGAATAAAAAGAAGATGTAAGAACATAAATGAACAATGCGCTATTTAGTTGCATTTTTACCAAATTAGATTTAGATTTATTTGACAAAAATTCGGGGTGCTACAAGTAAATACTTTTGAATTATTGCACCAGTCACAAAAGCAAGACATTTGATTTTTAATTGACTAATCTATGTTCTTATACTTGACTTTATTACTTGACTTATCTTATACTTAATTCTAGTTTTTCCCTAAATTGCGTTGCACTACTCTTTAATTTGAAATTTATATGTTTTACGGCACAAACAAAATCAAACAAACGTCATACGCTTGTCAAATGTACGATCTTTTTGTTCGTGTCCCATTTGGACGCATTGTACATTATACATATATCTCAGTTGTGTCTGGATATAATGAAAATTAATTCATGTACATAACAAAAATTTTGTCAAATAAAAATTAAGTATTTGTCAAACAAACAAAATGAAATTATTTTTATTTTATACATATTTATTAATTTTTGGATGTTACTGCCTTAAATAATGTCTTTAATATAACAATTAGGGTATTTATTGCCCAAAATGTAGGCCTTTCTGTTTACTAAAATATTTGAATATTTGCCATTGCCTAAAATTTTAATACACGTATGTGCCATACCTTTGAGAAATAATATGAGCGCACGGGGGGCCGCGGCCCCCGGGGCCCGGCAACGTACATAACGTGAAACGCGCCATTTAAAAAAAAACAAGCCCTGACAACCTGACAGTAGAGAGTAAAAATATAGCTTGGTTGGGTTTTATCTGGGTTTCCCCAATCCATGCAACAAATGTTGAGCTATAGACTGTCCCAGAAAAATACAAACGGAAAGAAGAAAGAGGGCAAGGTTAAGATTCCGCCTAACAATAAGGGAGGGTGTAGAGCCTGTGCCATGGTGTCAACCAATCGCAAGGCTGTCGATTGTTTATGAATTACGATTTCGTTGAATCGTTGCCCTTCGAGCGACAACGAGCTAAATATATTTCCACAGCTCCAAAAATTTCTCTTTCCTGGGCTTACTCTAAAGTATGCTGGCACTATTTATATTGCTGTAAATTTTAGGTCACATATTAGCAAAAAATTGAATTTATTGCTTAAGGCCGATTTACAGAACATATAAAAAACTATGCCACTAATTTATGATTGTTTGTTTGTGTATTTGAAGACAAGCAATTGACTGCATAGTTGCAACGTATGAAAAAATAAATAAGGCTACATATCTACCGCACCGACCAAATAAGGATATCTTTTTTACGATATGCCCCAGCTTACATCGATTGGCCGGCGCCGTAGATTAACAAATTCAGCGCAGACAAAAAAGCTAAAAGATTGCGGAAATTGATGTAGTGGGAGCATTGAAACGACAATGTGAACCAACAAAATGACCAATTTGGTGAAGTTCAGCCCTGTTGATTTAAATAAATGATAAGTATATGTTCACTGATTTCAAAACTGGTTTAGCTCCATCAGGCACTGTACATACCAATGATTTTTAAAAAATATAGCATTTTTATAGCTTTTATCAAAATAAATCACCGTTTGATCTAGGATTTTGTTAATTTTTATTTGGCACTTAGAATCAGATTTATTTTTTGGCACAAATGTTTATAGCCTGTTAAGGATACATATTTAAATTAATGGGAGGAAGTCTAGATTGTCACTCTAAATCTGTATAGGAACTGTAAACAGGCTTCTTAGTTCGCATAAATTGTTATATGTTTAGATGTAGATGATAAATTTGATTTTGAAACAAGTAGCCTTTTCACAGTTCCTATAGACAATTTTACTGACAATCTAGTTTTCCTCCCATATATCCTCTTATTCGGGGGTGGCACAGAAATTAACCAGATAAAAGTAGACCTGCACCAAAAACAATGCAGGGCTGTGTTATCGAATGTTTGTTACAGCAACCCATACTCACACCTTAAAAAATATCGATGGATACCACTGAGGGAAAATGCTCTCTCTCTCTACTGGTTGAGCTATTCCATAGAAATTCACCATCAACCTAAAAACATGAGACCACTTGTAATTCTCAAGTACGAATACCCCAGATTATTCTTATATAGGGGCAAAAAATTTTTTGGTCATTAAATGTATTTAAATTTAAATCAAAAATCAAAATAATAGATTTTAATTTTAAAATGGCATCGTAAAATTAAGTATGATTGTATTAGTTTTCACTATGCCAGTGAGAGCTATGCAGGAGATGTGAAATCGGCCCTTAGTATTGATAACTGTTGGAGTTTAGCTTAAATAAAGTTTTAATGAAGTTTGAGATGTGCTTGTGTGTTCTTTTTGATCGGAGCCATGCCAAACATAGTTGAGTTAAAGTAACCTTTGTTGCTTTCAAAGGGATCCTTTAAACCTTACGGAGAAAGGTTTTTGAGCAGTGAGACTTTTTAAAGGGCCCTTCGGCCCTAGATAGACGTCTCTTTAAATATGAATTAAAGACAAAGGCTTTCCAGCAGTGGGTGCATTTTGGCTTGACCATTTCCCAGTTTGAGTGTGAAGCTGCTCCCCCTCCAAATCGGTTTCTTCGCTCTCTTCGCTGACGCTGTTAAAGTTCTCCTAGCGAGTCGCAAGGAATCCTCGTTCCTTGTTTTATTCTGCTTCATCAGCTAAGGACTCTTCTCCAGTTGCCGCTTAAAATTAAATTCTTTATTTGCCGCTGCCCAACATGAAAGGCATATACATTTGGGTAGATTTCCATTCTGTTTCAATCTTCCCAATTATTTTTATACTTTCACTCACGTTCAGCGTCATTTTGGACAGGAGTTGATAAGAATTTTTGCTGAAAAGCTTCTTTTAATTACGTTCATCGCAATCATACATAAGCTTTTTGAAACATTTTCTCTACATTTGCAACTCATTTTATTGAACTGCTGCGTTAATATATAAATTCCATTTAATTTCCATGAATAATTCCCTTTTTAATGTGTTTCGGTCTAAAAACCAATTTAAAATGCACAATTTCTGCCTAGGAGAATGGACACAGGCAGACCAAACCTGGCAAACCAGACCATATCATTTGAGTCCTTTTCAATTATATGTCGCACTAATTACACGCTTTAAGCCGCCGCCGTCGCCGCCGGGGTCCGAGAGGCCGTAATTAAATTCAAACAGGACATGGACAGGAGACAGGACAACAACATTGTAAATTTCTATTAAGCGAAATTCCCTAAGCTGATTTTGATGTCGGGCTGTCAAGTGGTGCGTCAAGCGAAGAGAGCAACCACAGGCTGGGCAACCCTAAAACTCAGAAAAAACGACCATGAAAGTTGTATGAAATGCAAAGAGATGGCAAAACAACAATTTTTGGCAAGCCTTTAATTCGCGCAAAAAGGATTAAGTCACACACACACACACAGTCGGGCGCATCCAGCATACATACATACATATGTATGTACTGTCAGAGAAGAGCTCTGGTATGCAAATGTCATTCGGTTGCCGCTGCTGGTGTGTAGCGAGCTGTAAGGCGCGAGAAGCATACGATTTACATACATTTAAGCTCGCTTGGGCTTGGGGGGGGAGGCAACCACACGTATCCCAATTTACACGCGTGTTCAGCATTCGGGCAACAAACATCATTAAGCGGCAAACATTCGTCTCAAAAAAATCAGTGAAACTCCCCTCCGCAGAATTGATTTGAGTCACGCACGCCCCCTCCCCCGACCCTGAGTTTTGCTTAAACAAGCAAACACACTTCACTCTCCTCTCCATCTCCAGGGCCCATTTGGCCACATGGATGTGGCAGTGAGTCTTTGCTTAAGTGGCTTCTGTTCCTGTTTGCCATTTCCATTTCTTTTTTGCAAATTGATGTGATGTGCACATGATATGAGCCAAGAGCGCCAGAGCGCCCGAGCGGGAGGTGGAGTCAGTGCGGGGAATGCTTTTTGCTGCTGATTGAAGGTGTGATAGATTCGCTTGATGTGGTTTTTCGTACTAATTAGATTTTATGTCAATGGCCATAATGGATAATTAAGGAAATTCGATTTATCAGCGAAATGTATATGAGTTTGAATGGGAAATGTTTTCCATCTACCTCATTAAATAGATGGCGAATTGTGTCAGTAAGTAGGGCACAACCTCATCCATTTCGCATTTTTCTCATATTTCAACTTAAAGCCAAGACTAGAAAAAAAGTAGTTCGCTCTGGGACGAACATTTAATACCCTTATAAACAAAAACAAGTAAGAAATTTCGCCAAGCTCGACTGTAACACAGAGCTGCTGTTGCGCTGCGGCAGCGAACTTTCTTTTGGTCATTATTTGACCTATAGATGGCGCCACTACTGTAACTGATCTTTGATTGGAGCTGACTTTTGGCAAGTCAGTCCTCTATATTTTTTCCATCTCTGAGATCTATGCATTTATACCGACAGATGGCTGTGTCCTGACCAGAGAGACTGACGGACAGACAGATAGACATGGCTATAGAGACTAGGCTGTTGTTGTAGATTAAGCATTTTTATCTGGATTTTTATCCTCATAATGGGTTTTAGTAAAAAATATTCAATTTACATTTTTTTCTCGATAATTTTTTCATTTATTCAGTAGCTACTAGCTAGTCGCTTAAAGTTATAAACTTTGTATAGCTAGTTTGGAAAAGCATGGTTTTCAGATTATGGTATGGTGCTTGGATGCATATATTGTATTGGATGTATATTGTAGGTGGTTCGTGTAATTATTAATAGGTGTTAAATTAAGATTAATTTGCTTTATGACTCTTATAAAAATATAAAGAGGGTTAAATGTCAATGGAGTATATACAGATGAGTAAGCATGCTTTACAGTTTGTGAAAAAAAAGTAGAGCTTTTTTTTAGAAAGTTTAGCAGAGTTTTAAATTTGTCTATTGAACGCAACAATATACGCACCCGGAATAAGACGCTATGGGATACTTTTGGTAATTTTTGCAACATTGTACACATTCGATGCACGAGCTTACAGGACATATTTAACTACTCTTGTGGATTTCATTGATTACTTTTTTGGGTTTGAGATTCAAACGAAAATTTCTTGACATTTTGGCTCTAGAGGTTTTGATTCCAGCACATTGTTCCAAGTTGCAAAAATTTATGAAGAGGATTAAATAATTGCACCGAAACCGAGCAGAAACATGAATTTATTATGGAATTCTCACAGTTGAAAAAACCCTAAGTGCACTCGAAACACTACCGGTCATGAAATCGAAAAAAAATTAATAATTTTTTTCCCGAGCGTTACAATATTGTTGCGCAATTGTTCTTGACGATCCCTGTCAGCTCGTCAACAGCTCTGCTGAGAATACAGAAGTCCTACCCTCGTGTTTGAGGACAGACTCAACTGATTAAGGCTGAGAATCGTTCATATAACTTCAACTGACGAAAAAGTAGAATTGACTTGCCAAGCCAAGCCTCGTCATCACGCAACATTGGACCTTTTCATTTTCTGTTAATGATCCCACGAGAAATGTTAAAAGTGACTTAAATTACACAAATAAACTAAAATTGTTCGTTGTAAAATAATTTTTTCAAGTGCCCTTAGCCTCCCCTTAGCCAATTTCTAGATCCGCGCCTGGTGTCTTGTGAGTATTGTTCGAATGGTTTCCACGCAGTAGGTGTGATTTGATGATGAAAGTGAGTCTGAAAAAATTACGAATTGGCCAAAACTCAGCTCTTATTTTTTTGGCTTCTAGAATGGCTATTATTTCGGCTGAGTTGATAGAGAAGTAGTTTGGATATATACTAATTACAAGGGCTGCGATTAAAGTTGTGATGGCATAAGATGTTTAATTTGGGGATTTTGAATTGAATTTTTTGTATAACTGAAATTGTATTGGTTGTGGTTATTTTTAAAGAAATAGAGTTTTTATTTGAAAAACTATTTGTGATAGAGTTTATTTACAAAAGACCTAAAATTTTATTTCTTAAAAATTCTTTTGTTTTTAATTTCAGGGTCCCTTAGTTCAGCAATTATCAATATTACTTAAGTCAAGTAGCGTTGTTATAATTTTGAAGGGCTATATAAAGTCGATATATATAGAAATGAATGTCCGGCTGTCTGCTTGTCCCTTATGATTGCCTAAACCGTTTATTCGATTGTGACGAATCTTTAAAGAATGGTTGGATTCTTGCCCGCTATGGTTTCTAGGTTAAAAAAAAGAGAGAAAAATGTTCCAAAACCCGCGAAATTGGCAAAATTATACCGTTCATCCGATTTTAATGATACTTTTGGGTTTGCTTAGACGCTTGCCCTGGAAGGTTTTCAAGTTGGAGAAATGGGCGGGAAATGGTAAAAAAACCGCGAAATTTTCAAAATTATAGATTGCGATAAAACTTTGAGGCAAAGGTTGGAAGCAAGGCAGGAAAAGTTTCCCAACAAATAATTTTACTACGAACGCTCTTCAAAAAAAATTTATTTGTTTTTAAGAATTTTGCACTTCAAATCGAGCTAGGGGAGTATGGGAAGCAAAATTTTAGAGAATAGAGCCTTCTCAGTTGTCGGATTTGAGCGATCGGAAATGGTATACCTCATTGAAGACGGAAAGGCAGAAAAAAACGAGAAATTTTATATATTTTATAGGTCTCGGATATCATTTGATAGATCGCAATTGTAGACGCGTAAATGGCTAGAATGACTGTCCAAAAGACGGCTAGTTTTTATAATTAATTCAGATTACACTAGTTTACAGCCAAAAAGACCCATTTCTACTGAACATTTTTTTTAGTGTTGTTTGGAATGATGATCTCAAAAATCAATTTCAAAAATTTTTTCATGGCTCCGTTTTTGAAATATAATTTTTTTTTATTTTTTGGTAGGGGCACTTACATTTTAAGCCATATCTCACTTTATAATTGTCAGATAGAATCAAGCAATATAAGAATCGAAAGGTTATTTCCGGTAATCGAGTAAAACATTGTTTTTAAATCGGTTCATTAGTTTGATTACAATATCCAAAAATATTTCGAAAAAGTCGATTTTTTGCTCGAAAATTAATTTTTGGTCGCCTGGAAAAAATATAAAAAAATCAAAAAAAACTATTTTTATTTTTTCTACATAAGAACCGTACTTCTACGAAGAAAAACAGATATCGATGATCAAAATCTGTGAACAAACACAGGAGCTGTAAGCAATTTAGTGCAAAAAAATGTGATATTTTCCTGAATATTTTAAAATAAATTTTCGTTTGCTTCGAATTTTGTTCCGTTTTTAATTTTTATTTTTGTTCTGGCTTTTCGTTCACTTCATAATTTGACCAAAAAACGAAGAAAAGTACAATGTTAATTTTTGGAAACACACAATATACTCAAATTTGACTGTTAGTTCCTCTACTCAATTTGATCCATCTATGGTACGTGTTACACGATTTTCCTCACAAATACCGTATTTTCTTCGTAAAAGTGCGATTCTTAAGTAGAAAAAATAAAAATAATTTTTTTGTATTTTTTTATATTTTTTCTAGTCGTTTAAAAATGAAATTTCTTGGATTTTCGAGCAAATAATCGATTTTTTTGAAATATTCTTGGTTGTTGAATTCAAACTACTGAACCGATTTCAAAACAATGCTCCACGAAATTATTGGCAGCTCCATTACCTTTCGATTTATTTCTTACTTGACTATATCTGACAATTATGAACTGAGATATGGCTTAAAATGTAAAGAGTACCTACCAAAAAAATTTAAAAATTAATATTTCAAAAACGGAGCCATGAAAAAAAATTTTTTGAAATCGATTTTTTTAGATCACCATTCCAAACTATACTAAGAAAAATTTTCAGCTGAAATGGGTAATTTTTTTTTTTTTTTTTGTAAACTAGTGTTATCATGAAGATTTTATAATTGGAATTTAAGGACGAGCAAAAAGAAGTTGTCGGTCACTCGGTTTAAAAAATGCTGAATTTTAAAAATTGTAATATAAGTTTAGATTGTCCTGAAGATGGGTAAGTAGACTGTTCAATATGAAGTGTAGTTGATACGTACCAGAGAACTGCAAAAATCACTTTTTTCTTGAGTGCGTCATGCACAAAAATTCTTACTCACATTTATTCATTTCACAAAACTCTAAGCTCAACTCAAACCGCAATCGCATCGAACGGTTGTGTCAGAGATTTTTGATCCAACATTTTTGTTCATATTTACTCACGCAAGAAATATTTCCAATCAAACAGACTCAACTCATACCGCAATCGCATCAAACGGTTGAACTAGAATTTTTGATGCGCACTTGTGTGTTCGATCGAACAAAATTCAGCCAACTTAGGCCAGCGCATTGCGAGAGACATATTAGAAAGAGAAGAGAGACACATATGATGTTTTTGTTGCAGGTCAGAGCGCAACAACTACAAAACACAGCTGGTGCTATGGTCATGGGCGTCACTGTTTTAGCATATGCGTCTTTGCATGAGTTTATTCATACGAGATGATTTTCGTTCTCTTAGAATAATCGTAGTTGAGCTAAGCGAACAAATCACCCGAGCTGAGTGGAATGAAGCGAGCTTGATTATTAATCAGAGTGCCAACAATTGAATTGAATAAAACTTAAGGGCGAGCATGTTGCGCATGCAAGTTCCAAGCGTTGATCGCAACGCCAGTTTATTCGTGTATTGATAAATGTTCGAGAGATTTGCAATCGAATGAAGCCGTTCTCTGATACGTACCAAGAATTCGCAAAATTTGCAAAAACTTTATGAGTTTCGTTTTAATTGAATTTGTTGGTTAACCGGTTTATATTATTAGAAATCTGCAAAAATTCGTATATGAGTTTTGATTAACATGAAAATGGGAAAATGGAAGGTGTTGATTAAACTGACCAAACAATCGCGAAACTTGCAAAATTTTATAATTAGTGTAGATTATCTTGAAAACGGTTAAAAATGCGGATGGTAAAGATCGAAAGATGCAAAAGTCGAGAATTTTGCTAGATGAAGATTTAATAAATTGCAATTGTCGCATTGAGTTTAAAATATAAAAGGAGGGCGTAGCAACGCACTTTGGGAACCTGCTCATTTATATATACTTAATAGGTACTTATTTATTTTGTAAATACATCGGCGCAGACATAGTTGGTTTGGACTCCTAATTTTCCTGTACAAGGTGTTAGCTCGATAGTTTCAGTTAGATCGTGACATCCGGATCATTAATAAATACTCTTTATGGGTTCAAACTTCCTTCTGTGCGTTGAAAACTCCCAAAATGGATATACTATCCGCAAAGGCTCAACATTTTGAAACATTTTCTTGTTTCTTTCTGCCTCAGGAGAAATTACAAATTTTAAAGTTTATTGTCAGCTGACCGGCTTATGGTGCTTCAATAAATCGCTGCCAAGGCCCCTTCTTGAGGCAATTCCTTTAACACGCCCCGCCCATCCGACCGTCTGTCTGTGTCTTCTGGATGCAAGTCGCCCGGTCTTAATATCTATATAAATTTTTCATCTCTACAGCAGCAACAGCCAAGGAGACAATGCAAAAACGCCAGCTGGCGCTGCTTCTACTACATCCTTCACCATCTACGCTCTTTAAAAATTTCTGAGATATTTCATTGTCAGCATGATGGAATTTTTGTGTCCCTGTTCCAGCAGAGAGTCTGTCACTCTTGCACTTCCTGTTCCTGGCAGCAGGAGCAGCGCACACTTTCACTTTGTCACTGGCTCGGAATATTTTCGTTCAACTGGCAATTTCGTTGATGAAATTTTGAAAAAGCTTCTCTTTTTCAATGCCACGTTTTCGGATTGAACTGAAAGGAGCGAACTTTAAGTCCCAGACAGGACTCGCGGGCAGACAACTCGCCTCATTTAATTAGGCCAATTAGCGAGCACACACGTCGCCCCCGGAGCAAGAAGCAGCATGTTTATTTGCATTAATCTGTCAAACTAATTGACTTGGCGAAGTGCATCCCATTTGCCTGGCTTTCAAATGGAGTCAGTTAATTAAAAAGGAAAGCGGCTCAGCAGCATCTTTGCGTACATTTGGAAGTGGGAAACCAATGAGAATGCTTCAAGTTAATTTCGTATAACAATTGGCAATCTTTTGCTTTGTGTCACGTTTTTGGGGCCACTCAATCGAGGGTGTAGGAGGTTAGGGAGGTTGTAGAATAGTAGTCCTGATGATAACATATAATACCGATAAGTAAGTAAGTATATTCTTAGTCATGGTCAGATGTTCGTAACGCATAAACGAAGGCGTCTGCACGCCCGATTGACTGACAGACTGTCATATTATCAACTCACAGCCAAAACTGCTTATCCTACAGATTTAAGATTCGGCATAGACCTTCGTTTAGTTATGCAGGCGCGCACTAAGAAAGAAAATTTGGAAAATTTCACCGCGAAATAGGAGAAAACGACAAAAAACAAAAATACAGTTGTGGACTTAGCTGAGAGAGCGAGAGAGAGAGAGAGTTGTGTGTTTTTTTTTTGTTCCAATTTGAAAATAAAGAAGCTAAAATTTCACAAAGCTAGAAGCCAAAAAATGTATCATTGTTTTTTTCGTGTGACTGACTGACTGACATTTTATCGACCCACAGCCAAAACTGCTTATCCTACAGATTAAAGATTTGACAGCTTTAAGCTAGACCAACATATTCCCTATGCTTAGGAATGTTGGCTTGCCCTTCCTTCAGCTTTGCTTCGTCTTGTATAAATCCACTAATTTCCTTTCCATCTGAAGTTAATATTCTAAAGCACTTTTGAACCCAATTTCCCCACTTTTCCCCACCCCATATTTAAAGGCTTTGTTTTAAAATTCTATAAAATTCAATTTTCTCCAATAATTTGCACAACTTTTTTGCCAAAACAAATAACAATCATTAAAAAGAAAACTTCAAAGTTAACATTTTGTACGTTCATTTGCATCTGATTAAGAGCAAAAAATGCGTAAAAAAGTTTTCAACTTGAAAGGTGACTCGACTGCCTGTGTAACTGTGTATGGGCGTGGAGGCTGATAATTTTAAAATTCAATTTCGACTCGCGACTCATATTTCAATTGAATTCAAAGGAAGGCACACTGTGTGCTTACTGATAAATCAGCAGCATATCTCTTACATAACTGTCATTTGTCAGTGACATGTGGAGAGTGGAGGTCCTGCTCTGATATACGAGAGTCACAGCTCTGCTGTGCCTGTTGAATTTTTAAAGATTTTTGCCTATGAGTGATGTGCCAATCAGCAATTTAATGAATTTCTACAGCCGAACATTCTTCAAAATATAATTATTAGAGAGAGAGAGAGAACCCTTTGCTCCTTTGACTGCAGCTGCATTTGACATTTGATGCATTTCCCACACAAAAGGGGGTCAGGAAATTTTCTTATTTGCCGCTCGACTTAAGTTAAGGCAAATAAATGCATTTTCATTTTTTAACTTCCAGACGGTAAATCGAGTAAAATCGACACAAATTCCTCTCCGACTGCACGGATAAACGCATTTCCCCACCAAAAAACACACTCAAACTCAAACACACTCACACAAAGCATATTTGCATTCAAATTTTGTAGCAACAGACAAACAAGCAAAACTAAACTGAACTGAAATTGCCGTGGTGTGCGCTACGGGCCAGGTGTAACTCACCGCAAAAAAACGAGCAAGGAGCGTTGAATGCAGTCCAACGAGTGGCAACATGCACTGAGAAAATTTAGCGAGCATTTCACGGGAAGTAAGATTTTATAATGTGAAAATATGCTCACAGTGCTTAGAGCTAAAGATATTTCCTTATTTTAGCAAAGTTTACAAAATCTTCAAAAAAGTCCAAGCCCAAAAAAAACTTTCGTTATTTCACCATTAGTGTTGGGTTGTTCATAAGTGAGTGAACAAAATGGAGTTGTTTCTTAAACTGAACAAGTGAACTTGATCTTCTTCAATTGTTCATTTTTGTTTTTCTTGTTCGGTTGTTGTATGTATCGCAGTTTGGACCCCACTTGTTGTTGTTGTGCGCTCTTCTTTCGTTGCCAGCTTATGTTGTGTGTGTGTGTTGCTAGCCATTCAGTCTTCCAGTCAGCCCATCAACGACAAACACATGTTTGGTTGATCAATTGAACAAGAATAACTGAACAAGAACAACTGAGTAAGAGCAATTTGAGTGAATTGACTCCCTTGGAACAAGTGTAATTGTTTATTAAAATGAACAACCTTTACCCAACACTTTTTACCATCTTAAAATATAACGAGATAGCCAAGCTAACTTCGACTGAGCCAAAGTTTTTATACCTTTGACAACAATTTGTTCAATAATGGGTACAATATCGAATATCGAAATTTTTATTAGTAGAGGAAAACCCGAAAATAGCCCATATATTTGTTTATGTTTCGGTACTGAAATAAAGGTTTTAGAGTGTTTTTAATTGGGAAAAGATTACGGTATCGGATACGATTTAAGGCTCGGACCCTAGCAAATGATAATTTGGAAATATCCGAGTTTTTCTTATTTTCGACATATCGTCATCCGATCTCGACCAAATTTTGGGAGTCTGTTTAAAAGCTTATAACAATAAAAGGTATAATTAACAATCAACGAGTTTTAGAATGATAAAATTGAAAAAAGTCAATAAACTTCATTTTCGACCGATCGGTCCTATGGCAGCCATAAGACACAATCTTCCAATTTCTACCAAATTTTACGAATCTGTTTGAATCTATTTAAAAATAATAACCACATAGTTTAAAACTGAAAAAACTAAAAACAAATCAATTTTTTTTCTGATTAACACCCAAATTCTGACCGATCGATTCGAAGGCGGCTATAAGATAAAGTAAAGTCTTATAGATATTATAGATGAAACAAAAAACGATTGTTCTTGGTAGCTGACAGTGGGTCCCAATTTTAGGCAGAGAGCAAAGATTTATGGATTATATATATGACGTAAGTAATGCAAAAAACGATTGTTCTGACATTGGAGCCCAAAAAAAAGTTTATATATAAAGAGTCTTTGGATATTGTCATCCGACTTTGACCAAACTTGTCAAACCTGTTTGAAAGTATATAAAAATAATAGTGTCCGAGTTTAAGACCGAAAAAGTTTTTCTCACTTACACCAATATTCCGACCGATAGTTCCTTTGGCAGCTATAAGTTGTAGTCATTCAATCCGGTCGGTTCCGACATTTTGTGCAAAATTTTTACTAGACTACTAGATTTCTACCCGAACGATTAAAGCAATTTCTAGTACAATAATGCCCTTAGTCCGCAATCCACAGCTCCGTTGGTGAAACTAAAAATGCAGCTCCGTCTTATTTTTGGGTCAGATTTATAGTCCACATGCAGTGGTTCGTTGGTGAATCTAAAAACGATCGAGCACCATCTCAAAAACATGCAATTGTTGCAGGCCATTATGAATATCGATTTTTATAAAATTTTTCCATTCTCTTTTAAAGATATTCCAGAATTAAAGTTCCACCACTTCTGACCAGTTCTACGATTGAAATGAATTTTTTATATTGCGGTCCGAATGATTCTGTCCGTATTTGCTGAGCTTTGTAGATTTTTGTCTCGATCCGTGAAACAAGAAGTACAAATTGGTGTCGCTGTGTTGCTAGTTCAAGAGTACCCAAAGAACGCGAGGTGAGGTGAGGTTGAGGTGATACATACAGAAGTTCGTTATATCAGAATTTATGGGTCCAATTCCGGTTTCTTAGTGTTGTGTGCGGGTTTTGGTTTGGTGAAGCATTTTCGGTTCGGAACGTTTTTCTTCCTTTATCAGGTATAAGGAACCGCTTTGGCCCAGAGCTAACTTGAACAAGCACAACTTATGTATCTATAAAATTTTTGATGATCCGATTTGCATCAGACAGTTAAGACACACAGTGTTCGTTATGGGAACTCTCCGGGATTTACGAATCATTGTTTAATTTGGGGCGATTGAGAAGCGAGGCTCGCTTTCAGCAAAAAAACATCTTGCAAAACTCATAACTTATGAAACATTTCTTAATAATCTGCAAACTTCAAAGATTTCTTTTACGTTAAGTTACTTTTTAAGGTTGCAAAAACAAAATAGGGCTTAATAAAGTAGGTAAACTTAAGCTTAATTATGTTGGCAAAATTATGATACTGAAATGAAAAGTTAAAAAAAAGTTAAACGGCTTACATATATTGCAACAAAATTATTCTAAAAATTAATTTTAGGTACAAAAATATTCATGTTACAAAAAGTCACTGTCGGAGTCACTGTCAAGTCACAGCGAAGTCACAGTCAAGTCACTGACAAGACACGGTTAAGGCACTGTTTGCATTCCTTTTGATTTCGCAAATCAGCTGCCCCATGCAGAATGTGGAGTGTGCCCAGAAAATGTAATCATCGATTACAAACATCGAAGTTGCTTTAAAATTGCTTTCCCCTTAGTGTGGCCTTTCTCTTGAAAGAAAATAGCGCAGCGCGCTTATTGTTTGTGCAAATTTTGCTGTAATTTAAATAAAAAGAACGTTGTAAGTCATTTTGCCTTTCATGTTATAGGAATTAAATGATAATTAATGATTGCACACGAGTCTTGTGCAAAAAAAGGCCTGCGAGCTAAAGTGGAAGGAGTCATAAGTGCTCAAGCTCTTGTAACTTGTACTTGACGAAGTCAATCAGGTTCAGTATTACATATCTGCACAGTTCTCCTAGAAAGTATGAAGTTACAAACTCCTACATAATTAATCATAATTATAATTCACCTTAGTTAAGTTGCAAACTTCTTAAAACTACAGATTCTGCCCACATACTATTATTAGAGATGAAGATTAGAATAATTGACTTCCCAATTTCATTCGTAATTTTTTGCTTTCGCGCCTTTGTTTAAGCTTTGCGTCAATTGAAAGCAAATAAAAATGAAAGCAGGATCGTTCCACCAACTGCTTTGCTTTTGCTTTCACAAGGAAAGCAAATCAACTTTCAGTAATACCAGTATAAATAATAGCACTGAATTCACAACTTGACCTCATGGATGCCACTCTTTCCACCCCCCCCCCCTTCCCCGCATTTCCCACCGTTCAAACCCTTCGACGACACTTCACCCTATTTACCACCAATTTTAATGCGCTGGACTTCAGGGAAAGCTGCAAGTGCACTGTTCAATATGATATAAGCTTCATCGGATCACAAAATTTCATCATTTCACTAATGTGAGATGGGAACGTGGCTTGAAAATTAAACAACAGTTATACCAATTTAATATAGGATTTAATTGTTGGCATATAAAATAAAATCGGTATTGCACAACATCTTTTCAACATGCTCTACTAGCGGCTCTCGTGGGGTCAATTCGGCAGAATAGGTTGGCATGAAAAATGGCAAATATATCCGATCGCAAAATATCGGAAATAATAAAAGAATTTAAATATATTAATTGATTATTTCTAATTTACAAATCGTATTTCAAATGTATCCTTTAAAATTGGAGAAAAACTAAGTTTCTAGGCTAAGTGCTTTTTGGGAGACATGCACTACGCTTTGCCCTTTTAAGCAGGATTTTTCTAAAAATTTCTTGAATATTCCAAAATGCTTTTACATCTGAACAAAATTTTAAAATATTTGCATGGATGATTTTAAATGGCTGGATCAATTCCCAATTAAAGTGTATCAAAAGTTTTGCCGAATTCAACCACTCGAAATTATAAATTTAAACCAATCAAGCAAAAAATAAACAAGTGAGAAAGTCGTTCAAGCCCGATTATAACATACTCTGTACCTGGAGTCCAATGCTGGTGCTGCGCTCATCTCTTAGTCTTTCTCTCTCTCATTCTCACTATCTCACCCTCTCTCTCGCTCGCGCTCTCTCTAAGATTGTGCGGTGTTAGTTGTAAGAGGGTGGGATGGGGGTGGGGCAGGGTGATTTACTTTTTGCTCATAACTTGAGAAGCGCTCATCCGATCTTTATCATTTTTTCGCAAATCGATACATTTTGCTAATAACTAACTATCTCTAGAAGAAACGAATCGTCTATCTATAAAACTATAGGAGATATAAGGTTTTTTCCAAATTGCGGGGGCGGGAGCGGGCGTGGCAAAAATTGAAAATAAACTTGATCTGCCTGCAAGTATAAGAAGCATTTGTCCCATACATGGCAAACCTCCATCTCTTACCATCTCTGAGATCTGTTTGTTCATACGGACGGACGGACAAACGGACAGACAGACGGACAGACAGACAGACGGACAGACGGACATGGCTACATCGACTCGGCTGTTGATGCTGATCAAGAATATATTTATATAGTCGGAAACGATTCCTTCTCCCTGTTACATACTTTTGCACAAACTTAATATACTCTATGTACCTTTGGGACAGAGTATAAAAATATCATAAATAAATATCGATATTCCTTCACCCTTTCCTATCCCAATGTTATATAGAAAAATTCTTAATGGTTTATGAGAAGCCCTTCCAACGTCTTAGAAAAAAGGTTCTGCGTGCTTACAAAAAATAGTTTAAAAGAAATCTTTAAGTTACTAATTTTACTCTGTTCCAAAGGTACATAGAGTATATTAAGTTTGTGCAAAAGTATGTAACAGGGAGAAGGAATCATCTCCGACTATATAAAGTATATATATACTTGCTCAGCATCAATAGCCGAGTCGATATAGCCATGTCCGTCTGTCCGTCTCTCCGTCCGTCCGTATGAACAAACAGATCTCAGAGATGGTAAGAGATAGAGGTTTGACATGTATGGGACAAATGTTTCTGCAGGCAGATCAAGTTTATTTTTAATTTTTGCCACGCCCCCTCCTGCCCCCGCAATTTGGAAAAAACGTTATATCTCCTACAGGTTTGAAGATAGACGATTTGTACCTTCTAGAGATAGTTAGTAATTAGCAAAATGTATCGATTTGCTGAAGAAACAATAAAGATCGGATGGGCGGTTCTCAAGTTATGAGCAAAAAAGTAAATAACCCTCCCCCCACCCCCTCCCAGCCTATTACAACGAACACCGCACAATCTTAAAGAGAGAGAGAGAGAGTGAGAGTGAGAGAGAGAGAGAAAAAGGGAGAGAATTAGAGATGAGCACAGCACCAGCATTGCATTTTGCTTCTACTCCAGGTACAAAGTATGTTATAGTCGGGCTTGACCGACTTTCTCCCTTGTTATTCATGAATTTTTTTACTGATCGGTATTAACTTGATTGTTACAAATTATTAAAGCTGCTTTTATTGACTGATATTCTTCATAAATCCTATGTAGATCTGCTTTTCAATCTTATTTCTCTGTCAAGTACATATTGTCGATTACTTAGCCACATTTCTTCATTGATGTCATTTATCTTGGCTTTCTCATTCCTCAATCAGAGCCGATTTTATTTTTCACTCTGTACCTCAGAATGCGCTTCCCTTTAGAGACTCCCATTGCGGCTGCAGTTTCGACAGTTGCAAAAGGCGGGCAAAAAAATTGCATCGCCCCCGAAAGACATATAAAAATCTGTCAGTTTGAAAACCACGCGCATGTATCGCAATCTGACTTCGTTTTTGTTTCGCCCGTTTTGTTGCTTCACGGCGTAGCCCTCCCTCCGCCTCCGCAAAAGGCTGTCTTGTGTACATGGGCAGCCTCTGACTTGGCAGTCGATGGACGCGCGCGGGGTAACCACCCTCCCACTGGCAACCTGCGCGATACACATAAATGCCAGAACTTGCCAGGAGTCTGACTGACTGCCTGACTGACAGCACGACGGGCTCGACCTTGTTGCTGTTGAACTTGGCCGTTCCGTACACAGACTGTGTACATATTTGAATTGCATTGGGGTTTGGAATAAAGTGCAGACATATTGTGAGGAAACGTTTTGATTGAGCGACATTGTGAACGATATAATTTAGTTGCTTTTAAAGAAGCTTCCAATCGATCATAAATTTGATTCACCATCTACTGGCCCCAACATATACATGAACATTAATTACTCAGTGTAGCGTAATTGGCGGCCCGAACCTTCATCAATTTGTCTGCCTTGGGCTGGGGCTAAGCATATAAGTCCTTACAAATTACGCTTTAGCATAAACAAACACAACTTCTCCAATGTAAACATACCCCGATCCTGGCAAGGTACACAAAACTGGCAGCATTTTGTGGCCAAGTGTACAAAGCAATTGCCATAATTGACACCGTAGTGAATGAGGGGGCGGCGAAGGGGGTGGAGTGTACTGCACTTTAGCTAAAATGCGGCAAACTTAAACTGTAACTGAAAAGACGTTTTAGCATTTTGCGGTCATATTCGTTGCAATGCTGGTGCTGCCGCTGCAGCCGGCACAAAAACAATGCCAGGACACAGGGCAACAACATGGAGCTGCTCCTGCGGGAACCGCAATAAACAATAAACTGTAGCAAACGCAGGGGAAAGGCAGCGGCAGCCAAAAAGGCAAAACCAGACACAGTTCAGAGTCGGAGTCAGAGTCTCTCACATGGTGGAAGATTAGCAGCGTATAAATAATGACTGGACACAGGGAGGACAGAGCGAGAGAGCGGAACAGGCGAGTGTGGTGAATATTTGCGGCTGTGGGAGCCATAAATATTTTTTGTAGGTCGTTCAGTGTGCCACTTGAAAACTGCGAGTTCACACACACACACACACACACACATGCAGAGTCAGATAGAAAGATGGTTTCTACGGAAGTACAAAAGTCAAGCCAAAGTATAAGCGATTCGGGATATATCCTAACTTTAATTACAGTTACTGACTGTAAATCTAAAACAACTGACAAAACGGTAAGAAAATAGATAGGTTTCGAAAAAATTACTTATACCACACGTAATCCAGATTCGAAGAACAGTCTGAAGCAACAGATAGTTTGAAAGCCGAACGAAGGCCTAGTCAAATTTTTTTCTAAATACGGAAGTCGTAAAAGCAATAGACGCAAAAGAAGAAAATTATCGTCAGTCCTTGCGGAGAACAACGGGACCAAAGATATAAGTAAATAGACTCTGAATTATATGTGAAATATCTCTTGATGGAGGGCTTGAGGAGGTCTTGTTGAGTCGCCTGACGAGTCTTAGGTTGGTTTTGAATAAACGAATTACTCGTCAAAGCAAAGTTCACACAGGCAAATGCGATTCTATGTTGTCCCCCCTTAAAAAAATGTGCAAACAAAGGTACTCAAAGACATCTTATTTAGCATCTTTTGGAGTCCTATATATTGACTGAAACAATTCTTGGAAGTGCAAGCTTGTGATTTCGTGAAAGCATTTAATTAAATTGTTGTCGGCTTAACATTTCGTTTGATTTGGTGTAAGGTTACATCATGAATTCCGGGAGAGTAAAAGCGTCATCTGCTACGAATACATACGGAAGCACAACAGATGATTTCGGCAATTTGCAAGGAGCAGGAATTTGCACTTGTTTAGCTTAATTGTATACAGAAGGACAGAAAAACTATGGAGTTTTCCCCTTGGCTAAATAATGGCTTCCGTTCTTATCCATTTTGATGGACGCAAAACAAATTAAAGACGAAATAAATTAGTTCTAAACTACAATTTAATGCATTAATCTTTCGGTCGATGGCAATCGAAATCGGTGTATTTTTTGGCTTTTTTCATTCATTTTTCTGTCATATTTATCGATAAGACGATAAGTCCGTCGTTCGTGCTGTGTCCAGCACAATCTGCAACCATGTCTATTTAGCCAAATTTCAGTCAAATTTTCTTAAAATTTGTCAAATTATTTGACTGTGCGAACTTAGCTAAAACCTATTACTGGAAGTTAGTGTATGGTTCCGTGTGAACAGTAAAATACCACGGTCACACTGCACTTTCCCTTCGGATTTGCTGGCATATTAATTTGGTTTATTGTTTTTATACCCTGTACCCTTGGAAAATGAGAATACCGTACGCAGATCAAGTTTGTTTCAGATTTGCAAAATTTCCCCCTTTCTCCCCTAAAACCGCATAGGACTGTCAGAGTTACAATTTCGAAGTTACAGCCTCGTCGACCAGCTTAAGCTTGAGATCGAGCAACTGAAAAAGGACAGAGAAGCAGACCAGAAACGCATGAATTGTATGGAAGACTACATGAAGAATAAAAATCTTATTTTTAAAGGCTTAATAGCCAACAAGGAGATATCCCAGGAAGTGGAGAAGGTGTGCAGAACCACTCTTCAAATGCCGTCTTCAGTTCGTGTCATGAGTACCAGGAAAATTTTCGAACGAAATGCGAAAATGCACCGAGGATATGAAAATTGAAAACCAAATCTTTTCGGACCATATGCCTATTGTGGTTAGTGTCTCAGTGGGCGAAAGTTCTCACCCTACTGATGTGTCCAAGCTCCTTCCAAAACTAACGTGGCGTGATAGATTGGCGTACCAATACGTAGAAAACCTAGAGCATGAAGTTACTTGTCTAAATAAAAATGCGGAAGTTACTACTGAGAGGCTCATGGAGTGCATTCGAAAAGCGGCTCAATGTATGCAAACAAAAGGTATGGTGGGATATAGGCAACCGTGGTTTGACCCTCAATGTGAAGTGGCGAGGATTGCCTCTCTTCAACAACTCCGTCGGGCACAAAGACAGAATTCTCCCGAAGCTAGGCGTCATTATCAAACGGCCAACCGTCTTTACAAGGATCTGTGCCTCCAAAAGCAAAGGGAATATTTTAATCGAATTGAAAGAGAACTAGCGGGCATAAAAGACAGCAAAACGTTTTGGACGTTGTTGCGTCGTTTAAACGGATCGTCAGCTCGTAGCAAAATCAAGTCGGATTCGAATAGTCTCGCAAATCACTTCAAAAGTCTACTTTTTGTTGATCCCGACTTGGTGTCAAGCCAGTTTAGCTTCAGTTTACCTCTCGTACTGGATGATGATCTAGATTGTCCCATAACTGGGGAAGAAGTTCAGCTGGCTATATCTAAGGCAAAACCTAACAAAGCCCCTGGAGAAGACCGTATTCCAGTCGAATTTCTCAAAGCAGCACCCGATTCCTTTATACAGCTACTTACAAATGATCTTAACCTGCTTTTTATATCAAAACTCTTCCCTGCAAGCTTTACAAGGAGCATTATTTTTCCCATTTTTAAAAAAGGTGATCCAAATGAAGCTGCTAACTACCGCGGAATCTCCTGTATAAACGCAATCTCTAAAATATTTGCATCGGTGCTTCTCTCCCGTCTTGAGAATTGGGTAATCAAACATAACAAGCTAAGCGAGTTTCAGTTTGGATTCAGAAGAGACTACTCAACTGTGGACAGCATATTTGTGCTCACGAACATAGCATCATCGTTTCTGGCCGCAAAGAAAAAACTATACCTTTGTTTTGTGGATTTCAAAGCTGCCTTTGATACAGTCAACAGAAAAAGCCTTATATATAAATTAAGCAATATGGGTGTGTCCTTAAATTTTTTATTGGCTGTACAAGCGCTCTATGACGGAACCGAATCAGCAGTTTGGGACGGAACACAGCTCTCTTACTGGTTTGAAAACAACACTGGAGTCAAACAGGGGTGCCTGTTAAGCCCTCTTCTGTTCGCCTTATTTATCGACGACATCGCCTCCTCGATCAGGGGTGGAATCTCAGTAGCGGGCGTCAGAATAAAAGTGCTTATGTACGCAGATGACCTCGTCTTGTTAGCTGATTCGCCACGGATGCTGCAAAACATGCTGGATGACCTTTACTCCTACTGCTCCCTATGGGGACTTACTGTCACACGGATAAAACGAAAATCCTCCCAATAAGAGACAATAGAGGCCGGATCTGCAAAGAAGAAATCTGGTACCTGAATACATGTGTAATCGAACGAGTCAAAGAGTTCACGTACTTGGGAGTTACCGTCACGTCCAACATGTCCTTTAAAACCCATCTTCAGCTGAAATTTCGAGATGCTATCAAGGCCCTCAATTGTACATGGAATACGCTGCTGGGAAAACCAAACGTACTACCAAGTGTGAAATATAGAATGTTTGAAGCCACTGTTCGGTCAATCATGCTATATGCTGCACAGGTTTGGGGTTTTCGTGAATATGACGAAGTGGAGAAGCTTCTTCGATTTTTCATTAAGAAAATTTTTAGGTTACCACGCAATACTCCGAATTATGCCCTATTTGTGGAAACTGGACTTTCGACCCTCTATACCCAAACACTAGGATTACATTTTGCTTATATAAGGAAAATTTTCGGAGCCAGTGCTTCGAAACATGGAGAACACTTGCAGAAGAATTTAATGCTAATTTGGAGTTGACCAATTCAAATACGTGGGAGGGCTCTCATCAAATAATATTGCAGGGAACCGATCAAAAATCACACTCTGCTTTCATTCAGCAAGCTAGGTGCAGCTCGTCGAGGATACTTTACAGACAACTAAGCTACTCATTGGGGAAAACCACTATCTTCACGACAAAAACAGCCTTAGCCAAATATCATTAGTATTCAGAGCTAGATGTGAAATGCTAAACCTACGTTCCCGCCCATATGTCAACGACACGGAAGCCATCTGCACCCTCTGTAATTTGAACGCTAAGGAAGACACGTTTCACTTCATCGCAGTTTGCCCAATTTTACAAGAAATTAGAAAGGTATATTGGAAGCAAGGAGTATTAGGTGAACAACGAGCCATTGAAATTTTAAACGGAGAAAATTGGAATATTCTTTTTAAATTTCTTTCCGAAGCATCAACATATAGAAATCGTATAATGTCTGAAGATTTTTAGTATAGTCGTAAACCGCATAAGTAAACAAATTGTATTTTAGCAAATAGTTATTGTAACAGCTGACGGCTTTAAGCCAAAGCTGAGTTATCTTATTTTATTCAAATCTGTAACCCTACTTTAGTCACAACCTCAGAACGATTCGGTATCTCGCGACGAGCGGGGAATCCGAGTGTAGTACGAGTGTGTGGCTATTGGGATTGTAGGTCACCAACTATGTACACTTTGAATCCATATTTTGTGAATAAAATAAAACACTACTACTACTACTACTACTAAGAAGCATCAGAACGCATATCGTCATTTCACTTTTTATTCTTCTTGTCTTCTTCATCTATGTAAGCAAAGCAACGTCACTATGTTCATATGAACCAGATGATTACGATGAACCAATGGTTCTGCATCAGGCTCATCTGAGCTTCTCAGGCAAGTGTATAAGCAAAACTGAGTTGATCAGATGAGTTTTCGTCTGACGAAATTTGAATTGATCAATATAAATATCAAAGTTGCTTGCATTTTAGTTATCTCTGCAGTCAATGCTGCGACGAACTTGTTCGCCGAACAAGAATTCATTTGCCCACTAACAAGGCGAACATTTTTCACGAATATTATTTGCTTCAAAATCTCAACGAGTAAAGCTTAGTATACACTTCCACCAAAGACTCGTCAAAACAAAAATACCAAAAGTGACAATTCTTTTGTTTTGGGACAATGTGACCAGATATTAAGATGTATGCATGTAAAATGGTCACTTTGCCAAGACCGTAGCTTTTGGTTTAATTTTAAACTATAAGTTTTACAATCAATAAATACAAGTTATTAACATGCGTTCTTCATGGCCAAACCCTGGCTACTGGGCCTGATGAGCAGATATGACACTTTTGCAATGATTAAATTCATAATTATAACCCAGTTTAAGTATGATTGAAGTCTCACGGTGTTTTGTACCTTACTTTGAATATTGCGCTCAATCATTGATGGGAAAATTATCCAAATTTCTCCCGACTACGCATATTTGTGTATCGGCAATGTCCGATACCTCTTGAAATAATTAAAATTAATTATTCAAGGAGCTATCGATAAAAATACAAAAACTACGGATCTAGTATTTTATCGGTATTTAATCGAGGCCTTTTTGTTTTGAGTGTGGACTGCCACCAAAGAGACTGCCAAAGGATTTTGGCACAAAATTTTTTGTGAGTTTTTTTTATATGGAGTTTTTTGTTTAGGCGAGTCTTTGGTGGAAGTGTATACTAAGCTTAAGGCACAAAAATTTTTGTGAGTTTTTTTTATATGGAGTTTTTTGTTTTGGCGAGTCTTTGGTGGAAGTGTATACTAGGTTAAGCATGACAACATGGCAGCAAAAACTAACAGAACCATGGCCTATAAGGCGATACAAATTAGCTTAGATCATTATTTAATCAATTTGGGTGCATTTAATGAATTCCAGCAACAATTCATTGCTCATTTGGGCACGTGTTCACTCTATAAATATTTTTTCACAAATGATGTTCGTCAAAATGTTCTCATCCATTGAAGAAAATGTTTGTACGAGCACTCGCAAGATAGAAACATTTATATTCTCAAAACGTCGCACCCAAAAATGTGTCGCGAACACCACCACTAATGACGAACATTTCGTCGATGGCCTGCTTAACATGCGCGCGAATGTTCCAGTGCTGGCGATATTTTAATTGTGAAAATGACTTCACTGACAAAAATTAAACTTTTCAGAAAACGCAAAAAAGAGCACGCCACTTTTTTCAGGACATAAAGTTTAATATTGAAACTCTTTTTTGAAATTTATTTCAAAGATAGATCTAGCCCGGATAATTACTTTATGTCCAACAATAACCAAAAAATGTAGTTTCTTAAGCCTTTCTTCAAAAATTAAAAAAAAAACTAAAAATTTTTTTTTTTTAAATTTTATTTATACTAATGGTCTTAGAATAGTCAAAACTAATACCTTCAACCACCACATATTCTGCATAAAAGTTTCATATTCATGAAAATCGATTGCGAACAGTCATTAATATGCCCCATTTTATGAATTCCTTAAAATAATGTTCGAGAGGTGAACTTTAAATGAGTGTTGCGGGAGAACCAAATATGCTAAAATAACATTTTTGGGGCGGAATTTTTTCTAGTCGCCCCAACGTGCGACTGTTTTTTTAGCTCATACCCCAACGGAATTGAATCAGCTGTTTTTGTCTGTCAAGTTAGCTGCGCTATTAGCTATCCGATGGGCATGAACAGAATTTCTAGTTTGTCTGAGCTCGGCCCAGCGTTCAGGCATGTTGGAATTTTACGGAAGCTTTCCGACACCCTTTTGAATGACAACCGTAGGAATCGATTTTGTTTGTGTGAGTATTAGGCTTTACAACGAAATCTTAAGTATCTTCAACCATTGTCATTAGCTGTAAAGCTTTTAACTAAGGGCCGATTTCACATATTCTAGACAGCTGATATGTTTTAGATAAACTGAGAATTTTCTTTGTTATATATTAGTTTATGTAAGAGATAGTTTTATGTATTAGGATACTATACGACTCCGACGTAAAAGGGTATGATTAGGAAATATAATTCTTAAATCGCTTATTATTTGGGTTACATGCCACTTAGCATGCTATTCAAATATTCAATAATAGATTTGTTAGTCATAAGTTGGCTGTAAAAAAAACATGAATTGCTTAAATAGTGTAACAGTCAATCTAAGAAGCTCGTATCAGAAAAAAGTTTCTGATGATTGCCCTATCTATTCTCTGATATGAGTCTTTAGACAACCAATTCACGGCTTCGTATCTCACTGAGTACGGAAAAACGCTCCGCCCCAAAAAGTACAAAATAAATCTAAAAAGTTAAACCTTTCTTTTAATGTTGGTTGACGGTCTCAGACTGAAAAATTGATATACAAATAAAGAAAATTTGTTGTACCTATTTACATTTAATGTTTACAGATTGCCTAGAGAGCTGTACTTAGAGGGACGCATTTGTTTGGTTTGATCTGTTGAAAAATGTGTGTGGTTCGTGTATGGCGAACCCATGCTGTGTAGCCCGGATATGAATATGGAAATGCCATGAAGGTCAGCACACAAATTGTACTAAAGATTGTCAAGGAGGGCGAGTCAAAAGCCAAACAGAAAATGAAACACAGGAAAACAAACAATGCAAAAGAGTTGATGGGCAACTGATGACAGGCGTGGAGGCACAGGTTGAGGAGCCAAGAGCCAGGGTCAGGAGCAGGGGCGAAAGCAGCAGGCTCCTAGGGCCCGGGCCGAGTGTCTTTTCACCGCCTGACGACTCTGCACTTGACTGAAATGGCAATTCATTTCAACTGGGCTGCTCTACTCCTGCTAGCTATGGCCTGTTAACGATTACGTGATGAATTTGCATTGCGCCTCCCTGGTCCCCCGCCGAGCAAAAACAATATGCCAGGCCTTGACTCCTGCCAATCGAGTAGTAGGAGCCAACGGAACGGCGGCAGCCACTTGGAAGCCGTCAACGTCAGGTTCCCCTCACTTGGACTGCGTGCAAAGTAATTTAACGCCAATTTTATGGCCCTACCTTCCCTCTCCCTGTCCCTTTTACTATTTTGCGTTTTTATTTATTTATGCCATTTGCTTTGGCTTGCAAATGGAAAGGAATTGGTTGGCTGGCGGCGGTGTGAAAAATGATTTTATAATACATATCAACGAGTTGCCCCATAAACGGGTTTGTTTGCAATAAAACTGCCAGCAATTACAACGTAGCAAATTGCATATAAACGAGAAGGCCAAACTAACTTCGTCTTTGCCGAAGTTTTAATACCCTTGCAAATGTTTTAATACAACAGAGTTTACGAACGTCAGCATTAAAACAAACCATTTTTCTGATAAAAGCCACTTTTCGGCCGATAGTTTCTATGGCAGCTATAAGATATAGTCATCCGATTTTGACAAAAACTTCCAAATCTGTTTAAAAGCGTATAAAACTAATAATAGTCGAAGCGGAGGGCGTTTACATAAAAAACAAAAAAGTTTTCTTACAAAAACCCACTTTTCGACCGATAGTTCCTATGGCAGCTATAAGATATAGTCATCCGATTTTGACAAAAACTTCCAAATCTGTGTAAAAGCGTATAAAACTAATAATTGGCGAAGCGGAAGGCGTTTACATTAAAAACAAAAAAGTTTTCTTACAAAAACCCACTTTTCGACCGATAGTTCCTATGGCAGCTATAAGATATATTCATCCGATCCGGTCGGTTCCGACATATTAGCAGTGTGCAGTAAAAAGAAGACTCTGTGCAAAGTTTCAGCTCGATAGCTTTAAAATTGAGAGACTAGTTTGCGTAGAAACAGACAGACGGACAGACGGACAGACAGACGGACAGACAGACGGACAGACAGACGGACAGACAGACGGACGGACAAAGCTCAATCGACTCAGCTCGTCGCCCTGATCAAGAATATATATAGTTTATAGGGTCGGAAATGAATATTTCTATGCGTTGCAAACTTCTGGGCAAAATTATAATACCCTTTGCAAGGGTATAAAAAGCAGGAACAATCAGCACAAATGCCTAACAAGTTGACTTGACTTAGAGCTGGCCCCTGGGGGTAGGCAATGAAAAATGTTAATTGGCTGGCAGCACAAGGTGTTAAAGTGAAAAGTGAATCAACATGTACACGAGTGTTTTGGAATGTTGCGAAGTTCATAAAAATTAAGCAGGTCTGAGTCATAAAGATGTCAACTTAATAACTTAAGCCAATGGTATCTCACATAGCCCCAAAAGGCCTGGGGCAATTCACATTACTTTCAGAGAGGAGCACTTTCTATTTTATACCCTGCAACAAAGGTATGAAGGGTATAATAAGTCGGCAAGCTCCACCCACCCTATGAAATATATCTATATAGCGTCTGCCCGCAGCCCCACTCTAAATTTGCTCCACAATTTTGTCGGGAAAATGTTAAAATTGTAGAATCAGCATTAGTTTGACGACGATTACATGAAAGATTATGGAGCTATTAGCACACAGAGATGATCTTCAGCAGAGCTCAGTGCTGCCGCCACACTGAAACTCGCGTACATAAGTAGATGTACGAGGGAAGTGAGAAAAGAGAGCGTGAGAGAGAGCTCGGAAACTGTGCCCCTTCAGTCTTGATAGTCCTGTAGTTTAAAGAATATCTGAATCCTTCAAATACAAGTTTTTGTTTTTAATCTGCTTACAGGTATAATATATGTCACATAGATGTCAAACCTCCATCTCTCACCATTTCTTTGATCTCTTCGTTCATACGGACAGACAGACAGACTGGCAGACACGGCTATATCGACTCGGCTGTTGATGCTGATGGAGAATAATAATACCTTATGGGGTCGTAAATGATGCCCTCTCCATGTTGCATATTTTTCCACAGACTTAGTATACCCTGTGTTTCTTTGGTACAGAGTATAAAAAGTTACAAGGTTTTGCTTATTTCTTGCAACTTTTTCAGTGTGTTAAACTTTGCACTTTGGCAGCCGATCCTAAATCAACTAAACCTATTTTAAAGCTATTAAAATGCTCTATCACTTTCACTTTGGAATTTTCAAAAATCTCTTTTCGTTCAAAAGTTACGATTATTGCAACGCTCAATCAGCGAAACTGGCCAATGTGCGGCGCTGCAGCGCAAAAGTCCCAATGTTTTGTTTGGGAAAATGGATAAAAGGAAGGTGGGAAATAAATTTGAATACATATAGCTATTTTATGGCTAAATTTGGTACCTTTGTACAAAATAGTTTTTGAATGCCAGCCTTTCAAAGATGATTTTTCTGAATTTTGATGCAAAAAATAAAAAAATTATAGTCAAAGTTAGGAAAGCAACAGCTGCACAGTGGGAGAAACGGCTGATTTAGCTGCGATTAATTCAAATTTCAAAATAAATATTGGCGCCATTTTCGATTAGTATTTGATAACTAATATATCTGATAAGCCAAAAACACTTTTCGATTTTCCTTTCTCTCAATATTCGCACTGCTGTGAAGCTTTAAACACATCATATGCTCTACCAGACCTGCAAACCGCTTCCCCAACAATTTTAAGCACGTGCTGCAATATTTCACAGATTTAGCAAATCAATTATTGCAATTAATTTGTTTGCTTCTATAAGAAGTTAAAGGTATGTATTAAATAACAAAATAAGTGTTTGTGACCTGTGATTGTGCTTTGTGCCAAAATTTGACATTGATTTCAGTGCTTATAATCAGGGATCTCAAATAAGAGACCCTTTTGGAGACACCCCATATACGAATTTTGAGTGAGCAATCCAAAATCAGGATAAACTTTTATTTTCAATTTTTAAATAAAAATCGAAAAATAACTCTTATTTTTATTATAAAAATTGAAAATAAGACTTATTTTTGATTTTTATTTATAAAAATTGAAAATAAGACTTATTTTTCAATTTTTATTATAAAAATTGAAAATAAAAATTGATTTTGAATATCTTTTAAACAAAAAGACGCATTTCAAAAGTGGATCAAGGATAAGGATTAAGGATACCAATTTTTTTTTATTGATTCAATGCCACTGTTTATACATTTCGCTCACTTATTTCAAGTCTGCCATAACTCAAACACGTTAGAAAGTCGGCCAAGCCCTGCAAAGTGAAATAGCAGATCAGTGTTTAAGTCCCAGTTTATGTAAGCACTAGAACTACTTTTTGTTCCTATGGCAGCTATATGCTATAGTCATCCGACCCGGTTCCGACAAATGTGCAGCGCATTTGTACCAAAAGACTTCGTGCAAAGTTTGGTTGAGATAGTTATAAAACTGACGGAGGAGATAGCATAGAAACAGTCGGACAGACGGACATGGCTATATCAACTCCTGTGCGTTACAAACATCCTGACAATTTTAATATACCCTCTCCAAGGGTCTAGAAATATCTCTTTGTCTTTAACTCGGAAATCATATCACCTTTTAAGCCGCATATCGATTTGTTTTTTATACCCGTTACTCGTAGAGTAAAAAGGGTATACTAAAGTCGTGCATACATTTATGTAACATACATTTATGTAACAGGCAGAAGGAATCATTTCCGACCATATAAAGTGAATATATTCTTGATCAGCATCAACAGCCCAGTCGATATAGCCATGTCCGTCTGTCCGTTCGTCCGTCTGTCCGTCTGTCTGTACACCTAGATCTCAGAGATAGTAAGAGATGGATGTTTGACATGTATGGGACAAATGCATCTTTTTTCTGCACGCAGATCAAGTTTGTTTCAAATATTGGCCACGCCCCTTCCTGCCCCCGCAATTTGGAAAAAACGTTATATCTCCTACATTTTTAAAGATAGACGATTTGTTCCATCTAGATATATTTAGTAATTAGCAAAATGAATCGATTTGCCGAAGAAATGATGAAGATCGGATGAACGGTTCTCAAGTTATGAGCAAAGAAGTGAACCAAGACCCCATTTCCAAGGCTGAAAACCTCTGAAATTCTGTAAAAGGTTGGGCTTTTAAACTTAAATTCTATAGAAACAGCCCTTTCAATAATATCAATGCCGGAATCTCTTCTTATTTACAAGCAAAAATTGTGAAACTGATACGTTTTTTATGCTCTATCTATGTTCTTCATTGTTGGTCATCCATGGTTCGGGGTTCACTATTGTCAAAACCATGGCAATTTAGTTATTTTCCTTATGATCTTGACAATGTTCTTTTCCTTAAGTCATCCGTGGTATTAATCGCGGTTCTGTATTATCATAAACAGGGCAATGAAGTTATGTGTGATAGTTTGTGGTCTTGAAAAACAGTTTCTCAAGCATTTAGCGGTTTTGAAACCATTGAGATCCCTTACCTGCGAATTGCGCCTATGCATTGATGCTGACATGATTTTTCACTTGGTTGACAATTTCGTCCTTCATAATTACTATTTTTATCCTCCTTGGTTTTTTTCGCGATTTAATAAGTCTTCAGTCAGTGTAAATGGTTTAAATGCCTCGACTATCACAAAGTACACTCCGTGTACTCAACTAAAAACCATTTTGTACTTAACTAAAATTGTTTAGTACGCACGAGTGCTGAACACAAAAAAGTTCGGTACTTGCTTTTTTCGGTCGGTGCGTTACAAATTATTTACCGTTCTTGTGATTTCGTACAGTAAAATGTAAAATTGGCTGTATAGCTCCTTCAACGGGGCCAAGCCATATTCTCATCTCACATGGACAGTATAATATATAAATATAAGTTTGAAAATTTTACACAAATCAGTTTACACAACACAGCAAATATTTCTGCATCATTAAGTCAAAATTAGTCATTTTTGAGTTATGACAGACTTGAAGTAATTGAGCGAAATGTATTATCAGCGGCATTGAATCGATAAAAAAAATTGGTATCCTTAATCCTTATCCTTGATCCTTCAAGGACATGTGAGGTATCATTGGAAAGGTATTGAATCATAAATCATAGATATATGTCCACTTTTGTAATGCGCCTTTTAGTTTAAAAGATATTTAAAATCAGTTTTTATTTTTGATTTTTTAAATAAAAATTGAAAAATAAGTCTTATTTTCAATTTTTATAAATAAAAATCAAAAATAAGTCTTATTTTCAATTTTAATAATAAAAATAATTCTTAAAAATGATTTTTATTTTAAAAATTATAATCGTTACGATCCCTGCTTATAATAGATAAAACGTATTCTAATAAGTTAAACTTTCGTGGAGCTGAACTTTTGAGGTTCGACCGGGTTCGGTATAAATGTACCTTTAAAAATTAGTTGAATGTCAAATGGAGAGAGAACAGTCGAATACGAAAGGATTTTGAGCCAAAAACAAGGACTGGTTGGATAGTGACCTTATATTGGTGGACCAAAGCTCAAATGCTGGACGACCTGATGTAGACTTTTCGGACTATAAAGAAAAAACCGAAAAAGTTTCGGACATCATTAAAAAAATTCCCGCGACGAGCTCGCATCTGCAGCCAGTACCAGTTTGTACAATTCGGGCAAGCAAAGTGCATCGAAAATGGTGTCTTTATTAAACTCCGATGGAAGTTTGCCCAGCTTTTCGGTCCTACGATAACCAACCCATTAAATACACAGAAGAGGAAGCTTTGGCCTTATATATTGATGCCGGTTTTACAAAGCTTACATGAACTTACAGAGTGGTACCAACGTAAGATGTTCTGCGGTCTGCAAAAAAAAACTGTGCTATCCTATGCCAGAAATAAAGATCTGAGAATATTTCGCTTAACTCGGAAAAAATTCACGTAAAAACACGATGGAAGACTTTGCACTTACACTTTTTATTTCGTCGGACGCATTTATTATGATGCTATCAAAAGGTTCAGTTTTCTCTCCGAAAAAGAATGAACAAATGGATAAAGTTTTATTTTATATATGGACGTAGAGGAAGACTTGTCAGATTACACCTCATCAAATAACGATAAAACTAAAATTCCGTAAACTACAAAAAAAAACAAATAAAATGTTTAAACAAAAAACAAATAAATGAAAATTTAAAAATATTAATAATATTAAAAATATTAATAATATTCGTACTAAATCAAAAGTTATAAATATTGTAAAATTTATAAATTGAAGTTATAAAATATTGGTAAGAAATGCCTTAGATTTGGGCAAAATCGGTCATATTTCGAACGGACCATAAAAAATTTTTTGTTTAATTAAAAAAAAAATTTTTAAAAATGTGCGGACAATCAACAAATTATTTCTATATAAATTTTTGTTTGTGACATATTTATCTATAAAACAAAACTATCCGTTCAAAAATTGCATCATTTTTGCAGAAGTTATTAATAAAACACCGCTAACTCAGCCGTTTCTCCCACTGTGAGCTGCCGGGATTTGATTTCTTATTTTCTACTTCGCATTAGATTGCTATAAAAAATTACCAAGAAGTTTCCATTCGAAAGCGTTTACATAAAAAATGGAAAAACTCTAAAATTTTGTGGGTTTTTTTACAATTTGCGACTTTGGATTAAGAGTACCTTACAGTACCTCTCTAAATCTGCTTACAATATAGCTAATTATTATCTTTGAATAATTTACTATAGCTGTAGTTATGCGCTTTTGCGCGGGTTTGCTTTGAATTTTTATACAATAGCAGTTAAAACTATATTCCCATTTAAAATCAATCTTGTTCTGTTATACAGCCACCCTAGATTTATGCTTTTTTTTCAACTTCGGAATATAACACTTGAATTCTGTAATAAAATACTATTAAGCGAAGCCAATTTGAATGTGTCAAAATGTGTAGCATACTTTTAGACACACTGAAGGTAAAGTGTAATATATTCAAAAAATTAGATTTTTAATTAATTAAATTTTTATTTTAATTCAGTTGTTTTAAGTATTGAATTTAAAAAGGAGGTAAAATAGATGGAAAAATCGGTTACAGTAGTCATATTGACTGAAAATCCTCGACAGGGTGGGCAGTCAAAGTCAAAATCTTCTTGGGTCAATATCTCACAAACCATTAAAGATATCAAGACACATAGATTTTTTAAAGTTATGTGGTACTTATATATACTTCTATGCAAAAGTATAATCGATGCTTACGAAGAGAATTGCCATCTTAGCAAATCGAGAAAAGAAAATGATGCCCCTTGGTGGAATCCTACCTTGGAGAAACTCAGAAAGAAGACCCGAACTCTTTTTAATGAAGCCAAAAAGAATGGGGACTGGCACAATTACAAGCAAGCCCTGACACTATACAATAGTGAGATTAGGAAAGCCAAAAGAAAGAATTACAGGAAATTCTGCGAGTCTATAGAAGACACGAAAGAAGGAGCAAGATTGCATAGAGTCCTGGCCAAGAAAAGCCCGGATGGCAACATCTCGCTCAAAAAGGCTAATGATGCCTATACAGTGAGCAGCGAGGAGAGAGTACGTCTCTTGTTGGACACCCACTTCCCGGGAAACATCCCCGCGGAAGAATGTGTCGACCAAGAGTACTGCTACCAGCCTCGCAGCTCCGACTGGGCAGAAGCCAAGAAAGTTGTGTCCGCAGGCAGACTTGAGTGGGCAATTGGAACATTCCAGCCCTTCAAATCCCCCGGACCGGATAACATTTATCCAGCATTCCTGCAGGAAAGAAAGGACATAATCCTACCCATCCTCAGGAAGATCATCACCAGCAGTCTGGCAACTGGGTATATTCCACGTGCCTGGCGCAGAGCAAGGGTAGTCTTCATCCCCAAGGCAGGGAAGAAGGATATAACTAACCCCAAGTTCTTCAGACCCATTAGTTTGACATCGTTTTTACTGAAAACGATTGAAAAGCTAGTGGACAATAGCATACGAAGTACGCTGTTAAAGGAGGCACCCCTTCAACCAACACAGCACGCGTACAGAGCAGGCCGTTCGACCGACACGGCATTGTATTAACTCGGGAAGATGCTCGAGAAAACAATAGAAGACAAGGAAGTGGCTCTATGCGCCTTCCAAGAAATTGAGGGAGCATTCGACAACACATCCCATAGTGCTGTCAAGAATGCCCTGATCAGAAGAGGAATAAACCCTACAGTAGGCAGATGGGTAGATTCACTCCTACGATGCAGAGAAGCCTCTGCAATGGCAGGTGAAGAAACCATCACAGTCACCACAACTAGAGGATGCCCTCAGGGGGGAGTTCTCTCCCCACTGTTGTGGAGCCTACTAGTGGATGAGCTCCTAGAAAAACTCGCCTCCCTGGGCATAACATGCCAAGGATACGCTGATGACATTGTCATCGTTGCGAGAGGAAAATACGAAGAAACCCTATGTGACATAGTCCAGAGGGGTCTGAAAGTCACGTCTAATTGGTGCAAGGAGGTTGGGCTCAACCTAAACCCTGCGAAAACCATTATAGTACCGTTCACTAGGAAATACAAACTAAGCAGAATGAGGCCAATACGCCTATCCGGCTGCCTCATTACACCAGAAAAATAAGTCAAATACCTCGGCGTTGTCTTTGACAACAGGCTGAGGTTTGACAAGCACTTAGAGTATACACTCAGTAAATGCACTAGAGCACTATTCACATGCAGGAGCATAGCCGGAAAATCGTGGGGCATGGCACCACACATACTCCGATGGCTATACCTCATGGTTGTGAGACCAATGCTTACTTATGGAGCTGTCGTGTGGGGAGATAGAGCAAACCTCCTCACAGTAAGGACGCAGTTGCAAAAACTGCAAAGGCTGGCATGTATATGCATGACTGGAGCCATGCGTACCTGTCCGACAGCGGCAATCGAAGTTTTGATGGAGCTACCATCTGCCTGAAGAAAAAAGCAACACTGCTTAGATTAACAACAGAAGGAGTGGGTAGAAACCACATAGTAAGCCTCAGAGACTCTGAAAATCTGGAAAAGGAAATCCCTTTAATCCTCCAACCCAGAGACGAAATGGTGGCCGAGTATCACTTTGACAGGAATTTCACTGCACACCAAAGTAATAAGAGAGAATGGATCTCACTTGAAGAGACACATAAAATGAAACCACACACAATTATGTGGTACACAGACGAGTCCCTAACGCCCCAAGGAACCGGACTTGGGGTAGCAGAACCAGGAACGAAAATATCTGAACCAATGGGAGAATTCACAAGCATATTTCAAGCTGAAGTATGTGCCATCTCCCGTTGTGTAGACCGTAATATGGGGAAGAACCACCATAATAGAGAAATAGCTATCCTCTCCGATAGCCAAGCAGCGCTTAAAGCACTTAGTAGCAATAAGTTCACCTCTAAGCTAGTCTTAGAGACAAAGAACAAATTGGACCAACTAGGCAGCAGGAACAACCTGACCCTATGATGGATACCGGGACACAACAACATCCCCGGAAACGAATTGGCCGACGAACTGGCACGCAAGGGTGCAGCCACCGCAATGGTAGGGCCAGAACCCTACTGCGGCATAGGCCAACACACAATAAAAGGACTTTTAAGAAAGGAAGAGAACACGCTTAGAACAGCCTCCTGGGTAAACACCAGGGGAATGAGACAAGCTAAAGCATTAGCAAGCGTCAGACTGAGGAGCCACATGTACAAGTTGGGAATAACAAACACCCAGTATTGCAGATACTGTGAAGAGAAGGAGGAGTCCTCTGAGCATATACTAGTACACTGCGATGCCCTAGCGAGGCGCAGACTCAACAGATTTGGGAAACACATTCTACACCCAAGCAATATCAGTAACTTAGAACCCACAAAAATCCTGACTTTTGTACAGGAATTAGGGCTGCTAGGGGAGTTGAAATTTCAGTAGGGGGGCACAATAGACCAAAATTGGTCGCGGTGCACCACTTCCCCAACAACAAATAAAATGCAAGAATTGGGTCAAATCCAATTACAAATTTTTTTCTATAATTATTAAACGAAAAAGTTGAAATATTTTCGACTTTGATTTGGATTACCAATCTATATATATAAAAGAGTTCAACCTGACTGTCTGACTGACTGGTGACCGTCGCACAGCCTAAACCATAAAAGATAGGAAAATGAGATTTTCACAGTTGTTTTATCGTATGCTGAAAGTGGGTACTAAGAACGGATTTTGAAAAATTCTGTCTGCAAATGAGGAAAATTCGCGGAAAACTGTTGTATGAAACTTTTTTGTTTTTCATCCGATCAAGTTCAAACTCATTTTCAAAGATCTATATGAAAATTCAACAACAAATGAATACCAATCTTCCGGAAAATTCACTCCCCAGGGTGGAGAGTGGGTGGTCAAGGTTGTATGGGCGAAACTTTAGTTGCCAGCGATTAGCGCCAACTCATTTTCAAAATTACACATAAAACATAAGTTATAAGCATAGTACGTGAAATAGTTTGAAAAAAAAAATCTGCACACGAGGAAAATGGCCGGAAAATTCTGAATCCAAAAAAGTATTTATCATACGATTGGCTTGAAACTCGGTTTGTAAGGTCAAAATGTATTTTGTTTTTAATTTTCCGATGTTGGAAATACCGCCGGGATGCTCACTGGGAAGTGAATGGGATGTGGGTGGAAAGTTGTTTTGGAAGTGGATGGAAAGTGGGTGGAGTGTGGCGGGAAGTGGGCTGGAAGTGGACGGGAAGATTTCGGGAAGTGTGTGGTATGTGGGTGGCAAGTGGGTGGAATGTGGGTGGGATGAAGGTGCGAAGTGGGCGGAAAGTGGGAGGGATGTGGGTGGGAAATGGGTGGTATGGAAATGGGAAGTGGATGGGATGTGGGTGGAATGTGGCGGTAAGTGGTAGGGATGTGGGACGGATGTGGGTGGGATGTGGGTGGCAAGTGGGTGTAACGTGGGTGGGATGTAGGTGGGAAGTGGGCGGGAAATGGGATGTGGGCAAGTGGTGGGATGTAGGTGCGAAGTGGGTGGGATGTAAATGGGAAGTGGGTGGGATGTGGGTGGAATGAGGCGGTAAGTGGGAGGGATGTGGGTGGGATGTGGGTTGCAAGTGGGTGTAACGTGGGTGGGATGTTAATGGGAAGTGGACGGGAAGAGGCCGGGAAGTGTGTGGTATGTGGATGGCAAGTGGGTGGAATGTGGGTGGGATGTAGGTGTGAAGTGGGCGGGAAATGGGATGTGGGCAAGTGGTGGAATGTAGGTGGGAAGTGGGTGGGATGTAAATGGGAAGTGGGTGGGATGTGGGTGGAATGTGGCGGTAAGTGGGAGGGATGTGGGTGGGATGTGGGAGGGATGGGGTGGGATGTGGGTGGCAAGAGGGTGGAATGTGGGTGGGATATAGGTGGGAAGTGGGCGGGAAGTGGGTACGATGTTGGTGGAATGTGGCGATAAGTGGGAGGGATGTAAATGGGAAGTGGGTAGGATTTGGGCGGGAAGTGGACGGGAAGAGAGCGGGAAGTGTGTAGAATGTGGGTGGGATGTAGGCGCAAAGTGGGCGGAAAGTAGGTGGGATGTGGGCGGGAAATGTGCGGGAAGTGGGTGAGATGTGGTCCTGAAGTGGCTGGTAAGTGGGTGTGCGTTGGTTCTATACTGTTGAAGGCGCAGCGAAGCGTGACGGGCTATTTGCTAGTATCATATAAAATTTTATTGTTGCTTTTTAAATTATGTGACTTAAGTTCAATCTTTTAAGATCATTTTGCCGAAAATCGCAGCTTTCTAGCTAGCCTGGTGTAGAAATGCCAGAGTTTTGGCCAAAAAATGAGATTTCTGGCCCACAGTGCAGCGGTGGGCACGAAACTTAAGTTTGAGAGCAGCCCAACTACAAAAACAGTAAAAACCAACATTATTAGATAAAATCGAGTTGGTTTTTGCAGACATCTGCTTCTGTGCAGAGCGAGTCTCGATAGAGCACACTGCACCTGCTGCGCCGTGCGTCGATACGCATCATTTTCCACTTGGTTGAGAGTAGAGTTTGTCTGAGTGATATATAAATCTCGCATTTCTTCGGGGTGTGAGCGACATTTTACAATGACTGTTGTGTGTTCACTTGTGGTTTTGAAAAGCAGTTCCTTAGGCACTTAGCGGTCTTATCACCATAATGTAATTTTCCAGCGCTTTCTACCCACAAGGTCAAACTTCCTTTACAATTTGCTTGTAACGACTTCTGCCGAGCACTGTGGTATAACCGCGGTAAGAAACTACTTTACAGAAATTAAGTTCCCTGTGTTTAATTTTAGGCCTTTATCGCTGTGAATGAAATTTAGTGTTAAAAATGCCCGTTCCATAGACTTTGAATGAAAAAACACTTATATTTTTCTCACAATAATAAGTGTTATTGAAAAACACATAACAGAAAAAAAATGAAAATATGTGTTTCTCACTGAGATAAACACTTACACTCGAAAAATAAATCACTCTATCTATTTGAGAGATATTTCAAAGTGTTTTAAAATAACAGGGTTATTTTACAACACTTTCATTTTGAGTGAGATATTCCGGACCTCTGGTTTTAATACATCAGAGTTAACGAACGTCAGCATTAAAACAAATATTTTTTCTAAATAAAACCCAATTTTCGACCGATAGTTCCGATAGCTATTGATATAGTCATCCGATTTTGACCAATACTTCCGAATCTGTGTAAAAGTGTTTAATATGAATAATTGCTGAAGTGAGGGACGTTAACACTAAAAACGAAAAAGTTTTTCTCACAAAGACCCATTTTTCGACCGATAGTTCGTATGGCAGCTAAAAGATATAGTCATCCGATCCGGTCGGTTCCGACATATTAGCAGTGTGCAGTAAAAAGAAGACTCTGTGCAAAGTTTCAGCTCGATAGCTTTAAAACTGAGAGGCTAGTTTGCGTAGAAACAGACAGACGGACAGGCAGATAGACGGACGGACAAAGCTCAATCGACTCAGCTCGTCGCCCTGATCAAGAATATATATAGCTTATGGGGTCGGAAATGAATATTTCTATGCGTTGCAAACTTCTGGGCAAAATTATAATGCCCTTTGCAAGGGTATAAAAATATTCCTTAATTAAGTTATGAACAGATTAACATCTACCATTAAAGCAAGCTTTAATACACGGAGTAATATACTTATTAAGTAATGTTTGCAGATCGAACGTCTCTTAAAAGGCTTTCTATTATTCAATTGTCCCGATCACTTTAACATTTCTCTCTCATATTTTAAGTGCTTTGGCAAGCATTAGGCATCTCAGTTCGCAACCTGACTTAGTACAATATGTCAGCTTTCCATTTAATTTCCTTTCCGCTCTAGTTCAGCTATTCTGCACCTCATCAACAAATCCCCTTCATATGTGGAATTTGGTAATCACCCGGCCTGCCCCCACTCAATGTGTGCGTAGAGGAAAGTAAATAAATCACAGCTAATTCAATTAAAACTAAGCACCTGCCAATGCCTCCCCCGGCCTGCCGCCCGTTCTATAAACCACTCTACTAAAGTGAAGAGCACTTTGAATTATTTACGGCAACTTCAGAGCATGCCCTGGCATAGAAATAGAATAGGAAGCAACTTCGACTGTGCTGCACCTGCTGTCAACTGTTTTGCATTTTCATTTCCAGTCGCATTAGCCATGCCATACCCCACCCCTTGCCTCCCGTGTGCCCAACTATTTCTCTAGTTGTGCATTTGGTAATCCAAAACGTTTGCTACTAAATCACAAAAAGTGTCAATTGCACTTCAACTGCACAGACAGACAGAGAGACAGACAGAGGGACTAGCCCAATACCCATTTTTATGGCGCATATTTCACCGTTAGCAGCGCCCCCTTCTACCCACAACCCCTTCTTTGTCGCAAATTGATGTCAATAAGCGATAATTGAATTAGCGCTGAATATGCACAGTGTACACTGTGCTACATTGCAATCAGCGAACGAGAACTCGAACTTTGCCTCTTCGCCGCGTCTCCCAGCGGCCGTTCATCCTTGTTGCCTTAAATGGATTTCGCAATCGTCAATTGTTTTGCTTTGCTCTTAGGTTTTTTCAGCTTCGTCTTCTAATTGTTTTGGCCGTTCTCTGAGTTTGTTATTTACTTGATTTAACGTGCAGTTGCACTGTCATGTCGCCTTGTTGACATGATTAGCATTAATTGGAACTTTGATTTCTTTACCCTTTGCATGTGCTCAGACAAAAGTTAGAGCTTTTCCATTCAAACGTCTGTCAGTCCATCAGTCAATTGTGTACTAGATAAGCTTATTTTACTTCTATTAATTTCAAGCCAAGATTCTGCTTTTGTAAGCTACCAAATGTTATGCGTACCACAACTTTGAATTTTATTTCAAAAAGCAAACAATGAAAAGTGAAAAAGTATGACACCACAAATTCTCTCACCAAACAAATATAAATTTAAAAAAAAAATTGCAATTCAACTGCAGCCACACAACGGAAAAATTTTGTGTGTTTGTCCAGTAATTTCTGCATAACTTTTACCCTCACACAATGTGCAATGCGTGTGCAGCTGGCTTGAAACCCAAATTTCCATAGCATAGTTTTATGCCTGGTTCCTGGTTTTCTACTTCTATTTTGTTATATATAATAAAAATAACAATGACCATGTGAGAGCTGAGAAATTTAGGTCACCCCAAAGAGGGAGCCGAGGCAACAAAGTTATGCGCTCGAAAACTGTAAACATTTTTCGGTTTATGGCAGGGCACACAAAAATATTCATCGTCATGAACATAAATTTAAATTTATAGCAGACGACCAAAATTAATGAGTAGTAAAAGTTTTTAAGGACACACACGCACTCTCGCACACACACATGTGCGAATTAACAAATATGCCAAATGAGCAAACAAAGCAACCAGAAGTGAAAGCTGGCGCCTAGATGGCTGCAACGCCCGAATCATAAACAACAGGAGGCTACTGGAGGCTACCTGCTGTTTATATCCTTGGAACCACTCAGCAGAAGCATGTGAGTATGTGCAAATGGCAGGCAAAGGAATGTTCTGCCCTTTTCAGCTGTGCTGCATTGGCCATTATTTTCATTACAAGCCAAAGATGTTTCCCTCGCCTGCTGGCTCGACAGTTCGACTAACAAGTCAGGATTAGGGTGCATGCAGAAGGCAACCCAAATGCCATATGCGAAATGCAACAACAAAGCAAATCAAAACAGAAACCGAGCAAAGTTTTCGCCTTCTCATGGCTTCGTCTGGAGTTCAAAAGGTCAACGCATTTATGGTAATTTCTCGGAGAGCTTACAAGCATCATTTGCTAGCTCTCTCCCCTCCAGAAATTTAATGTGTTTTATGAACATAGCAAAAAGGGATTAAAATCACACAGCACAATTTAAAGGGACAAAAAGGATTAGGCAAGAAATAAGCAATTACTGAGCAAAGTTTGAGGAAAGCTGCAGAAGCGCTTGAATATACTAGATAGAGTAAAACAAGCAGAACAAGAAGTACGGGTAAAATTTAATTACCAAATAAAATAAGCGAAGAGTATTTGTTAATAAGAAAGAAGTGATGAAAGAAATGCTTTTATGTAACATTGTCAATCTCGAAGAGAATGAAACACAACAAATTTTTTAAAAACTTTATAAAAATATTAACAAAATTGTTTTTTTTTGTGGTTAATCTAGCGGGCCAAATGTGTGTTAGAATTGTTGAGTTACCTTATATGGGTTGTTCATAAAAATAAAAACCTTATTTTATTCCCATTTTTCTCCTACGGGTTTCGACCTTTGTAACGCCTTCTTTAGGGAGTCTGCATTTTATTTTTTAACAAAAAGCAAAACAAAGAAAAACATTGACACGTATACCTAATAACAGATATTTTCACACATACATACATACATTAATTATGTTGTGACTATTTTGTTTGGCTGATTTTTAAACCTAATATTGTCGCTTTCCATTCTTCTGATGTTATCCGTCGTTTTTGCCACTTGTCATTTGTTACTATTGCCGATTAAATAAAATTTGTTTGCCGCACGTCTTTCTTGAATTTGATTGTGTTTGTGCCTCTTTGTTAGATTCTTGGGCTTTCTAGTGTCATCCGTCTTCGGTCTCTTCTCTCTTTGTCAATTATTTTCACCTTGCTAAAATCAGATGTGTGTCGCGTCTCTGTTAAGTGTTGTGCAAGTAGTATATGGGCATTTCCACAGAAAGGTCCACCAAGATCGACAAAACAGTTTTTTAAAAAATTATTTTTCTTAACATGACATGAAAAACAAAAATTAAAATAAATAACATAATTCATTTAAAGCCTTTCTGATTCCATTTAAAAAAAAAAACGGCCTGAATACTGAAGATTAGTCAATTTCATTGTCAGCTTTTTTTAATATGTCGCGTGCTAAATGTCGCGTTCTTCATAATATTAAAGCTTATAAAAACAAAGCTAATGTAAATAACTGAATATAATTGCACGGAATAAAAAGCTGCATTATTCACCTTTATTTAGGAGTTAACTGCTTTAAAATTGTTGTTTACTATTCCCAGATTTGAATTTTATCAGTGCGCCGAAACGACTTCCATTTTTTCCGTGATAAATCACATAACTTTTCAATTATATTTTAATCGTCAAATCGACTGAACCTATCTTTTGCACTAAATATACTGCTACCAAAACTCTACCAAAAATAAAAACAAACAAAAAATTTTTTTGTTTTCTATATTTTTGCACTTTAAAGTCGTACGAATGTCGCGTTCGCGACTGTGGAAATACCCATATGTTGTTCGTTTATTAATTTCCCAATACAACAAGAGCTTGTCTTGATAATTAAGATATTAGTCACAATATATAAAGGGGATAGGACAAAATATAACGATCGTTGCCAACCAAATATTTGAACTGTTACTTGAATCTAGGCTTAAACTTAGAACTCTAATTTTTATTCATAATCTTATTGTTACTCGTTAACCACATTGTAAAATGTAAAATTGGCATACAGCTCCTCCAACGGGGCCAAGCCAAGCTTCTCTCAATCTCTTGGCGTGTGTGCTTTAAATTTTTCGAACAAAAGAGAAAGGGACCTACAGTTTTACGCCGAATCCGAACGGCAAAGTATGAGAATTGGATTTTTCATGGCTAGATACTTCACAGCTGGCGCCAATAGCTGGTGAAGGTGACCGTATTAGTGTTGGGTTGCTCATGAGTGAGTGAAAAAGTTGAGTTGTTCTTTAAACTGAGCAAGCGAACATGTTCTTCTTCAAATGTTCATTTCTGTTCAGCGAGTCTTGTTCAGTCTATTTGGTTCACTCTGTCTTGCTCTGAGTTGTTCTTGAATTGTTCTCTTGTTCTGTTCTTGCTCTTTGCTCAGAGGTTGTTCTGTCTTGCTCTGTTAACTGTTCAGTCTCTCCCTTGCTTTGTGAGCTGTTCAGTCTGTCTCTTGCTCTGAGAGTTGTTCTGTCTGTCTCGCTCTGTGAGCTGTTCAGTTTTGTCTTGCTCTTGTGTGTTGCTCTGTGTGCTGTACCCTAACATCTGTTTAGAATCTAGTTCAGTGAACTGTTCAGTGTGACCTGACTGTTGAATTAGTTCACTGTTTGTTGTCAATTTATGTCAACTCCGTATAAACCAACCTTTAAGTGTGGCAATCACGTCCGCTTTTTTAAGTCAGAATGCACAGCGATATTTGGAACCATTTCACCGAGTTGTATAATAAAACGGCGAAATGTAAATATTGCAGCACTGGAACCAGTTGTCCGGCAGAACAACAACGACAATTCTCCCCTTGTGAAAAAAACGTCCAGAAATTCGGTCTTATAAGCCAACAAAGGATTGCAAGCTTTGTGTATAAGCTAGGCCTACATGTTGCCAAAAATACGCAACGAGCAGTTGGTTAATATGCAGCGCAAACTGAGCTTGGCATCTGCATAATGATCGGGGACCAAACAGCAATACACACACATTGACTTGAAATCATGTTTTCTCTCTCTCGCTGAGAACACAAGAACAACAGGACAAGAGCAAGTGAACAAGAACAAGAGAACAAGTGAGCGATTTGAGTGAGTTGACTCAGTTAGAAAAAAAGAACAAGTGAACATGTTCAGCGAAAAGAACAACCTTCACCCAACACTAGACCGGATGAGTAAAAGCTATTTTTTCTAATGTAGTAGTATTAAGGAGTAGTATTAAGTAATGTGCAATAACCGTTAGTTTAAGTATCATAAGTGGCTCGGCCATCTCTAACAATATCTTGTTGTCTCACTTGCACACTCACATATGCAAGCGAAACTACAAGAAGCAGAACTGTAAAAGAAGAGAAATAAAGAACCATTCGAGTTTTGGCGTTTAAATTGAGCAGTCCACAGATCAGAAGTTGGATAAATTTCGCGTGTCTAAAAAAAAAAAAAAAAAAACAAAATTTTCACTCCCCCTGAAGAATGAAAAAAAAAAAAACTCAAGTAAAAAATTAAGTAAATATAAATGTCGGCCATTAACTTCAGTTTAATTCTATTAAAAGACTTGAAAGACTTGGTGCCAACAAAATAAAATTAAATCAAGTGGTACAAAAGCCGAACTTATTCAACGATTGGCAAAAGACCCACACATCACAGAAAAGTGTATAAGTGACTTAACCAACAAAATCATGCCTAAGACGCCAAAGAACAAAAAGGGCAGCAACAAGGATTGCCAAGCCATGGACGAAAAATTTTTCAATGACGCAGTTGCAGAAAGTTCTGGAAAAGACGAAAAAATTCACGGCGTCAGCGACAAGACGGCGCCGACGCGCAGTTACACCGAAGACGAAAACGTGCAGGCAAAGGCAGAAAGCGACGTAGAGACCAACAACAACGACAAAGAAAAAAAAGGAGGCGACAACGTAAGCAACAACGACAACGTAAGCAACCACAACGTAAAGAAGATTGGCAAAATCGATGACGACGTAGATGATATCAATAACGATGAGTTGGATCCGATAATGGTTCAAAAAAATGAACTGGAACTGGAGATCTGGGGTAAACAACAACAACTAGAAGAGCTAAAGAGCAAGATGGCAGCGCTGGAACTAAAAACCAAAACAAACCAAAACAACAAAAATAAATTCAGCATTCAGTTTGAAACACTTAAAGATTTCATCCCAGTATTTGACGGTGAAAACCCAGCAAACATATGGCTTGCACAAATAAGTAGTGTGCGCAAGCGATACAATGTTGAAGACGACATTTTACGTGCACTAATGTGTAACAAAATCAAAGGGAAAGCACAGCAGTGGTTACATTCAACCCCTATGTACCTCACTGGATCGGTAGACGAACTCCTAATGGAACTGGATAACATGTTCAGCACAAAGCTAACCAAATTAGCTACTCGCTACTTATTTTGGGAAACATTCTCAAACTGGAAGACGACGAATTTATAGAGTATGTGATTGATGGCATACCAGATGTAAATCTACGAAACACGGCAAAATTACATTCTTTCAATTCGAAGTCGGAGATACTCCAAGCATTTTGTGGCATTGAGCTGCATCCTCCAAAGCTACCGACATTATCGGTACAAGGTAAAGGTCAGTTCAACGAAACTAACAAGATGACTATGAAGAAGGAGACAAAGTGCTACAACTGCAACAGCATGGGGCACGTAGCTAGTGAGTGCCGTAAGCCAAAACGTCAAGATGGAGCTTGTTTCGCCTGCGGTAAATTTGGCCACCAGGCTCAAGAATGCGAGCTGTATAAGAAGACCAAGGAAAAGGCTCAATACAATGACTACGTAAAGTGTTTAAGCATCACATTCCAAACTGATCATTTAAAATATATTTCTTTTTTCCTAGAATGCCTCATAGATTCGGGGAGCCCCATAAGTATTATCAAGCAGTCATGTATCCCGAATAAAGTTAAAATTGAATTAAAAGAAATCAAAAGTTATGTTGGAATAAATCAAAGTAAATTAAGAATCCTTGGATATATAAAATGTTCAGTTAAATTTGCTAATAAAATCATCACGATTAATCTTATGGTGGTTGACAACGAATCTATGGGATATTCAGTCTTGTTGGGCAGAGATTTCTTAGAGAAAAGTAATACAAGTTTAGTTGCTCTAACTAATAAACCTGACTTAAAGTCATTAAGCATCGAAAATTATGGTACAAAAGGAAAATGTATGAATAACAAAGAGTTTGATAATGTACAACGGCAGAATATTGGAAAAGATAGTACTGTAACCTTAATTAAGGAGGAGATGAAAAATAATGTAGCAAGTGAAGATAGTTTTGAAAAGCAAATTTTGTCTATCGAGTACGGTGGAGAAAATATGGAATACGAAGTAGGAGAACAATTGAGTTTCGAAGACAAGGTCCATTTTTCAAAACTATTTGAGGAAAAGTATGTTAAACCGAAACGACCATCGGAACCAATGATTAAATGTGAGATGAAAATATCCCTTGACAGTCCAAAAGTTTTTAATTGCGCACCCAGAAGACTTTCTTATGCAGAAAAGGAAAAGGTTCAGAACATCATAGATGAATTATTGAAGAAAGGCATTATACGTCCAAGTGAGTCCGAGTACGCCTCAGCCGTGGTATTAGTTAATAAGAAAACAGGCGATACAAGAATGTGTATGGACTTCCGACCTCTAAATAAGTCTACGATTAAAGTAAAGTTTCCGATTCCACTCATAGACGACCTACTAGACAGATTAGTCAACAAGAGGATATTCTCGAAGCTAGATTTGAAAAATGGCTATTACCATGTCTATATGCACAAAGATTCTATTAAATACACTGCATTCACTACACCGTTAGGTCAATATGAATTCCTAAGAATGCCCTTTGGACTCACAAATGCTCCATTCATATTCCAACGATTTATAAATAAGATATTTGATGACATGGTGAAAGAGGGAAAAGTTATTATTTACCTCGATGACATAATGGTAGCCACAGAAAATGTTCAAGAGCATATGTTGATATTAGAAGAAGTGTTTAAACGTTTGGTAGACAATAAACTCGAGCTACGACAAGACAAATGCAGTTTTTTCCAAACCGAAGTTAAATACTTAGGATATATGATATCTGAAAATGGAATAAAAGCAGATAACGAGGGAATTAAAGCGATACGAGACTTTCCAGTGCCAACAAAGGTACAAGAAGTTCAAAGTTTTTTGGGCATGTGCGCATATTTTCGACGATTTATTAAGGATTTCTCCATTATGGCGAAACCTCTTCACGACTTAACAAAGAAAGAGAAGAAATTCGAAATCGGTTTAGATGAGCTAGAAGCATTCAATACGCTCAAAGCCAGAATGGTAGAAGCACCTATTCTGGCACTATATGACCCAAAAGATGAGACAGAACTACATTGTGACGCAAGCTCAATAGGTTTTGGCTCGATTTTATTGCAAAAGAAAAGTGATAATAAATTACATCCAGTATTTTATTTTTCCAAACGAACAACGGAAGCGGAATCCAGATATCATAGCTTTGAACTGGAAACGCTGGCAATCATATATGCTTTGAAGAGATTTCGAGTTTACCTCCAAGGGATTCCATTCAAAATTGTAACAGATTGTAATTCTCTTACACTAACGCTCAACAAAAAAGATCTGAACCCAAGAATAGCTAGATGGGCTTTAGAGCTGCAAAATTATGATTATCAACTAGAGCACAGAGCAGGATCAAGAATGCAACATGTTGATGCGTTGAGCCGATGTAATACAATATTAACGATCGAAGATAACACATTTGAGGACAATTTGGTAATATGTCAAAGTAAGGATGAAAAACTGATCAAAATAAGAGAGATGTTAAGTGAAACTGAGCATAATCTTTACGAAATGAGAAACGGGATAATATACAGAAAAGTTAAAGACGATTTGGTATTTTACGTCCCAGAAGCTATGGAAGAGCATGTACTATTTAAGTACCATAATGAAATGGGCCATGTTGGAACAGACAAAGTAACAGAAAATATAAGTCGAAGTTATTGGTTTCCTAATATTAGGAAGAAAGCAGACGAACATATTAAAAATTGCCTAAAATGTATAGCTTTTTCGAATAAAAATGGCAAACAAGAAGGATTCCTTCATATTGTTCCAAAAGGTAATATACCTTTCCAGGTAGTACATATCGATCACTACGGTCCGATAAATAGTAAGGAAACGGCAAAAAAGCACATTCTGGTGATAGTAGATGGCTGTACAAAGTTCGTGAGGCTCTACCCAACTAAGACAACCAAATCAAAAGAGGCTATAGATGCACTTAAAGACTACTTTAGGGCATATAGTAGACCAGCACATATAGTATCAGATAGAGGATCATGTTTTACTTCAGACGAATTCGAGGAGTTTTTAAAGGATAATAATGTTAATCATATAAAAGTTGCGACAGGATCACCTCAAGCTAATGGACAGGTAGAACGGATTAACAGGGACTTAGGGCCAATGATAAGTAAGTTAATAAACGCAGAGGAAAATGAACAATGGCATAAAGTATTAGGAGAAGTTGAATATTCCATGAATAATACTGTACACAGGAGTTTAAATGAACACCCAAGCATTATGTTATTTGGTACTGGACAAAGAGGTAAAGTGATAGACAGGGTAAAAGAAAATGTAATAGAAAATGAACAACAAAGTAAAGATCGAAACGTAGAGGATATAAGAAGTAAAGCAGAAGAAACACAAAGTAAAGTTCAAAGTTATAACAAAATGTACGTAGATGCAAAGAGACAGAAGCCTATTGAATACAAAGAAGATGACTATGTGATGATTAAAAATTTTGATTCAACGGTTGGAGTGTCAAGTAAATTAATCCCAAAATTTAAAGGTCCATACAGAATATCCAAAGTTTTAGACAACGATAGATATTGCATAAAAGACATTGAGGGATTTCAACAATCTCAAAGGCCATACCAAGGAATTTGGGCCGTTCATAATATGAAACCGTGGTTAAAGCTTAAAGAATCTAAGGAAGATGATGAAAGTAAAAGTAAAGATGATCAAATAAATTCAGATGAAAATTTTACAATTGTAAACAACAATGTCAAACAGAAAAGTAATGTTATAAATATAAAAGATAAAAAAGAAACAATGTCAAGCATGGTAACAAGAAGCATGTCAAGTAGGATCAGGAGATCCTAAAAAGTCAGGACGGCCGAGCTGTAGTAGTATTAAGGAGTAGTATTAAGTAATGTGCAATAACCGTTAGTTTAAGTATCATAAGTATCATAAGTGGCTCGGCCATCTCTAACAATATCTTGTTGTCTCACTTGCACACTCACATATGCAAGCGAAACTACAAGAAGCAGAACTGTAAAAGAAGAGAAATAAAGAACCATTCGAGTTTTGGCGTTTAAATTGAGCAGTCCACACTAAGGAAAGAAAAAAAACTTTTATTATTAGATGTTCAGAGGCGGGATCGAACCCACGACCTCCCGCCCGGCAGTGCTGCACACTAACTACTGGGCCATTGAAAATGGCGTATACATATTCTTGATGAGCATCAATATCAACAGCAGTCTGTCTGCATGAACGCGTCGATCTCAGAGACAATAAAAGATAGAGATACAAATGCATGATACGCACCTACATAGGTGTATACCGTTCGCAGATCAAGTTAGTTTAAGATTTGTAAAATTTCCCCCCCTCCCCCTTAAACCGCAAAAAACTGACAGACACATATTTTGATATATGTGGGGTTACGGTTCACTGGAGTCTGCTTTCCCAAATAATTACACACTTTCCCCTTGATTTCTTACACCATACGATGATAGTTTATTGAATAGTGTAATTACTTAATTTAACGCTCAACATCTGTTAGTTATGCAATGTTTAATCGACCCGAGAACACACAACCTCTCACTCCAGCAGCTCAAACCCCACTCTCTCGCTGTTCTGCTTGATCGCTCTTTCTACTCATCTTACGCGCTTAAGCTATCGTATTAAGGATACTTCTACATAAATCCTATATATATGTTTTATGGAGATGTTTTCCCTTTTTTACTTATACCCTTACAAAGCGCTTTATAATTTTCCCAAAAGTGTGGAAAATATTTGTTTCCGACCCTATAAACTATATATATGGGCGATTCCATGAAAAATCGCCCACTGGGATTTTTTTTGGATCGAAATAATTTTTTTCGTATTCCTTGTAGTAAAATAGTATCTACGTATTTTCAGCATTTTGGCGAAATACACTTAATTCGCGGGTAAAGTCGATTTGAAAATTGACATATTTGAAAAATTTAATTATTTTCAATTGCTTGCTATCCAAAGCCATTGGTAATAAAAATTTTTAAAAAATCGGAAAATTAACATTTGAATCCAAGCTTTCAAATAACTCACACTAAATAATTTTTAAATTTTTCTTTGGTCTTCAAATCGCGAAAATAAGTAAACAAAAATTAATTGCCGCGAAAGGGATTTTTTTTTTGTCTTCATTTTTTTCTCAAAACTTGGTCTTGTATGCAGTAATTTACTGTATTAAGCTGTAAATGGGCAATCCAATAGTTCCGGAGTTATGGCCATTTTTCATTTATTTAAATTAATTTTCTGTAACAATATCAGATTTAGTATGTTTAATTTTAAGAGGGTAATATTTTTGTGGTCGAATATAGTGAAGTATATCATCATAAAAATTATTTTAACAGATCGGCGGAGTGGCATTTCCATGCAACAGCCCAAAGGGCCTTGCGATGGAGCTGGATATACACTAAAAGAAGGGCTAGAAGGGCAAGCATTCAAATGATTACCGATAAACAGATTACCCCTGCCCTGAAACTCTATGAATGGGTCAACTAATTTTTACCAAACATCACAGTAAGATACAGAAACACAAATTACTAAAGTAGGGCCACAGAATTATTAAAATTACGATTTTCGAAATGCCAAACTATACAAGGGACACTCTATTCAACCACAAAATAATTATCTTCTTAAAACCAAAACATTTTCACATTCTGAAACATCTGATATTGTTAGTTCCTAAAAAAAGTGAATTTCAATAAATGAAAAATGGCCATAACTCCGGAACTATTGGATTGCCCATTTACAGCTTAATACAGTAAATTACTGCATACAAGACCAAGTTTTGAGAAAAAAATGAAGACAAAAAAAAAATCCCTTTCGCGGCAATTAATTTTTGTTTACTTATTTTCGCGATTTGAAGACCAAAGAAAAATTTAAAAATTATTTAGTGTGAGTTATTTGAAAGCTTGGATTCAAATGTTAATTTTCCGATTTTTTAAAAATTTTTATTACCAATGGCTTTGGATAGCAAGCAATTGAAAATAATTAAATTTTTCAAATATGTCAATTTTCAAATCGACTTTACCCGCGAATTAAGTGTATTTCGCCAAAATGCTGAAAATACGTATATACTATTTTACTACAAGGAATACGAAAAAAAATTATTTCGATCCAAAAAAATCCCAGTGGGCGATTTTTCATGGAATCACCCATATATATAAAAAATCAAGGCGATCTAAGTCGATTGAACAATGTCCGTCCGGCAGTCTTTCTTTTACAACGCAAACTTGTCCCTCAGTTCTAAAGCTATTTAGCTAAAATTTTGCCCAGAAAAAATATATACCCGTTAGAAAATATCAAAGTGAAATTTTTGAACATTTTCATTTTAAGATCACAGAAACAGAACAAGAACGAATTTATAATTTCCAGCCCCGAATTTACTGGGGATTGAACTCGGGACCACTTGCACTGCATAAATTGGAACCGCACTGCCAAATTGGTCATGTGTGTGGACACTTGGCTGAAATTACGCCCCACTGCGATGAAATGAAGCGCCAAAAAGAAATGAAATAAGGCCCCGAAATCGGGGTGACAAGCTATTCAAATTTAAAACTTAACAAAAAGCAAGGTTACTAGAATATTATGTCTCATAAGTCGAACAGTGAGAAGGCACCCTTACACTTATTTTGTTGTTTTAAAAATATCATGTAAACAGTTATTAAGAAGAGTTCTTCTAAATTGACCAATCTCCTGCTTTTTGACGGAAATCTTAACAACTCTACAGATCAAATTTCCAGTTCTTATCTCAAATGATTTCTGAGAAACGGTAACAAAACCCGTCATGAACAAGTAAAATACTCCATATTACCAATCCGCAGACCCATTTTCAAGTTCATAACATAATTAACTTCTGGAAAATGGCTAAAGACTACTAACAAACTGCCATAGTTTCAGCCCACTGTTTCGATTAACCTCTCCTTGTTGTCTCGTTACTGAATGCTCGTTAGTGAAGACACGATATATGTTTACCGTTATCTGGGGCAAGTTTTAAGTGAGCTACAATTTGCTCAAGTGCTTGTGTGTGCGAATTGAGCTTTGATTATGTGTTTTCTACGCTATATTTTGTTTTGAATTATTTTTTTTGTTTTTGCACACCAAGTTTAATTAATGTGTACTATGAGACGAAGCAAGAAGTGGAACTATTTTTGTAAATTGTTCTTCAAGTTTTTTACGCTGTCAACACACAACCACAAGAGAACATAGTTTGGATGGAAGTACGTACACTCCCTGGTGGCCAGAAATTAATTATGACAAACAGCAAGAATTTCCCAGCTTCTCTCTGGGCTTCGGCGGGGCTTGTCCATGAAACCAAAACATTTCGCGTGTAATTAGCAAAGTTTTCCGTTCAAAACTTTTTTCGCTGCCAAAATGTTCGCTGGCAGATATATTTTTGCGCATAACAATACCAAAAAAAGGCAAGCAACAACACGACTCCAAAGAGCTGCGATGCATCCGCATTCCCACTGTCCTGTCCAGGCTGTGTCTCCCTGGTGGGCGTCGTGTTAATATTGTATTATGGTGTTGTTGCAGCGCCCACAGCTCAGCGTTTTTTGTGGCCCCGCAATGAGTTTCCGCTCTGCGGCGTAGCCCCGGTCAGGGTTCTCTAATAGTTATTGTTGTTGTTGTATCTGGCACTTTGTCACTTGCAGGCGCTGCCAAGTTCATTCTTCTTTAACGAAAGGACGGATGCTCGGGCTTCGGCACAAAATGCTTCCTGTGTGCAGCTGCAGCTTGCCTATTGTTTTAAATATTTGCATTTGCGAAAATTTGCACCAGGACTAGAAATTGGCTAGAAAATGAATTTGATTATAATGGGACAAAAATGTTCAAATTGTTCAAAAACGAGTATTTGTTGAAGAAAGACTAGGACAAAAATGCTTCAAATTTCTATCTGGGTCGTAAGTAATTGAAGTAAGTAAAAAAAAAAATAGAGGCCAGCTAACTTCCGCTCGACCGAAGTTTATATACGCTTGGCGCTTGATATATGCCTGGCAGTTTGTATGGCAGCTATACTATATAGTGGTCCGATTTCGACAAATCTTGTTGAAATTATGTAAAATCATTGAAAACTTATAAACACGAGCGTTGGAAGCGATAACATTGAAAACAAAAAAGTTTTTCTCACTAAGACTTTTTTTCAGACCTAACATTTGTATGGCAGCTATATTATATAGTTGTCCGATTTTGACGAGCCTTGATGAAATTATGTGAAATCATTGAACACTTATAAATACAAGCGTTGGGAGCGATAACATTGAAAACAACAAACAAGAATAACCTCCTCGTGGTGACCACCGGAAGCAGTGGCAATGCACCCGCATTTGCTGCTGACTAACGTGAGCGGCGTCCCTCCCCCCTTCCCTACAGGGTTAGTGCGTCGGGTTTGGAACCCACCACCGTAAAAAATCTCCACCAATGAAAACTGCGACTACAATGCCTCGGATACGGACACCCCCTGACGACGGCCCACGCAAACGTTTTAAGGACCACGATTTGAGAATATGCACCTGGAATGTCCGCACCCTCAACAGAGGTGAATGTCCTCAAGAAATATTCATCGGACGTTACCGCACTCCAGGAAATGCGATGGATTGGATATGGAAGCAATATAATAGCGCTACCACAGTATGAGACAGGAAATAAAACACCCCCCTGCACTATGGTCCAGACGACCACTTTGGTTGGCCAAAACCTCATTTTTAAAAGTTAAAAAAAAAAGGTACTTTTGATCGCTCTGCATCAGAAAAAGAGTGACTATGTCTGTTGCGTACCAGAAATTTCTGTAGATGGCGCCACATTCGCGAAACCAGCTGTTAAACATAGCGGTTGTTGTTAAACAGAACGTGCGGCGAAAAATTGCCAATTTGATTGCAATTAAAAATCTTTGTAAAGTGATATAAAAAACCTATTTTAAACAAAGTTTTGTGATGAATTATAATCAGTGGGGTTTGTATTAAGTGTTTTGTAATGTGAACTGTGTGTATGAGTTGTGCTGTCTTCGTAATTTTATGTCAAAGTGAGTCGTTCAACAAGTGTCGATTTGTGATGAAAACTAATATTTGAAAAGGTATATAAAATGATTCCGGCCTATTCCGGCCCGGAGACTTATTGTGTGACGTAGGTTAAATAATTCCCTTTGTAATGCATTTTTTTAAATTTGTCCACTTTTGGCCACATCTCTTGTAATTTGCATTTATAGATCATAACCTCAAATTCAACAATGCGGAGTTGTTTGGCTTGTGGCATTTAGAGAGGAGCAAAGCATCCAAGGAAAATGCTGTGCACAAATTTATGAAAACAAAGCTGTGGCGACATTTCAGATGTAATGAATAAAGCTGTTGCAGATGCTTCAAGGAGGTTTGGTTACAGTTTGGCGGAAAAATGGAGGATGTGCAAGTCATATGAAAAGGCTTTTAAACGAAAGCATGCGGATTGGTTAAATGCACAAACATGTGTAATCGTCTCAAAAACAGTTCAATCAGTTGGAAGCCCTGCATTAGCGTATCCCAAAAAAAAGTCGAAGAGCACGAAGAAGGCAAGATCTTGTCGTATCCCAGGGAGGAAACCTTAGTTTATTGCTTCAAGCGGCAAGCATGGCCGCCCGAAAACAACACAAACACGATCTCGCTTATGTTTTGAAACTGTTATCCTTATGCCCAGAAAAAGCTAAATTAATTCGCAAGGCAGTACAGAACCCAGTGGAAAAGCCGACACCGATTTCACCAAGCGAAGCGTTAGCCTTGCTCCTTGACAATGATCTCAGCAAAGCAATAAGGGATCAATCTAAAAGTATATCCTTCGTACAATAAAATTGTGGACCAGAAAAAAGAACGCCGGCCAAATAACATTTTGGTATCAGAGACAAAAGCAGAGGTCCCGCTTCAAAACCTTAAAAAAAGGCTTACAAGAAGAAGTTATTAAAATTATAAAATAATTATTATAAAATTTGTTTAATTTTTTTTTTAATAAAATGTGCTTCCTTTAGGCGTGCCACGCCCTTATAATTAAAGAAAAAAGTTTAAAAAAAATTGCTCAATACTTCATTTGTTATTCCCTATTACTAATGGTTTAAATATGCATTATAATAAAAAAGGCGGTGCCACACCCATTTTTATTTTAAATCTATTTCCTACTGACTATATAAATCCAATACAAAAAACCAAATTAAAATATCTTATTTTGTTTGCGAGACATTAATTTTGGCCAACCAAAGTGGTCGTCTGGACCATAGTGCCCTGGAAGATCTACTACAGCGGTCATGCTACCAAGCACGAGTTTGGGTGCGGCTTTGCAGTGAGTGATAAACTGCGCCACTCTGTCATCAGCTTAACACCAGTTGACGAGCGGCTTGCCGCGCTTAGACTTAAGGCAAAATATTTTAATATTAGTCTTATCTGTGCTCACGCGCCAACAGAAGACAAGAAAGACCCGATAAAAGATTAATTCTATGAACGCCTGGAACAATTATACGAGCGCTGCCCCGACCACGACATAAAGATCGTGCTAGGCGATTTTAACGCGAAAGTCGGGAGAGAAGGAGTTTTGGGATCGACAGTCGGACGACTTAGCCTTCATGAAACAACCTCCGGTAACGGAGAGAGGCTAATAGACTTCGCTGCGGGCCGGAACATGGTCATAAGTAGTACGAGATTTGAACACCTCGACATCCATAAGGCGACCTGGAAGTCCCCTGGTCAACGAACACGAAATCAGATTGATCACGTTGTGATCGACGGAAGGCATTCATCGAGTGTACTACACATGCGTGCGATTCGAGGAGCCAACATAAACTCGGATCATTACCTGGTTGCAGCCAAGGTACGCACGCGGCTCAGTGTGGCACATGCCTCACGCTCTGGCACACGTCGAAAGCTAAACGTCGAGAAGCTGCAATCACAAGGGACCTCTGAAGCCTACACAGCTAAACTCGCCCAACTGCTCAGGGAAACCTCCCCACTCCCTTCCGATATATGCGAACAGTGGCAGCGTATATCGCACTCCATGAGTACGGCTGCCAAGGAAATACTCGGTTACTCCGAGCCCCCTCGAAAGCGGTCTTGGTACGACGAGGAGTGCCGACGCGCTACTTCAGAGAAAAACGCTGCCTACAGGAGAACTCTGCAGTCGAGAGTAACGCGGGCTGCTAAAGAGCGATACCTGGAGAAAAGGAAAGAGGAGAAACGCCTTTTTGGTAGAAACGAAGTTTTTATACACTTGAAATCGCTTGTCTCAACGGTTAGCGACTTCGACCAAACTTCGCAGATCAGCTTAAAAACATTTAATATTACCCATGACCATGATTGAGAGCGGTAATATTGAGAAAAAAACAGTTTTTCTCATTAAAATCCATTTTCTGACCGATTATTTGTATGGCAGCTACAACAAGTAGTTATCCGATCCGGTCGGTTCCGACATATTAGCAGCGTGCAGACAAAAGAAGACTCTGTGCAAAATTTCAGCTCGATAGCTTCAAAACTGAGGGACTAGTTCGCGTAGAAACAGACAGACGGACAGACGGACGGACAAAGCTTAATCGACTCAGCTCGTCACGCTGATCAAGAATATATATACTTTATGTGGTCGGAGATGATTCCTTCTATGCGTTGCAAACTTCTGGGCAAAATTATAATACACTTATCAAGTGTATAAAAAGATAGAGCAGGAAAGGCGCATGCGCGAAAAAGTCGAGATGTTATTCGGCATGATTGAAACTCGAAAATTTTACCAAAAGATTAAGCAATTAACAGAAGGTTTCAAGCCCAGAGTCGCACAATGCAAAGACGAACAGGGGAATCTGGTCACAGATCCGCAAGTTGCGCTTAACAAATGGAGAAGTTACTTCTCCAACCTACTGGGAGGCGATGACGAACAGGATGCCGCCTTTAGAGAAGTAACGATGCCACCAATCGACAACATAGAGATTGACCCCCCGACCCAACAGGAAGTCTGTTTAGCCATACGAAGGCTAAAGAACAACAAGTCGCCAGGCGCTGATGAGCTGCCCGCTGAACTGTTCAAGGCTGGTGGCGAAGAATTGGTAAGGTGCATGCACCAACTTCTGTGCCGTATATGGGTTGACGAAAGCATGCCCGATGATTGGAATCTAAGCGTTCTCTGTCCAGTCTTTAAAAAAGGAGACCCTGCAGTTTGCGCCAACTACCGCGGGATCAGTCTCCTCCCCATCGCATATAAGGTTCTGTCCCGCATTATTTGTGAACGTCTAAAGCCGCTTATTGATACACTGATTGGACCTTATCAGTGTGGCTTTAGACCTGGTAAATCCACCACAGACCAGATATTCACATTGCTCCAAATCCTGGAGAAGACCTATGAGAGAAACATCGAAAATCACCATCTTTTTATCGATTTCAAAGCCGCTTTCGACACGCCGATAAGGACAAGGTTTTTCGAAGCCCTGTCTACTTTAGGTATTTCAGCAAAGTACGTTCGACTTTGCATGATGACGTTGAGAAGCACTCAAAGCTCCGTCAAAATAGGAACGAACCTCTCCGAGCCTTTTGATACCAAAAGAGGTTTTAGGCAGGGTGACACCTTATCGTGTGACTTCTTTAATCTGCTGATGGAGTATATACTGCGCCAGTGCCCAAATGCCAACAGATCGGGCACCATCTTTAATAAAGGTGTAATGCTACTCGCATATGCCGATGATATTGACATTATCGGCAATACCGAACAGGCGGTAAGCAGGCCGTTTTCAGAGATTGAGAAGCAGTCTGAGCTAATGGGTTTAGCGGTAAACGAGGACAAGACGAAGTACCTAGTGTCCTCGAAACAGAAGTACACACGACTTGGGCAATCTGTTGCAATGGGAGAGTACAACTTTAAAGTAATAGAGGACTTTGTCTACCTCAGAACGATGATAACAGGCGACAACAACATCAGCCTGGCAATTCGAAGAAGAATCACGCTCGCAAACCGATGCTATTACGGGCTAAGTAGGGAGCTCAAGAGCAGAAACCTCAAGCGAAGAACAAAAATAGCGCTATTTAAGTCGCTTATCATCCCAGTCCTGCAATACGGCGCAGAATCATGGGCAATATCATCAGCGGAGGAGGCGGCGATTGGCGTTTTCGAGCGAAAGATTCTTCGCAGGATTTATGGACCTTTGAAAGTTGGCGAGGATTTTCGCATCCGAAGGAATGACGAACTGTTTCTGTTGATTTGTGTTGAATACATTGAATTTCGGTTGATTTGTGTTGATTACATTGAATTGTAACTCTCCACCGACCTCGAGCCAGCCAAATGCAAAGCTTTTAAACTTAAAATAGAATAGATTGTTTTGTTCAAATTTTAGGTTCTCAACGTTTTGAATTATTAGGAACCATTATTATTAACTGTCGACCATTCCCAGAATAATTCTTAGTAGCCAGACCTTAGCAGTAGACAATTTTCTGGTTGGAAAATACAAATTTAATAGTTAGAACAAATCGGAAATTTCTATGTGCGGGGGCAAAGTCTGCCAACATAATTTGCTCGTATAATCGTGGGTACACATCACAAAATTCCCTGACATTCTATATATGGCCGTTACATCTTTCAGAGTTCTGGGCCTTCGCTTTGACGTAACATCGCTTACAAAAAACTGCGATGGTCTAACACTTTAATCAGGCTGCAAACCCAAAATTTGTTCTCACAGGTTTAATGGTGAAAGTTCGGATCGAGGTTTTGGGCGAAGATTTTTGTTTGAGCCTTGGTTCAGCCCATGATTTCACAATTAGAAACTTATTTGTTCACGAATCTGATTAAAATTGAGAATGTAATTAACTCGCGTTCTAATAGAATAGACAGAACAAAACCAGTATTATAACAACGACTTTTTCGTAGATGAAAAGTTGTGACTAAAATTGTTCATTACAAACATTTCAAAATTTTTGTGAATTATAAAAAACACTTATTTAAAAATCTACACATGGGTGACGACTGTATAAGAAATTTTCAACGTTTTTCAACCAGAGATTATAACCGAAAAGAATAACAGTTATGGTTACGGATACTGTTTTGGGCGATGGCTTTTTTCTAGTTACGGTTATATTACAGTTGTGGGATATGGGTAACGGTATGGATTACGCTTATAAACCGTATTATGTTCTTTCATGCAATATCTGTGTGAAGTGAAAGGAAACGGAAACATATTCTATTTTGTTTCGCTTAGTTGCATACGATGTAGTGAGACAGACTGATGAGGAAAAGCTATAACAACTGGCACTGGCCTATGCACATGTGATAGGGAATTGAAAAACCCGTTTCTTAATTAAACACAAAGATAATGTTTGCGTGCTAAGGAAATCCAACAAAAACCCAATAATACACATGTGCACCTTATTTCACAAAGAAATCTTTCCATGTTCAGCACTTTCATGTTTTTTTTTTTGATCGAGGCATCCAGTACTTAAAAAATTTTAGGGTAGCTTGTAAAGAATCAAAAGGCTAATAGAAATTATTCATTCCTCTCTTCACTGTCAAGATCACAGCGCAACTTGTCAAGTTACCGGCGCCAAGCTGAGCAGCTGTCAAGATGACGGCGTGCCAAAAACATTATTCTCTTAAGCGTACACATCTTCATTCACATCCAGTCGAAGAGGGTAAGGCTGTCTTCATACTGATGTCAAGCATTGATATATGAGAAATGATAATCTGGTAGGCCTAGATTTTTATCATGAATCTACTATGAATTTGACAATCTTTGCGTATGCTTACCATTTCATTCGAACTAGTTGGCCGTGTAATAAAAAATATAAGGAAAGTACTTTAACTAACGCTCTCGTTTTTCTTTGAGATCATTAAATATTTAACGGTGTTTGTTAATCAGTTTAATTTTGCAAGCAATTTTCAAACATCCTCAAACATTCCAAAAACCCTTGTGCCAGTGTGCCCCTGCGGTAGCTGGTAGCGCTGTTACAACAAATCAGCAAAAAGAATCCACAGGCATTAAAGGCAACGACGACTTAGACGGTGGCGGCAAAGGGCGTTGGGTGTGCGAATGATGAGGGCCAAGATATGGCAAGGTGCCAGGCCAAATCCAAAGGACGAGTCGAGGTAAGAACGTGCATAAAAATAAACAGAACTTAAGGCGGGGATAACCCACCTGTGGGCCACACACTCGCACACTCGAAACTGTCAATTATGTAATGTTATACAATGTTTATTATAATTTTTATGTTGATTCTCTCGCCCCCTCCACCTTTTCATGGTAATTACACGACTTGCGCTAATATTTATGGAAGTCGTAATAAGCCAAAGTCGTCTTACGCTTTTATGACTGTATTAATGAGACGAAGAGTCTTGGGTTTATTTGCAAGCACCTGGGGAAGGTGGCTTCACTTCCCAATTAATGATTCCCTGGGGAATCACGTATCCGCCAGGACCTTGCATATAAACTTTAAGCTATCAACACGTTCGGAATCAGCTTGAAGCTCAAAACTTTGACTCAATTAACATGTTGGACGAGGTAGTCGCTATTGGAGTCACGTACGACGCGACGACCTGGGCAACAAAAACCTGGACACTTGGCAGAAATGTAAGCAATGGCCACAATTTCCAACAATGAACTCGTCCCGAGCGTAGCTAAAACTCCACGGTTTAATACTTTTTGCTCCTAGGTCAGTGTGTGCTTTGCTTTTGTTGTCCGACTGCTTGTCAGGTTGACGCGAACGTGTTGGATCTGTTGTGTTTATGCGGGCATTGGAATTATTATCTTTTAATTGGATGACATGTGTCCACGTCTTTTGTCATTATGAATATAGAAAGTAGCCGGGCTAGGAGGAAAGCCAAATGTTGGCGGAATTTCAGCATATGGTCAGTTAATTATTGATAAATAAGGAATACAAGTTAATGGCCAACGAGAACTTATTCGAAGGGCGTCTGTATATCCAATACCATTTTTGCTGGCAACAGTTAAATATTGATTGACTGAACTAATACGGATAGCGATTCAAGGCGGGACCATAAAATAATAAAGAGCACATGTCATGTTGACAAACAAGAAACAGAATATATATCCCATCGCAAGATGGGTGCCGTGATCACAGACTAGGAAATATAGACTGAGCGGTGGCGCAGTCTGATCCATCGAGAAGTTTAAGAAAAACACCCTCTGGCTACTCAGGGGATTTTTTTTTTGAAATGCCTAAGGTAAAGGCCTATAAAGCCTTAATACTACTAACATTAGATAGAGAAATATCCACAGATTAAAATATTCCACAATGCACACGAACACAATGATAAACTTTTCACAATAAGACGAAGTCCAAAATAGCAGATAGGAGTAATGTGATCTACAACGGAGATCAAAGTTACACGATTTCACAGGTTTCTTTTTTGAAGTTTTGAAGTTACCTTATGTTCGACCTTTAGGTGAGACTGAATTTGCTCTATTCGCCGAGACTTCTTGTAAATATATTACCACTGTATGTTTAAAAGGAGTCGCTAAACTCGAAGCCTTTTTTTAATTGTAACTAAGAACTCCAAATCCACACAGTACTATTTTTTTGGGCATTAATTAAGGACTTTAACCGTCGAGAAATATTTTCAAATATCGCGCATACGCCCCAAATGCTCCTTCCTTCCACCTCCGCCAGTTAATTAAACAAATTGTCACTCATTTCGGCTGTGTTATTCTTACTTTTCGTTTTTCTTTTGTTCTTTTTAATTTTCATAAATGCTTTGGTCTACAAAACGTAATTGAATGTCCGACCATTAGAAAGGGGAACAATGAATGAATTAATAAACACATCACGCACACACGCAAGCCGTGGGCAGAGCAGAAGAACACGAAGAAGGGTACAAAATATGTAACCAACCCGTCAAAGGTCAAAGCCAAACGACGTAATTCACGTCGAAAAAAAGGAGTATTCTTTTAGGCACTTAAACAATTCCTGGGCTCTAGGTAGGTGGCGCCCAAAATGTCTGATTATTATTTATGGCCATCGATTGAGGATAAACGAGGTGAGGGTGAGAGGCTAATAAATTCCCAGATGTCTTCATTGAGTTGTACAGAGTTCCAGAAATGTCAACTATGAAATGTTCAAGTTGATTAAGTAATTTGTAGTGTTCACATAAATGTGATTACTCTGCTTCACTGAGCTTTCACATTTTACAGTTCACATCTAATATTATCAATTTCCGCTTTTGTTATTAATTAATTGAAAATTTTCCAGCTGAACGCGGTTTTAGTGTGGCGCATGTTTTTATGGCTCGCGTATTTTCAATTGAAATAGGTTCGTTATTTTTAATCAATTTTATTTCTATTGGAAATGCCGCCTGTGCATTATGGATGGGTGTCCATTGATGCTCAGTGAAATATGCCTAAAGGGAAACTAATTGCAAAAGTTGTGAATGGAAAGAGCGGCGTAAATTTTTAATTAAATATTTGTATTTTGCCATGGAAAGGTGTCCAATCGCCTCGAAGAATAGGCCAGGGACGAATGTTGTTTTCTAAAAAGCGCACACCCCGCTAATTGGCATTCTCTCCACTGAGCTCTGGCCTGGCTCCCAAATTAAGTTTTCGTTTTCGGCTTAACACACAAATCCATTAGCACAACTTCAAAGGGCAACAGCAGCCACAACTTTTAGTGACTGGTCATTTTTTTCACTGACAGGCGAGCAAGTTTCCGCTTTCGGCTAAGAAATAATCACCGCGCTAAAAGCAATGACCTGACCCTCCAGCCAACCTGGCACAATGTATCGCACAAATGCAGTCTCACTCCCAGCGCGCTGCTGCTACGCGGCATCTTGAACTTTTCGCCTGGCGGTGCTCTGCGGTATTTTCGTGTACGTGCTTTTCATACCAAAAATGCACGGCCCGTGCAAAATGTACCTCAAATGGTGGACACGCACTTCAAGGCTTTTGGTTTTTATTTTAACATCATTAAGCGGCGCTTTGAAATTAAAATTGGATTTTTCTGTCTGCTCTTGATTTTAATTTGAATTCTGCGGCATTTAAAATCTTTGTGCTCGGCGTTGCTCGGCGCTGGCATAATTAAGTGAATTTATGCAAGTGCATGTGGGGTAACGACTTGACTTGCAAAAAGTTTTGCACCAGTCACCTAAAAACCAAATGTAATTTATTTCAAGAGAGAGAGAGCGACGGCGACACATGTTTTTGTCTCGTCAACGCGCGCGACTCTTGACCAGCATTTCATGCTGTGGCATTTTAATTTCATGGCATACTTTTGGGCGGCGCATCAACATAATTTCGTATGCTAGGCAGGAATTTTGCTACGTTTAGAGCGAGAGAGAGATAGAGAGAGAGAGCGAGGCAGAGGCAGCAACGCAAGGAGCAAAATAATTGTGGCCAGACAAAATCTTTTGCTGGGAAAGCAGTGTGTCTGACATTTCTTTTGATTTGTGTTGCCTACTTTTGGGCACGTGCCCAACACTAATTTGTTAAAAACAAATTTAAGTAAATTGAAAAAATCACTCTTTAAGAGCACCCCAAAAGAATGTAGGCTTGGCCTATAGAATATTAAAACCATGGAGTTTCCAGAGACAGTAACTGTGGGGAGGCTTAGCTCTTATGGATGCCTTCGAGGACTTCGAAGCTAGTATGTTAGATATCCCCGAGTTCTCAAAGGCTTAGAAAGGAAGATGAACCGAGACCAGAAACGATCAGAAAAGTGCGAGACTCTATCCCTTTCTCGTCTTTGCAGCTTCTGCAGAAGTCATTGAAGGGAACACATATACTACGTCCATACCAAGCTCATTTTGCAAAATCATTTCATGAAATGGGTCCGAAAGTGCCTGCATAAACACTATTTCATGAATTAGACTTACACACGAAAGTTGCTGGCCATTTTGTGAATTTACAAAAGCTGGAAAAACCAAACCAAATTTGATTTCGCAAACTGATGAAATCATTAGTTTCATAGCATAAATTTTATATTAGCATAGTAATAGTTTATCCACACTCAAAAATAACGGCTTAAAGAGCTCTAGATCGATCGGGTTACCGGGTTATAAAATAAGTACGAAACGTTTTAAAATCAAAAATAGAGGCAAGCTAACTTCGGCTCGACCGAAGTTTATATACCCTTGGAGCTTGATATATGCCTGACAGTTTGTATGGCAGCTATACTATATAGTGGTCCGATTTCGAAAAATCTTGTTGAAATTATGTAAAATCATTGAAAACTTATAAATACAAGCGTTGGGAGCGATATCTTTCAAAACAAAAAAGGTTTTCTCAATCAGGGGTGCCACAGAAATCACTTTCGCTCTAAATTCGCTCGAATTTGATTTCGCCCTGCCACAGAGCCTGTTTTCGAGTGAACTGCAAATCGCGCACTCTTGAGTCGGCGATTTGCTTAAATAAAGCCTTAAAATGAATTTTGATAAAAATAAGCCATATTAATTTTTGAAATATGTTTAATTAGTGAATAATCCACATCAAAATAATTGAACATTTAACATGTTAAGTTTATTAAATAAGTATTTTACTAAATCGCTAGTAAATTCGCTAGTTAAATCGCTAGTGAAATTGGCCATTCACTTCGACTCACCAAATCGCTAGTAATTCAGTGGTGCCACCTTTTTACATATGAATTTCGAAATTAATCGAATTCAGAGATAAAAAAATTAAATTTACTAGCAATAATTTTTGCGTTGATCTGTTGCTTAATTATTGTGCAATTTGCAAATCGATAGCTGCCAATCTGAGTTGAATAAAGTGGCAACGCCGGCGTCATAATAATGACGAGAAGCCCCTCATTTGTTGGTAAATTTTATTATTTTTCAGAAATTGCTATAATTAAAATAAATAATAAAGCGGAAAGGATCGAACAGATGTCTAGAGCGAAATTTCTTTTGCTTTTCTGAAGGGCCTCAATCTCGCAACGGGCGACAGGGAAGCCGCTGCTGCAGCCTGATAAAAACTAACTTTAAATCTGGCCAACTTTTCCTCCGATTGCTTGAATTGAATAATGCGTGGCCCAATGTAATTTTTGGGCACAGCATCGTTTACCCGTATAATCTTGCCTACGTATGTATGTATATCGTCTGATTTAGAAAGAAGGTCAAATGCGGATCCAAGGAGGCTGCACTCTAGCGTCTTCTTACAGATTTGCTTCTTCCCTAAATCGTCGATTGCCATCTGTCCTGCGAGAATCATTTATTTAATTAAAGCAAATCTTTTGCTAACATTTTCGTTCGCCGTTCTGGCGTAACAATGCTGCAGCTAGAGTTGCGAGGTATCATTTTTTTTTGGCGGGCAGAAAATTTGAATTTTTTGTGTGCTAAATATAAAAAATTTAACTCAGTTGAAGAAAATTAAGTTTGTTTTGTTTAAAAAAGAACTTACCAAATAGTTCACACTCAAAACATTTGTAAAAACTCACAGGGTGTCTACCCTACGCAGCCAAGTTCGAAAAGGTTTGTGAACAAGCTAAAAAAATGAAATCGCTCGAAGTTCTGTGGCATGGCGAAAATACTCGAGTGATTTGGCAAATCGCTAGTGAATTATGTGGCACCCCTGAATAAGACTTTTTTCAGACCTAACTTTTGTATGGCAGCTATAATATATAGTTGTCCGATTTCGACAAGCCTTGGTAAAATTATGCGAAATCATTGAAAACTTATAAATACGTGCGTTGCGAGCGATAGCACCAAAAACAAAAACTAGACCCCATAAACTATATATATTCTTGATCAGGGCGACGAGCTGAGTCGATTAAGATTTCTCCGACCGTCTGTCTGTCTGTCCGTCTGTCTGTCTGTCTGTCTGTCTGTTTCTACGCAAACTAGTCTCTCAGATTTAAAGCTATCGAGCTGAAACTTTGCACAGAGTCTTCTTTTTACTGCACACTGACAATATGTCGGAACCGACCGGATCGGATGACTATATCATATAGCTGCCATAGGAACTAACGGCTGAAAAGTGGGTCTTTGTGAGAAAAACTTTTTTGTTTTTAATGTAAACGCCTCCCGCCTTCCGCAAAAATTTCTTTTATACGCTTCTACATAGTTGTGGAAGTTTTGGTCAAAATCGGATGACTATATCTTATAGCTGCCATAGAAACTATCGATGGAAAAGTGGGTTTTATTTAGAAAAATTGTTTGTTTTAATGCTGACGTTCGTAAACTCTAAAACATATTCAAGGGTATAAAAACTTCGGCAAAGACGAAGTTAGCTTGGCCTTCTCGTTTCAGTACAAAATATCTTGGATTGAACACAAAGCAGGCTTAAAATGCTAGCTAGCAGAGTAAATAGAAAATGAGATTTTAAGTAGAATCAGTTCTTTCAGTTTACAGGTTCTAAAACTTTGGTAATGGAGTTAGGGTAGATTTCTAATGCCATCTTGGTCAACTTATTTGTATAATTCATTTGCTTTGCATTTTTCCAGCCTTATTTGATTTTCAAGATAAAATTGCGAATAGCAGAAAGACTCCTTTTCTACGAGCTAAGCAAAACATAACTCCTAAAATTTTTTTTCACAAAAAGTGCTCGTATAAAGAAGAAAACAAGCCTTATGCCGTCAAATAATTTTTACTTTTCATTGATAATTCTTAATTTAGAATGTGAGAAAAATGGTTAAATTTTTCATTCAATAAAGAATAATTGCTTAAAAACACGAATTTTAAATTTTTAAATGAGTGGCTCACAACCCCCCACAAATTTTCGAATTGTCAAAATATCACTTCTTTTTCAATATGAAATAAAAAAACCCCAAAAATTTATTTGTTAAAACTAATGATAAGGACAGTTTCGTGCATTTTTTAACTGAAGCACAGTACGGAGTACTCCAAACTGTTTGGGCGCACAAAAAAGACATTTATTGTTGCTTGTGGAACCTAAAAACAAATTAGTATGCTGAGATAGCCAAAAAATGTCAAAAACGCCAAAAATTGCCAAATTTGGGATTTTTAAGTTCACCTAACACGGTTTTCAGATGCGATTTGTTAATGAAAATCGTCAAAAAAAAATAATGGAGAATTTTAAATATGGATAGTTAAGGGTGTAGCCAGGGGGCACCTCTCCCTCACAAATCGTATAGGAAGAGGAGGAAGATAAGAAAGATGAGGATGCCAGAAGCAACCATCAATGTCTCAGTTGCTTTATTTGCGGCAAGGGGAAAATATGGGAATATTTACCAGCGCTATGAGTATTCTGATAGTGCGAAGACAGATTGTAAGATCTAATGTACTTTCATGCTTAATTGCATGTTCAACAGATACGTTAAAGTCATGGTACCCTGCACGCACTGAAAAGTGCATACGAATCAATGAGCCTGGCTGGTGGCTCCACAGTTGGACATGAAAATTCCGGTTGATATAAAACTCCACGTCGAGATTCAATGTAAAACTCCGCAGACCCCAGGCTTGGTTAAGAGGGTAAAGACTGGGATCAGCGTAGTTGTCACTCCTGTTATGACGAGAGACGACATCACCCTCCTTTCGGGATCTTCCCACAGCAGTTCGAGACAAATCTTTCATATAAGCGCCAACAGTATTATTTGCCTCTTTGAATTGCTGGAACAGCACTTGGTGCCAAAACGAAACATCCTCTCCAGCCGCAATACGAAGCTGGTGTCGTGCAATCAAACTTGTTTTCTGTTGTTGCTTTTATCCCGGACATGATTGTTGCAGATCTTTGTGGACTGCTGCTGGACGCTCTCCATGTCAACTGCATCAAAATGTGATGCGAAAATGATTCCTTCTGCCTGTTACATACATTTGCACGACTCTAGTATACCCTTTTTACTCTACGAGTAATGGGTATAAAAATACTATGGTGGGCGGTAAAGCCCTAACTGATGAAGAAAGAGGCAAAATGATGGCTTTTAAGGAGTGAATCCTTACGTACATTCAAACTGCTGAAAAAAATAGGAATAAGTTAATGTGTTGTATGCAATTTTCTTAAAAACCCTCCAAATTATGGGAATAAAATGAAAGGCCGCACCAAAAAAACATTTTCACGTACTTCAGAGCAGCGAATTGTTCAAAAAGCCTTAAATTCAAACTGTTCATTTTCAAAAATGCATTCAAAATTACAATTAAATGCAAGTGTCGATACGGTACGGAGAGCTGTAAGTAACGCTGAACATCTAAGAAGATCAAAATTTAAAATAAAACCCACCACTTTATACCCACAAAATTATTCTCGTCAAGTCTTTGCTCGAAATCATATGACTTGGAAGAAGGAATGGCATATCGTGGTGTTTTCAGTTAAAAAACGCTTCAACTTGGATGGAAATGATGGTTTTTCATATTATTTCTATGATATTTGATAAGAAGAACACTTTCAGTCCCGTCACCATAGCCGTGAGAATGGTGTTATTGTGGGGCGAGCCATCTGATATTATGGAACACGGGATACACAGCTCTTAGTATAAACTTATACATAAGGACAACTAATTCAGTTATTGTTTTACAAAACCAATTCACTAGAGCAATTTGAGAACATAAGTTTAAAAAGTATTAAAGAGCGGTGCCAGCGTTGGCCCTCGGTTCCATCCCGGGGGCGACAACATTTCGCTATTCAAACATACATGACCCGAACGCTTGTCGAAGCTGACATCAAGAGAGCAAGAAAGTGTCAGTCGCTTGACAGAGTTCGAAGCGATTAGGTCGAAGCCAATTCACGGAGAATTTTTTTCGCACTCTAATACACTCTCACTTTTCGGCCTCGCTCTCGCTGGCCATCACATCGCAGTCTAAAGTGCGATTTAATACAAATTGATCCTCTCTTTGGGACAAATCGTGTTTATATGTATACACCTGGTGCGTATATATTAATAGTTTTTTGGTCAGCTGTATCAATCGTTCTTTGTGCACATTTCGACACTGAAATTGGAAATAAAGCCTTAAATTGAACCCCTTCTAAGTATAGAAAATCTGCTACGTGCCATTCATGTGAATGCCAGGATTAAATAGACGCCGACTATGTCTTCCGTCTATCTAAATATTAATAGCATTAAATTAGAGCTTTGCTTCATTTCATTTTCTGAGTTTAAGTGCAAAGAAAAACAAAAGCAAAAAGCTTTTCTCGAAAAAAAATAAACGCAAATCTCGTACAAACTTTTCAATCATTTTTGGGTGAGGGAAAATTTCATAAACAATTGTTTTAATAAACCAAAAAAACGAAAAAAAAAATTACAGAACAAATTTTTTCGTCTAGACAGGCAAACATTTCTGACATGCACTTCAGTTCAGCGGAGTTTTTCACATTCCATGTTGTTTGTAGGTCTAGGGCTAGGAGAAACACTGAGACGCAGATTTATTAAATTAAATTGTTTCCTCTGTGGGAGAAACAATTGAATTGAAGTTCTTTGGTGATTCACTTTCACTCTTCAGTGTCATTTTTCAGCCAATTACGTTTGTTGCCTTCCCAAGCCAGTTCTTTGACACAATTGATTAACCTGATACCTGCTCATACATACATACACACTTTTGTATGACAGGTAATTACCTTAAGTGTTTTTGGTAAACTTCACTAAGTGCTCTGGTAATTAATCGCTTAGACCTACAACTGTCCAGGCATAAACTTTCATTTATCAGCCACATTTTCCCTATCAGTTTCACCTCAGTTTTTGGCTCTGCGGTAGGAGAGTAGTCTGCGCTGCAGTTTTGCTTGTACAAAACACATTTCGTGCACCATTAAAATTAAAAACTTTTGCCAAACAAAACTTTAACACGCTCATTTGAAGCGTCAAGCGCACTCAGCGGAACTAAAACAAAATTTTTAAATTCCCTTCCCGCTGCTTGAGGGGGGCACAAAAAGCCCTCCAGAAAGGTAAATAATCATAAAATAAAATTTCAAATATTTCAGGTCAAACACTTCAACTCTTTTTTGTAGTAGCTTGTATAGGTTTTGCAGTCAAATTAGTTAGCACAAAAAACTGGCATACTTTTTGGGGCACTGGCGAAAGTTAAGCATAAATCAAAATGTTGAAAGGAGTAAGAGGTGAAGGGACGTAATTGGCGGCGAGCCAGCAAAATCAATAAAATTGCGGTGCAAAGTAGGCTATGCAAATTATGAAGCCGGGGCATTAAAGTGGGAGACATGCTTTTTTTGAATCTTTTGTTCATAGGTTGAAACTTGTAGCGCTAGAACATTAAGAACCAGGCAGAAGGTAAGTTACCGACCCTGTAGAGTACGTTTCAGGGATCTAGAAAAACAATAGCTAAGTCTCCTGCAATGTTAATATACAATCAAATTCAAAATGTTAATAAAAGCATAACGGATTATTCTTTGAAAAATCTATAAGTGAACACGATGTTAAAATGCTTGCCACCAACTCAATAAATTGGGATTCAATTCCATCAAAAACTGAAATATCGATTGTTAATTTCATCGAAGCGTTTGATGTCAAAAGGCGTTTACCTAAATAAAATTAAATATTGAAAAATTTATCGGGAAAATAAACTTTAGCTCGAATCGTCTTGGGAGTTCCAGCCATACAAAAGTCAGTAGAAAAAGCAATTTCTTATTGAACATCGTTTTATTAGACTTAAGAGCCAATATCGACGAAAATGTACTAGAAGATATATTTTTATTAAGCCTTAACTAAAATTTCATCATATTGAAGTTAATGAACGTTTGTTAAAATCTTTATTATCCCCTGTTGTTTTGAAATCCACATAACCAATTTTAATGAAACTAAACAAATGGAAATATCTTTATAAAATGACATACAGCCATACTCCCATTTTCGCCTTAGCAAAAATTTTACGATTTGGTAGCTAAATCAGAAAAGTAGTTGCTCCGAAATTCACAAATCGAAAAACTTCGCCGAGTTAAATGAAAAACAAACGGATCGCAAGAAATAAGAGCTGCCTTGCTATAAACCATTTTTTTAACATTATATGACTATTTTAGATTGTATTTGTAAACTCACTTACACAATTTCGATTAATCTCTTGTGTTAAACGACAACCCTCTCATCAACAAATTGCGATTTGGCCATGGTATATATCGATACAAACCATGGATAACCGGAAGTATTGCTAGAGTTTTACAAGTAGACAACGGAAAGTAAAAACATACACAACAATGCTTAAACTTCGTATACAATCTTAATTAGGGTTTTTACGTCAACTTGGTTATCAAGTAATCGGTTTAAAAATTAAATCTCCAACAACAAAGTGTACTGAGAAATAATAAACTGACATCACCAACCCAATCCCACGTCATGAGATTAACTGGTTGAATATTATTTTCAGTGTTGATAAATAGAGATCGGATTTATATGCTAAAAAGAATATGAGTATATTCCCAAAAAATATTCTAAAAAGCATTTGAGTATATTCTTTTTTTTTTTTTTTTCTCTTATATGTGATATTTTTCTATTAAGAAAATAAAGGTGCCTTGGCAGAGATGTAAGGTGTTAGAATACGAGTCTTACGCATCCAGGTTCGAGTCCCAGTAATGACCGGGTTTTTTTTTTTATTAATTACTTTTAATACATTTTAGTTATGCATAGAAATGTGTTTTTTCTTTCGAGATACTCAATATATGAAGATTTACAAAAAAAATGGTTCAACATACTGGATATAAGAGAAATTGGCTAAAAGACGTTCACACAAGAAAATGGTAACTCACTTAAAACTGTTTAAAAAAATATGTTTTTTTACATATAAATTCAACAATTAAAGTGAAACTTAGCAGAAACTTGGTGGGGGCAAAAAAGTAAATAAAAAAATGGTGCAATAAATTTTAAGTAAAATTATTTAAGTAATGGTTTTATTCTTTTTATCAAAACTATGAAGAGTTGCAACGTACAACAATAATTTTTTCAATATTTTCGGCAGTTAGTCTTTCTCGCCTATCCGACCAAATATTTTTATAAGTGGAAAAGGATCGTTCAACATCGCAAGAAGCAATGGGCGCATAAAAATATTTCTTCCGAAATTCCTTTTTTATAGTAGTTTTTGCATCCGAGTTTCCAAACAGTTTTGATAATCGCACCAACTCCATGAAAAAGGTATTCTTTGCAATCACGTTATCAAGCTTCTTCCGAATAATGTTCCCAACTTCTCCAGGTGCAAGCTTAAGAGACTCTTGAAGATTGAGAATTATCTGCACTGAATTAATAAGACTATGCCCTTGCTTTTCTAGTAGAAAAATACTGTTAGCGATTTCCGAACGTTACAAATCTCGCAGAAAAGTGCGGTTTAGTCTATCTTTGGTACGGAGCAGTGGCCGGTTTAGATGTATGTACTATGTAAAATGTTCATTCATATTTTATTCACTAAAATTGGGTGCATTTTGATTAAGCGCCGCACTGTTGCTATTAGGCGCAAGTGAAAGAAAGGGAAAGTGACAACGCAGCTAACCAAAACCTTTACCTTCCTCATCTTTCCATCAATTTGATATTACACGGTTGTTGTTTGCGCAATTGCCTTTTTCATGTTACACTTTTTCCCTCAATGTGAATAGAAAGGAAATCCTTAAACATGGATTTGTATGTATATGTGTGTGAAAAAATAATGTTGTAGCCCTTTGTCATCTTGATAGCTTGTCAGCTTGGCTCTGTGATCTTTACATTGGACGGGAGTGAGGAATGAACACTTTTAATTTGCGGTTTAACTCTAGATAAGTTTTTTTGTAGACACTACTGTTATCCTAAATAACAAAATAATAACAAAATCCTTTGGAAATACGCGAAAGAAGCATTTTCCGGGAATTGTTTTCTTAAACCCTTCAAGAAACATGAAATTTAAAATGCATGCGTTTTGAATGTGAAAACAGGATGGCAGACCATTTTTAGTTGTAAATGCCGTTGGGTTTCGGAAACTCTTAACCATCACACGGCCATCCACCTTATGGACATTATCATACAAGTTCTAAGTCGATGTGAGACTGGGACTAAACAGGTTTACTCCTGTGCCACTAATATCGGACGAAAAATTGCTGAAATGGTGGAAGAAAAACAATCGTAAATCATTATATTAATATTGCGTGTTTTCAGGGTTTAGAAAAGCCTTAGCATATACTAAATTAATAAGATTATAAATTGGGCCGCTTTTGTCGGCATTATTTGTCAAAGTGATATTTTATACTAATAACCTGTAACTGTAAACGAAATCCGTAAAACAATTAGGTTAATAACACATAACGAACCGGTTACGAACCCAGTAACCGGAACCCTAGCCGTTACTCTTTTCGGTTTTAATCTCTGTTAATGTTTAAAGATTAGGCGTCTGCACCTCAAATGGTTCATACGCTGGGAACAATTTTGGAATACTCTCTCCAACATATCGGACGGTATGCTACGAGTAAATTCTTCAATATTGGCGTCAACTGTTTCGGGCATGTCGCTATAGACATGAGCCTTAACATTACCCCACAAAATTTAGCCTAAATTTCTTTCGCAAGATCTAGGCGAGCCGACCGGCCCCAAGCGCGAAATAAACTGTTTTGCCGAACTCGAGTCTCAGTTGGGCCATTGTTTTGGGGCAAAAATATGTTTTTAGTCATCGCACAACAGCGCTCTTCATTCACAGTAACGTTCTGCCATCAATGATGCCATCGGCAATTATCCACACCAAACAGTGAATTTTTCGGGATGCATTGACAGTTCGTGCAATGCTTCACGCTGCTTTTCACACCAAATACGGCAATTTCGTGTGTTCACGTATCCATTCAACCAGAAATGAGCTTTGTAGTGAACACGATTTCCCGATAAAAAAGTTGATCTCATCCAACGTTGCCAGCGCCCATTCATCAAAAGTAAGTTGATGTGGTAGGTCGTGTGGCTTTATTTCCTTCCGCCAAATTATCCACGTAGTGGAGTAACAGGGGCGCAATTACTGCGAACGGCGCCGAATCGAAAATTTACGGTCATTAACAACACTGGCAGTTACAACTGCGAAATTTCCCACAGTCCGCACTCTTCGTGTGCGTGTTGGTGATTTAATGTCCAATAATGTAAATTTGGTTCGAAATTTAGTCACAAGATTTCGTATAGCCGGAAATGGAAATGGAAGAGTTTCGATAATAAAATTCAATAATCTGCAAGCTCTGTTTGTTTGTAAATCTATTCGTGGTTAAATGAATATGTTTGACAGTAACAAGTGACACGACAACAGCTGATCTGCCAAAAATTAGTGGTGGCAAAAAAAGTAGCAAAAACCATCCATCTCCAGGTTCATTTACTGCACAGAATTTAATATGCATCTATTTATTTTTACGACAACTTCTTGTTAAAGATGTTTGCAATTCAACTCAGAGTAGGCTGTCACTGTTGTGTAACCTGCGAGAAGAGTTACAAGAGTTCTTTACAAATAAACTTGCACCAAACAGATGACTGAAATGGAGAGTCTCCGTTCCTTCTGTTCGCTTCTCACCATTAATCATGCCACAAACTTGGCAAATGATTTATGATACCGCCAATGCGACAACGCCAAACAATTAACGAGTTGCGAGTTAAATATGCCATTTACACGCCATTATTAGGAACACACTTAATAAACTCTCCTCCGTCATGACGCTTGACGTTCGTATTGGATTGTGGAAAACATAATCAATTCCTGTGCCCAACACGTTCTCGAATTATAATCAGCTGGGGCGAATGTCATGTGATTAGTTGCTGTTGCCTAACTTTAGAAAGGAATACGAAAAAATACGAAATTCCGCTTGCTTCTATGCAGTTTGCAGATGTTACGTGCCGCTTTGAATGAGGTTAAGCATTTGTAGTGTTCCGATTTCAGAGACGGAGAATTGCAAATCATAGCCAACACCCAAAGGGAGCTGCTGCTCTGGAGTTTATCAAGTGTCTTATGGAAGTTTCATAAGCTATGACCACATGGAAAACTCTTGTCCTGTGGCCATTTTTCGAATTTTTTCTCTCGACAACGCCCCTAAAAGTATGCAAATGTGTTCATTAACACATTTCCTCATCTAACATGCCATTAGTCAAAAAAGTACACAGAGACGACCGCAGCTGGAGGGGCAGGGGCGAAAGGAGTTGAACTCTATATCCGGCGCTTGGAAAAAACGTAGTGGGACAACGAAATCAAATAGTTTACCTACCATTAATTACAGCCAGGGGGCAGTTTGTGTACACCCCAAACAAGTTCAACAACAGCAGCAACAACGGGTAGAAAAGTTTTCAGGCAAACAGAACCAAAAACTTCGCCCTACGCCACATACCAACACTCACACACAGGTGAGTAGTTCGTAGGGTTTGGGGTCAGCTTATGCGTCAGCCGCAAAGTATGCAGCAAATATTTAGATATGCCTATGCCACAGCCATAGAAAATCTACCGAGGAGGAGGGAGAAGGGGAGCACTTTAGAACGCTTAATTAACACTTTATTAGCTTTACTTAGCCTTAGCCCAAAGGCTTAACCAGGCTTAGACTTTTTAAAGGCCAAAAGAGAGAGCAGGAGAGAGGGAGAAATATGTAAATTTGCAAACTAACCACATAAATCTGTAACACAAATGTTTAAAGGCTGGAAAAACTATTTTGGGGTTGAATTTGATATCGAAGCACATGTAATTAGAGACCCCGACGCCAGGCACAGGTAAACTTTGATGCGATAAAAATCATATAATATAATTAAGCTAATGAAATTTCAAATGCCTCGTTGACTGGGCAAGAAAAAGCAAACAATGAAATTGGAGAGCCTTCTCTCGCTCTCTCTCTTCGCAGGAGAAACAACTTCTGTTAATTTGCTAATAAACATTAAGCAAAACATCCTCCAAACTGTCGCCCCAAATGAAGACACAGCTTATATGCAAAACACAGCCATAAACATTAAATTTCATGTCTCAACTTATTTGAGGGAAGCCCCACTTAAAGTTGCCCCGTCCAGGAAAATCAGCAGCAAACTGAAAAGAAATGCTCCTGCCACTCGAAATTGAATGAAATGTCCCCAAGCCGGGGCACAAGAATGTCCATGTAAAAAGAGAAAGAGCATAAAACTTATCTTAATTGAATTATCAAAAATTATGCACAACACTTAAGGCGAGTGGGGAGGCCACGGAGAAGACCTGTGGCGTCTCCGCCTACAATACCTAAGCCTACGACAAAAGCCGAAGCGAGCCGGGGAGGGGGAGAGGCCAAGACTTAGAGGTAAATTTTGTGGCATTTAACTTTTGAAACAACCCCAAAGCGGATTCTCTATTGCGTTGAGAACTAATGAAGACGCTTGTTCATAATTTATGGCCGCTTGGCACGCAACTTTGTGCGTTATGAGAAGTTGACTGACTGAAGATTTTCCAAGTGTGATTAGCGATTGCCAAGACCGTGGAGGCCAACTGCATTTCTTTCATTTTTCAATTCACTTTAATGAGCGCTTTTTGTTTTCCGACTACAACTATTTCGCCTGTCATAGACTGGCGCTCTAATAGCCTGATATGATCCTAATTAGTGGCCAGAAACTAGCTCAGCCATTCCTCATGCTCCTGTTGCCTGCTGGCCCCCCGTTATCAGCTCTGACGTATCTCGCATAAGAGTGCTTTCAAGTATGCTGCCGCACAACACAATTTCGAGTTTAATTAACAGTAATTTGTTTGCACTGCACTAAGTAATCCGGGCGGAGCTGCCGTGCTATCTGGCCAGGGCGATCATTAGAGGCGAAGCTGCTGCTAGTGGAATTTTTTTATGACGAACTTAACGATGATATTTATATGTCTATAAAAAGGCGCTATAATAACGTTTAAAGCGCTTCGCTCTGAAGTGCGCCATTAAAAACGAGGAAAACCGCCGCTGTGGTGGGTAAACAAGCCGCCTGGAAACTACATGCCGGAGCCGGAGCCGGAGCTGGAGACGACGCCAGTTAGACACTCGAGCACATGCACACGCCACTCAACAGGACATTGACTTTTTAGGCAGTTGCAACACATGCAATAGACTCGGGGGAAAACTTTTAGACCTGCGTTTGAGTAATGAGAAAGGGGTGGCGGGGCAGAGCAAAGGCGACTTTCCACGGGTGTATAAAACTTTTGTGCTTCGCCCATAATTCGTATAATTTAAGTGCAACAGAGAAGTTCAAGGACATGCCAGCTGTGGCCCAGCAGGACTCCCTTTGCATACACAGCACACTTTTCTGCCCGTCAAGCATTAAAATATTTAATATAACGGCCTGCCAAGGCACACGCACCGGTCCACAGATTCAATAGGAGAAGTTCCTGGATTCTGTTTCCTAGCGAAAAGCCAAAGTCAAAGTCAGTGCAACAACTGCGTGAGGAGGCTATGGTATGGTGAGTCTCTTAATTTCTCTTTGAGCATATAACTCATCATCATCTGCGGCATCAGGGGACCCTGAGAATGGCAGAGACTTCAAAAATAATAAGCATGAAATTAAGTTGATAAACAAATGGCAAGGGCGAGGCACTTAAATCATTAATGTATAGAACCTGATGGCTTTAATTTGTCGGAATTGAAAATTGAAATTAAAGAAACAATTTTGATTTGGTTCTAAAGTTTAACTGTATCAGCTTTGATACTTACAACACTTATGTTATGGCCCGACTCAGGGAAAGAAATGTTTAATTCATTACGAATCAAATTTGTTTGAAGACAGAGTATAAAAACTATCGTGGTGCTTTTTGGTATAGAAACGAAAGATGCATTTGGTAAAAGTAAGTTGTGTCGTGGGAAACATTGACCCACCTAGAATTACAGTGAACATTGCTTATATGCAGTAAACAAAGTAAGCCAATCTTTTGCAAATAAGTAATCTATCGGTTGTAAGCAAAAATTTGCATATAATTCAGTGAGTTGTGCTCATTTTATTTTAACGACAAATAGTTAATACTTATGTGTAATTTAGCTATTAGATAAGCAGTGGCGTAGCGGGTGGCTATGCAGTTTCCGCGGCTGAATTTTTTTTCCGTGTTCTGAGACACGCTAAATAAATGCCCAGTTGGCCTATTGATAGTTGACGTATCGATAGCGGTGTGGGTCGTGAGTGGATTAAAAGAACAGCTGATTTGACTTGTGGAAATAGCTGTAGCTCTTTATTTTGACAAGATAAACTGATTATGGAGGAAAAATCATCTGAGCGCAAAAGGAAACAGATTGAAAGTTTCAGGCGAGGGAAAGCCCCAAGCTAAGGACCAGAAATCAGCTCAACAAAATGACGAAATCGGCACTGAAGGGACGTACTGAAAACAGTCTCCAATTCTAACGTCCGACGCTTGGAGACGCCTCGGTCGGTTGGCACGGACGGTTGCGTCCGATCTCGGAGGAAGTCAGCAGGTGCACCACCACAGCGAAAACTGTGTCGACCACGGCCGGCTTCTCCTTGTTGGAGGTCAAAAATGAACCCAATGCGGGCCAGCTGAAAATTGAGTTGGATAGCGATGCGACTGCTGTGGGCAGCAGTTTCAGCTCCAGCGGCTCCCGAGGAGAAGGATTTTGAATTTACGACAAATAAAAGAAAAATCTTTGATGAAAACGAAGTATATTTGCCAATCTCTAGCGTAGCGTTTCAGTTGAGGGGGAAAACGATTTCACAGCACAAGTCTATGATTTGCAGATACTCCAAGCAACCTTCCTGCACACGAAAATGCTACCACCCACCCACATCTTGTCGAATATCTGGACATCCGTCAGGGACTCCAGAAACTGCTCCATCTGACCCACACTGTAGGCCGTTTAACCAATCTCTTCTACAAATTTCTTCAAACGATTATAGTTTCCCGAACGGCAAACATCCAAAGAAGCCTCCAATTAGTAGTCCGGGCCATGTCCGACATCTCAAATAAATTGACCTTGTTGATGACATGCTCGGCCCCCTTGAGACGATAGCAGGACTGCAAAGTGAATCACCGCCCAATATCTGTACAAATGTAGGCCTCCTCCTCAATCTGCACCTCGAAGTCACAAATGTGTCTCATACGGGCAATAATTTGATCCTCGCTCACCGCCTTAAAACGGAGTTTGGCGCAACGCTACCGGCATCAACATATATGTGTTCCTGTTATTTTTCAATAGACACCATTTAAATTTTTTTTGTAAACAAAACAAAACAGCTGACCACCTGTGCGGCCGTTTCTGTATTTGGCCTCATTGGCTTGTATATGGGCACACTAAAAATTTATTGTGGATGCTAAATAAATAAAGTGCAATTTAGCGTGCTAAATTTTCCGCACTTCTGAGAACAGGCCTTTAACAGACAATGTTGCACTTAGCAGCACATTTGTGGATACTATGTTAGATGGCTGTGGGCCTTATTGTGCTTTTAACAGCTGAAGCAGCATTGAGAATGCACCATGTTAAGCCGCTCTGCTTCTACATCAGCGATGGCCAGCGAGAGCGAGGCCAAAAATGAGAGTGTATGAGTGTGCAAAAACAAACTTCCGTGAATTTGCTTCGACCTAATCGCTTCGAACTCTGCCAAGCGACTGACGCTGTCTTACTCTCTCGATGTCAGCTTCGGCAAGCGTTCGGGTCATGTATGTGTGAATAGCGAAATGTTGTCGCCCCCGGGATGGAACCGAGGGCCAACGCTGCTCTACATGCATCGATCAGCTGGACTGCTTTTGGCTAAAGTGTTTTAAAAAGAAAATAAAAAAAGAACATGGGAGAAAAAGAAAAGCGAAAGAATCGTTTGAAAGTGTTTTTGCATGACAAAAAAATGTTTTAATTTATTGCGGTGAAAGAGCGAGTTGTCATTTTTGATCTTTTCCACCCCAAGCATTCGGACTTTAATTTTGGGAACAAGGCTTGGGGAGAAGTGGCCGAGCTTCTACAAAAAACAACTTGGCATAAAACAAAATACAAATGATCGAGAAGAGTGACCCACCGCCAATTAAATTGAAAATATCAAAAACAGATTTTTTTGGCGTATTTTTTTTTTAAATCGACGTAACATGAAGTGAAGTAAGCTAAATTACGCACTTCGGATGTCCGTATGGACCTTAAGGGTGAACATCTGAAAAGTATGCAACACTTTTTTAACTCGGCTATTTTTCACATTTTTGCTCATATCTTGAGAACCGCTCATCCGATCTTTATCATTTTTTCGGCAAATCGATTCATTTTGCTAATTAATTACTATCTCTTGAAGATACGAATGCCTTTTTACTCTACGAGTAACGGGTATAAAAACTTCTCTGTTAACAAGGGCGTACGCAGGATTTTGATTAGGAAGGATGAACACCTAAATTGTTGTAAATTATTTTGCTAAAGTTGCTTCATAGACATAGATTAAAGCTTAGTATACAACTCAACAAAGCCACTGCCAAAACAAAAATTCACTATATACGTAACTCACAAAACAATGGCCTTTGATGTCAAAAGTTTTGTGCTATATTTTTATATAGAATTTTTTGTTTTGGCAGTTGCTTTGTTGAGGTTTATACTAAGCCTTAGTGTTTTTGGAAAATAAATTCTATAAAATTGGAATATAACAGAAGGACGCGTCGCAGGCGAAATCTGTCTTAAAAGCCGCGGAATCGTTTTTGAATATCTTCTTTATCAAAATTAAATAAAAGATTGACTTCGATGGAACAAAAATTATTTCGAGGTAAAACATGGTTTTCTGGTTTGATGGCAAATGGTTTTCGAATTTAGTTTTTAAATCTAAAATAACTTTCTTTGTAGTCTGCCGGCAGAGGATTGTACTGGAGACTGATATAAATGGACGAGTTGGCCAATGTTTTTTGGAAAAATAAAGTCATGCTTAAAGATTACATTTTCCAAAACTGTGGAAGTCAATCTGTTTGATCTCAGTGTCGAAGACGCTTTAGTTTAGAAAGAGCTCGAATATTTTCCTGCTCATTGACTAGTATAGTCCCGTAAACGCCGAAAATTCGGAAAATATTTTTCCTCGATGGACCGCGAAATATGAAGAATTAATGTGAAAATATTATTTGGTGTTCGATATTCCTTTATGATTTACACTTGAAATTCTTGTTGATTTTCATATAACGAAAGGTTAAGTAACTCATTAAAAAAAATATATTTGGAAAAAGCTTTGAAGCTTGGAAGCAACCTACCTTAGCACACTCACGGTCAAAGAACGCAACGTATTTATATACTCAGACAGTGAAGCAGCCCTCAAAGCACTTGACTCACATACAAACAAATCAAAAACCCTCACTAATTGTCGCGTATCTCTTAACGAGATTGCACGACATTTCAGTATACACCTTATAGGGTTCCTGGACAACGCAACATAGAGGGAAACGAGTCCGCTGACAAACTGGCCTGAATAGGAACCAAAATCGAGCTCCTTTCAGAGAAGAGGACGATTGGGATGCCTATGGCAACATATAAGCTCCACATAAAAGCTGAAACACTCCGTCTCGCTACGGATCGGTTGGAAACCATTCCCTACTGCTCCGTATCAAAACTCACGTGGCCTACATTGTAGCGGCGCCTGAAGCGTTTTTATTTATTTGAGTTTGTTTAAATATATAAATTGAGTTGAGAATATGTATTTAAGGGTTAGCCTAAAAGTAGGCAATTATAATTGTTCTTTTGGCGGATTTGGCTACAAGCTAGAAAAAGATAAAACAGCTGATTGCGTGTTGATCGAGTACTTATCGTATCGATCGATCGTATCGATGCAATTGTCAAAAATTTTTACATCGACGCTTCCGTTCTTATTCTCGCTCTTTCACAATTACATCCGCGAACAGAACAGAAGTGCGTGCCCGTCAAGAGTTGTGTTAAAGTCAAGAATACATATATAGTGAAGCGCGTGTTGTTTATTGCCTTGGGTGAGTTAGAGTTTCGTCTGCCCACACACTTACTGATAAAAGTTTGTGTACTAGGTCTCACCGTGGCCGGCTCCCAAATTTCAAGTGAATCTTTTAACATATATTTCGGATTGTTTTAAGCGAATTGAGTCTGCACACGGCCATAAGTGCTACGTTTGCGACAACCAAGCCGGACCTAACCACCAAACACAGTCGACATTAAATGTGTATTTAACCAGCCTCTAGGAGCTTAATAAAGGAAGCAGAATATACATCTGAGCTTGGCCTAATCATCCTAAGTCGGCCATAATCATTTTTACCGGCCCGATCATCAGGGTTCGGCCCTAGCCTACCATTCAGACCTAACCAACCAAGCGTCCATATTTGCGGCTGAGATGCTAACCTAAGCGTACAGTGAAACCTCAGCCGAGCGATCAACGTTTAAAGAAGTCTTTTGAATTGGGTCTTTATCTTGAGCTGATTGACATTAAAGATCACGCCCAAGCAGTTTCCATTATGCCAACTATATGAAAAGCTGATGAGTGAAATATTCTAGAGAGTTTGGAATTTAATTACCGTTTTCATTTTTATACTCTGTACCAAAGGTACATAGAGTAGATTAAGTTTGTGCAAAAGTATGTAACAGGGAGAAGGAATTATTTCCGACCATATAAAGTATATATATTCTTGATCAGCATCAACAGCCGAATCGATATAGCCATGTCCGTCTGTCCGAACAAACAGATCTCAGAGATGGTAAGAGATAGAGGTTTGACATGTATGGGACAAATGCTTCTTATACTTGCAGGCAGATCAAGTTTATTTTCAATTTTTGCCACGCCCCCTTCCGGCCCCCGCAATTTGGAAAAAAACGTTTTATCTCCTACAGTTTTGAAGATGGACGATTTGTTCCTTCTGGAGATAGTTAGTAATTAGCAAAATGTATCGATTTGCCGAAGAAATGAAGAAACGAAAAACTAAAGATCGGATGAGCGGTTCTCAAGTTATGAGCAAATAAGTAAACAACCCTCCCCCCACCCACTCCCACACCCTTAAAGAGAGAGAGAGAGAGAGAGAGATAGAGAAAGAGAGACAGAATTAGAGATGAGCGCAGCACCAGCATAGCATTCAGCTTCTACTCCAGGTACAGAGTATGTTATAGTCAGGCTTGACCGACTTTCTCACTTGTTTTTGTGTTTCTTTTATTTGATTTTTAAATTTGCTTTTTAACTAAAATGAAAGGATAAGAAAATTAAGCAAAATAGTTTGTTAAAGTGAGAAGAAAAAGAAACTCAAGAACATGGTTTTGTAAAAGAGAAAATAATGAGAAATGAAAACATACAAACAGGTACAAATGCATATATCTAATTTAACTTTTAGTTACAGGATTCATCCACGGGAGATCGATGTTTCGTCGCTGAAAATTTAAGTGAGTGTTGCAAGAAAATTAAATCATTTATTATCATACAAAAAAGAGTTAAATTTGTATTTATACATCTTGACCTGGTTGAATATCGAGTTTTCGTTCTTTTGCACGAGAGGAATTAAATCCTAAATTATCTTTCCGTTTTTGCAAACTTTTAAATTAAATTTAAAAAAAAAAAAATTAATGAATATTAAAAATCAAAGAAAATTAATTGGTACAGTGAACCCCCTTTATGGAAGCCAGAATTGAAAAGAATTTGAAGTTAAATTAATTTAAAATTGAATTAATTTTAAAAATAATTTAAAATCAGAAATTATGAAAGTTGAATAAAAGTAAATTAAGCAAGTTTAAATTTAAAGTAAAGTAAATAGAATGTGAAGAAATGAAAGACTTAGAAGAATTAGTCGAATTAATTTAAAATTTATTATTATAACAAAGTATCCCTACTCATCTGAAGCGTTAATTTAAAACGCAAATATGTTTCCTATTAGTATTTAGTCCAACATATTCGTATTGTCTAAACTATTCTCGTATCACAAAAATGGAATGCTTATGCTATCTCAAATATTGCTCTGAGTTAAAGTTTATAATGAATTTGAACTAAATGGAGTCTGAACTCGAGCTAACGTTCTCTCCGTCTTAGTGTATTTTCCAAAGGGATCACCCAGATTTATTCCACCTGTGGCTTCGCACACCAAAACTCTCTCTCTTTTCTTCTTTTCTCTCATTCTCCCTTACTCTTTTGAAATTGATATCAAGATGTCTATTATCTACCGGTCTTATCCTTTCTAGCATTCTTATTTTGTCGCAGCAGGCTATTATTCTAATCATATTAATGTAACAAAGTGACATATTGGTATCAGCAAGACCTCCACCCCCAAAGCCGACGAGCTAGAGCCGGATATCATGACGTGCAACTGATATCATGACGACTCAGAAGAGAACACATTTCGCTTCTGATTGGAGCCCTCACGGAGTACTGTCTTATTGGCAGACACTACTCAGCCTCACGGAGACATCCGATCTAGAGATCCCAGCTCTATTAAAATGTATACTGTCCACACAATGGTTCAGTATCGAGGACCCGCCTTAGTCTTAAAAAGGGTTAACAGGGAATAAATATGGCATCGCAATGGGCCCTAAGTGGGAGAGCGACTTGTCGCTCTCAGCCATCGCAACCTAACCTAACCTACCCAAGGCAAGGGCCTTGGAGAGGGTATATTGAAATTGGCCAGATGTTTGTAACGCAGAGAAGGAAGCATCTCCGACTGCATAAAGTATATATATTCTTGATCAGCATGACGAGCTGAGTTGATATTGCTATGCCCGCCTTTCCGTCAGTCTGTCTGTCCGTCTATTGCTATGCTATTTCCTCCGTCAGTTTTAAAGCTATCTCAACCAAACTTTGCAAAGTCTTTTGGTACAAATACGCTGCACATTTGTCGGAACCGGCCGGATCGGATGACTATAGCGTACAGCTGCCATAGGAACGATCGGTTGAAAAACTAGTTTTAGTGAGAAAAACTTGTTTGTTTTTGTTTATGGTTTTACATAATTTCATCAAGACTTGTCGAAATCGGACAACTATATAGTATAGCTCCCATACAAAAGATAGGTCTGGAAAAAAATCTTTGTGAGAAAAACTTTTTTGTTTTTAATGCAGGGTTTTCCAAGAAGAGAGCGCCAAAACGTGACTGTGTCTCTCTCTAACATTCAATGAAGTATGACTTCGGCAAACATTCGGCAAGTAAGTTCGTGCCCCCGTTTTAATGCTATGGCAGCCAAACTTGCTACTGATCAATGTTAAATGCTACCACACAATTCCGCCAAGTTTGATTTAAATCGAATGACTGTAGCATATAGCTGCCATAGGAACGAACGACCGAAAAGTAGTTCTAGTGAGAAAAAATTCTTGTTTTTGTAACACTTTACACTTTTCAGAGATGAATATACTGATGAATTTATTGTTTAGCTGACAAACTGGCAGGCATATCTCAAGCTCCAAGGGTATATAAACTTCGGTCGAGCCGAAGTTAGCTTTCCTCTATTTTTCTTGTTTCATTTTATCGTTGTTTAACTAACTGATTGTTAATTATACCCGTTACTCGTAGAGTAAAAAGGGTATACTAAAGTCGTGCAAATGTATGTAACAGGCAGAAGGAATCATTTCCGACCATATAAAGTATATATATTCTTGATCAGCATCAACAGCCGAGTCGATATAGACATGTTCGTCTGTCCGTCCGTCTGTCCGTCCGTCTGTATGAACACCTAGACTTCAGAGATGGTAAGAGATAGAGGTATGACATGTATGAGACAAATGCTTCTTTTATCTGCACGCAGATCAAGTTTGTTTCAAATTTTGGCCACGCCCCCTCCCGCCCCCGCAATTTGGAAAAAACGTTATATCTCCTACAGTTTTTAAGATAGACGTTTTGTTCCTTCTAAAGATAGTAATTAGCAAAATGAATCGATTTGCTGAAGAAATGATTAAGATCGGATGAACGGTTCTCAAGTTATGAGCAAAAAAGTGAACCAAGCCCCCCCGCTACCCCTCCTCTCACCACAAAAAAAATGTTGCATACTTTTTGGATGATCATCCTAAACATGTTTTTTCATGAGTAACGGGTATATCGAAGTCGGTCAGAGCCGACTTTAACTTACGCTCTCGTTTTATATGTTTTCAACAAATTTCCGAAATTCGGTTGAAATTTGATCGGAAGTAAAGTTGTGTTTTTAATGCTTGCGTTCTTAAACTCTGATATTTTAAAACAATTCAAAAGCATTTCTTTAAAAAATTTAGCCTCCCAGCTAGGCCGATGTATAAATGCCAGAGTCTTAACCAAAAAATGCTATTATTGCCCCACAGTGCGTTGGTCGCAAACTTTTAAGCAAAACTAGTGTATACTTTGCAATTGTCGAATTTACTCTTAAATTTTATTTTAGGATCAAGCGATGGGGTACACTGAGCGAACCGGCAGTCCACTTTCTAGGTACTTTGAGCTTGTGTTCATAATAAAGCCATGTGCACGGCACGGCTAAAGTATGCAATGTGTTCTGTAGCTTGCTTTGACCTGCGCTGCCGTTGTTGGTGCTGCATAGTTTTAGGCTGTTGCACTTTGTACATCTGATAAGGTAGCGGCCTAATGGTCTCGGGGTGTTGTTGCTGTTGTTTTTATTGTTTGGCGTTAGTGTGTGCAAATGTTTGCTTGACTCCTTCGCCCCCGCTGCTGCCCATATGCATGTGCGTGCTAGTGAACGGAAGTTATTTCAGACGTTTTTCTGCCTTTGTTTCGTGCTCGGCCTTTGTTGCTAACCCTTTTTTTGGTGCGTGAGCCAGCGCCAGCCACTAAGGGGATTTCATGTGCCGTTCATTTTATTCAGCTGATAATCGCTGCGACTTTTACAGACACATTCACTGGCCCAAAACTGGTTCGAAATGTTCGCCAAAGTGTGGCTAAACAGCGGAAACGGAAGTTAAAGCGCAGTTTTTGTGTGAAGGCTGCGAAGGACGACCAAGTTGAAATTATATTTATGTGTGTGCCGGCGGGCACACTGTCGGGCTATTGATTTTCGGTGCGAAATGCTTAAAGCGGAAACTTGCACTTCTTATTAAATATTTGCTTATTCATTTGCAGGAATCTTTTCTCCATTTTCTGATTGAAATTCTTTTTCAAGTTCAAAAGTTGAAGTTTGTTAATAAAATGTTCCAGTATCTCCTGAACCGTGCCGAAATTTCTCTGGCTCTCTGAAACTTTTCATCTGTTTCTAAACAATTTATCAATCGACAGGACATCCTTTTTCCTTTTTTTTTGTTTGTGAACTAATTTAATTAATAAAGCCATGTGATTGCTGCACCATTTTCACAGCCTTGTGTTCGGACACTTAGCTCAAATTAATTGCACTGGGTTTCTGAAAGTGGCAGAAGCAAGGGGGAAGAGTGAAACCCGTCAAAAGGCTCAACTGGTTGACATAACACAAGTGTCAAGTCTGGACGAGGATGGAAATAAAAAGGACACAATGTTGTTGTTGTTGTCGGGGTCCCTCTTTGTCGCTTGTCAATGAAAAGCTGCGAGAAAACGGGCAAGAAAATGTAATAAAAAAAATTTGTAACGCCATCAAAGTTTTCCTTCTCTCACTCGCTTCCTCTCCCTTTGCCTCTCCCTGTGATTTGTGTCTGTACCGAAAATCGCATGAAGGAAGCAATAAAAATGTCGCTTAATTGCAAAAAGTTTTGCTTAGATTTTTATTATTTTATTGCCTACTTTTTGGGGTTTTCTGTATTTTTTTCCCCCTCGTTTCGTGTCCAGCCGTAAGTGCCAGTTGGAAGCAAAGCAAACAGCAAAGTGGTCAGCCTCCGGGAGCAATGCAGATTTAAAGGTTGTTTGCCAAACTCTTGCATGTTTCACGAAACAAAGTTTCTGTTTAAAGCATTGTATTTGTAAACGTTTTCTCCCTCTTTAGTCATATTTTTTTTTTATGACCACAAAATCGCTCTTAAATAATTCCATAATTCAGTTAATAAATTTTCACCATTGTTTCCATAATTTATCTCAATTTTTATGCTGCATTTCTAGTTGCAATTGCGTTATTTTCTCGCTTTTTTCCACACCTGCTGCTCTTCTATAATACATAAACGAGTATTTGTTTCTTGCTTTTATATAAAACGACAGACTGCCAGGTCATTTTTTTTTCTATTTTGCCCGCTCTTAAATAACTGCAGGGCTATTAAATGCATACGTGGCATTTAAATGGTGGCGAGAGTCGCGGTGCCAATGTGTGGATAATATGCGCATTTATTTAAATGAATTTCATATTCATGTAGGTCTTTGGCTCTGCTAAAACAAAAAAATTAAATTTCCCGTCGTCTGATATCGTTTGTTGTCTCATCTTTTATCCCCAAAATTCTCTTTTAATTTGGCCAGCAATCCATTAACTAAATGAAAAAACTCTCTTGACCCAAAAGTAAAAAATGTACATAGATATATGCACATTTGTATTAAAAAAAAGTAGTTGGCATGTGCTCGGAGTGCTGTTCTCTAGAGCAAACTCACGTGTGTGTTTGACGCTTTTTTAAAGTTTGCAGAGCCAACAAAAATTTAATTAAAACCACATTTTACAATATTTTTCTGAATAAAATAAAAAATAAAATGCACAATTGTTTTGGCGTAATATCACACAACCTAACCAACTGGACGGCGTGGCGGTGCGGGTAGTCTGCGTGTCTGCTGTGCAAGAGATCTGGGGTTCGATCCCGCCTACGAACACAGTCATCTCTACCACCTAAAGCCTCCACTAATTCCAAAATATTTAATATAGGCTCATTTGATATTTTAAAGACAAATCAAAGAATTGAAGCTTTCATTACAACTGTCTTCGGTAAAAACTTCGTGATAATTTAAACTGAATTTAAAAACAAGTGAGAAAGTCGGTCAAGGCCGACTATAACATTCTCTGTACCTAGAGTAGAAGCTGAATGCAATGCTGGTGCTGCGCTAATCTCTAAGTCTCTTTCTCTCTCTCTCACTCTCACTCTCTCTCTTTAAGATTGTACGGTGTTAGTTGTAATAGGGTGGAAGGGGGTGGGTGATTTACTTTTTTGCTCATAACTTGAGAACCGCTTATCCGATCTTTATCATTTCTTCGGCAAATCGATACATAACTAACATAACAATAACTAACTATCTCTAGAAGGTAAGAATCGTCTATCTTCAAAACTGTAGGAGATATAACGTTTTTTCAAAATTGCGGGGGTGGGAGGGGGCGTGGCAAAAATTGAAAATAAATTTGATCTGCCTGCAACTATAAGAAGCATTTGTCCCATACATGTCAAACCTCTATCTCTTACCATCTCTGAGATCTGTTGGTTCATACGGACGGACGGACAGACGGACAGACAGACGGACAGACGGACAGACAGACGGACATGGCTATTTTGACACGGCTGTTGATGCTGATCAAGAGCGTCGACTATTTATTACTTTCACATTTTAATAATTTCGTCTGCAAAGCTCTTATTTTCTGAGCCTAAAGCCTAAGAAACGAATCATCGGTTCAATAGTTTGAATACAAAAACCAAAAATATTTCAAAGTAATCGATTTTTCGCTCGAAAATGCGAAACATTTTATTTTTAAACGCTTAGGCAAAATTCATCAAAACTATTTTTAATTTTTTTACTTATGAATCGCAAGTTCTTCGAAAAAAAAAAAACAGATGACGATGATCAAAATCTATGAACAGAAGCTGTGAGCAATTTAGTGCGAAAACATGTGGTATTTAAAAAAAACTTTCGTTTGCATCGATTTTTGTTCCGTTCTTGATTAATATATAATGTATTTTTAAATATTTTTCCAAGGCGTTTAAAAATCAATTTTATAGCATTTTTGAGCAAACTACTAAACCGTGTTACTAAGACTACTTTTTCGACTGATCATTCCGGTTCCGACAAGTGTGTAGCATATTAGTACCAAAAGAGTTCGTGTACACCCAAATCATCCACTTAATAGTTTCGATCCAAAGGGATGGTTTCATTTATATAATCAAACTCACAAGCTTTATTTCGACAAAAAGTCATACATTTACACTTACTAAGATTAAGAGAAAGGCCGTTAAACGAGCACCAGGTGTGAAGAGAGTTTAAACCGAATTGCAGGAGGAGAGAAGGCGCAGGGTCATAGATAAATGTTGTAGCTGGAAAGATGATGAGGATAAAGCCCAATCACTGATTAAGGACGAGCTTCCATTATCTTCTAAAAGTGCAGAGTTATGGGTCATAATTAATCGAACAATCTTAGGTTCTGATAGCTAAGAGCGACAAGGCGCTCTCCTACTTAGGCCAGTCTTACAATTGTACAACTTTTGGACAAAACAAGTGAGAAAGTCGGTCAAGCCCGACAATAACATACTCTGTACCTGGAGTAGAAGCTGAATGCAATGCTGGTGCTGCGCTCATCTCTAAGTCTCTCTCTTTCTTTCTTTCACTCTCTCTTTCTCTCTCTCTCTCTCTAAGATTATGCGGTGTTAATTGTAAAAGGGTGGGAGGGAGTGGAGGGTGAGGGTGATTTACTTTTTTGCTCATAACTTGAGAACCGCTCATCCGATCTTTATCATTTCATTTATCATTAATTACTAACTATCTCTAGAAGGTACGAAACGTCTATCTTCAAAACTGTAGGAGATATACCGTTTTTTCCAAATTGCGATGGCGGGAGGGGGCGTGACAAAAATTAAAAATAAACTTGATCTGCCTGCAAGTATAAGAAGCATTTGTCCCATACATGTCAAACCTCTATCTCTTACCATCTCTGAGATCTGTTTGTTCATACGGACGGACAGACAGACGGACGGACGGGCAGACGGCGGACGGACAGACGGACGGAGAGACGGACATGGCTCGGCTGTTGATGCTGATCAAGAATATATATACTTTATATAGTCGGAAATGATTCCTTCTCCCTGTTACATACTTTTGCACACACTTAATATACTCTATGTACCTTTGGTACAGAGTATAAAAAAACCGGTGTAATGACTGGCTACTGGATTAGGTGACAAAATTGGAGCGCTTTCAAAACGACTGCTTATTTTCAAGTAGATTTAATGCGTACGGTTTTACCGACCAATGATCTAGTAGCCGACCTTATTCTTAACATTTCACATATACGAACGTGTCACAGAAATCTCTTCCAACCCAAAACCAATTCTCGGTGTCACAGACATCTCTTTCGGTTGGTTTCAAATCTCTCGTGTTTTGTTAGGAGATTTAGCAAAATTCACCACCCAAACAATTTTGACAAGCAAAACTAATTGTGGAACTGTATACAAAATTATTTTTCTGGATATATTGCATAAAATGAATAAATTATATAAATATACAATTAGTTTAAACATTAAAACTTGCGTTTGAATAATTTTCGCAATTGCCACCAAATTTTTTCAATGTTAAACTGAGCCCGACACATCAGTGGCTCTCTCTGTCAAAATTGTCGCTCTCTCTGTCACGCTCGACGGATTAAGGGCTGCCTAGTTATACTTTATGATTGGCGCCAAAAATTTTTCAGGGATGTTTTCAGGGATGGAACTTTAATTGGAACAGTTTCTGTTGTAACTAAATTTTCAAATAAGAAAATGAAATCTCTTGAAGTTCTGGGACACCGACTGATTTTTCAAACGATTTGCCGAGGTCAAAATCAAAGTCCTTCAGTTAAGTTGTAAAAGATTTCTGGAACACACCTGATTATTTCGATTTCTAGTAATGAGTTCCATATCGACCATAAAACGAATTGGACTTACATATGAAAACTCATACCTATTTATTGGCCAGCATCGTGTTTAAGTGCTGGTTTGGATGTTGCCCAAAGCATTCTGCCAGCAAACATACAAGTCTTGTTAGTTTTTTGCCAGCAGAGCAAGATATTCTGGATGCCAAATAGACTCAGGTGTTGTTACGACGCTGAAACGTGCGTCCGTGCACGGAGGACACTTTATCAAAAAAAGATAATTACGATATTATGAAAAATGGATGGCATAAAACTGCCAATGAAGTGTGCATATAAGATCCCTCCAATTCCTTAAGCTCAACGATTAAACTACTGAGGAAACTTCATCTCATCAAAAGTTTCCTTGAGAATGCCTCCCCCGCTGAAACTACTTACGAGCTGCTTTAATGGTGCATTTATTGCCAATCTATTTGCCCACTGTGAAGAGCTACACATTCGTGTGCGTGAGCGGGTCCGTGTTGGTGACGTTGATACATTTGCCAGGACGCGTCACCTTCGTCGCCTGCACGTGTGCTGAGTGCCATTGAAACTAATTGAAAATGTAGGAAAAACTCTGGGAAAATCTTGGCAGACAAAGTTTTTCTACGTCTTTTAAAATGGGGGAAATTATTAATAATATATAATGCAGCAGATGTTGATGACGATGATGCACATGTGCGTGGCGGCTACGGCGTTCACCTTTATTTATGTGCATGATTTATAGCGAAATGACATTGATTGATTTGGAATTGATGTTGTGGAAAAGTGGAAATTGGCCAACAAAAAAAGTGTAGTTGAAATTTCCACTCGATTGAAAATTTAAAAAAAATAGTATGTCAAATGATGGGGAACACAGAAAAATAAGAGCTAAAGTATAGCTCTAAAAAGTTAATTGGATCTCGATCTTTGTAATAAAATTTTAAGTATAAGAATAATCCGAAGAGGCTTGTATCAAGCGGAAAATGCTCATTTCAAGTACGGATCCTAGCTGATAACACTATGCAACAATTTTTTGAACCCGGCTTCTTAATAGCTGATCCTTATGTAAAATTTCACGCTGAATTCAAATCTGCTCTCAGATATGGCAAAAGTAGAACGGTTTTTGAGATATCGCGAAATTTTCAATTTTAGTGTTTTGAAAAAAGGTAGGTCTACTAAAATGCCATTTTCTCTGATTTTAGTCCACCGATATGTATAAACTGTAACAAAAATAAAAGATAATAAAATTATTTCTTAAAAAAACGACAGTTGTTGTAAATCCAACCATAAATGACGAAGTTATGGCACTTCAAAGTTGGATTTTTGAAAAATTTTTGACAATTTTTAATTTTTTGCAGACTTTTATTGAGTTTTTTTCAATCTTACCATTAAAATTGCTCAGGTCTCAGATATTAACAGGATTGGGTAATCTTTAACGAGAATTTTTTGCCCTTGGTCATCAAAATCGGATGAAAAATAAACGCTATATTCACAATTAAGTAAACATACCTCTGTTTGAGAGTATTTTTTTGCTAGTTTTTTCAGTATAAAAATCACATCTTAGCAAGCCAAATAAGAATAAACGTTGATCATTAGGAGTTTGTATTGCAGTTCAAGATTGGATAAAAGTACTCAAATGATGTAGACCGCTTTTGTTTTTTTATGCAGACTGTGTGTTACTCGCAACAAGAACCAGCAATAGTCTCCCATCATTGCCGGATCCCACTTGCCTAGGTAGCGAAACTCCATCTGCTGCATTTGCTGATGGAAGCGTTCGCCATGCTCGTCGCTTTCGTCGCCTAGGTTGTCCGGGAAAAAATCGAAAAGGGAGTGCAAAAAGTGAATTTTTAAGGACATATTTACACCTTTAAAAAATAAAAAGAAATAAAATTGGTAAATATACTAACTCGATGAAAGCAGGACTGAGATTATACCAATTTTTTTGTAGTTTTCCAATAAATCATCAACAATTTCTTTGTAGTCCTCGCTTCTTTTGTTTCCGAGAAAACTAGACACTGCTGCGCAAAATGATTCCCATGCTTTTGCCTTGTCTGCTGATAGTGCCGAGTAACATTCTCTGTCGCTCATAAGCTTTTTGATTTGCGGACCCACAAATACGCCTTCTTTGATTTTGGCGTCAGAAAGTTGGGCGAATCGTCGTTTTAAAAATTCAAATGCCGCAAAATTTTCATTTTTATGGAAAGCTTTAACGAAGTTTTTGAAGAGACCAAGCTTAATATGCAACGGAGGGAGAATAATTTTGTCCTTTTGAACTAGGGGCGGAAATTTTACGTTATCTTCTCCGACTACAAAATTGGCCCTGACATCCCAGTCTTTACCCAAGTAATGTTGGCTGCGATCTCGGCTGTCCCATCTGCACACAAACAGCAATGCTTTGTCCATCCTTGTTGCAAGCCTGTTACCATTGCTCAACTTTCAGATCGGCACAGATTTTCCACTGGTGAACTGCAATACAAACTCCTAATGATCAACGTTTATTCTTATTTGGCTTGCTAAGATGTGATTTTTATACTGAAAAAACTAGCAAAAAAATACTCTCAAACAGAGGTATGTTTACTTAATTGTTTATTTTTCATCCGATTTTGATAACCAATGGCAAAAAATGCTCGTTAAAGATTACCCAATCCTGTCAATATCTGAGACCTGAGCAATTTTAATGGTAAGATTGAAAAAACTCAATAAAAGTCAGCAAAAAATTAAAAATTGTCAAAAATTTTTCAAAAATCCAACTTTGAAGTGCCATAACTTCGTCATTTATGGTTGAATTTACAACAACTGTCGTTTTTTTAAGAAATAATTTTATTATCTTTTATTTTTGTTACAGTTTATACATATCGGTGGACTAAAATCAGAGAAAATGGCATTTTAGTAGACCTACCTTTTTTCAAAACACTAAAATTGAAAATTTCACGATATCTCAAAAACCGTTCTACTTTTGCCATATCTGAGAGCAGATTTGAATTCAGCGTGAAATTTTACATTAGAATCAATTGCTAAAAGTGCGGGATACAAAAACTTTTCAAATTTTGTGACATAGTGTAATCAAATGATCCTGACTAGAAACTGAAGTAAGTACGGAGTTCCAATGTCAAAGCCGAAATAAACAGAGAAAAATTTCCAAACGAAGAGAGAAAATTTCTCTCACTAATATAGTGAGGATAAATGGGTCCTTTTTTGCGGTTGATTTTTTTTATGCCTTCCGATCTAAGAAGGTAGCTGTTGAATTGTAGTCGATAGGCCAAGACAGCAACCAGCCTCCATTGTGGTGTTGTTTGTGTTCTGTTCTTGCGTTGTATTCGAACAACCAATGACCTCGATCCGGTTCAAACTTGCAAAGTTAAAAAATCAAAATGGTCGTTTAAAAATCATGGTGTTCTTGTGGGAAGATTTTTTGAGGTCAACATAAGTTAAAATATGAAGCTCAAGTCAATCACTGATATTTTAGCAGCAGTCCCTAATCGCATGGAACATTGCCAAATTATCCAAATAAACTGATTCAAATGCCATAAAAATCAAAAAATAAGATCACATGTTTGGCTATATGCTCAGATGGCGAAAATATTAATCCAATAACCGCGCTAGCTTAAACGGGATAATTTATTTTGATAAAAATGTTATAAATCGAAAAATGTCTCTCTTTAAGATCAAAATTAAACACTTTCCGCTGGACTTATATAGCGCCTTTGATTTTTAAAAAATAAACAGATTTGTACTTTATCGCAATTAGTTTATAAACCCAGATTATTATGCCTAGTGTGGCCTCCATAAATCCTAGAGTTCCAAAAATCAAACTTTTTCGTTTTTCCGCCATATCTTGGAAACAAGAGCTGATAGAACGAAACCATGAAACAGTTTTGTTCAGTACAATCTAAATAACCATAGTCAGATAAAAATAGACCTGCACCAAAAACACTGTTGGGCTGTGTAAGACAAAATCAATCCAGTTGAAGCTTATGTCAACATAAAGTCAAGCGCTCCCGATCTTAAATCAGGAACAAGACAAGCATTCAAATTAATCCTTTCGTATTTGGCTTGAGAAAATCCGGGCTTAAGGGTACTGTATACCTTCTGGTGTCAATTTTAAAGGCTTACAAAAAATTAAATTACTCAAAAACTATTAGTGATATTAACAAGCAGTTTCTTTCATTCGAAAGGTAATCGATTAAATTAAAAATGAATTTTTTTTGTTTTTTGTTGTACCTACTGTTCTTGTTGTATTTCTGTTTAAAGTAAACCAAAAATTTAAAACATAGGCCTATGGTTGCAAAAATTTTAAACTGAATACAGGGTTTTGTTAGAAATCAAAATTTCGGAAATCGACAATTTTCACTTTTTTGCTCATAACTTGAAAACCGTTCATCCGATTTTTATCATTTCTTCGGAAAATCGATTAATTTTGCTAATTACCACCTATCTTTAGATGGTACGAATCGACGGACGGAGGGACAGACGGACATGTTCATATTGACTCGGCTGTTGATGCTGATCAAGACTTTATTTGGTCGGAAATGATTCCTTCTGCCTGTTACATACATTTGCACGTCTTTAGTATACCCTTTTTACTCCACGAGTAACGGTTATAAAAATTATTATATATATAACTAGCTGAACCCGCCGCGACTTTGTCCGCGTCCAAGTTTTGAAAAAAAATCGTAGTAAGTAGAAAAAATTGTATAGGTCTCTGAACACTGTGTTTGTATATAATCTATTTTTTAAAAAGCAAATTTTTTTTCAATATAATAGCCTTCATTGGCTTAATTTTAAGACAGTTTCGAATTTACGGTTGATTAAAAGTAATCAATCTGGAAAAAGAGGATTAAGTAAAAAGTGTAATAGTGTATAGTAACAAAACGGTATGAAGGGGTGTTCGTATGAAGCTGGCGTGTACTAAAGATTGGTTTATATTGTTGTGTGAAATAATTTCGCAGAAGAAAGGTTTTTCAAATTCCCAGTAGTCTAGCTGTTTCAGGCGAAAAACATGAAAAAATTTCTATTTTTGAAGTTTTTGCACTTTAACGCACTAGATGCCAATTTTTTAGGTCAGTCTGTTCATGACTTTTTTTCCTCTAGCTTATATCTTTAACTTTGCCAAAGATATAAAAACAAAATTCCAAACGGTTTATGATATATGGACAGTTTGGGGTGAAAATATGTTCAGTATCAAAAAAGGACCTTTACGATGTGATAGGGCCAAGTCCTTTGGGGATTTTTTTAGTTTCGGTATGCTCTTAAAAAATATCGGGGCCCGAAGGCGTAACCAATTTATGTGCTGCACTGTGTTATTGCTGATTATGGCATATCCTACACAATTATGCAAAGGAAGAATATTAATTGCAATGAACTATTCACTTGTAGATTATAGGCACTGATGACTACAAATGTATGTAAAAAAAAAATTACGATTCTATCGAGAACATATAATTTATCATGATATATATAATTTAATTATTAATCATCATAATCATCATAATCATCATAATCATATCATCATATAATCAGAGTATAGGCAAAGTCTTCTGATGATAAATCGGGGAGTTTTTAAAACAGATGTACAGTCGACCATCCTCCTTTGTGGAATTTGTGTCTTGTTTTAAAATAACTAACAATCATAAATAGACCAGCGATAGTCCCCGGTGGCCTCCAGAGGCCGAAAACATTTCGCTATTTACACATACTCTGGCCGCACGCGCGGTCAGTTCAAAGCTAGTTATCGGCGCTTTACTTTCGCACACCAATACTCATTCTGGATTTTTGTACTCGCTTTTGTTGACTAACACTTATCGCCTAACACGTACTCGAAATTAAAGACAGCTTACATTTTATCCCTTATTTTCATTGCTTCCTGGCTTATTGACCTGAAGCCTGCTAAAACGTCCAAGGGCTCCAACCCGAACCTAGGATCAGCAACATTCTACAACAGCCGTGAACCCGGAAAGTTTCGTGGGTTCAAGTCCCGGAGTGAACCCCAGCCGATACTTATTTAGAAGGTTTGCAGCCCTGATCTATAGTAAAGTGTACTAGCCTCCTTTGTGGTGTTTTGTTTTCCTGTTTTAATTTATGTGCAAACATAACATGACTTCGATCCAGCTAAAACTTGCTAGTTTGATTAGAATAAAGGTAGTTAAAACAGTCAAAATGTGTACTCAACCAAAATAGATTTATTTAAAACAACTAAAACCTCGGGTTGACCGCATTTGGTCACTGGGGAGCTGCCAACAGTGAAAACATGCATTCAGAAAAATTCTTCGTCATTTAACCCGACCTTTGTGAACCTCGCCTGGCTTTATCCAGACTTTCCTTTAAAGTCCATTAAGCAAGAGGACAGATGTGAAAACCTAATGTAATCTCTTCGAATTCGTTAATCATGGTTACAATAATCATAATAATCCCCCTTTGAGCTCAACATCTCTCATAGCCACAATCAATTAACATCAACAATAAACTAATTCAGTTCAATATGTGTCTCTTCTTTTTTAAATAAATTATTCAAATTTAAATCAAGTTCAATTCACAAGTCAAGTATACAAACAACAAAAACAGCTGCGCGACATTGAGCAATTATCCACAAACAAGAGCATTAATGCCAGGACACAAATTCCTAATCAATCTTCACGACTTATTCATGCATATAAACCGGAGCGACAAACAAGCGAGCCAAATGCACACCCCAACACACACACAAAGCAGCCGCAACCTGCATGTATGTGGATACATATGTTTGAGTGTGTGTGCGTTTGAGTTTTGCAATTACAACTTAAGCACACAATCATTATCATAATCCTTAATCGATATTTTGGCTTACGACAGACAGCAGACAAACACTTCCCGGGCAGGGCCCGGGCCTCTCCTGGCCTGGTCGTTTTTCTTTTGCATCCTTGTATTAAAATTCCACATACGACGCGTTTCTTGCTGCTGAGAAAGAGATGCGAAAACGCGATGCATAATAATCCTTGTTAATGGCTGGGAGAGAGTCAGAGAGTTGGTTGCTCTGCTGTCGTTAATAGTTAAATTGCTGTTAACAAATTTAATGTCCTTAAAATTTATTGCTACACCGCTGGCTCTGAGGCAGCCGCAGGATTAAATGCCGGTGAAAAGTGTTAAGCAGGCGACCTGTTTAAAGTAACCACAGAAGCAGCAGCTTAAAGCGTTTAATGAAGGTTGAAAATTTGATTTCACTTTTTTTTGTTCTGCTCCTGCCTGCATAATGGGGCGTATGATTGTTATTGAAGCTAGGGAAAACGGAATGAGGATGGTGAAGAGTGGTGAAGAGTTTGTGTGCGTGTTAAGAGGTTATTGGTTTAGCATGATGGCCCAAACCTAATAGGCAATGATGGCTAAAGCTCGGATATAATATTTGCATTGGAATTTTGTTTACATGACCAAGCAGAGAACGCGAAATGAGGCGATGAGTAGATAAATGAATATACATAAATACATACATAAATAAATAAGCACGGCAATAACAGACACCTTCGACAAACAATTGGCGGGCTCACTTAAGTATATTTATATAATTTAATTCCACATGCAGTGCACTTCAACTTCTTGATATTCTGTTACACATTCCATAACAGAATTCCAATAAACTCCATACTTAAAAAGTCTGAACAAAACCATTAAGGGTAAACTTCTTGTATAAGGCTTTTCTTTTAAATTATAGCTATTTGTCACTTAAACTAACTCTAAGATTATCTGACACATGACAGCAATCTGGAAGAGGAGAAATTGGCCCTTACATACACATCCTTGCATCATACCGAACAAAATTCTGACAATAATAAAAATATATTTAAATGGAACAAAAGGCACATCGAAACATACTATTGGTTCCGTTGGTCAAATTTTATTTATTTGCATACGCGTTCCATCTTAATTAAATTTCAGCTCTCAAGGGAATGCTCCGTCACGTGGAAGCATCATGTGTCACATGAGAACACGTGACACTCGCAATTAAACCAAAAAAAAACCTTTATTTATGCTCAAAGTCAATGGTTTTTTATCCGGAATAAAATTTTTTATTGTGTTGACTTGCATTTTTCATTGCGTTTATTTATTTGTTAAATAAAATCAATGAAAATTGATTGATTGCACAGCGTAACGCCAGGCATTTGTGGGTCAATTTTACAAACAATTAAACAGGGCTGGACGGCCTTAAAGAGTCCGTAAACTTGCTCGCCTCTCCTGCACGGACAGACAGACGTCGCTTGTGCAATGGCTGAGCGTAGTGCAAACTTTGGAAGCTGCAAGACAGGCGCTAAAGCACGTCCCCAGTTCATGCACTCCCCTTCCACCGGCTGCAGTTGATGTCAAAAATTTCGCAATGACGTTGATATTATTTGGCGTGTGCCGCAGCAACTCTGCTCTTTCCCTCTCACTCCAGCCAGCTCTCTGTCTCACTCTAATGAACTCATTGCCCGCTGACTTTTGCTCTGGCTGCTGGCAAGAAGAGTAGAAGCTGCTACTTGCCCGTTAGCTACCAGGCTCAGTGGTGCATTCCATGTGCTAATTAGAAATACGTGCTAAAAATGCGCATGAGAATGTCACCGAACTGGCACTGGCTCCTAGTGCTTTGGCCATCATTAGTAGGTCTCGGTCCATGAAATAGATAAATGAGAGAGAAGAGCTACTGAGAAGTCAGAGTGGAGCTGGAAAGCTTGCTCTAAATATCTCAATACTTATTGAACATAAATCCTCTGCTCATTAAAATTAAATAAAGTTAGAGACGAGATAACAAATATTCTTAAATTGGCTTAAAGAGTAACCTGATAAACTAATTTCAAACTGAAGTTTATTGATTCGGTATGTATTGATTGCTCTGAGAAAGTGTTGCTTATTGTTTCTACATAAAGAATATCTAAATAGCTAGAAGCTAAAAAAATGAATGTTGAATGAGATAGGCCATTATAGAAGAAGTAGTTGGCTTTTTATTTGTAGATGAATATACTAAAATTCATATAAATCTATAGTACACTAGGTAAAACTTAAACAATTATATGTAATTTTACTTAGCCATTTTTATAATATAATAATATAATATAATACAATTACAAGTGGTCTCATGTTTAAGGCAGATGGTAGATTCAAATCAATAGAAGTGGACGCTTAACAACCAGCCCGGTAGAGTGAAACGGCATTTCAAAGCTCTAGATTCAGAACAAACTAATTGGCTATAACACTTAATTAGCATTTAATTAAAACAAATATATAATACTGTGAAATTTAAATGAAAGTGTACGAACTTTATATTCACGAGTACTATACTTAACGCTAAGTCCATGATGAAAGTATTAAAGTCAAAGTTTAATGTAAAATTGGCTATACAGCTCCTCCAACGGGGCCAAGCAAAACTTCTCTCAATCTCTTGGTGTTTGTGCTTTAAATTTTTCGCACAAGAAAAAGGGACCTACAGTTTAAAGTGTAAATATAAAAATTTCAGAGCATTTAAGCAAAAGTTTAATTTCTATGCGCATTGGCCTTACAGACCTGGCTTCCATGGACTTCCTAAAATACCAGATCGTTCAACCATGGTTTTGCACTAAAGTGCTTGCACACTCAGAAAATTATTTTTGTATATTTAAGAAAGTTCAGTCAAGAAACTAAAATTTTGAAATAAATTCTATATTCAAGACATTATATTTTAAAAATTCCATTTAGAGAACCTAAAAACTGTCTCAAATATATAAATTATTTTTAAATTAAAAAAAATAACACAGTTCAACAAATATTGGAAACTCGCGGGTCGGGGAATGAAATATATACTATTCGACGTAAATTTTTAAGGTGAATTCACGTCAATTTTTATAATTTCTCTATGGCAATATATACGATTTTTCAGCGTGGTAGAATTATGAAATAAATAGAATCTTATTAATACAAGTTTTGGGTTTCCACGATTTCGTGGAAAACAACAAAGTTTTTCTTGCTATAATTAGTTTTTTGTCCGATCGTTCGCATGGCAGCTATATACTATAATCATCTTATGTGCTGCAGAATTGTACCTAAAGACTTCATGCAAATTTTCTTAATAGAGGACATGGCTATATCTATTTACCTTGTTATGCTGATCAGGAATATATATACTATAAGTGGTCTGACATGCTTTCTTCTATGCGTTGCATACATCTCGACAATTTAAGTATATCCTTTCCAAGGATATAAAACTAAAGAATATACATATACGCCAGCCGATTAGCGACCCCTCTAATCGTTCTGGAAAAAAAAACTGAGAACTCTAATCAGAGACTTATAGGTATGTATAAGTTTAAGCCGTGGCCACCAAAATTAAGTCAAATTTTCGAACTTCCGAGGTCTCTTGCCATGGGTTTATCTACAACTAAAATTCCGAAAAAATATGCAAATTATTTTTTTGTGTCAAACTTTCAGAATTTGTCGGAACATTTTTGAATTTCCAGAAATTTTGAAATTTGGACCAGTCTAATGTATATATATCATTTTTAATGTTTTTATACCCTTGCAAAGGGTATTATAATTTTTCCCAGAAGTTTGCAACGCATAGAAATATGCATTTCCGACCCCATAAACTATATATATTCTTGATCAGGGCGACGAGCTGAGTCGATTGAGCTTTGTCCGTCCGTCTGTCTGTCTGTCTGTCCGTCTGTCTGTCTGTCCGTCTGTCTGTCTGTCCGTCTGTCTGTCTGTTTCTACGCAAACTAGTCTCTCAGTTTTAAAGCTATCGAGCTGAAACTTTGCACAGAGTCTTCTTTTTACTGCACACTGCTAATATGTCGGAACCGACCGGATCGGATGACTATATCTTATAGCTGCCATAGGAACTATCGGTCGAAAAGTGGGTTTTTGTGAGAAAACTTTTTTGTTTTTAATGTAAACGCCTCCCGCTTGGACAATTATTAGTTTTATACGCTTTTACACAGATTTGGAAGTTTTGGTCAAAATCGGATGTCTATATCTTATATTTGCCATAGGAACTATCGGTCGAAAAGTGGATTTTATTTAGAAAAATTGTTTGTTTTAATGCTAACGTTCGTAAACTCTGATGTATTAAAACATTTGCAAGGGTATAAAAACTTCGGCAAAGACGAAGTTAGCTTGGCCTTCTCGTTTTCTTATTCTTCTTCATTAATTCTCTTTCTCAAAATAACCTTGAGTGCATCAAGTGTACCGTTACCCATTGAAAACAAATAATAGGGGATCATGAGGTTGTGCAAAGGTAGATGTGAAAGGCTGAACCTACGTTCCCGCCCATAAGTCAACAACACGAAAGCCAGCTGCACCCTCTGCAATTTAATCGCCAAAGAAGGCACATTTCACTTCATTGCAGTTTGCCCAATTTTACAGGAAGTTAGGAAGGTGTATTGGAAGCAAGGAGAATTAAGTTAACCACGAACCATTGAAATTTTAAACGGAGAAAAATGAATAATTCTTAAATTATTAATATTATTATTTGTTTACTTCAGTGGTGCCCAAAGTGTCATTTTTCTATCACATGTTGTAGGAAGTCATAATTCTGCCGGCGTCGCAGCCGACACACACATAGAGAGAGAGAGAATACGTGTGCTCTCCCAGCAAACATTTTTTATCGCTAAGATAAGAATGCGATTCTCCCAGTAGGTGTCGCTTCACTCTGGCGATATCGCATATTTATCGCATTCTCATCTCCCTTCGGGAAGAAACGTGCCACTCTGCTCTCTCTTCTCAGGGATAAAAAAAACTCAAATTTCTGCTTGCTGCTGCTGCTGCCCTGCTAGCAAGCATATATTTATTACATGAAAAACTTTTACTTACTTTGCTGGGACTCGAGAACCTGGTTCCTTTGGACTGAAAACACAATGGGGGACTGACGTTTTAGACGACTCTGCTACGTTGTGCATCTCAGCCCGGGCAACAAAAGGGTTATTTGTAATGATTCTGTCTGAAAGCATTCACATATAAATGGTTGCTTGTAATTCTAAAGTCTTTATTCCACATTCAATCGATTAAAATAGCGCAGTTAAAATTTAAACCACATATCGCCAATGTCTCCCTTTTATGGTAAATATGCGATACCTTATGTATTTTGTTTTTGTACATCGCCAAATTATCAGCAGACTCTGAACTCAAACTATCGCCAAACTCACATTTTGACGAGGGAGATAAGAAACCCGACAAAATGGCTTTGCAGTCGAATTTTTAATTAAATTAACAAAATATGTGAAAAGCAAAAGCGTTAACTGAACCTGCAATTGCCTAAATGAAGGTCAATCCACAATATATGAAAAAAAATTTTAAAAAGTAACCGCCGTAAAGAGATTTCATAATTTTTTCACAATGAGGATAACTAGACAGTGGATTGCATATTTTCAAACAAATAAATCAGACAAATTAATTTACAAGCAGCAATTAAAGCGAGAACATTCTAAACTCCTAAAAGTCGAGTGACTTTCAAATCAACCAAGGTCCTAATCTATACATTTTCGTCACATCCCAATAAATGTACGATCAGTGCATTTCGTGTGTAACGTGTAATTTCAAACAATTCCGTTTTTCGTGGTTTCCTACGTAGAGTCCCTGTATTACGGCAGTGTATTTAGTGCTGTAAGTGAATTGTTGAAGCTTTTTGAGAATAAAAATAAATATAAGACTAAACCAAAAACTAATTAAATATATTTACTGAACCCTAAGTACCCTAAGTATTATCGTAAGTTTATCAAGGATCAGTTGAAAGAAAAATTAGTTTTTAGCAATAGAAGATTCGCTGGAGTTTCGTTAAGAGCACTTACAACATATAAACGACCACAGAGAAATGCGTAGAAAGGCGATCCTAAGAACGGTGTAAATGTATACTACTTGCTCAAAGAAACTAGACGGATCTAATGACTATTGCTTATAGCTGGGATAATCCCTCTATGCAAAGTCCAGATTGGCCGAGTTTTAAGCGTGGACGTATAATTTTTCTAATGTACTTTACGTAAATTAAAAATGCCAATGCGTATATTTATTTGTGTCATTTCTAGTTCTGTTTTTATACACTAAAGAAATTTCTGCTTTAAAGAGTATTTATGCGCTGCATATCAATTATCAGGCATTTTGTCTTTCACGCTCTTTCGTACTCTTTGCCATTGCTGTGGACAACGTTGTGTCAAAAATTCCAACACGTGCTTAGCATTGTGAGACCGAGGGTAGTATTAAAATGCAGTTTGGAATTTAAGGCCAGAAACTTGAGAAATTTGAGAAAATCTTTTTGGTAAACTTAACCGCAATTCAATGAGGTTAGTGCCTTTGGTTGTGCGAATTAATCCCCAGCATTTGAATTTGTGGTATGTAAACAAACAAAAAACAGTTTGCGGCTTGTCTCGCAGTCTTAAGACATAAATCGATATTTTCAAGTAAACCCACTCAGACGCCGACGACAACGACGATGACTATCAAAAACCACTTTGGCCGGAAATAGCATAATATTTGCGCACGCCAGCACATACACACACACACACACACACACACAAACAAACAAACACCAACAGCCACACAGGAAGCTAAATGCGCGCCAGCCTCCACCACTCACACGGGGAAAAGGCAACGCGAATGTCAAGTGGAAATTTCTACGCGAATATAAAGCAAATATTTTTATGATGTTTTATCATTCTAGCGTTTTTTCGGGCGTCTCTTCGGGTGGGGTAATTCTCGAATTATATTTATTTAAGCTGCCACCTCTTCCTCCCGCAGTCTTACTTAAAGCTCTCAAGGTGTCGCCTGTCTCTCTTTGTTCTCGCCAGTTACGCTGGATTGGATATCATTTGCCGTATGCCGGACACGTGTAGCCGTTTGTGAGAAAAACATAATATTTCTTTCTGGACATTTGAGGCTTGTCTGCCTTTTGACAAGCTTAATAGCCAATGGAACTCTCTTCAAGCCAGCTTTAAGTGGGAGTCATGGAAGAGTCTATTAGGGTACATTTTATCTGCTGATCAGTTTCATCTGCCAGTTTCTGGGCTTACATGTGAGAAATCTCTCCACTTAGCCAACAAAAAATAAATTCCCTGCTTTATCCCGCATCTAATTACGGCTAAGAGCTCTGGGCTCCATCATCATACAGCGACATGCCGGAAAAGGGCTCTAACAAGCACATGCATGCATTAGTCCTCGGGAAAGTGCAAACTTTTCGCTATGCTTTGCGTTAAGTCGACGATGCAGGGAAAACAATTTTTAATGCCTAATGAAAAACAATGCTGCAGCGGCAGCAGCATCACAGGGATGTGTAAAAAGTTTCACTTAAAAAAATTGAGCAAAAACTAACACAAAACGTACAGCAGAGCACAGCGTGAGAGCGGGACAAGGGTAGGGGAGCACTCGGCGTTTCTATTTGTTTGGCTGTTTAGCAACAAAGTTTCCGGCTTTTTGTACATTTGTGGCATTCCTGTGGTGCGAGCGCAAAAAGTGACGGAAGATGCTGTCAGTTATTTAAAAACAAAGAAAATATAACTAGCCGAATGAAAAACTATGGCATAAATGCTTAAAAGTGTGCCAAAATATCACCAATCCGAAGTCGTCCTTAGCCCACGAGGACAACTCGCAGAAAGCACAGAATGCTGAGCAGACAACTGCAAATAGACAAAACTATATGGTAATTTGTGAAGCCACGAGTTAACAATTTACCAAATCAAGGAGAAATTAATAAGAACCCTGCACTGGGAACAACTTCAGTCGATTGGCATTATCAATGTACCAAACTTGTACTTTGTATCATGGTTGAGATAATTTGCCTTGAATTGAAAAACAATTTATTCCAAGTTTTACTCATTGTGATACATGTTACTCTACAAATTCTGAAAAGGCGAATAAACTTGCCGACATTTTCGAACGAAAGCATCGCCTAACTGAAAATTATTCAAGTGGGCCAACCTCAGAAATGGTATAAAATTCAATGCATGAACTCAGTGCCCAAGAAAATGAAACTTCTGCTCCCGAAATTGCATTAAGTGAAGTAGAATCAATCATTAAAACTCTCAAAAACAAGAAATTGTCTGGTATTGACCTAATACCAAATTTATGTCTCAAAATCTTGTCAAAGAGGGCACTTACTTTCTTAACCCTTATTTTCAACTACTGCCTAAAAATTGGCTACTTTTCTTTAGCATGGAAAATTGCAAAAATAATACCCATTGCCAAACCTGGCAAACCTCCTGACTCACCTGGAAGTTACCGACCAATCAGCCTACTATGTGGGTTTTCAAAATATTGGAGCGACTAATGAAAATCAGACTAAATAACAATTTGGAAGACAACCCGATGTGCAAAATGATTTCCGTGCTTTCCTAAATTGCATTCATCCTCTTGACATAGCCACTAACTTTTTCAAGCAAAGCCTCAATCAAAAACAATCGATTGGCATGCTGACGCTGGACGTAGAAGACGCTTTCGACACCCTGTGGCACAACGGCTTTATCCACATGCTAATTTCTTGCAAAACCCCAAAGTACTTAACTAAACTAGTCCAAAGTTTTCTATCGGGAAGATACTTCTATGTCTACTTAAATGGCACCGATTCCACGAAAAAGCCATTATACGCTGGCGTGCCGCAGGGGTCGGTGCTCGGACCCACTCTCTATAATATGTACACCTATTACATCCCCCTATTCGATAGTTGCAACTCGCTTATCTTTGCCGACGACACGGCTCTTTACTGTTCTGGTAGTTCTCACATAGACATTCAAGATACTTCGAGCGATGAAAAATCAGACTAAACGTGTTCTAATATATTTTTTGACAAAAATTTTTAAAATGTGCTTAATCTAAGGTAAATCAACATTATCAAAAATTTTTATTAAAGTAAAAGCATGTTTTCTGCATTTTTTCTAAAAATGTTTAGTTTTTACTGCGAAATTTAATTAAAGCAAGTCTCGAAAAAATAAAAAAGATACAGAATAAGGATAATGTGTTACGTGAGCCTGTAAGAATAAAAACTGCCCTCGCCTTCAACGACCAAAAGCCGACTGCCAGGCAAAGACAAAAAAAAAGGAACAGCTAAGCGGCAGCCAGTAGAATCAGTCCCCAGTAAGAATTGGAAACTGAAAGCGATCGGATCGCGTGCGAGTGCAAAAATAGATAAATAGCCGTCAAAAAGTTATGTCGCGCCTAAATTTCAGCAAGGCCTGAATTTAAATTCTCTCAAAATCGTTATAAAACGTAAAAATTAAAAAACTTTATGGCAGCAGCCAACAATGCAAATTAAATAAAAAGAAAACTTTCGTACAACAATTACCACAAGCAACAGGAATAAAGAATAAGAAGCAATTGAACGACATTCGACACAACAACAGAAATCCCAGAACCAAAAAAGACAGCAAGAGCAAGGCAAGCAGCCGAAGTTCAATGTTCGCTTAGGGCGATCCGTCGCATCGCAGAGTCCAGACGAGAGATTGGAAGTGAATCTAGCAGGCGCGCAGCAGTCCCAGCATCACACGCAGCAAAGACGCCACCCACTCACAAAATCCCAACTTAACAACAGTGGCCGATGCAGGCCGAACTACACCCCGCCCCCCGCTAAGATCGATGCGTTGGCCTCCAAACGCATCGCAGAGGCGAGAACGCGCTTAAACCAACGGGAAAGTATCTAACAGACCGCGGCGGGGGAGGCTGAGACGAACGAAGACGACTTCGGCACCTTTTCTTCAAGCTGCGCTTGGTGGGGTCTAGCAGAGGGAGGGGGGCTAGTTTTGCGCTAGGAATAGTTCGTGGTTTCTTTTTCTTTTTATTTGTTCTAATTATTTAATTTGCATGCAGAGGTAAACTGGCTGCTCAGCTGCTATAAAAATTGTTCTTTTTTTGTTGAGTGCTGTGTATCCGCGAATTGATAGCTCCGTGTGTGTGTGATTTATTTGCGTAATAATAAATTTTCTTAGCCTGGTGAAGCATGCTGGCGCCAACTTCAACATCCAGGTAAGCGTTAAATAGTCTCTGAAAGACACCCTTAAAAATCAGAAACACAAATGCCTATCAATCGCAAACTCGCAAATAAAAATAAGAGTTTTTTTTTTTTGTGAGCACGCCAGGGATTGAGCGCCTTTAGCATAAAAGTATCTGTCAGATACTAAGTCAGAGGAAAGCAGCAAACAAATATTTCAGTTAAAGATCTCTGCTCTTCTTTTTAGTTCACTTTTTTTTATATTTTATTTTTATTCCTCCTTTTTTTTTTTTTTATTATTGCAATTTATTTTACTTCACTTAATTTAATGTTTGCCCATGGAGTCATATTTTTTTAATATAGGTTAATTTTTTTATATATATATATTTAATATTATACTTGGTAGGAAGAAAATGAATCATTTATATAATAAAACGTCTGTATTTTGAATGAAGCTTAAACAAAAATCATGAATTGGTAAAACTTAAAAAGTTGGGGTGGGTATGTGGATAAAAGGCGATAGTGGTGAGTAACCGTTCTAGGAGGATGACTGCAGGCGATCTCATGGACTTATAGACGGACAACAGACTGGATAAGGGGGTCATGAAGGAAAGCCCATCATGGCCCATGGTCACAATGCCTTGGCAGAGTGAAAAGGGGTGGGAAAAGGGCTAAGCTGTCAGAACATCTTACAGGTTGACTGTGGGGAGCGTGCAAGTTGGGAATATTGAGTGAATGTAGCGGCGGTGTAAGGGTATGAATGGAGAGTGTATGATTGTATGTATGAAGGGAAGTATGCCTGTGGAGCAGAGTGTCTGAGTGAATGTGGGGTCAACTTGTGGACAGCATCGACAATTTTTCTTTCTTTTTTTTTACGGACTTTTTCCATGTGCTCTACATAGCCTATCTTTACTGTACTCTATCATAGAATTGGCACGATTCAAGAATAAAAATTTTATTGTTTATATTTCTGACAAAAAATTGGCCTGGAAAGAACCACACCCGAATACGGCGAGCTCCAGCCGGGCTACCACCGTGCCAGAGCCAGTAAGCTAATTTTTGAACCCTATGAAATATAACAATTGGCGCCCAACGTATGTGTGCAAAGGACGGACTTTAATTTAATATATATTTTCTTTTATTAGTACTTTTTTATACCCGTTACTCGTAGAGTAAAAGGGTATACTAAAGTCGTGCAAATGTATGTAACAGGCAGAAGGAATAATTTCCGACCATATAAAGTATATATATTCTTGATCAGCATCAACAGCCGAGTCGATATAGACATGTCCGTCTGTCCGTCTGTCCGTCTGTCCGTCTGTCCGTCCGTCCGTCCGTCCGTCCGTCTGTATGAACATCTAGATCTCAGAGATGGTAAGAGATAGAGGTTTGACATGTATGGGACAAATGCTTCTTTTATCTGCACGCAGATCAAGTTTATTTCAAATTTAGGCCACGCCCCCTTCCGCCCCCGAAATTTGGAAAAAACGTTATATCTCCTACAGTTTTGAAGATAGACGTTTCGTACCTTCTACAGATAGTAAGTAATTAGCAAAATGAATGAATTTGCCGAAGAAATGATAAAGATCGGATGAACGGTTCTCAAGTTATAAGCAAAAAAGTGAACCACCCCCCTCCCACCCTAAAAAATGTTGCATACTTTTTGGATGGTCACCCTAGGGAACGCAGGAACACTGTTGAGCATGTTTTCTCATGAGTAACGGGTATATCGAAGTCGGTTAGAGCCGACTTTAACATACGCTCTCGTTTTTTATAAAAATTTGTTTTTTACAATAGGTTTTTTTTGCTGCCAGCAACTAAAGAAAATACTTCTAGGGCGGTGAGGCAAAAATATGGCAAGTAAAGTGTAGGCCACAGGAAAAGCTAGACACTCTGAGTTACCAGATCAAAGGTCAGGATTGGATGAGTTGACAATCTGTGTGGTAAAAATTAATATGAGGGAGCTTTGAGTTTATATTTGTTAACCAAAGGCAGCAGCTACGTGTATACGTAAGGTACGTGTGATCACGTGGATCGTGACAACACTGAGGCTGTGGACAGTGTAGGTAATGGAAAGGGCAGCACAAGGGGTCTGCTACTCCTAGGAGGCTGTAAGCCGCTTCCAGGATGAGGCAACGCTCGGCTGAGGCCCGTTTTATAATAGACTGGGGGGAGGGGGAGGACAGGATATTTTTTTTTGGACAGAAATGAGATCAAGAGGAAAACAAAGTAAAATGCAGTCTCAGTAAAATGAAAGGCGAAGTAAAACCACGATCTGCTGAAGCATACCCACCCCAATATTTGAATGAATTAATTGAAAAGAAAAGAGAAAAACAAACAAGGATAAAAAGAGAGTTTTTTTATACAAAAAAAAAAAATTGAATTTATATATTTATGATTTTTGTACATTTATCCCAATATTTATACAGGATAAATTTTTTTTTATATTTAATTTATTTTTCTTAATCTTTTTATCATTTTTAATTTTTTTTTTTTGCTGATTTATATATACGTCGGCTGTTTATTAATTATTTTTTTTTCATTGAAGTATTTAGTTAAGGCTGAATTGGATTGGATACAGATATTTTTTATTTAGGTGTGGGTTGGAAGAGTAGGAAGTTGCTTTTTTCTAGAGGCTTTTATAGTTTGAGGTTCGGAATAGGTGAATGGAACGCGCAGCGAGAGGAAGGTTGCCAATACAAGGTCGCCGTTTGACTCGCAGTACCAAACGAGCGCTCAGTGCAGAAGATCCTTTAGGCCAACTGGTAGAGCTGAGCGACAAGACACCAAGAAATTGTCAACGCAAGAAGGAAACTCTTCAAAAGCTACTCGAAACAGCAGAATCGCTAAGCTTTTCGAGCAAGCTTGACCAGTTAGGCACGCTAACAGACTTTCACAGCAGTACCCTGATGGAAGACGAAGACGGAGCTGTGGGGGGTGTTCCCGAGGAGTCGCAGCAGACGGCCAATACAGGGCCAATCCCAGAAGCCTCAGCAAATATGAACCAAATGATTGCTGGAGTGTTTGCGCAAAATCAGGCGGTTAAACGAATATTAAGCGAGCTTCGCTCTGAAGTAGATTCGATGACTAGTAGAATGGCAGAAGTGGAGTTGTCGATCGCAGAAGCAGGGGGCGGAAATACACATGCCTCTACTCCAGCAGTGCCACCAAAGCAGCCAACACGTAGAGTAGGTTTTTCAGAAGGTACTGGGCGAGATGGACTGACAACAACCACTCATACACCATTTAAGGTGAGTGGTGGCCCCCTGGAAATAGATCGAAGCCGACACATTCCCTTGGACCGATGGAACTTAAAGTTCGATGGATCAGGAAAAGGGATGACCGTAGAGAGTTTTATATTCAGGGTCGGGCGCATGAAGGAACAGTATTTGGTAACCGACAGACAGCTTTATAACGAGTTCCACTTTCTTCTGGCGGGGGCTGCAGCAAAATGGTACTGGCAGATTTTGGAGGATCATCGGAATAATCTCTTTTATGGGTTCGAAGAGCTAAAAAAGGAACTAGTGGCAACCTTTTCGACGGCTGACTCGGACTATGCTACCATAAAGGCCATAATGGAAAGGAAGCAGCAACCAGGGGAACCATTTGAGGAGTTTTATTCGGATGTTCATAATCTGAACTTTAAGCTCGTGGAACGGATTCCTGAAGCCAAGTTGGTCGAAATAATCCAAGACAATTTAAATGCACAGCTCGGCGGCCTACTTTATGGGTCAAGAATTGTCACTCTGGGGCATCTGAGAAGGGAAGGCGCAAGAGCTGAGAAATGGCTGAAAGAGCATCGAGGAAAGGGAGGAGGACGTGGTTTGGCCGAGCTAGAAGTGGTTCCAGGGGAAAAAGAAGACGCTATCGACGTAGAAGCTATCCAGAGGGGGCCAAGGGAGCATCGAGATCAGCCGCCTGCCCGACAGCAGCCAACTAGAGGGAATGGCGGTTTTCGACCAAATGTTAGTAGAGAAGGAGCTGCGGCAGGACCACCAAGGGCGACAGTAGCTGGAGGAGAGGCATTCTGCTCCTCGCCTTTCCACTTGTACCTGTGCTTTGTGTGCGGGTTGCCGAGCGATTTTTATCTAAAACAGCAGAATAGTTCATCTAAGGAGCCTTGCAAATCTGCATTTCATGATGCCCACTGTTTCGCCTGCGGTAAAAGAAATTCCTATTTGGCTGTAGATGCGGCGTTTTTACTGAGAGGTCTGCCAGGAGCAACGGGAGCTTCTGCGCAGGGAGACTTGAACCCGAAACCCTGCCAATAAAACCTTTTATACCTCCTCCTCGGCAGATATCACCAGAGAAAAGTCTGCATCAGCGCCAACAGGAGTACGAGGAGGCAAGGGCGCGGATATTTGGAGAGGAGCCAGAGCTACCTAAAACCAGGAATTATCGAAAAATAGAGAAGTTGCGGCAAATGGCAAAAGATGAGGGGTCCCTAGAAAAAGCAGTGGTGGCTGCCGTTGTTTCACTAGAAGAGGATAATCGCCTTTTCGCGAAAACAAAAGTCGATGGCGTCGAAGTTGTGGCGTTATTAGATACCGGGGCCAGTGCAAATTGCATTGGGCGTGGAGCCGAGGAGTTTCTGAAGGGTCGAGAGAAACGTGTGCGGCGGCTAAAGAGGCAGGATGTACGAACAGCAGATGGAGGAGCAACAAGGGTTCAAGGCATAATTTCCCTTACAGTGTCCTGGGAAGGAGAAGAAAAGGAATTGGACTTCCTTATTGTGCCAGCGCTACAACAGCCATTTTATTTTGGCATCGAGTTTTGGCGAACGTTTGATTTGGCTGTGGTTGGCAGGAATGGCGATCGCGTAAAAAGTAAATTTAGGGACGAACTTATTCATGTGAGCGAGCTGTCAGTTTTAGATGACCCTGACCCACCAGCAACAGCATATACACCTCATGAATTGACTTTAGAACAGGGGGAGAGACTGGAGCAAATAAAATGCGCGTTTCCTTCATCCGGGATTTTAGGATTGGGAAAAACATCTTTAGAGCAACACGTTATTGAGGTCCATAATGAGCAGCTTCCAATCAAACAGAGGCATTATCCGATATCGCCAGCGAAACAAAAATTAGTATATGAGGAATTAGACAGAATGCTAGGACTAGGGGTAATCGAAGAAAGTAACAGCAGTTGGAGTTCCCCAGTTACGCTAGTCCAAAAGGGTCCCAAAAATCGGCTGTGTCTTGATGCACGCAAGGTCAATGAAAGAACAGTTAAAGATGCGTATCCTTTGCCGCATATCGAAGGACTATTAAGTCGACTCCAGCATACATATTTCATATCGGCAATCGACCTTAAAGATGCGTTTTGGCAAGTCCCACTGGAAATGAAGAGTAGGGAGAAAACCGCATTTACTGTCCCTGGGCGTCCTCTCTACCATTTTACAGTGATGCCGTTTGGGCTGTGTAATTCAGCTCAAAGGATGTGTCGCCTGATGGATAAGGTGATCCCTGCGGCCTTAAGAGAACATGTATTTGTTTACCTCGACGACCTACTGGTGTGCTCAAAAACCTTTGAGGAACATTTATCTATGCTGCAAAAAGTGTCTGAGTGTTTGACGCGCGCACAGCTTACACTCAGAAAAAAGATTTTCCTTAAATTTTAGGAAAATGGATTTTATTACCTAAAATGTGATTTTTAGACAATAATTTCCTAAAATATAGGGCATTTTACCTAAAAAATCTGTTTTTGGCTTATATTTTTTAGGAATCCTTTGCCTTAAAATTATGCCATTTCCTTAACATTGCATTATTATTTTAAATATAAAAAAATGATAAATAAATATTTACAAAGCCTTTGCTTTAAGTTAAGAATGAATCTATTTGATCTATTCAAGTATTAAAATTATATATAGTTTTAACATAACATTCTTAATTATTTAATAATATTAAATAATTGTTGCTATACTCAGAAAATTAGTTTTCTACATTTAAGAAAATCACCCTAGAATCGAAATCGCCCTAAAATTTAGAAAATATTTCTATCATTAAGTAAAATTTGTCTGAATTTTATAAGTTTTATAAGTTAATTTTAAAAGAACTTTTTAGAAAAAACTTTTTAAAATTTGGAAAACTATATTTTTTTTTCTTAATTTATGGGTAAATTTGCTTTATTGCCTTTTCTAATTTTTAGGGTAATTTCGCCTTTGATTTTAACAAATATTTGTTACAAATTTAGGGTACTTTGCCTTAAAATTAAGAAAATAAACCCGAATTTTAAGAAATTTTTTCTAAATCCTTCGACCTTTCTAAAAATGTTTGCGAAATTGCATTGCGCTCTACTGCCGTTCGGTTTTAACTACGAAGCCGTCTATGTGATGGCATTTGTTTATACACACTAATGTCCATTCGCAATGCCTGAAGAATATAGATATAATGCACTGATGTATAGAGACCGGATATATATGCTAAAAAGAATATGAGTATATTCCCACAAAATATTCTAAAAAGCATATGAGTATATTCTTTTTATACTCTGTACCGAAGGTACATAGAGTATATTAAGTTTGTGCAAAAGTATGTAACAGGGAGAAGGAATCATTTCCGACTATATAAAGTATATATATTCTGGATCAGCATCAACAGCCGAGTCGATATAGCCATGTCCGTCTGTCCGTCTGTCTGTCTGTCCGTCTGTCCGTCCGTCCGTATGAACAAACAGATCTCGGAGATGGCAAGAGATAGAGGTTTGACATGTATGGGACAAATGTTTCTTATAGCTGCAGGCAGATCAAGTTTAGTTTAAATTTTTGCCACGCCCCCTCCCGCCCCCGCAATTCGGAAAAAACGTTATATCTCCTACAGTTTTTAAGATAGACGATTCGTACCTTCTATAGATAGTTAGAAATTTGCAAAATGTATCGAATGGTAAAGATCGGATCAGCGGTTCTCAAGTTATGAGCAAAAAAGTACATCGCTCTCGCCCACCCCCTCCCACCCATTCACAACTAACACCACACAATCTTAGAGAGAGAGAGAGAGAGCGAGAGAGAGAGAGTGAGAGAGAGAAAAAGAGAGAGAGACTTTGAGATGAGCGCAGCACCAGCATTGCATTCAGCTTCTACTCCAGGTACAGAGTATGTTATAGTCGGGCTTGACCGACTTTCTCACTTGTTTTTTTTCTCTTATATGTGCCATTTTTCTATTAAGAAAATAAAGGTGTCTTGGCGTAGATGTAAGGTGTTTGAATACGAGTCTTACGTACCCAGGTTCCAGTCCCATTAAGGACCGGTCATTTTTTTTATTTTTATTTTATTAAATTCTTTTAATACATTTTAGTTATGCATAGAAAAGTGTTTTTTCTTTCGAGATACTCAAAACATGAAATAGTTCAACATACTGGATATTCGGGAAATTGGCTAAAAGACTTTCACAAGAAGAAAATTATAAAAAATCTCGGTTGAAAAGGGTAACTCACTCAAAAATGTTTTAAAAATATGATTTCTTTACATATAAATTCAACAATTGAAGTGTAACTTAGCAGAAAATTGGAGGGGCGAAAAAATAAATCAAAAATGGAGCTTTTAATTTTAAGTAAAATTATTTAAGTAATAGTTTTCTTTTTTTTTTTACAAAACTATGAAGAGTTGCAACGTATAACAATAATTATTTCAATATGTTTCTCTCCTGTCCCACAAAATATTTTTATAAATCTGTTTTTTTGTTGAAATGCCAATGACTTCAGTATTTTGTTTTTAAAAATATTTAAGATGTATAAAAACAAGTAATAACTTTGGTTACTGAAACTAATTGCATATTAAATTATTGCTTGGCAGATTTTTAAAAAATTCTTAATATTCCTACCAAGACTTAAACTCTAGATTCAAAGTCCAGAGGGCTATCCATTAGACTATAGAACCGTTTTTTTTTTTTAAGTTTTTTTTTCGCCACTTTTGTAGAAGGTCTCTGCCTATAATGACAGTTCAAAGATAAATTAAGGATAAATTGGAAACTTTGAAATCCCGCGCTGCTATTAAAACTAAAAAATTCTGATTTTCGTAAAGCTCTCTATAAAATATTCCGAATTTTCGAGTCATGTTTTGCAAAGAACTTTGCATGTTGAAAATCTCGCAGAAAAGTCCGGTTTAGTTTTGGCGTTGCGTGTGGGTGTTCAGCCACGCGAGAGAGCAATCAGTTAGCTCTGTACTCTATACTGTCGGCGTGTCGACGTTGCTGCCGCAGAGCGCTATACATTAGATAGCGACGCTCCGGACTCTGGAACAGAGTTATTCTGTCCAATAAATTATTCTTATAAGCATAAAAGTAGTAGATACGATATTTAGTTTATTGTTGTTTTTTGAACTGATTTTCCAAATTAAGTGGCAATCAAAAGTGATATCGTACAATTTTTTTTAAACTTTCATATTTAGTTTTGTTTGCAAAAAATTAATATGTATAAAAAAAAATTACACCCAGTCTGGGAATCGAACCTGGGTATCTTAGACTCGTAGTCAAAAAGCTAACAGCTGCGCTACGGCACTTATTTTAAATATGCCAAATATGCTAAAGCATATATATCCGGTCTCTACTGATGTAGTATTCGATTAAAGGATTGTATAAAATAAAAGCAATGCTAAAAACACTTCAAATAAAAAAAAATGTGAGTACTTAAGCTCCAAATACGCCACACAAATTTGTACTCAAGGTTTTGCTAAATAAAAATAAACATTAAAAACAAACATTAAAAAAAAATATATATAAATGAGAAGAAAAAGTATGCACCTACTGGGACTTGATTACAGGCCTCTACGTTTGTGTATGTACATTATAAACTATGGTTTTGTCGCTAGGTTTTGCTCAAGGTTAGTAGTCGAGTGGGCTAAAGCGTTATCCGAGTGTTCAGTATTTAAGAGAGGTCCCGAGTTCAAGTCCCAGTAAAGTAAGTAAAAAAAATTGTTTATGCGCTTATTTCTAATTTCTAATTAATTATATATATATAGAGTAGAAAAAAGTGGGTTGGTGTGAGGAGGTGTGGTGGTTGTAATGGGGGGAGCATGGTACAAACACAAAAAACCGAAGGGCTGGGGCGCGGGGTGGATCTAAAAACACAACCACACACGGGTTGGTCTGTGGTCGATCCTACCCTACCTCCCCCTAAAAGTTTTTTTAAATCTTTACTGTCAGCTGCTTTTTCCTAATGCCAGCGCTGCCATAACCGCTTGGGAATTTTAAGTCGACCTAACTGCTAAAATTGTATAAGTTTTTTAGAAAAATATTACCTAAAAAACTAATTTATTGACGAAAATTTAGGCCTTTCTATTACCTAAAAATGTAATTTATGGCACTACATTGACTAAAATTTTTGGTCACATATTACCTAAAAATCAAATTTATAGCTTAGAAAACTTTAGGTAATAGAGGCCTGAAATTAAGTCCACATATGACAGGATGGTACCGCAGATTTGTGAAGGACTATGCCAGCATAGCAGCTCCACTACATGACAGTCTGGCAAAGGATCGAATCCACCATTTTTGTTTGACGGAAGACGGACTTAAGGCATTTACAGCGCTAAAGACAGCCCTCATATCGGCTCCAGTTTTGGTCACAGCTGACTTTAAAAAGCCTTTTGTAATCCAATGCGATGCCTCTACTGTGGGAGTTGGAGGTGTACTTTTTCAAGAAGACGACGAGGGAAACGAGCGACCCATAGCGTTCATGTCAGCCAAGCTCAACAAGGCTCAACGCAATTACAGCATAACGGAGCTTGAGTGCTATGCGGCCATCCTAAGCATACATCGATTTCGTGCGTATGTGGAAGGGATGCCCTTTAAGGTGATCACAGACCACGCTAGCCTCAAGTGGTTAATGAACCAAAAGGACCTCACCGGGCGATTGGCGCGTTGGAGTCTTAAACTACAGGCTTTTGACTTTAGTATAGAGCACCGGAAGGGATCGTTAAATGTTGTACCGGACACTCTTTCTCGGATGCATATGGATGAGATTGGACTGGGTGTCAGAAACAATTGTGAAATTGATTTGACGGCAGCCGCTTTTAAGTCAGAGGAGTATAGAACCCTGGTAGAAATCTGCACAGAAAAACAAAAAGAGTTGCCAGATACTTGCGTATCTGACGGATATGTCTATAAGCGTGTCGGATTTAGGACTGGCGATAGTATCCATGACGATCTGTTGTGGAAGCTATGGGTACCATCAGAGCTGCGAGCGGAGATTCTTAATCAAGCCCATTATGCACCATCGGCAGGACATGGAGGGATCCATAAAACGTTGGCACGGCTTCGACAAAAATATTACTGGCCAGGGATGGCAACTGAGGTACAGGAAGTTACACGAAACTGCGAGATCTGTAAAAGCACTAAAACAGCCAATAAAAGCAGTCGGCCACCTATGGGAAAACAGCAGATCACAGAAAGACCACTTCAGCGATTATACATCGACTTCATGGGGCCATATCCGAGGACGCGGAGTGGAAACTCTGTTATTTTTGTCTGTTTGGATCATTTTACGAAGTACGTATGGTTGCAACCTCTGAGGAGTGCAGTGGCAGGAAAAATGGTTGAATTTTTGGAGCAAGGGATCTTCCATCAGTTCGGAGTGCCCGAATATATTCATTCGGATAATGGAAAACAATTTGTCTCTCAAACCTTTGCAGACTTGATGGCTCGGTATGGCATACATCACATAAGAACCGGTTTTTATTCGCCTCAAGCAAACGCTGCCGAACGGGTCAATAGATCTGTACTACAGATTCTTCGGAGTGCAGTTCAGGAGGATCAGCGCACATGGGACGTACATCTGAGTCGGGTAGCGTGGGCATTAAGGAGTGGGCACCATTCTGCTATTGACACGGAACCATATCACGCAATGTTTGGAACGCGAATGGTTCAACATGCAACGGCCTACCCGATAATGCGACAGATAGGTGGAATAGCTGCAGCCGACCAAGAAGTGATGGAACCGGCAGACAAAATGGAGCTCCTCCGACGCAAAATTCAGCGAGAGTTGAAGTGTGCCCATAAGAGAGCTGAGAAGACGTACAACACGCGTAGTCGCACAGTCGAATTTGCAGTAGGGCAGGTTGTTTATAAAAGAAACTTTAAACAAAGCAACTTAGCGGAAGGCTATAATGCCAAACTGGGCCCAAACAGAGTTCGATGCGTAGTTACGAAGAGGAAAGGCAATGCTCTGTATGAATTGGCAAACAGTGCTGGAAAAACTCTAGGAATTTACCATGCGAAGGATCTTTATGTTGCGTAATCTAACTATCTCAGGGTCGCAGGTCGAAGCCACACGTTGGTGTACAGGACAAGGACAAGATACAGGTCACGTATGAATTCTTTTTGCGGACACGTTCCAAGTACGAGACATCGACGGGTCCGAGCCTGTTACGTGAGCCTGTAAGAATAAAAACTGCCTTCGCTATACCCTTCAACGACCAAAAGCCGACTGCCAGGCAAAGACAAAAAAAAAGGAACAGCTAAGCGGCAGCCAGTAGAATCAGTCCCCAGTAAGAATTGGAAACTGAAAGCGATCGGATCGCGTGCGAGTGCAAAAATAGATAAATAGCCGTCAAAAAGTTATGTCGCGCCTAAATTTCAGCAAGGCCTGAATTTAAATTCTCTCAAAATCGTTATAAAACGTAAAAATAAAAAAACTTTATGGCAGCAGCCAACAATGCAAATTAAATAAAAAGAAAACTTTCGTACAACAATTACCACAAGCAACAGGAATAAAGAATAAGAAGCAATTGAACGACATTCGACACAACAACAGAAATCCCAGAACCAAAAAAGACAGCAAGAGCAAGGCAAGCAGCCGAAGTTCAATGTTCGCTTAGGGCGATCCGTCGCATCGCAGAGTCCAGACGAGACATTGGAAGTAAATCTAGCAGGCGCGCAGCAGTCCCAGCATCACACGCAGCAAAGACGCCACCCACTCACAAAATCCCAACTTAACAACAGAGGCCGATGCAGGCCGAACTACACCCCGCCCCCCGCTAAGATCGATGCGTTGGCCTCCAAACGCATCGCAGAGGCGAGAACGCGCTTAAGCCAACGGGAAAGTATCTAACAGACCGCGGCGGGGGAGGCTGAGACGAACGAAGACGACTTCGGCACCTTTTCTTCAAGCTGTGCTTGGGGGGGTCTAGCAGAGGGAGGGGGGCTAGTTTTGCGCTAGGAATAGTTCGTGGTTTCTTTTTCTTTTTATTTGTTCTAATTATTTAATTTGCATGCAGAGGTAAACTGGCTGCTCAGCTGCTATAAAAATTGTTCTTTTTTTGTTGAGTGCTGTGTATCCCGAATTGATAGCTCCGTGTGTGTGTGATTTATTTGCGTAATAATAAATTTTCTTAGCCTGGTGAAGCATGCTGGCGCCAACTTCAACATCCAGGTAAGCGTTAAATAGTCTCTGAAAGACACCCTTAAAAATCAGAAACACAAATGCCTATCAATCGCAAACTCGCAAATAAAAATAAGAGTTTTTTTTTTTGTGAGCACGCCAGGGATTGAGCGCCTTTAGCATAAAAGTATCTGTCAGATACTAAGTCAGAGGAAAGCAGCAAACAAATATTTCAGTTAAAGATCTCTGCTCTTCTTTTTAGTTCACTTTTTTTATATTTTATTTTTATTCCTCCTTTTTTTTTTTTTTTATTGCAATTTATTTTACTTCACTTAATTTAATGTTTGCCCATGGAGTCATATTTTTTTAATATAGGTTAATTTTTTTATATATATATATTTAATATTATACTTGGTAGGAAGAAAATGAATCATTTATATAATAAAACGTCTGTATTTTGAATGAAGCTTAAACAAAAATCATGAATTGGTAAAACTTAAAAAGTTGGGGTGGGTATGTGGATAAAAGGCGATAGTGGTGAGTAACCGTTCTAGGAGGATGACTGCAGGCGATCTCATGGACTTATAGACGGACAACAGACTGGATAAGGGGGTCATGAAGGGAAAGCCCATCATGGGCCATGGTCACAATGCCTTGGCAGAGTGAAAAGGGGTGGGAAAAGGGCTAAGCTGTCAGAACATCTTACAGGTTGACTGTGGGGAGCGTGCAAGTTGGGAATATTGAGTGAATGTAGCGGCGGTGTAAGGGTATGAATGGAGAGTGTATGATTGTATGTATGAAGGGAAGTATGCCTGTGGAGCAGAGTGTCTGAGTGAATGTGGGGTCAACTTGTGGACAGCATCGACAATTTTTCTTTCTTTTTTTTTACGGACTTTTTCCATGTGCTCTACATAGCCTATCTTTACTGTACTCTATCATAGAATTGGCACGATTCAAGAATAAAAATTTTATTGTTTATATTTCTGACAAAAAATTGGCCTGGAAAGAACCCCCCCCCAAAACGCGCGCCCCCCCCCCGGCCCCCCCCCGACCCGAACCAGTAAGCTAATTTTTGAACCCTATGAAATAAAACAAATGGGAAATCAATAAAAAAATTATTTAACTTCCAGGCTTATTTATGAACTGAAAAATACCTAAGCGGATGGCGCTAATCATGAATTCGACCTCTGAATCCGGTACTTTGGCCCAGCAACAGATTTTGGAAACTCTTCAGTCAAGTTGAACTTTCGTCCGCCAGCATAAACACGACTTGCAAGGTTACCCCACATGTTTTCAATTGGATTCATGTCCGGAGAACGCTCAGGCCATACTAGACGCTGTATATTGTTCTCAATTTACCAACCACGACTGGCCCTTAATATGTGAATCGGCGCATTACCTTGCTGAAATTTGGTGTCCGGGTCCAACACATGCTCCAAAAACTTAATTGACATTTCATACAATAAGCTTAAATAGCCCTCAGTATTCCTGCGACCCCTAATCTGGCTTATTGGGGTCCAACTGTGATAGCTAAAAGCGTCCTAAAACATCATAGAGCCCTACAGATTTGGAACAGCGCGCTGCCTCGTGTGTATTGGGCCTCTGCCGCGGCCGACTGCACAAAATCACACGTGCTGGTAGGTACTTCAGCACTAATATTAATTAGTGTGAGGAAGAACTAGCCAAAACTTAGCTCTAAGTCTAATTTTAAGTTTCTTGCCAAAGTTTTTTTTTCCTGCCTTTTACTTGGGTTATTCTAAATTAAGTACTCGAAAATGTAAATTGAAAAACATATTGAATACTTTCTAAAGATGAATATCTAATCACTGACTACCACAGAACTGCTAGCTTTAAGCACATTGTAAATATTACTGGGCAATAAAGCCAACCATTATTATTATTATTATTCTTAATATATTTTGCTTTAAAAATTAGAAAACTGTTGTCAATCAAAGTTCAAATACAAAGGCTTCGGAAGGTTTTTACTATACCAGTAAAGGAAGATTGGAAGAAACTAAGAACTGTTATGAAAATAATATATCAATATATCACATCAAAAATTTTCTAATTTTGAACCTTATTTTTAAGCCGGTACAGTAATTATTTATTATTAATTCTTCTTCTTAGGCCATTACACCGCCGTCTGCCTCTGGTTAATGCTCTCCATTCGCTTCTGTTCGAGCGCCACCAGTCACCCAAGCTTGACCTGCTCCCATCTTATGTGTCTTCCCCCTGCCGCCCCAGCAGCCGCCTTCGTACGCTTGTGAGCTCTTCCCAGCCCCCTTTATGCGCTCCAGCTTATCAGTCGTCTTCTTCGAGGAAATCATTTCGTTCAAACACGCCAACCGTTCATCCCTGTCTTGTCCATCTTCTGCCCTATCGGACTGGATGATAAGCGCTGTACAGGCTATTTTTGTTCTTCCTTGATCTTTGCTCTTGAACTCCCTACTTAGCCCATAGTAGCATCGGTTCGCAAGAGTGATTCTTCGTCGGATTTCCAGACTAATGTTGTGCTGGTTATCATCGTTCCGAGGTAGACGAAATCCTCTACTTATTTCCTCTCTTATTATTAATTAGAATGGATAAATCATGCGTTTAAATTTAAAAGTGCCTTTTTGGTACCTTTGCTTTTATCTATGTAATGGATGTTCAGGATACCTTTCACTTTACCTAGGTATATTCTTTGACATTTAACTTTTACCTTAACTAGGTAAGACAATTGAGTAAATTTTCAATCACTGGGTACATGATAAAAAGTAAAAGAAAGAGAAAGGGCTGAGAAAGGGCTGATCCTGATCCTGCAACATTTCTGCTTAAATATTCATATCTGGGCCACAAATTTGAATTTTTAAATTTTCCCTTACATCCAAATCTTACAACTTTAAATCACACTCCAAATGAAAGGAATTTACCAGACAATGTGAACGGAAAACCCTCTGAAAAAAAACAGTGCATAAAACGGAAAAATCCGCCAAAAAATATGCAATAAATCACCACCAAGCAGAGACTTTCTCTCTACAATTCGCCTTGCATACCCACACATACATAAATTTGTGTTGCTTACAAGGTTAGTTTGTCAAGAGACGCCCCCGCAGAAATGGAAACTGGGTTAGACAATTCTGTAGATGGGCGACAAAACCAAAAACCAGAAATGCCAATAGATGACGCTGGGCGTTCGAAAAACGATTTACGACACCATGGCGTCGCATAATTTGGATGGAAGAGGGGACTTGGGAATGACGCATCATTTATTACTTGGCACTCAACAAAAATTGTAAAACAGGAAGAGCAGACAAACGGCAGCCACTTTGAACGCGAATTAAAGTAATAAATTCGCTTGGGCTCCCTCTTAACCGACACATGACCCGCTTTGTGCCCACTCATTTGATTTGAAAGCCCCCAACCCCTGCGCCCCTTTGCACAGAGGCATACCAAGCCGAAGCGAGGAAAAAATGAGTCTGCTGTGGCTTTTTCCACTAAATTGCTTTGCTTTTGCTTTGCATGAGCCCAACATATTTTTAGGCATGCAACATTTTTCATAATGCTTTGACATGGCCTGCTATCAGAAGAAGAAGAGGAGGAGGAAGGGGAAAGCCGAGCGCAAAAAGTACCCAGATAAACTGTCGCTGATATCTAAACTTGAAAGTTCCTCCTTTCTGATAATCTGCTTCGTTTTAATGGTGCTTTCCTTTATGATATTTATATGCGCGATATTTATCTCAATCGTTGCGTTTGCCTTTCTTTCTCTCTTTTCGTTTTTGTGGCATAATTTTTGCGGCCTGACAGTTAGTATATTGAAAAGGTTTTCAGAAAAAAAAAAGAAAATGATAAAATGCTAGCAAATAAATGGAAATTTACAAGCTAAACTATAAACGAATTTATATGGCGGGTTGCGCATACCTAATTTGCGGCAGTCTATAAAACGGGTAGAGTAATAGGTTGTTTATATCTTTTGATGGGCCCCGACTGAGATAAACGATTTTGGTAGGACTTAAATATGAAATTATTGCAAAATGATTATTCTGGCTTACCCAAAATGGCAGGCAGGGAGATAGAAAATCGAAAAATCGCTCACCTGAAAAGAGAAAAACATTATTAAATAATTACAAGATGGAATTATATAAATCGGAAAAAGTATTGAGGAACTAAATATCACCTCAAATATACCTTAAGCTTACGCTGCTTGACCATCTATTGCATTTACAGCTTTCAGCTTGCACTGGACATATTTTGAGATTTAATTCTTCTTCTCGCTATGAATAATAATTCAAACACGCATTCCATACACAAGTTAAGATCTAATTAGCATTAAAATGCAATTAGGGCCAATTAAAACACTTGAAATGCCCCCAAAATTATACCACCAATCCAATTGATAACAAAACATGCCATGACCTCGCTTCCGCCTCGCCTCGACTCCAAAAATGCAAAATGCAAATAATCCACTGGGGCAATAATTTCCAGTTACTTTCTAATCTGCTGATAATATTAGCACTCATAAATTTTCGCATGCTTTCGTAAATTGTTCGTGCTGAAATCTGTTCGCCTTTTTTTGTGCTTTTCTGGCTGGTAATTCTTTATGTTTTTTCCTTACAACAAAAATATTTTTTTTGTCGGTAGCCGGCAGCAGCTTTTCAAATATTCATTCATGCAAATTCATTACGATTTTTTTTCGTTGCGCGCGGCTGGCTGAGCGGACAGCAAGAAAGGCCACACAAAAATATTACGTATACGACCAAAAACTCGTTGCCCGGCTTCCTCTTAGACGATTGAGTTTTCTTCATTTTGTGTGCTGCTGCTGGTCGACCAGACATTTTTCCACCTTTTTGGAGCAAGCCACGGAAATTCTTAAGCGTGGCGGAAAATATGTAAAGTATATATAAAACGGGCTGCTTGTGTTATTAAAAATACAACGTAGTAAATTAAAAACTAAGAGACGAAGAAAGCACACGGAAAAAATATTAGAAAACTGCAACAAAAGAGTCTGCTGGCACAACTGCCGGCTTGGCTGCGGTTCCTACGCCGTTCCACCACTTTTATTTGCATTTCGCTTTTGTTTTCCACACAGTATTTGCCGCTTTTTTAATTTCTCAACAAGCTTTTTGACGTCAAAATAAGCGTAATATTTTTTTAGTTCAAGGAAGGAACGAAGCCAAGAACAGAAATTATGTTTAGCAATGTGGAAGTAAGCATATTATTTCATTATTTTCATAGAGTCGCTCTCTGGTCTGGCTGAGGGTTGTGTATTCTGTAATTATGCAGCAAGTGAAAATGTAAATTATTTTGATGCGAAATTAGCATAGTGGAAATATGAAATTGAGGTGGGTGAAATATTTAATATTTAAATTAAAGAGAATATGCTTCAAACTAGACGAGACTTCGAATAGTTTTCAAAAACCTCAATATGGTCCACGTAGACAAAAGTTTTGCTCTGAAGAACTTCTTATTGTTATTAAATGGGGAAAAATTAAGAATTAAAGATTTTCGACTTTCGCTTTCATCCAACTCAATTTTCAACATACAAATAGTTTAAGGTTATCTTCTAAAAAAAGAAGTCACCACATAGACATTAAAATCAATGAAAAAAGACAAAAACTCACTAAATTCTTTATAACATATAAAGCTTTTATACCTTGCATTTGTTTTTCCATTTTAGTGTCTTGGTTTTTATCCAATTGTTGGTTATGTAAATAATAAACATAAATATTTGGCTTAAGTAATGGGAGCTTACCTCATTCCCTGAGAAAACTCTCATTATATGCTTTCATCATTAGTTGCATGTTTACCCTAAGCCACAGCTGTCACATTTAACAAGTGAGAAAGTTGGCCAAGCCCGAGTATAACATACTCTGTACCTGGAGTAGGAGCTGAATGCAGTGCTGATACTGCGTTCTAATTTTCTCTTTGTCTTTCTCTCTCCCTCTAAGACTGTGTGGTGTTGGTTGTGAAATGGTCAGAGGGTGGGTGGCAGGGGGTGGTTCACTTCTTTGCTCATAACTTAAGAACCGCTCATCTGATCCTAGCCTTTTGTTTGACACATATCGATAATTTCTAACTATCCCTAAAAGGTACAAGCCATCTATCTACAAAAGTGTGGAAGATATGGCGTTTTTTTCAAATTGCGGGGGATGGAATGGGCGTGGCAAAGGTTCGTACCTTCTAGAGATAGTTAGTAATTGGCAAAATGTATCGACTTGCCGAAAAAATGATAAAGATCGGATGAGCGGTTCTCAAGTTATGAGCAAACAAGTAAGCTACCTCACCCCACCCCCTCCCACCCTCACAACTAACACCGCACAATCTTAGAGAGAGAGAGAGAGAGAGAGAAAGAGAGAGAGACTTAGAGATGAGCGCAGCACCAGCATTGCATTCAGCTTCTACTCCAGGTACAGAGTATGTTATAGTCGGGCTTGACCGACTTTTTCACTTGTTTTAATTAAAATTTTGATAAGTGGGCAGACGATATAATGACACAAATTTTTCAGCCTTTACAACATTGTCTTTATACATTCTTTATATTTGTATAAAGAAACGTTACCGAACGCTTATGTCGCAGTATAAGTTGTTTGCAAACCAGAGTTTAGATGCACATCCAAACAGGGAGTGCCCAGACTGTGCTTACGCCCGCGTGAAATGAAATACTAAAGCAAAAACAGTATATTAAGCAAGACCAACTACCCAGTCAGCAATTTATCAAGCGGTTTGCAAACCAAGCTTAAAGTAACCACTAGCTATGGTAAGCGATATGCGCATGTCCTTTCGGCGACCGAGAGATTTCGTGCTCACTCTCTCTCGCGCTCTTGGCAAAACTTTTGATCATTTAATGCAGCGATGGCCAGCGAGAGCGAGGCCAAAGAGTAAGAGTGTATTAGTGTGCGAAAACAAAGCTCCGTGAATTTGATTCGACCTAATCGCTTCGAATTCTGTCGAGCGAATGACGCGTTCTTGCTCTCTCGGTGTCAGCTTCGGCAAGCGTTCGGGTCATGTACGTGTAAATAGCGTAATGTTTTAGCCCCCGAGATGGAACCAGTGGCCATCGCTGATTTAGTGCTAGGCAGCTGCAGCTGGCAACATATGGCACATATACGCGCAAGCTATTCCTTTGCGTTACACAACAACAAATGCGTGGCTAGCGCATTGGGCATGGGCTCCCTTCTTCTAAACTGTTTGACTCGAATCAGCTAACGAAGTGTCGGGCAGAAGGTTCTTTAAAAACATAACATAATAAATAAAAAATGTATATTTCTCGTTTAATAAAAATATTGTTATATGCAGAACGTTTTAAATATGTTATTATACGAATATATATCCCATCTCATCGGTGTCTTTATTGATATACATGAACTGTACCGCCAACAGTTGCATTTAGACTATCTAAAGCCACCAATTCGGCTTTGGTCTGCACTTCGGTCACATTGCTGTTAATTGTCTGATTCAGAACAGTTAAGGTAAGTTCACTGCCCACCATTACGAGATCCCTGTCCATGACCAAAGGCAAGCTCTTGGGTACCTCCGAGTTATTCACCAGCAAAGATTGATTTGAATTTAGCCCTGGCAAAGTCTCCGCTTGAGTGATCAAAGTCTTGGCCTTGACATCAAAATTCAAATGTGTGCTGGATCGAGTCTTGCGCTTCCTAGTCGGAGGAGCCCGAGTGCGACGCTTCGGCTTATTCTTGTCTTTGCCCCGGCGACCTTTTACCGGGGAGATGGTAGTTAGGTGCTTTCTGAACATTTCCCTAGGGGAAAGTGTAGATGAGGGTGTGTTGGGCGAGGCAGCCGATAGAGTCTGCGAGGGCCTGGGGTTTAAGGCAGCACCAGGTTTTGCGGACTCAGCCCAAGTCAGAGCCACTACGGCTAAGAAGCTAAGTGCCAGAATGCAACGCATGCTGACTGAAGTGTAGAACCAAACTAATTATTCAGCTGCTTCCACGGGGGTTTTATAGAGCCTAAAGTACTCGCTGATTCATTGACCAAGCTTGGGCGAAAAACATATGTGCTGCTTGGCACTCAACATTTATCCATTAGCCAAGTGCCACAGCAAGTTAAAGACGCTAGAATTACTTTTCCCATAAATAGACCAGACTTTGAGTTTACAAATCAGTTCATCGTAGCAGACTTAACCCATTTCCAAAATGCAAGCGCTGACCATCCTAGCTTTGATCTCGGTGTTCGTTTTGAGTATGCAATTGCGCTCACCAGAGAAGGACTTGCTGAATATAGGTAGAGGTTTGAAGCAGGTGAAGTCCAGTCGGTTCACAAGTCGCCTGGAACGCCGTTCTATTGATGTACCAAATATGAGTTTTCTGGGAGATGCCTATAACGATTTGCTTAATGATGCTTTCAAAACAACCACTGAGCAGATAACCACAGCGGGTACATCAACCACAACAGCAACAACGACGACTCATTCAGCCAAATCCAGGACAGCCGTTAAGAGCCACAAGAAGCGACCGGCCAAGGGACATAGATTGAGGACTAAAACTGTTAAAAAGACTGTAGAGCCACACACGCAGCATCATCATTGAAATTTTTTTTAACAAATAAAAAAAATTTGTGACTTTCAAATCTAATTTGAACACAATTTTTCGGGTTCATTTTTGTACTCAGTAGTACAAAGGTACACAGAGTATATTAAGTTTGTGCAAAAGTATGTAACTGGGAGAAAGAATCATTGCCGTCCATATAAAGTTTATATATTCTTGATCAGCATCAACTGCCGAGTCGATGAAGACATGTACGTCCGCCCGTATGAACAAACATATCTCAGATATGGTAAGAAATAGAGGTTTTACATGTATACTAATGACATAAACTTCTTATATTTGCAGGCAGATCTACTTTACTTTCCCCGCCCCCACAACTTAGAAAAAACGTCATATCTTCCACAAACAGTTGGTTTATTCCTTCTACAGATAGTTAGTAATTAGAATTATGTATCGATTTGCCGAAGATATGATAAAATCGGATGAGCGGTTCTCAAGCTATGAGCAAAACAGACCAGTGATCGATTTTGAGAGACCATAAAATAATCTTTACTTGCTAAACTGCGTCTTGAACTCGTGAAAAGGTTTCTTGATATTTCTCAAATTATTAATATCGATAATACAAGACAGATATTTGATACATCGCGTTCAATAAACTCGATATATCGATTTATCGTTATTTTCAAAAGCTTAAAAGAATGAAAAGTTTTTGAAGAACGTCCTCAAATGACTATTTCTAGTGGCCATTATATCTTATCTTTCTATTGGGATAACCTTAAGATTTAAATGATTTATTTTTCTCAAATAAGATTATAGTTTTGGGGGTTCGATTTGAATTGTCAGAACAAAATCAACAAAACGTAAAGCAAATACGAAATCTATTCGAAATTTCCTTGACCGCACAAATCAACCTCAAATAATAAAGACATTTAAGGATTTTGTCTTATCCAATTGGACTAAAAAAAAAACATTTTAATTTATTCTTCTTAGAAATCGCACTTCTACGAAGAAATAATGTATGTAATGTATTGCGAAGTATTGTACCTAGATTAAGTTGAATGAAGGAATTAATTTCAAGATTTTGTTTTTTCTATACACAGCAAAAAAAAATGCATAGTATAATTTAATAGAAACATATTAATTTCTATTATGCCAGTTTTCATATTAAATTTAAATATAAATGACTTAAGTTTAAATAAAACCATATTAGCAATATCTAGTTAATATGAAAATTATTAAAGTCCAAGTGTAATCAAGTTAATTTAAAGTTTGTCATATTGAATTGTATGTTACGTCATATTCATTTATATTATGCACACACTTAAAAGAAAACGTTGTAAAGTTAAACATTTTTCGTATTAAATTTGAATATTTTGTTTAACTTAAAATCAAAGGTTTCCGTAGTAGATTTAAATGTATTATGCAAAAATGTAAATTGAATATTTTTCATATTTAAATATAGATTTTACCATACTTGAAGTATAAGGTAACCATATTAAAATTAAAGTTTAAACACATTTAATCAAAAAATCCAATGGTTAATATGAGATAAATTAAATTTAACTATGAAAAGTTTTTAGTTTTATGTTGAACATAATTAACAATTATCTGTGTTCTTAATTGAGTCTTGCTACACCGTCACGCGAGCCCTGAATAGTCGTGTAGGCTAAGACGTCAGCAATTGAGTGTAAGAGCCCGAAGTCCTGAGTTCGAGTCCCAGTAAAGGTAAATAAAAAAAAAATATTTCAGTCTGAGCCCTCCCGCCCACCCTTCCCCCTCCCCTTCCCCTTCTTAGTCAGTCAAAATGCAAATCAGCTGGCCAATTTACTTATTTTCTGTTTTCGGTATCTTTTTTAAGGTTATCTGGTCACACTCCACAAAAATTAATATCAAGCTAATTTCTTGAAGGAAAATCCGAACGTCCTCCGAACTAGGCTTAACGAACGAGCGGCTGGTCAATTGTCTCCGAGCACCTGGAGAGTCAGGACCGGCATTTATGCGCGACGTGTTTGGTGCAAACCAAAATACAAACTTATTGGATGAAGTGTTAAATAACTTTTCGAAGCAAGAGCCCCACCCGTTTCAAGTGCCAGTCGCGGGTGGTTCACTGAGAAGAATATCAAGCTTGTAGAACAGCCTGCGCGTTCTCCGGACATGAATCCAGTTGAAAACATGTGGAGTAACCTTGAACTTTTATAAATGCAGACGAAAGCTTAACTTGACTAGAGAGCGCCGAAAAGCTGTTACTGTGGAATGGGCCAAAGTATCGGATTCAGAGTACGAACTCTTGATTAACGCCATCCGGTTGGGTATTTTCGAGCTCATAAATACGTCTGGAGGTTAAATCTATTATTAGTTGATTTTTTATTATCCTTATTCTGTGGATTCTTTTTTATTATTTTCAATATTGGGCCTTAATTCAATTTCGTAGTAAACATTCAACATGCTTCAAATTTAATAAACATATTCGATATTGTCAATTTAACTTAAATCAAGCACGTCTTAACAATTTTTGTCAAAAAGATTTCAGAACTTTTATTTAATTAAATTTCGATGAGTGTATATTCTAATTGAGCACGAAACAGCAGTCTTTATAGCCATGTTCGCCTGCATAAGCATATAGATCACAGAGACTAGAAAAGCTAGAGAACACACAGATCACTATTGTTTGGACGCAGATTAAGTTTGTTTTAAGTGTAGAGTAACTGCTCATATTTTACATTATAGTGCGTATGCCCAATATCTATAACATGTTCAATACTCAGAAAGATCTGCTAGTGTATAGCGAAGAAAAGGCTCTTGTTTCTTTTAAGTTTAAATTTGAATAAACTCATTAATTATCCCTATTTAATGCTACCAATCAGATCTAAAAAATTCTGCGCAAATCGGATGGCTATATCTAATAGGGACATTCTGTAGAAACTTCATAAGGACTTCTTCTTCTTTAATGGCCATTACAACCGTTCGACGGTCTGGGCCTTTGCGATTAATGCTCTCCATTCGCTTCCGTTCTGTGCGAGCTGCCACCAGTTCTTCTTCTTCTTCTTCTTTAATGGCCATTACAACCGTTAGACGGTCTGGGCCTCTGCGATTAACGCTCTCCATTCGCTTCTGCGCCTCTTCTACGCCTTTTTTGCTGGAGCTTCTTCCTTCATCCTGGCGACATGTCCTAGCCAGCGTAGCCGCTGCTGCTTTATGCGCTTGACCAGGCTGGTGTCCCCATAGAGCTAATACAGTTCGTCGTTTCTTCGAATGCGGAAATCATCGCCGACTTTTAAAGGTCCATAAATCCTCTGAAGAATTTTTCGTTCAAACACGCCAATTTCATCCGCTTCATCCGCTGCTGTCATTGTCCATGCTTCTGCGCTATATTGCAGGACTGGGATGATAAGCGACTTGTACAGGGCTATTTTTGTTCTTCGCTTGAAGTCTTTGCTCTTGAACTCCCTACTTAGCCCATAGTAGCATCGGTTCGCAAGAGTGATTCTTCGTCGGATTTCCAGACTGATGTTGTTCTTGCTGGTTATCATCGTTCCGAGGTAGACGAAATTCTCCACAACATTAAAGTTGTACTCCTCCATTGTAACAGATTGTCCAAGTCGCAATGACTTTCTGTCCCCGGGTACTAGGTACTTCGTCTTGTCCTCATTTACCGCTAAACCCATTAATTAAGACTCCTTCTCAATCTCTGAAAACGCCTTGCTTACTGCCCGTTTGGTTTTGCCGATAATGTCAATATCATCGGCATATGCAAGTAGAATTAGATTTTTATGAATAAATCCGCCGGTTCTGTTGGCATGTTGGCACTTGCGCAGTATATCTTCCATCAGTAGATTAAAGAAGTCACACGATAAGGTATCGCCCTGCCTAAAACCTCTTTTGGTATCAAATGGTTCGGAAAGGTTCTTTTCTATTTTGACGGAGCTTTGCGTACTTCTCAACGTCATCATGCATCATGCACAGGGCTTTGAAGAAGCTTGACCTTATCGGTGTGTCGAAGGCTGATTTATAATCAACAAACAGATGGTGTGTTTGGACGCCTCTTTCATAAGTCTTCTCCAGGATTTGTCGTAGTGTGAAAAGAACCTTAAATGCGATGGGGAGGAGAATGATCCCACGGTAGTTGGCGCAAACTCCAGGGTCTCCTTTTTTAAAGATTGGACAGAGAACACTTAGATTCCAATCATCGGGCATGCTTTCGTCAACCCATATACGGCACAGAAGTTGGTGCATGCACCTTACCAATTCTTCGCCTCCAGCCTTGAACAATTCAGCGGGCAGCTTATCCGCGCCTGGCGACTTGTTCTTTAGCCTTCGTATGGCTAAACAGACTTCCTGTTGGGTCGGCGGGTCTATCTCTATGTTGTCGATTGGTGGCATCGCTACTTCTATAATGGCGGCATCCTGCTCGTCATCCCCTTCGAGTAGGTTGAAGAAGTAACTTCTCCATTTGTTAAGCGCCACTTGCGGATCGGTGACCAGAATCCCCTGAGCGTGGGGCATGTGCCACACTGAGCCGTGTGCGTACCTTGGCTGCGACAAGGCAATGATCCGAGTCAATATTAGCTCCTCGAATCGCGCGCACATCTAGTACACTTGATGAATGCCTACCGTCGATCACAACGTGATTAATCTGGTTTCGAAATTCCTTAGTAAAAAATTAGAAAACTATTAGTCAAAGTTTATTTTAGCTGGCTCGAGGTCAACACGGTTATAATTCAATAACTCATAAGCCAAATGCAAAAATAATTAGATTCTGGATGATTTTGCAACTATCCAATATCTAACATCTATATCCTATATTTTTCCTTACGAGAAGATCTGTTGTAGCTAGCTTTTGCTAAGTGTATTAAAACTTTGGCACATACGAAGCAAGCTTTGTATTCTGGTTTTATTTTTCTTTCAAACTGTTTTTCTACATATTGACTCATTACTTTAGAATGCAGCCTTATCTAAAAATGAGTAATTCAACAATTAGTGCTTGGAATTCTTTAAAAACATGCGGGCTTTTGTGGCTTTCCTTCTCTGTTTGGGACTATAAATAGCAAATGCAATTCAAGCCAACTCCATTAATTCGTTTAAGCCACTCAAACGGCTATCAGGCACTTGCAAAAAATGATTCTATTGTCATTCCTTATTACCATTTTGGTACTTTGGGTTAGAGCTTCGGCAACGCTGGCGCAGACTCTGAACCATGAACAGGCGGCGAATGCCACAGATGCAGTGATATCTAAAGTTATTGCTACCACAAATAGCAATGCAGCGGAACCCGGAGCTTTGGCTATAAAGCCGGAGTCACCGAATTTGATCGTGATGGGGGGAGAGGTTATTTACCCCGAGGCAACAACCACTAAGATGCCTTCAACCACAACGAAGGGGCCTCATATTAGACCATTTCCTTGGGGTGCTTACTCTGGGCAACTGCTGGAACGGCAATATTAATGCTCACATTTAAATCAAATAAAGCTTACAAACTCAACTGTTTAACCGCAAGCAGGCAATTGATTTAGAAATTCCAAGTAAAGGCAATGTGATGGGCATCAATATGGCGTTACACTCTGGTTGTTGGCTTTCTTTTTTAGTTTTAAATTCGCAAGCTCTTAAATTTCTTTGGCAGTGAGAGCAGAAACTTTTTCGCCCAAAAGTTTTTTTTGGCCGTCGAGTGGCTGTTGTGAATTTGTGCTTCCCCCACATCGTCAGCTGTGTCAACAAGAGCGCACTCAGTTGAAGGTGAAAATTGCAAATGGCAGGAGGCCACATCTGGTGCGAAATATTTGCATATAGGTTTGGCGAATGACAGTTTGATGGCCGCTTAGCCACAAAACTTAACTCCGAACTTGACTCCACCTGACTGATTTATCAAAGTTCCGTTTTCGCTTTGCCTAATGGCAATACGTGCATTAAATATTTATTTAGTTCCGTCGCCCCAAACAAATTTAAAATGCTTTTTTAAATGCTGAATAATTCACACGCGATTCACTTTTTGCTTCAAATGAATTTATGAACAGTTTGTGACATATTTTACTATATAAATTTATCCATTTTGGCGGCAGCTGCAGCGTGTATAATTTTTTTGTTGACTGATTTAATCCAATTTTGTGAGTCATTTCTTTTTTTCAGGGTGAATATTTCAGGCAACGTAATTTTTTTTTGCCTTCCAATGGGAACAGCAGACTGGTGCTCTAATTGAAATCGTCCTGAAAATTGAGAGCACACATTTTAAAGATTAATTTAAATATCTGCCAGACACAATCTGAAAAACAATGGGAGGGTATAATTCAAACTCAAAGCCACAAATTATTGAGGATGTCTTGTGGCTAATTTATCAGTTATTGAACACATGAAAAATTTCTTCTTTCACTTTAGAAAAAAAGTTAATTTGAACTACTTATTTTGAAGACTATTTAGAGCATAAATAGTCGGTTGTCAAAATTCTTGAAAGAGGAACTCCTATCAAAACGAACAGGTGCAGAACAGCCTAAACTTTCAAGGTAAATTTTCTAAATATATAGAGATACTTGAGAAATGTATGGTGAAATGGCAGCTTTCGAAGTCTCAAAATAAAATACAACGGTTAAAATCCACACAAATTTAAAAAGATTTTAAGCATTACATATTGGACAGCAGTGGATTGTCTGTACAGTTTCGAGGGCCTCCCGGTCCTCTCATCAGCAGAATTATTTGATTTCACACTCCAAGTCGTTTTGCCTGTTACTTTTAAATCGACGGTCCGCTGAAAAAGCATTTTGTGTAAATCGTTTTTGTATTTTTGTCTTTTTCTGTTGGTTCGAAAGAAAATTAATTTTAAGATTTTTTTCTGATTTTCTTTTTGTACTTTTCTAGGGAGTAATTTAAAATAGTCCACATGTTTGTAATGCATAAAAGGAACCATGTCCGACCACACAGTAAGACTGTCCCTACACTTTGACCTAGATAGGCTCGTGGCTATACCATATATTTCTCTATTAAGCCAGGGGGGTTCCTCCCGACTGATCCATTGTGACGACGTTAAAAATTTTGGGAGAGGCGGGATCTTTTTCTCGGACAGTTCCGAGAGGTTTAGTAGAAAGGGGTGACCAAGAGTTTTGAGTCTCCTTCTACTAAGAACTGGGCAATGGCAAAGTAGATGTAGTAATGTCTCCTCCTCTTCCTCACACTTGCAGCTTCTACGGAAATCGTTGTGAGCGACGCCCAAGCGTGCTCTACGCATGCCGATGAGGCAGTGACCAGTTAGGGCCCCAACCTGAAGTGAGAAGCTTTCTCTACTTTGGCGCAAAAGATTTTTAGTTCGGTTTAGGTTAAGGAGGCCCACATGGCGCTATGGCGCACACCGGAAGGTTGTTCCATCGTTCTGTAGCAAGGCGCAAGGTTTTATTCCTTGTGATCAGCTTGTATGATGCTAAGAGCATCGCTATCAAGCTCTTCTCCGGGAGGAACTGAATGGTTATGGCCTGTCTTGCCATGTTGCGGTGTCTAGGTACACAGATGAGGTGGATACGGAGATGCTGAGCGTTCGCATTTAAGTACGGAGTTCCGTGAGGGTCTTGGCGTTATTAGTGTCTGAATAAATGTATATGTTCCCTTCTTCGATCATGAGTGTGCTAAGGTATTTGGTGGCCACCTGGATGGCCACCAATTCTGCTTGGTACACACGGCAATGATCAGGGAGTCGAAATGATATTTCAATACTTAGGTCTTACTCCCCGTCCTACTCAGTCGTCGAGCTTTGATCCATCCGTGTAGAAAGTGATGGATTTTGCTCTGCTGTGGATCAAGTTAAGCCCAGTGGAGTCTACAGGGATATTTATGGAATGACGTTGTGGGTATACAATATTCATTGATGGCGGGAACCGCGTTTATGTGGTTTAGAATTGTTGAGAGTCCTGAGCTACCCGTGTTCCAGGCATCAGACTCTCTTAATCACGAGGGCTGAAATTAAACTGTCTGGATGAAGAAGGAGTAATATGCTGTTAGGTGCTTCCTTTGGGGTGGTTCGGAGCGCACCGCTCATAAATATTTGAAAACTTCTCTGTACCTTTTTTAAAGTGCTCAGGACTGGTGGTTTCCCGAGTATTGGACGTACTGTGGCTGTGTTAGGCCAATGAACATTTGCTGGGGAAAGTCCCCATTTATGGCCTATTGCCGGCTTACAAGAGCAGAGAGCATTGAATGCCTTCTTCACTCGCTTAGTTATATTGCCATGCCAGAGTAGTTTTCTGTCCAGTACGACGCCCAGGTTCTTGACATTATTCCAGGTCAAATAAAGATTGTTTAAAATTTCCGCATTTCGCGGCCACTCCCACATCCTTCAAAGCAGTGGCAATGGCACCAGGTAAGACATTATTGAAAGCGCCCTGTATATCCAGAAATGCTTTCAGAGAGTTTGCATTTATTTCAAACGATTTTTCAAGCCTTGAAACTAAGAAGTGTATAGCGGTTTCGGTGGATCTGCCTTTACAGTATGCAGGGTGCATAGGTCCTAAGAGACTCGCGGTGGTACTGAACTGAATGGTGCGGTGGTAAACGTGTCGACTAATTCATCAATTTTTTCTCCGGTTGTTGGTGTAAACGATGGGTTTAATATTTTTTGTAATTGTCGTAAGTTTTTCAGTTGGTTCTCCACATAAAGTATATACATTCGTCATTACTACTGAGCACTCTCAATGTTTCGACATTCAGTGATGTCTAATAAGTCATTTATTATTCTCCTAATACATAAATGTAGAACTGACAACCAGAGCAGTGTTAGAAACTTAAGTATCTTTAGATAAATCGTTATTGTGAATGATCTACTTCGGCTCGATAGACAAGAAATCAGAGAGGGAGCCTTTAACTTTTTGTTGCTTAGCCAGGGGCCGGTAAAATACACGCATGCTCAATTTGGCGTTGCGTTTTTGTATTTATCCACGCAAGAGTGCGCATATTTAGCACTTTTTATACCCGTTACTCGTAGAGTAAAAAGGGTATACTAAAGTCGTGCAAATGTATGTAACAGGCAGAAGGAATCATTTCCGACCATAGAAAGTATATACGATGAATTTATACTTAGTACATATTAGTTACATATTGTCTTAGTCATATTAAATTGAAATAGCTTTTTGTCAAATGCTATGACCTCAAACCAAATCTACGCCAACTACTTAGAAATTCAAAATGTAAACCAGGGCAACAGTACGTATGAGTAATAAACTCTGAATCCAATTCGCAGACACAATGAGCGGTTTCAGCAGCATAAATCGATGACAAAAAATCGACTATTTTTGTTAGATTGTGCTGCTGAACGGGCATGATGCGCAATCTTGTTTGCTATTTTTTGTGATTGTGTTAGAAGTGAATCTAACAAAGAAATAGTTTGTTAGAATTGCTTAATTATGATTTGTTATCGATAGCAAACAGCTGTTAGAAGTAAACAAACAAGGAATTTTGAGAAGGCAAATGCAAAATGAATGTGGAAGCCTCTTTGTTTTTTATTAAACGAATTGGCAGAGGATGTGGTTTCACAGGTAGCTCACGGAAATTTCTGCGAGGCTCTACTTGTTGTTGCGGAGGAGGAGCAAAGCTTGAAAAGCCGCACTTCAAACAGAAGAAGCCCTCCGTTCGCGTAGTAACCACCTTATCTGGGTACATGGACACCTCAACACAGTTTTCAAGGCACTACCTTTCAGCTCCTCCCAGAGAAGAGCCCATATCCTCTTACAAGATAATCACAAGGATTAAAACCCGGCGCCTGGTTACGGAACGATGGAATAACCTTCCGGCTTGCGCTGTAGCTAGGGTCACGTGGTCCTCGCTTAACCTGCAACGGAAAACATCTTACTTCTGGTCCTGGCCCTAACGGGTCACTGCCTTATTGGCAGGCATGCTGCACGCTTGGGCATCGCTCAAGTTCTTTAGAAGAACAGGTGGAGACATAACTTCATATTTATTTATTCATTTTGCCATTGCCCAGCTCTTTGTAGAAGGAAACTCAAAGCTTTTGGTCACAACACTAGTTGGGAAGTACAAAAATATAGAATGGACAAGTTTAATTATTATTTTAAGATGTCCCGTGCAACGTTAAATACTCATAGCTAGAGATGGGCTCGCGACGGTATTCCAGCGGGACCCGAGAGAAGTAGGGGATCTGGCGCGACGATATTGAATTAAAATTTGTTTTTCGGGATCGGGACAGAACGGAAACGAATTGCCCTTATTCGCCCATCTCTACTCTTAGCCCATTGCCACTTTGTTAAAATTAACATTTTCAGACCCTTCTTTGCGTGGACAGGAGTGCTGCTTAATGGTAAATGTATATTTCGACAAAGGAAAAAGATTTGGCCATCGGATATTCGAGTTTAATGTGCACATTCTCGTCGGGGCCGGTCTTACACCAAACAAAAAATAGAGGCAAGCTAACTTCGGCTCTACCGAAGTTTATATACCCTTGGAGCTTGATATGTGGCTGACAGTTTGTATGGCAGCTATACTATATAGTAGTCCGATTTCGAAAAATCTTGTTGAAATTATGTAAAATCATTGAAAACTTATAAATACGAGCGTTGGGAGCGATAGCATTGAAAACAAAAGTTTTTCTCACAAAAACTAGTTTTTCAACCGATCGTTCCTATGGCAGCTATATGCTATAGTCATCCGATCCGGCCGGTTCCGACAAATGTGCAGCGTATTTGTACCAAAAGACTTCGTGCAAAGTTTGGTTAAGATAGCTTTAAAACTGACGGAGGAGATAGCATAGAAATAGACGGACAGACGGACGGACAGACGGACGGACGGACAGACGGACATGGCTATATCAACTCAGCGTCATGCTGATCAAGATACTTTTGTGGTCGGAGATGCTTCCTTCTGTGCGTTACAAACATCCGGACAATTTCAATATACCCTCTCCAAGGGTATAAAAAGGTAACGAAGTCTTAAGGAAAATTCAAGGGGAGTTTTAGGAGCAGTTGGTGCTGGTTACGACGGTCATAAATATTTAGTAGTCAGTTGTTAATTATATTTAGCTGTTTGTTGTAAAAAATTCAAACCTTCCGCCAAACAAAATATATCGATAACTTTGTTGCCTAAAAATTCTAACAAGTTCGTTCACCAGCAGACTAACACTTTATTTTTGATTGATGATTTTTGTTAGATGATTGGTGTATGCTGCTGAACACGCCCTATGATACATTTTGTTATGACTATTTTTCCATACATCAAATGCCCTCCTAATGTACATTGTACATATCTGTGTCAGTGGAATCAGGCTTTAGTTAATCGTTCAAAACATTTCTGAAACTACTCAGACTCCTGAGCGGTATACTGCTGTGATTTTAATTTAGTGTTCAAGTGTGTGATTTAAGCTTGCCCTTATGAAATTTTCCTCATATGGCAAGAGCAAATAAACTAAGCTGGCAACGGCTGCTGCACTCAATTGTTAAGAAAGCCCTCACCAAATGGCAGTCAAACAAGCAACAAATGACTTTCTAAGACGACTGCATTGATAACTTGCCATTTATATTTAGGTTTCTGGGAAAGTAGTCCACATTTGCTTTTAAGAATTTTGCCATATTTTTGAGTCACAATATTTATTATTTCAGCAAAGCACACTCACACACACACATTTTACACTCCTTTCATAAATATTCATTGACAAAAAAAGAAGAAAAAAATAACCCCCCCAGGCAAACGAAAAAAACAAATTCAAAACACATAAAGGAGAAGCGCAAAATTTGTTACATGGCATGAGGGAAATTTTGAGCTCTGTTCTCCTCCGTCGATATGCTTTTGTTTCACATTTTTCCGCTGGTATGCGTATGGGTATTGCTTTTCCAGAAAAATATGAATTGTTGCAGTACCGCAGAATTTTGTGGCGCTGAAAATCGGGCATTAGCGTTTGTTTGATTTAGGTCAAAGCCAGTATTTCCCAGTTGGCGGAGGGGGGTGGGTGCGGCGCATTCATTTAAATTTAGATGAACCATTGTGGTGTTTTGTCCTGTGTGGGCGTGCTTTTAATCTGTGTCAAAATATTTTCTCTATATGAGTTTTAACGCTTCGGGAAATGTTTTTCGACATGTGCATATATATACACACATATTTATGTACATATATATATATTGCTACAGTAAAATGCATACGCGTGTGCCATATATTTTGCACAAAACTCCTCCTTTATTTCATGTTGCAAATTTATTTGTGTGAAGCAGTTTTACATATTTGTTTTGTTTTTTCAATATTTGATTTGTGTTTGTATTTGTGTATGTATGTCCAGGGATTAGTTGCCGGCAGTGCCAAAATATGAATTGGTTGCATTAAATTGTAGAGTGCTCGATGAGAGATCGAGGGACTTATGAAGAGATTTATGTGGCAAAAGCTTTGGCAATAGCATAGGATTATGGGTATGAGAAGGACCAGTAGGAAAGGGATATCCTCTTATTATTTGCTATGTGGGTTAATGTCAAAAAACTCTTTAAATTCTAAATTATGAAGTTTATATTTATCAACTTTTTTCAAGCATATGCCATGCATTTTTTGAATTGGCCTGACTTGACTGTCAAAGAAAATTTAGTCCAGACCGTTCTTATGCGGATCGTCCTACATATCATTATGGGTATACTAGACTAACCAACCAAGGTTGGAAAATGTCACTTACAATGGAAAAAAAAACTGTTCTGCCTCCGAGTTGTTGCCTTATGTGAAACGAGTGAGAAAGTTGGTCAAGCTCTGTACCTGGAGTTGGACCTGGATCATCTCTAAGTATCTTCTTCTCGAACCGCTCATCCGATCTTTATTATAAACGATTAATAATGCTAATAACTAATTATCCCTTGAAGGTACGTTTTAAAAATTGAATAAAAACTTGATTTGCCTTTAAGTATAAGATGCTTTTGTCCCTTACATTTCAAACCTATAAATATTACCATCTCCGAGATCGGATGGACGGACGGGCAGACAGACGGACTTTATAGGGCCGGAAATGATTCCTTCTTCCTGTTACATACTTTGGCACAAACTTAATATACTCTATGTACCTTTAAAACAGAGTATAAAATTAATAATTATATATGTGTGCATTAGAGCGGTATTTATAATCAGCGTAAATAAAAACAAAAGATAAAAAAGTCGATTTTTAACGGGCGCGAATGGCTTCTAAAGTTTTTGTAAAAAACTCATACGCAGTGTTGCTTATTATCATATAAATAGTCGGCGAAGATTTTATTTATAAAGTAAGTATTTTATTTCCACAAATGTAGATCCTTTTTGTATTTTAAACAATGACAGCAATTGAAATGAACTAATAACTTCGTTTGTAAAAATTTGTATTTGGTGAACGTGTCGTATGATAAATATTTTTAAAACTTTGAGACCCTGTCGCGCCCATTTAAAATTAAAATAAAATTTTTTGATTATCACAATTATTAATTATAAAACAAATATAAGCTTTGGGAATGCTGAGACCTCCTTTTTTCCATTTTGCCGGATAAAAGCGGGTAGTGGTGGTTGATGGTGATGAGTGTGGGGTCGAGTCGCGGTCGGTCGTGAGTCACTCACCGAAATGTATTTTTAGTCTTTATTTTGAGAATTGTTCGCACTTGGATCAAGTACTGAAATTCTTTAATCAGGAATGTCGGGATCAAAAACTCACGCTTGGATTAAGAATTTCGCTCTAGGATGAAGAATTTTTACCCTTACCATACTTTTGAGAACGAAAGCTCTTGATTCAAGAGTGTAATTCTCTATTTTTTCTCTGAGAGTAAGGAGTTCGATATTTTAACGGATAAGGCCCGGTATCTAACTAGCTTAAAAGTATTTCATAGCCATATTTCAGAAATAGTTTGAACAATGAACTGCAAACTTGTTGTGTTGGATGTTTCTAAGGAACTACGCTAAGCCACCCGGCTAAGTCAGTTCAAGTATGGTTCCAGTCCACATCTCAGAAGCTTTTTAGGCTGTGGTCAGCAAAATTATCTGTAATTTTATGTGTGGGTTCAAATGTTTATACCAACTTGCAGCCAGTTCAATCATATATATAATTACTCTCACAAGAAACATGTCCACCCAATGCAAGGGCTAGTGTAATAAGTTTAGCCTGGTAAATTATTCACTTTCTGTTCTTTTCTTTCAAGACAAATTAATAAAGTATCGTTATAAAGAAGCAAGTACCGCTTCAAAACTTTTTAGAAAAATAATTTTATGTCAAATATTGATGCAGAATAAACTAAATTTATCTGCACAATGTTTTTAAAAATCATAATGGAGAATACACGATTTTAATTTTTAGATGCATCGATTAAAGTTGCTCTAAATTTCCGACATTGACATCTACATTCTTAGGCAAAAACATTTCTCATCTTTAATGTCCCGTTACTTCGGAATTCTCAATTCATGGTCGCCTTTTTGCGTTTTGCGGTTAAAACATTTGAGTATCTGATGGTTTTATACGATTTAATGCCCAATAAGGTCAAATGTAAAATTAAAGCCATATTTTATTTCAATTAATTTATTGTTTTTTAACAAAATTCTTAATTATTTTGGTTTTGTCATCTGTTTATAAATAGAAAACAAAGTAACGCATTGGAAAAAGTTAAGTTCTGATTAAAAATATCGATTTAATAATATCATATAATTTTTTCTTTCCCTTGGTCAATAGATTCGATATAAGCTTGGCAAGTGTGATTTAAAGAAACTATTTTTTCTAAATATATAACTGTGATGTAAAAAATATTGTATGCACTTTTGTTTCAAATTGATTCATTGACAAAAAAATTGCACGAACATTTGGGGAAATCGCCGGCTGGAAAAGGCATAAATGCTTATAATGTCAGAGTGCTTTTTTTTAGTAGTAAAAAATTCTATTTATTCTGGACACAACAACAATCACTGTTGTGTATTATCTCAGCCCGTTTAAAATCATTGTGCGGCGAAGCTAACTATGACTCGCTTAGACCAACGCCTTTTTCTTTCTTCCTTATAATGTAAAGTGTCTTTCCAGCCTGACCGATTGTGTAATTAGCTATTCTTTCCCTTCCCACTCTCTACCCCAAATATTAAGCCCAGTCCCCTTCTCTAATTCAATCCCATTGGTATAATCGCACGTTGCCTGCTTTGATGCACCTCATTTAATTTCAATATCTTTTTATGTGTCGGACCTTTTGAAATAGTTCTTTTTTAATTTATTTTAACCCATGTCCCAGGATGTTCCATTTTGCCCAACAACAATTTATGGCTAAAATAGTTAATGAACTGAAAAAACTGCATGTGTCAGCACAGAGCCCATGAATTGTTTTTTGTTAAACAAATGGCCAGAATGTGGTTTCTGCTGTCGATGTGTGGCCGTGCTGGTGGCGGTTGCATCTGTGATTGGCAGTTGCATTGATAAGTACCACAGACCCATAAAATTGTGCCCGGTACACAAATAACATTTATAAAAGTTGAGTCAAAATGTTGAAAAACAGCTTAATGTTGTGATTGCCGTTTTGAGCATTTGCTATAAATTGTTTTTCACACTTTGCCTAAGCATTCAGTTCACTTCAGCAGATCGACCGAGACGATGCAACTCTCTGCACTATTTCTGCTTGCCTGGGCACCTACATTATTGGCTTGGGCCGATCCGGAAGTGAATGGCACTCAACCTTTATTTGCATTTAATAGAAATTTTTCGGCTATCAAACTGAATGATTCCAACACGACGCCAGCCAATTTGCCACATTTGCCACGCTCTGGAACTACACGATTCGGCAACGGAAGCAATGTAGCTGGCAACTCTACCAATCGTTTCTTTGGCGGTCAAGAAGTCTACGACAATTCTAGATATTTCAGGACCAGAGCACCGAAACTTTTTATGGATTTTGTCAGCAATTCAACCAACTTGTTATTCTTTAACACTACGCCAGCTACTACTACCACCACAACATCCTTAAAGACACCCTCTGATGCCCTGACAGCATCTGCTGTAAATCACAATATCAGTTCTACAACCATAGTCATAGAGGCTAAATCAGATTTCAAGTGCATTTGCAGTGGTTCGATGGAAATTAGACTGGAGATGAGCCTAGTGCTACTTGCTCTGATGATGATGATCTAGAAGGATATCTGAGAGTCACATTAAAGTTTTAGCCATGCAAATTCTTATATACATATTAATATCCAATAAACCATGACTAATATAATATAATAAAATATTATACAGAAAATAAAAATGGTCAGTTAAATGGAAATTAGTTTGCCAAACTTTTTGCAGTTTTTTTTGAGAGGGCTGGCGTCGATAAATAAGAGGCGTAAATTGAACAGTCCAAAATATTCCGAATTGGCCAATTTTTCGTATGACCTAAGATTAATTTGTAGATTTGACGGATGGCAATATAGACTGTTAAATAGGAGGTGCACATCTAACGGTTAAAAAAATTACGAAATTTCCAAATTTTTCACACGACCAAAGATTATTATGAAGACCTAATAGACGGCAATAGTAGGCGGGTAAATAGAGGAAGTGTAGACCGACCGCATAGACGGGTAAATATGAGGTGTTGATCGAATGGTACATAAAATTTCCCGATTGTAGATTATTCGGCCCAAAAATTACGAAATTATAAAAATTTAATGAGTTTCGGGAATCATTAAGATTTGATTGATGGCAGTTGTAGACGGTTCAAAAAGACGCGAAATCTTAAAAAAAATTGTATGAGCAAGACTTTTATGTAGATGGGTAAATTGACGGGTCAACATCACACGGTCCAAAAAAACAGGAAATAGGCAAAGAAATTTGATAAGCTCAGATTATCATATACCTATAATAGTTGGCAATTAAAGACCGGCAAATAGGAGGTGTCAGTTAATCGTTTTAATTAATTAAAATATTTTTCAAATTTTTATATGAACTTAGTTTGACAATTAATAGATGAGAAAATATAAAATTTTTAAAATGATTTTAAAATATCATGTAGATTGTATAGATGGCAATTGTCAATTAAGCTTCACTTAAATGTTTTGTGTTTAAACTCCCTAATTAAATAAATAAGATGACAAAATAAAGCAAAGCTCTCGGAAATCTTATAAGAGATATTAACGAAACAAATAAAAGGAAACCAATAAAAGTGAGCGCGCTGGCATCACATATTCAAAGTCTACTCTATGCTGAAATTCCCCTCGCCCAACACCTTTTTGCTTTCCCATTTACGACAATGCCAGCACTAGATCAATCGATTCAAGCAGCAGAAGTGTCAGAAGCCCCAGCAAAAATGAAAAAAGCACCGGGTGTAGATAGAGTTCCTGCCGAATTTCTAAAGCACCGCCGCTTTAATTATATCTTCGAACAGGAGTGCCCTGACAGTTTTAGAAAAATGTAATCTTCCCGATCATTAAAAAGACAACGAATGGAACCACGAACATAGAGGAAATCCTTTCTTAATGCGATGATGAAGGTGTTTACGTCTGTTATGCAGCGCGCCTAAAATTGGGTTAAACGCACGTATCGAAAATACCAATCTGATTTAGAGAGTGCTACTCGACTGTAAACAGTATTTTTGCATTGACGTCGATTGCCAAAAAGTTCCTGGGCGAAAGAAGGAAAATGCTTACTTTTTTTGTAGATTTCAAAGCTGCGTTCGACACAATCGACAGGCGCAGTCTCTACCTAAAGTTAAATAATGCTGGAGTATCGACCAAATTTATTGCTATAATAGAAAGCCTTTATAGTCTAAATAAAACCACAGTATGGGATGGAAACCAACTATCCGAATGGTTCCAAACGAACTTAGGCGTAAAGCAGGGATGCTTGTTGAGTCCACTACTATTTGCATTGTATGTGGATGATATTGTTGCGAATCTTTCCGGAGGTGTAGAATTTGGATCTCAACGCATCAAGGTTCTCATGTATGCCGACGACTTGGTGCTTTTGGCGGAAAGGCCACAAGTGATGCAACAAATGATTGAATATGATGATAGTAAAGGATGGAAGAGGACGAAGAGCCAGTGCTGATGAATAGACACTAGATGGGGTATTGCTAGAAGCAGTAAATGAGTACAAAAACCTAGGCGTGCTGCTGACATCCAATATGTCGTTTAGGAAACGTTTGGCACAGAAATTGACAGACGCCAAAGTCGCTATTAATAGCACCTGGAAACATCTGCTTGGGAAGAAGAAAGTCAACAACAGCACCAAATATAAACTGTTTTTAGCAACGTCCAGGGCAATTATGTGTTATGCTGCCCCAGTCTGGGGATTTTGCCGTTTCGAGGATGTAGAGCGATTGCTTCGTTTCTACATTAAAAAGATCTTTTATCTGCCTGTAAACACTCCGAGCTACGCATTATACATTGAAACGGGCCTTCGGACACTGTTTCAATACACCCTTCAGCTGCACTTTAAATATATAGGCAAAGCTATGCAGATGGACTCTTTACGGCTCCCAAAAGTCATAGTTGAAGAACTTTTGATAGACCGATCACAGTTCTTCCATGAATGGGATTGTATGGCAAGAGATCACAACATAAGGACATATACAAATGACAGCACAACTTGGGATGCGTGGCAAATAGAACTGTTACAGAAGATTGACGATGGAGAAAAAAATGTGTTCGAGCGGCAGGCAAGGCAGAGTGCTACACGATGCACATATAAGCACCTAGAATACAAATTAGGCGAAAGAAACTACTTTAAGGATGATGTGGACACATATGGGCATTTCCACAGAAAGGTCCACCAAGTTCGACAAAACAGTTTTTTAAAAAATTATTTTTCTTAACATGACATGAAAAACAAAAATTAAAATAAATAACATAATTCATTTAAAGCCTTTCTGATTCCATTTTTAAAATAAAACGGCCTGAATACTGAAGATTAGTCAATTTCATTGTCAGCTTTTTTTAATATGTCGCGTGCTAAATGTCGCGTTCTTCATAATATTAAAGCTTATAAAAACAAAGCTAATGTAAATAACTGAATATAATTGCACGGAATAAAAAGCTGCATTATTCAGCTTTATTTAGGAGCTAACTGCTTTAAAATTGTTGTTTACTATTCCCAGATTTATGAATTTTATTAGATGCAGCCGAAAACGACTTCCATTTTTGTCGCGTGATAAATCACATAACTTTTTCAATTTATATTTTAATCGTCAAATCGACTTTTGCACTAAATATACTGTTACCAAAACTCTACCAAAAAATAAAAACAAACAACAAATATTTTTTGTTTTCTATATTTTTTTGCACTTTAAAGTCGTACGAATGTCGCTTTCGCGACTGTGGAAATACCCATATGCAATATCGCTTATTTTTCGTGCAAGAGTTGAAGTTCTCAGACTAAACTACATGCCACACAGAACTACGGAAAGCCGATGCTCCCTATGCAATATGGATGAAAGAGAAGATGTTGCACATTTCATAGCGCGATGTCCAATACTAGGTGAGCACCGTTTACTGCACTTCGACAAATGGACTCTAGAGAGAAGGGAATTAGTTTTTAGGGGATTTCTGAACAGGAGTGTCATATTTATTTGTAGAGAATTTTTATAATGTTTAATGTCAATTAGTGAATATTTTGTAACCTCAATTTATGTATAATAATGTTTATTTTTGAATTTCTTTTAATGTTAATCTATGTAGTTATTTCCCTGCGATTGGTTCTCTTACGCACCACTTAAGGGAAGTATGGGCTAACGGCCTCAATTGCCATGCTCAGAAGGATACCAGCATTTATTTATAATAAAGTCACTATGTGCATTCCATTTTTGTTAACACAAATTATAAAATATTTATGAATAAATAAAATTCTACTATTACCACTTATAAAATTTAAAAAAAAACTCAAAACAAAATTAATTGAATTTCGTCTATTGGAATTGGGTCGATTTATGGTCGAAAGCGATTTATAGAATTCATGGAATGAAGGGTCACCCAAAGACTCTGATACGTTCTACTGTCTAAATTGAAGCAGCTTGCTGGCCCGGTTTTAAGCACATTTATACTTTTATATAAATAATTTTTACTGACTTAAATTAAAGCTAATTTGAAGTTTATCCGTGTTTAAGTAAATTTTTTAAGTTGTCACTCTAATTAGGCGTGATAAAAAAGACCCTTTTTGCTACTGTTATATCAGGGTAAAGCATCTAGATTCCCAACTGCTGTTCCATTTATTGTTTTCTATTTTGCAGCTTCAAGATTTAGAAATAAGGAACATCCACATGTGCGCCAACTCCTCTTCTCTGCACCCATTTGGGATCGTATAAAGTTTTCTGCTCTGGTTGAGGCAATTCGTCAAAAATGGTTTCAGTGGATGTTGTTGTTGTTCTACGCCTAGACTTTTGTATTTTGTGTGATTTTGCATTAGCAACTGAAGACTTGGAGAGTGGGTTGGTCTTTGTATTTCTTTTGGGTGTCGTTTTAGTTGTACGCTTTCCTTTGGCGGTTTTAGATGGTTTTGTGCCCCTTTTTGTGCCCTTTTTTCTCCGCTTTTTAGCTTTAGTGGTAGGAGTTCTGGTAGTTTTAAGCTTTCTTTTCTTGGCGACATTGGTAGTCCTGGTCAGCTTCAGTGGATTAATTATTTTCATAGAATTTTGAGTTGTTGTGGTCCAGTTCTCAGTCTTTTTCATTTCTTTTGTAGTCATTGTTGGATGCGATTGCTGTGCCCACATGCCTAATTCCGATGGGTTTGTGCTATTCACGAGTCTGTCCAGAATTTCTTGTGCTGATTTCATTCTTTTATTAAAAGGCTCTGTATCCGGCTTTACAGAGGAAGGTCTCTGTGTGGCCACTCTGACTTGGTTATGAAGGCTTTGCTTTTGTGCACCTTCCATCGAGGGACTTTTATAGCTCAGTGTGGCTGTTTGTGTACCGCTTTTTCTTTCTTTGGAAAATGAAGTCCTTCGCAGACTTTCCTTTGAGGTCACAGCGTGTGGGTACTTCTCGGTACGACCCTGATATATCTGCTTTTGAACGTTGATTGCTGTAGTGCTTGGTATTTCGGGTGAGTGATCCCGGTTCTGTTGAATAGTGGGTAAACCACTTCCGAGGAGCTCCTGGGCGAGAGATTTTTCCGGCACAATCTTATGAGTATGCGGTGGTAAAGTGGAAAAGTCGATTAATTTCGTAATTGTGTGCTGACTAGAGTGAACGTGCGCCTCCTGGATCACGGTTGAGTCTTTTACGCTCTTGACTGTACTAACAGTGGATTTACCTCCCTGCTTTTCCGTGAAAGGTGGGGACTCAATCAGCATTTCTCTTGAGGTCACTCCAGTTGGGATCTTCGCAGTAGTAGTGCCTTGTCTTGCCGGATTTGCATTGCTGTGACTTTGCTTTTGACTTTCATAATTTTGGTTTCTGGAGTCCGCTTTGACCACCGGTGCGCCATCTATTTGCTTTTGAGTTTCCATGATCGTTGAAGTGAGTAGCTGACCTACGTTAGCCTCTGAGGAAATCTGGATCATTGGTGAATTGGATTCTTTGATTGACGCTGTCGTGGTTGCTTTCTGTACACTTCGGCTTTGCTGACTAGCTGCTGCAGAATTACTTGATTCAGAGGGCAGAGTAAAGCTCGGATCTGTCGGAAAATGACTTCCATTTGATGATTGCACATTCCAGATAAGGGTCGCACAGAGTGCGAAATGGACAAACGCTTGCATTTTGGCGACGAAGCAACTAAAAGCTAACCATGAAATGCTTACCCATTATATTAATAGCAATGCCATAGAACAAAACCAACTGTGTGAAAAGTATCTAAGGAATGTCTGGCACAGATGGTTTGTATGGTGCAGACTGCCATTGGGAGAGTGAGTCAGATTTAGGAATGCACTATGGGAAATTTTCCCAAAAATCAGGCATTAATTAATAACTTAAAAACTAAGCAAGATATTGCGGTCTAGTTTTTCGCCTTATGTTAGGTATACCGTTGCTCTATAAGTGCTAAAAAGTGGGCGTGGTAGCATTTCAACCCGTCTTTAAAAAAAATAAATAAAAAAATATTATTTTTTTTTTCAAAATAAAATTGGTTTTTCTTGCAATTTTACATAAGAATGAATGTACCATCATTGACGCGTAATAGGAAACATATTTTTCGGCCACAAACTTTACGGAATATCGGGATTCCTGAAAAAATGCGTCTCATTTATTTTTTTTGATTTCTGTTCTGTTCTTACTGTCAATTGTAACTGTACAACAGCACATAAAATTTCGGATCATTTTTGCCTTATAGAAACTATCTTAAGAACTGCTGCATGGTCAGCTAGTCGTTTTTAACTTATTACGAGCAGCAGTGCTTGCTTCTTCTACCATTTTATCTCCAACAGCTTGAATTCTACGATTTCTAATACGCTTTAGCGTTAATGACCATCGGGAACGACTCTCTGTGTTCATATTCTGCTCAATGGCTTAGAATTGAACTTCTGCGTTCAATTTGTTGCATTATTCGGTTAAATTTTCGGGATTCATCTCCAGAATTGCACAAAATATCCTTCCTTTTTTCTTTTAAATATCTTTAATATGCGACTGAAAGACTTTGGCCTAACCCTTCTCTAAAGCAATCAAAAATAACATCTTCCCGACTCGTCACATTTTTTCATTTGGCATGCAAGTAGGCATTGGAGAAAATGAGGTTGTGTCCTAAAAAGTGAAATTTTGCAAAGAAATGCGCATAAATGCGGTTGAGCAAAAGTGAATCAGAAGCGGAATTGATAGCTCTAAAAGGTGGTAAAAGTCCCAGCTCTAACAAATCTAAACAAAATTTGGTAGGACTTCGCAAAGTTGAATTTTCTTACCAATTTTTTTTTGTGAGATGAATCACGAATACCGTCAAATACAGGGACACCACGATTAATTTCTACAGATCAAAGGCACTAAAACATAGCACATACCACAACGATTAGATTCAATCAAAAATATTCGACAAAACTTTCTGTTTTCATTAATATTTGGCAATTACAAATTGCAGCAGAAAACACACACTTAACATTGAACTGTCATTCGTTAGCATACCTTGACTTTACCAGCTGCTCACTTAACAGAGCTCTGTTAAATCAAAATTCGTGGTATGTAACATTGAAGACTGATGTATTTATGGTCTAATGAAACAAAATAATTTAAGTTTTGAGCACTTTTGGAAAAGGGGTTTATGCCTAATATTTGGCAAAATTCCCCATAGTGGAATGCAATTATTATATGGTCAAAGCTCGGGCTGTAAGCCTCCTTCACTCAGGGGTTCGAGACCGCGAATCTATTTAGATTCACGGAGCGGGTTCGGAAGTACGCTGAATCTAGGTTCGGCCTCTGACCGGGGCTTAAGAATAAAATTAAGAAAACATTTTCGTGTATTGAAAAACAGTTAAACATTTTATTGGAATACAATATGAGCAAATCCTGCGTTGCGGACGATACAATAATTCGGAAATTTCAATCCAGCTTTCAAAAGAATGATAAGTAGTCGAGTTTGTAAAATATCTTAATTTTTATACCCGTTACTCGTAGAGTAAAAAGGGTATACTAAAGTCGTGCAAATGTATGTAACAGGCAGAAGGAATCATTTCCGACCATATAAAGTATATATATTCTTGATCAGCATCAACAGCCGAGTCGATATAGCCATGTCCGTCTGTCCGTCTGTCCGTCCGTCCGTCCGTCTGTATGAACACCTAGATCTCAGAGATGGTAAGAGATAGAGGTTTGACATGTATGGGACAAATGCTTCTATTATCTGCACGCAGATCAAGTTTATTTCAAATTTTGGCCACGCCCCCTCCCGTCCCCGCAATTTGGAAAAAACGTTATATCTCCTACAGTTTGCCGAAGAAATGACAAAGATCGGATGAACGGTTCTCAAGTTATGAGCAAAAAAGTGAACCAAGCACCCAACCCCCACCCACCTTAAAAAATGTTGCATACTTTTTGGATGGTCACCCTAGGGAACGCAGGAACACTGTTAAGCATGTTTTCTCATGAGTAACGGGTATATCGAAGTCGGTTAGAGCCGACTTTAACTAACGCTCTCGTTTTATTTGTTTCTAATTTCAAAATTCCATATATCTTAAACTATAAAAGTCTCCATCTTTTTGAAAACACCATAATTTAAGTTATGTTTAGGGCAATAAATTGTGTATCCCAAGAAGCTAAGAATAATTTTTAGCAACAATTACTTAATATTATTAAATAATTTAAAAATCTATAAAATAATAATTTGAGTAGATCTAGTAAAATACTTTTCGCCAATATCAACTTGATGCCTGAGATATCACGATATTTGCGCAAAACCGCAAATTGCGTTTTGGTGGGCGTGTCGAGGTCTAATTTCGGATTTTTAATAAAATCAAGAATAATAAATTTTATAACCGTTCGGATTATAAAAGAATGACCCACATACCACCTTTTTGTTGATTATAAATCAGACTTCGACACACCAATAAGGTCAAGGTTCTTCGAAGCCCTGTCTACTTTACGTATATCAGCAAAGTGCGTTCGACTTTGCATGATGACGTTGAGAAGTACGCAAAGCTCCGTCGAAATAGGAAAGAACCTCTTCGAACCATTTGATACCAAAAGAGGTTTTAGGCAGGGCGATACCTTATCGTTTCTTTAATCTACTTATGAAAGATATACTGCGCCACAGTCGCCGACTAACACTCATCGCGAGCAGACGTCAGTAGCTAAGCATTCGAGTTCTCCATCTCTTTATAATACTTCGTTCGCTTTGTGCGCAACCCAAACACACAACCGGTACTTTTTTTTTTTTATTTTTCCGCACGTGGCAAACTCTCAGCAACTAAAGTTCAAACTTTAGTTGGAAACCATGGCCCCGGGGCCACCTAACCTGGGGAGCAATCGGTTCAGTATTCTGTCCGAAAGTCCCCCTTTGAAAAAACGGCGACAGCCGCAAAAAACGCTCTCCGACTTCCCTGATCTTCCAGTGACCAACGCTCCAAACCCCAAATACATAATTATCTCTGCCAAGGATAGTGAAAAAACCATTTCAGAGTATTCCTGCTTTGCTGTTCACAGAGCACTCAAACTGATTAATAAGAATATCGTGTCCATTTCCAACCTTAAAGACGGCAGTTTGTTAATGCTAGTTAAATCAAGTGATGACGCAAATAAATTTATTAAGACAACTGATCTCCCTGGCCTATGCAAAATTGAGTGCAAACTCCATGAATCTCTTAATTCAGTCAAAGGCACCATCTACGCTCCATACTTAATAAATATCCCCGAAGAAGAGATTGTTGAAGAGCTTAGTCCCCAAAAGGTTACCTCAGTTTATAAATTTATGAAACAATCCGACGGCGTCTCAAAACCCAGCGGTGTTATGTTATTGACATTTGAACTCTACAATCTACCTCCCAAAATTGATGTCTGCTGGCACTCAGCTATGGTATCAGAGTACATCCCGAACCCTATGAGGTGCAAATCCTGCCAGAAACTCGGGCATACACAGAAACATTGTAAAAACGAACCAGCATGCGATAACTGTGGTCTCACCCCACATTCCGGTACATGTACCCTAAAATGCATAAATTGTACAGAAAGCCACGCAGCTTCTGATAAGCAATGCAAAGCTTTCAAACAACAAAAAGAAATTCTAAAAATAAAAACAACAAAAAAATGCACAATGCGTGAAGCACAAAACTATTACAAAACCTCGTTGCCCAAACCCCATAATCCAAACAGCTACGCTGGAGTCGCTGCAGTCAAAAACAACGAAAACGACACAAAAGAAACAAATAAGAAACCTTCGCATAACGCAATTACAAGTGCTAGCTCTGCTGACGTCCGTCTCGCGGCTGGCGACTCACCAATCTCCACACTTTCATCCCAATCATCCTCTTCCCCCTCCTCTTCTACTGCCCAACCATTCTCTTTCTCGGGGACTTCCTCCCCTTTCTTTACCTCAACCAAAAATCTAAACCAAACATATAAAACAACAGAAAACATAATCGAACAAAAAAACGAAAATACGCTTACTAAAACATACACGCACACAAATCCAAACTTAAATCAAAATCCTACAACTCTCTCCCAATTTGACATTGACTCCGACGAGTCAATGGTACAATAAAACATATTTAAAAAATACAAACACAAAAACAACCCAAACCCTGTAGACATATAACATTTGTCTCTCCTAATTATGACTATTAAGATTATTCAATGGAACTTAAAAGGTTACATAAATAATTACGATGAACTCAGAATTTTAATTAATGAAAAAAGTCCAGATATTATATGTCTTCAGGAAACACACTTACCATACAACGCCAAACATACTATTTGTCCCAAGCAATATATTGGTTATTTTACCAACCTTTCATTTAATTTAACAGCCAAACAAGGTGTAGGGATTCTAATTAAAAGACACCTACCCCACACGTTACTCCAAACCCAATCAAACTCTAACATTCTTCATCTGGCTATTCAGCTAAACCTTAGTACAAATTTAACAATCGTCAACTCCTATATTCCACCAGACCACCCTTTTTCTGTAAGCGAACTTCTTGCTGTAATTACGAGTATGAGCTCCCCATTGTTGCTAATGGGGGATTTTAACGCCTGGGGATTTGCCTGGGGTTCTAGCAGCACAAACGCCAGAGGTAAAAAAGTAGCTGAAGCTGTTGCTTTATCCAACTTGTCACTCCTGAACGATGGCTCCCCCACACATTTTTCAACCCATAAAACTTTTTCGCATGTGGATCTCACCTTTATTTCTCCACCCTTATACCCGCTTTGCAAATGGTCAGTTTTAAACGACCTATACGGCAGCGACCATTTCCCGATTGAAACTATCCTAAATCAGCAGTGCGACTTTGAAAAAGCGCAGTTTTCCCCAAAATACAAAACCGACTTAGCAAACTGGGATTTGTTTTCTTCGATATGCGATGAGCACTGTCGTTGGGGCCCAAATCCCAACATTCAACTTCAGGTTGCCAAAATAACCAAAGCAATTCGAATTGCTGCCAACATCGCCATACCACAAACTAAGCCACACTCGTTTAAACGAAAAATTTGTTGGTGGAACAAGGACCTTCAGAATCTACGCGATAATAAGCAAAATCTCTGGCAGACATACAAGCATAAAATGACCGAGACCAACCTTATAGCCTACAAAAAAGCCAATGCCTGCTTCAAGCGGTCGGTCAAAGCTGCTAAGCGTGAAAACCTCAGTGAATTCACTTCAAATATTTCCCCCACAATCCCCAACGAGACAAATTTGGTCCGATATAAAAGCACTAGTTGGGCTCCCTCCTCCCCGACTAAAGTGCATTAAAGCCCAAAATAATCTGATAACCACAGCTCCCGAAATTGCAAACGAATTTGCAAAAAAATGGTCAGAGTATTCAGCAGACAACAACTTCGACATTCAATACATGCAGAACAAACAATCACTTCTCGACTACGTACATAACCCTAACAGAATCGCGTTATCAGCCAGACAACTCGAACACGACTTTACAGAACTTGAACTTGCACTAGCGCTGCAATCAGCAAAGGGTAAAACACCAGGGTATGACCGCATATCATACCCGATGCTGAAGCATCTGCCCCCTCTGCAAAGTCTAGACTTCTCGAAATATACAATTGCATCTTTCAGACTGGAAATTATCCTCATGTGTGGAAATCAGCCATCGTCGTGCCGGTTCCAAAACCCAATAAACCAGCGTCCGAAATCAGCAGTTTCCGTCCAATCTCGCTTCTATCCTGTTTAAGCAAAACACTAGAAAAAATGGTCTCCCGCAGGCTCATGTGGTTTATCACAAAAAATAATTTTCTAAGTCCAAATCAGGTGGGCTTTAAGCCCAAGCACAGTACTATGGACTCCTTGCTGGAACTCCAGCATTTCGTGTCGGATGCTCTTTCGAGCAAAAATCATGTTACCTTGCTGGCAACTGATTTCGAAAAAGCATTCGATCGCGTGGGTGTTCATACAGTTCTTCAACAGCTCGTAACATGGGGGGTGGGTGTGAAAATCTTCACATTAGTGAAGGCCTTTATGACCCAGCGCTCATTTCGAGCTAAGATTAACAATGTGCACTCTGACTACCACAAACTTCACAATGGCATCCCGCAGGGATCACCGCTGTCAGTGGTTTTGTTCATAATCGCTTTTGAACAGATAAATAAGATTATCCTAAGACACAAAAATATAAAATTAATAATGTACGCAGATGATGCAATAGTTGCTAGCAAAATTAAAGACTTAAATAAGCTTAACAACATTTTCCAAAATATTCTCAATGATATTTACAATTGGGGTTTGGGGGCTGGAGCTACCCTCTCTCCCAGCAAATGTAAAATCCTTCACATATGTAAAAAAATCCGCTGTACATATCCCAACCTAAACTTTAATACCTGTAACGTAGAATGCGTCGAGGCTCTTAAAATACTTGGTATAATTTTTGATAAAAAAATGACCTACAAAAATCACTGTTTATATCTAAGAGACTCACTTGAAAAAAAACTAAATGTAATCAAATACCTTTCTTCAAAGCACTCATTAATCAATGTAAATAGTCTAATAAATGTCACTAGATCCCTAATACTCTCCAAAATAGAGTATGGACTTCCAATTTTTGGATGGTGCGCGAAATCGCACCTCAGGCTATTTAAACCAGCTTATCATACCGCAGCACGTCGAAGCATTAATGCCTTTCCAACATCACCGATAAAATGTATACTGGCTGAAGCTGGGTTACCATCCATCGAAGACAAAATCTCCGAGTCGACAGCCAAACTAGTCTCCAAATTGTTTTGCACACCAAACCAACTCCTTCGAAATAATATGCGCAAAGCTTTAACCCAAAAGAAACGCTACAGGTACCTCTCCACTCTTCGCCGTTGCGCCTCACTGGCAAGGGATCTCAACATCCTGGCACCACCAAGTATCAGGAAGCCCGCAGCACCACCATGGCTACTACGTACATCCTCAATCAACACCACCCTACTTGAATTCCCAAAGAACAATACTAGCAGCGAAACCTTCAGACAACTTTTCGCTGAAGAATCTGCAAAGTCCAACTTCATAAATCGGTCCTGGTTATATACCGATGGAACCAAAACACAAAACATCACAGCATTCGCTTGTACCAACCAGGAAGGGAAAGTTTTAGCATCCGGATGGCTTCCAGAATATTGCTCTATATTCTCTGCTGAAGCAGTAGCCATCCACAGAGCAATAGCCTACGCAAAAGAAAACACTGGAAAATTCGTAATCTGCACTGACAGCCTGTCCACAGTTGAAGCAGTACGGAACATCGGCAATCTAAATCCCCTTGTCTGTCAAATACGGGACGCCCTCATAAAATCCCCAATGAAACTCCAACTATTTTGGGTACCTAGCCACAAAGGAATCCCCGGAAACGAACTAGCAGATGCTGCTGCAAAAAGAAGCATCGAAGTCCCCCACCTTCACATTCATTCCATGCATAGACCGGGACATACAAAAAGCCGCCCTACAGCACCTTCACACCCAGATTTCGGACAACTGGGCAACTTTTCAACATAGGTATAAAGCTTTTAACCCAAACATGGAAAAAATCAGATACCCTGCAAACTGTCATCGAAATAAAAGTGGAATATTTGTCCGCCTTCGTATCGGGCACACCCCAATTACCCACTCACACCTACTTACTGGCGAAGCCAAAGCCCCTTGCCACCTATGTGGACAGGAAATATCCACAATACACCTATTAGACAAATGCCCAAATCTAGAGAGGATTCGGAAGTCCCACTTCCCAGCGACCCTACCCTCATCACACCTTTCCAAAAACTCTAACGAAAACATTGACAAAATTTATAAATACCTTCAACACTGTAATTTACTAGAACATATCTAAAAAGCCAAACTGTACAAACCAGAGCCGAAGGCCTCGACGCTAGCGCTTGCCCCCTTATAATTAATTATAATATCTTTATTTTATAATGTATTATAACTAATTTTAAAATAAATAAATATACTGCGCCAGTGCCCACATGCCAACACAACGGTCACATTTCTTCGTAAAGATTTAATGCTACTCGCATATGCCGATGATATTGACATTATTGGCAAATCCGAACGGGCAGTCAGCAGGGCTTTTTCAGAGATTGAGAAGCAGTCTGAACAAATGGGCTTAGCGGTAAATGAGAACAAGACGAAGTACCTTGTATCCGCGGACAGAAAGTCTTTGCGTCTTGGACAATCTGTTACAATGGGAGAGTATAACTTAAAGTAGTAGAGGATTTTGTCTACCTCGGAACGACGATAACCAGCGACAAAAACATCAGTCTGGAAATCCGACGAAGAATCACTCTTGCGAACCGATGCTACTACTGGCTAAGTTGGGAGTTCAAGAGCAGAGACCTCACGCGAAGCACAAAAATAGCCCTATACAAGTCGCTTATCATCCCAGTCCTGCAAAATGGAGCAGAAGCATGGACAATGACAGCAGCGGATGAAGTCGTGTTTGAACGAAAATTTTTTGGAGGAATTATGGACCTTTAAAAGGGGGGACACCTGTCCAGTCAAGCGCACAACGCAACAGCAGAGTGGACGAAGAAGCTCCACTAAAAAAGGCGTAGACCACTACTAAGATGGGACGACCACGTGCAGGTAGACATTGCCAAGCTTTTTGTGACCAACTGGTGCCAGCTTGCACGGAGCAGAAGCGACTGGAGGGACTGTCAAAAGGTTGTAATGGCCAATAAAGAAGAAAAAGAAACAATTTGGTAAATCACTTGCTGAAACATATGTTGTGTCTGACAGGCCACAGCTGACCATCAGCTGTTCGGAGAGCTTATAAAATAATTATAAAAATTAACGATTTTTTTAAATTTTAAAATTGTAATTAGATGCCTCACGGGTTGCTGTCCTGTTCAAAGCTAAAGAATCATCAAAAAACAAGCTCGGTGGTTGGTAAAATGTTGGGGATGGCTTCTTAGCGCCTATAGCGTTTACATAACAGTCCCGGAACCAAATTCCTGCATCACTGTACGGATTTTGGATCCCTCAAACCTAACGATGAGTCAAACCTTTAAACTAACGGTCTTTCAAAACTCGGCCTGCAGCGATAGATTCAATTTTAAAGAGGTTCGGCAAAAATCATTTCAGATCACTTCTTCAAGAGATTAGATATTTTCCCAGTAGCTAGATGAAATCAATATCGATAACCCTCGTGGATGCTTACTTCGAACTTTTAAGAACGTTGATGAAATCACTTTCAGATTTAGACTTACATCAACGTTATTGCATATGATTAATGGAATACTTGCCGAAAACATCGATGATCGTCATTCGACCATAGTCTGATTATTCGTTAAATTAAGCTGCTCAAGACGCTTGATTATACTTCGAATGGTTCGAACCTTTTGTAGAATTTCAGGTGCTGGCAGCCTTGAAATATCATTACATTTGGTATTGCCCACTTTAAGATCGCTCAACAGTTGAGGTAACGCTTAACCATTTTACTTAACCAACACAAAAAATTAATTGAAACCGCTAACTAACTACCCAATTCTCATTAAACTTTCGCCATTACGCTCAAAAACCCAATTGCCCCGACAACCAGCACAGAGCCGGAGAGAGTTGGGGAAAACTGTTGCTACTAAATGGCAGACGGCATAAAAATTACAAATTAAAAAACGCTTGAAAATAATAATAAGAGGCAGCAGAAGCACAAGCGGCTAAAAACTTTTTGCCAAGCAACAAAAGCTAATTAAGCCAAGGCAGAAGAGATACAGACAAATGCAAGTGGGTAGAAAAACTACAGTAAATTGAAAACTACAAAAAGAAAGGAGGAAAGGCAAAAGAAAGCTCAAGGAAGCTGTTAAATAGCTTAAATGGCGTTGAGCGTGTACGACATGTGTTTAAGGGGGTGAGACAGAGGCAGAGACAGAGCGAGCGTTGTGCGGCTGCCACGTCAAACAAATCCATTTGAAACCTTAAGCCTTGAGTAAACAACACACGCACACTCGCACACACACACACACACAGATTCCAAGTAGCTGGCACAGCTGCTTCTAGTACTTGCATTTTGCTTGTGCAGGAAATTGAAATGAAATTGTAATCCTTATTTCTCAAGTGGCGGAACCCTGGAGAGGGTTAAGTTGCAGCCGGCCGTTCGCCCTCGTCTATGCGCACGTATGCATATTTATTTTGTATTGGTACGTGTGTGAAGAGCAGCAGCATCCGAAGGAACAACAGCGAGGCGGAGGACACCGACGCGGAAATGCAACCGCTAAGCAGACGTTTCCTGGCTGGCAACAATCGGAGCTAACTGTTGTTTCTCTGGAACATACAGGGCCAAGCCAATGGGTAGTATGGTTTACATGCGGCTTTCGCTGATTTTAGTCCTGAGCGGAAAGCTAAGAAATTTATGTGCATTATACAATTTTTTGTTTATTTTTCTTCGTCTATTAAAGTCATTTGATATGTACTTTCTTTAATATTTTTAGAATTTGTAACGTTAAATTAACATGGAGATACGGAAATGAAAAGGAAGCTGCAACAGGGTTTTTCCATCTCTGAGATATGTTTGATATGAAACGAGGGGAATAGGTAACAGCAAAAATCAATATGCTCGATTTTTAATTTTATTTAATTTTTGCAGACTTTCCCATTAACTATTAAAAGGAACTTAGGTATTTTAGATTCTATTAAAGACTAATCACATATTTATTTCGTTTGAATAATAACATCTCGTTTCTGTGGAATATATTAAAGCGTTTATTTGGGCAGGAAAGATGTGTCCAAGACTTAGAATAAATTAAATCCATAGCTAATGTTGATGAAGATTCATATAGCCTTTATCTTTCGTTTGTAAAACTGCTTAATTTACAAGTCCCAAAACCTGCAGCCTTCGTTCACTTTCTCAAGCTTTCCGGTCGCACTGAGTCTACTTCGATCGCCTTGAAAAAGAGCATTCCCAATTCGATTCCCTTGCGTCGTGCCATTGAAATTCGACAGACGCCTTCACATCCTGCTAGGATCTGCCATTCCACAATGCACTTTGGCTTTAAGTTAACGCCAAAGACAACAAGGACGACGAGAACGAGAAAAATTCTTTTGGCTGCCTTTTCGAGCGCTTTGTTTTAGTTTTTGCCTGCCAACTTTGTTTATGTGTTTTTTACAACTTCCTGCCTTGTTTATGTCCCAACGACGTCTGCACTTTTAATCGTCGTCTGCCGCTGCTGCCGCTGGTGCTGCTGGTGCTGCTTATTTGCTTCCGTTTTGCTACCGTCTCTGACTTTGCTGGCATTCAATTTTTTGCTTGCCTGCCCTCAGAGTTTCAGCAGACTGCATGTGTCGCTGACATGTCTAAGGAGCAGACGCACTAGCCGAGAGCAGCTCCTGGCTGGGGTCCAAAGTGGCAGCTTCGATGCGCTGCTGCAATGCCATGCAGCGAGGCGAGGAAAAAAACGAAACTTTACAAGTAAATGTGACAATGAACAGACATAAACACGTTTTGGACGGGGGCGTGCCGTAGCCCCACACACTCCCTCCCCATCCTCCTGTGTTTGTCTTGTGTTGAAAAACAACACATGTAGGGCTTAAATTGTTTATAAGCGAGTGTCGCATGTATTGGGGTGGATGGGAGTTTGAAGTGAAAAGTTTCGGAATGTTGGAAAAAAATTGTCAACGGCATTTTATGGGTTTTTTTTTATCCCAAATTGAAAGAAAGTTTAATGACATGTTCGATTAAAAGCCATTTTGTGTGTCTCGTTTCCCAAAATTGATGTGTAGTGAGAAAATGGGTATCCAACAGGTCGTATAAGCAATATTATGGATAAAATTCTTTTTGTACCATCTCTTAAATAAAATGAATTTAAATTTGAGAATATTTTAAAATATTGTGACTTGACTGACTGACTGCTGCAAAAATGGTCTAATAACTGGGTTTATTGCATAGCTGTTAAGTAATGATTACTAATCGTAATGATTACATATTTGATTATTTTTTTTTGATAGGCAAAATAATGATTACAATACGACTATTTTCAGTTTTACACGATTACTAATTGATTACTTTCAGAAATAATCAAAAATAATCGGGATTATTTAGGATTACCAAAAAATAATCAAAAATAATCAAAAATAATCAAAAAATAATTCGACTACTTTACAAGATTCTTTTTGATTATTTTTGATTATTTTTGATTATTTTTAAAAAAAATGCATAGCCAGATTTGTGGCCCTCAGCTGCCTACTAAACTGCCTACTTAAACAAGTCGGCAATGGCGTAGAGGTTAAGGCCTATGACTGAAAGGTAGTGAGTCCTAGGTTCAAGTCCCAGTGTGGGCATGTATTTTTTTTTTTTTTTTGTAATGTAGAATTTTACTTCAGTATCGTCTAATACAGTGGCGCCAGTGGCCGGCTAAACGCACATGCTCATTTTGCCAATGCTGTACGCTGAGTAAATTTAACTACAAATATTTTTTCACATAATTTGTTGTTTTAATAAGTTACTGTAAACTTCTTCTTCTTCTTTATTGGCCCGATGCTTGCATCACAACCGTTTGACGGTCTCGGCCGCTGCAACTATTGTCCGCCAGTCGCTTCTGCTCCGTGCGAGCTGGCACCAGTTTTTCACGCCAAGCTTAGAAATGTCTTTCCGCACCTGGTCGTCCCACCTTAAGGGTGGTCGTCCCACCTTGCCTTGTCCCAGTTCTTTCGCATTCCTCTTGTAGGCCATTTTTGCTGGAGCTTGATCATCCATACGGGTCACATGTCCCAGCCAGCGCAGCCGCTGTTGCTTTATGCGCTTGACCAGACTAGTATCCCCATAGAGCTTATACAGTTCGTCATTCCTTCGGATGCGAAAGTCCTCGCCAACTTTCAAAGGTCCATAAATCCTGCGAAGAATATTTCGCTCGAAAACGCCGATCGCCGCCTCATCCGCTGATGATATTGCCCATGCTTCTGCGCCGTATTGCAGGACTGGGATGATAAGCGACTTATATAGCGCTATTTTTGTTCTTCGCTTGAGGTTTCTGCTCTTGAGCTCCTTACTTAGCCCGTAATAGCATCGGTTTGCGAGCGTGATTCTTCTTCGAATTTCCAGGCTGATGTTGTTGTCGCCGGTTATCATCGTTCCAAGGTAGACAAAGTCCTCTACAACTTTAAAGTTGTACTCTCCCATTGCAACAGATTGCCCAAGTTGTGTGTACTTCTGTTTCGAGGACACTAGGTACTTCGTCTTGTCCTCGTTTACCGCTAAACCCATTAGCTCAGACTGCTTCTCAATCTCTGAGAACGCCTTGCTTACCGCCTGTTCGGTATTGCCGATAATGTCAATATCATCGGCATATGCGAGTAGCATTACATCTTTATTAAAGATGGTGCCCGATCTGTTGGCATTTGGGCACTGGCGCAGTATATACTCCATCAGTAGATTAAAGAAGTCACACGATAAGGTATCGCCCTGCCTAAAACCTCTTTTGGTATCAAAAGGCTCGGAGAGGTTCGTTTCTTTTTTGACGGAGCTTTGAGTGCTTCTCAACGTCATCATGCAAAGTCGTACGTACTTTGCTGGAATACCTAAAGTAGACAGGGCTTCGAAAAACCTTGACCTTATCGGCGTGTCGAAAGCGGCTTTGTAATCGATAAAAAGATGGTGATTTTCGATGTTTCTCTCATATGTCTTCTCCAGGATTTGGCGCAATGTGAATATCTGGTCTGTGGTGGATTTACCAGGTCTAAAGCCACACTGATAAGGTCCAATCCGTGAATCAATAAGCGGCTTTAGACGTTCACAAATAATGCGGGACAGAACCTTATATGCGATGGGGAGGAGACTGATCCCGCGGTAGTAGGCGCAAACTGCAGGGTCCCCTTTTTTAAAGATTGGACAGAGAACACTTAGATTCCAATCGTCGGGCATGCTTTCGTCAACCCATATACGGCACAGAAGTTGGTGCATGCACCTTACCAATTCAACGCCTCCAGCCTTGAACAATTCAGCGGGCAACTCATCAGCGCCTGGCGACTTGTTGTTCTTTAGCCTTCGTATGGCTAAACAGACTTCCTGTTGGGTCGGGGGGTCTACCTCAATGTTGTCCATTGCACACTGGGCCAGATTTCAGTTTGGGCGGCATAAATTCAAAATTTTTATGGAAACAAATCGTGATTTTAATCAATTATTCTTAAAAAGCATACATAAGGTATATTAAATCCACTAAGCGTTTTGCTTTCAGTGCAGCCCTGCATTTTTCGCAGGGCTGCAAAGTCAACTGTTCGGTCAGCTGCATGTTGTGTTAAAAAAACGAGAAACGGTTACTCAACTTTAAGCTTGTGCCATTTATCACTCCGTGAATAAAAACTGAATGTAAAATATGGAAAATAAAGGGAAAGTTATGTAGAATGTGAATTCTGAAACAAATTGTGTGTTGTTCTTGTAAAGTGTTGTTTCTATTTATCATTTTGTTATGTCCTTATATAGAATAAAACCGAACCATCGTGCCCGTGAAATGTGGAGTATAAACTAACTTTCTGACAATTTCTGACAAAAAGTAAATATGAGGAGTTTGACCTTAAAGTGTCTATCTCATCGTGTTATTAACGCTTTTTGCGGCTTTGCGCACATTCTCTTGATATTTGCAGTTAAGTTTGAGTTCAGCCATGCAACGCTATTCAATGTATGGGCTGAAAACAACCGAAAGGCCCGTGCAATTTCAAGCTGGATTTTTGAGCAGCTTAAGGAGCATGCAGTTAGCACAGAGAAGAGAAACGAAATTGACATAAAAATTAAAAACTTTGAGATTTACTTGAAAAAAAGGTTGCAAGAAGCGATCGAAGGGTTCAAACATTTAAGGCAAAGAATTCAAAATAGATATTGTCGAGCATGGTATTCTTAGTAAATAGCACATCAACAATGAATCAAGTAGGAAGTCTACGTTTGGCATACAACGACGGTGGATCTCGACTAATTAGGAAATTGGCATGTAATCTGGCAGACAAGCAAGAAAACAACACAAATCTGCTTGTACATGCGGCAGCACTGTCTATTGCTATTGAACTAGATGTTGAGCTAGATAAAATTTAAATAGTATTTAATCAAGGATATTCAAAATAATTAGTAAGTGATCTTTTCAACATACCTTTGAATAAAACTATTATTTACTCTATTTGTTAACTTAGAAGAAAAAGTTTGAGTGTGACATTTGATTTGTTCTATTCCAAGAAAAAATATGGATACTGGTTTTATATACATACTATTTAACATTGTCGCCACGAAGGATGATGTGGCCGAGATCAAAGATCAGTTTGGTGTGCTTTCTGTGCAAATACAAACGCTGAAGGAGGAAAATAATGTTCTAAGATCGGAAATTGATCAGATCAAACGTACTGCAGCTGCTGATCATAAAGAGCTTATTAGGATCATTGAACAAAATAAGAGAAAAAATCTTATTTTTAGGGGAATCAAAACGGAGGGCCCACCAAAAGAGGAGATAAAACGAATATGCAGAGAGAAGCTTATGTTGAGCCACGTCCAGATTAAAGAGACGCGCATAATTTATAAGCGAGAAAATCAAATGGGAATTATCGCAGAAATGGATTCAGAAGAGTCTGTTAACGCTGTACTGAAAAATGCAAATAAATTGATCGGCACGACTATTTATGTGGAACAAGACCTCAGCGATGAGAGGCAACAACAGAAGCGGGCTCTTATTGGGCTTAAAAGACAACTGTTATCCTTGGACGGCTCACACCGAATTGCCGTAAGAAATGATAGAATTCGCATTGGAACAAAATGGTTAAAGTTCAACCAAAACCTGGAGCTAGCAAGCGGAGATCAAAAGGCAGCAGAAATTCTCTCAGAAATATATGGCGATAAAATAAATGGCATCTCACTTGATTTTAAATCACTCCTAGAAAGTAGTATCCAAAAAAACTAAGTAAGAATATATGCCTCTCTCAAAATGTAAACGTACCAGTACCGTTCCCTTGTAATGATCAGATTTTAAATGTCTTAGGTTACAATGTCCATGGGCTAGCTAATAAGTTACTACATCGAAGTTTTTTCACCTACATCGAGCAAAGCGACGTTTTTGCCTTAATGGAGACACATGTGGAGGCAGAGCAAATACAAAATTATGCTTTTCTGTTTAAAGCCTTTATAACTTACTGGGAACCAGCAACTAGATGCAGTCGATTCGGACGAGCTATAGGCGGTATGGTTATGGGTGTAAGCAGAAAGTTGTCAGAGAACGGTATAAGGCACAGTCATGAAACACTTTGTGGAATTCAGCATATAAAGATCCAGACGTCTCACAGCACATACACATTTATACCATTATACCTCAGACCGGCTACTTGGGCAGCAAACCTCGATCAGATAAGGGAGGTTTTTGAACAAGAAGTAGAAAATGCAATAGTGATTAGCGATATTAATGCGCGCATTGGTGGCGAGCATTAATATTTTAACGAAGTCATGCTAGAAACGTTTATAAATGGTGTGGATACAAGACATTCTAAAGATGCAACAGTAAATGCAAATGGAAGGAAATTTCTGGACTTTGCAGATGACAGAGGACTGACAATTTTAAATGGCAGAACAAAAGGCGACTTGGATGGAGATTTTACCTTCATAAACAGAAACGGGAGCTCAGTTATAGATGTATGTGCAGTTGACGGAGCGATACTAGAGCGTGTAATAAGCTTTGAGGTGGAGAGCAAAATCTGGTCGGACCACACGCCTATCCTGCTGAAACTTATTTTATTGGGTTCAACACCATCTGGCCAGAAGCCAAACTTGTTGCCAAAACTGCCGTGGAACGACAAAAAAGCAGAAGAGTACAAGAAAAATGTCCAGAAACATGTAAATGTGCTGCAAGCTGAAAAGCAAGAGTTGTCCATTGAGGACATTTTACTGCAATTAAAAAAGCGGCGCCGTGCAACAAGGGTGGTTATTCAGTCTATTTTAATAAGAAATGGTTTAACTCCAAATGCTATAGGAAGAGGCAGAATGTGTTTTCGGCATTGCACAATTTTAGAAGAACAAACACTGCAGAAGACAAATGGGTTTACACAAAGGCGCAACAGGAATATAAAGTGTTATGCGAAAGTAGCAAAATAGAGTATGATCGAAACCTTGAAGCGCGCATTACCTCAATGAGGGATAGCAAAGACTGGTGGAGGATAGTCAAAGAAATTAGAGGAGTCAGTCCGAAAATAAGTTCTGAAATAGCTGCGTGGAATTTCAGAAATCACTTCAATAATCTGCTTAACCCTCAACAAAACGCCATGGAGTTTCATTATGCACCGATGTATATCGCGGATCCGGACTTAGATGCAATGATAACAATGGAGGAACTATTTGCAGCACTAAACAAAGCCAAGTCCAATAAAGCTCCTGGAGAAGACAGAGTTCCGTATGAGTTTTACAAAAATGCACCCAATGATTTGCTCAAACAAATAGTCACTATTTATAATAGAGACTTTGATAGCATCAGTTTGGAAAAATCTTTTGTCAACAGTATTATATTTCCAATACATAAAAAAGGAGATATCAATGACCCGATGAACTACCGAGGTATATCCTTTATGAACTGCGCTGCGAAGCTACTAATGAGTATATTGTCGACGAGACTAACAACTTGGGTGGAAAAGCACGACAAATTAAACGAGTTTCAAGCAGGATTTCGGCGTGGGTACTCAACGGTCGACAACATATTCAACTTAGCCTCTATAGTCCGCATTAAATTTGAAGAAAAATTGAAAGTGTATGCATATTTTGTAGATTTTAAGGCCGCTTTTGACCGAGTACCCCGCAAACATCTCATATACAAGCTCCAAAGACAAGGTGTATCAACAAAAATGATACAGTTTATCGAAAAAGTATACTCGCAAACGTATTGCGCTGTTTGGACTGGGTGCAAGCTTTCTGATAAGTTTGAAACAATTCACGGAGTAAAGCAAGGATGCCTTATGTCACCGCTGCTGTTTGCGCTGTACTTAGATGATCTGCACGAACACTTAGGAGGTGGCCTGTATATCGACAACACAAACATTAGGGTATTAATGTACGCAGATGACATTGTGATAATAGCAGACAATCCCTTAACCCTCCAGCAAATGATCCATAACCTCGAGACGTACTGCATATTGTGGGGCATGGAAGTCAATAAGGCAAAATCCGAGATTATGGTGTTTAGAAAGGGCGGCAGACTGGCAGCATCGGAGAACTGGACGTTTCAGAAGGAACAGGTCAAGGTGGTACCGGAGTACAAATACCTTGGTGTTATCCTGACACCTGAGAAAATGATGCGAAATAATTCGGTGTGGTTTGCGAGGCTTAGAGAAATGTTCGCGTATCATGGCATATCACTTGGAGACAACCACTCGCTCTCAGATTGGATTGACCACAATGTTCGGTTCCTAAATGCATCAAAAGCAGATAACTGCACGCAGCACATGAACAAGGCGTTAGTAAGTACAACAAGGATATATAAGGACCTTAATTATGCAATCGGACCCACATACTGCAACGAGTTCTTCAAGCAAAGCGAGATAACTTGGATAATGAAGGCCAGAGGAGATCTCTTATGGTTAAACAGCTGCCCAAGAAGAATTGTAAATGGAGGTATTTGCTCACTTTGCAATATGAATGAGCAGGAGGATATGCATCATTTTGTGGGCCGATGTCCAATACTGAGGGAATTTCGTTGGCGATACTTTAAAACTTGTACGTTTACTGAAGAAGAGGTGCTTATGACCCTGAATGGGGGAATGGGATGGAATAACCTGGCGAATTACATAGAGATGGCTTCATATTATAGAAGAAACGTTATAAATGAAAATTTTTAAATATTTATAAAAAAAAGAATAGGCTTAAATATGTAAATGTTTTTATTTTATACAATTGAAAGAAGGCTGACGGTTTTAAACCAAGCTTTAAATGTTTATTTATTATTAGTTAATCAATGTAAAGCTGTAAGCTATGAAACTGAACCAAAATGAAAATAAACAGCTATCTATCTATCTATCTATCTATTTAAAATTTAATGACTTTAAAACATAAATACCCAATATAAAAATCACATAAATAATAAATGATATAATCGTTCTCAATTTAGGTAACAGAAATGTATGACTTAAAAAAAGATATTTAACAGCAATTTAAGACCCTCTTCTGGTCTTCTGGCCGCCATTTTTACAAATTTGATTCTATTTTCATCATTCTGCATCGGGCCCTATAGGCATTAATTTTTTACCAATTTCCCACTTTCCATTTTGCTTTTGTTAATAGTGACTGCCGGAAAGCTGCGAACCATCCACTCACCTTTATTTAGAAGAGCCTACTTTGGAGGCCGAGAACTTTTTAAACAGCCCTCGCATTGACACATTTAAAATTTTTTTTAATAAATAGTACAATGACATTCAAAAAACAGAATTAAACAATTTTTTTACGATTGATTTCCAGAAGTTTTAAAAAACTGTTAAACTACACCAGAAGTGGGCCCTTATCTAATGTGGGCGGTAAGGGTGGTCGTGGTCGGATTGTTTTATAATTTTCCCGATTTATTATACACTTGATGTCTATTAAATGTGCCAAATTGCAATTGTCTAACTACATTTTTCGAATTTATGCCGCCCAAACTGAAATCTGGCCCAGTGAGCATTGGTGGCATCGTTACTTTTTAAGAGGCGGCATCATGTTCGTCATCGCCTCCCAGAAGGTTGGAAAAGTAACTTCTCCATTTGTTAAGCGCCACTTGCGGATCTGTGACCAGATTCCCCTGTTCGTCTTTGCATTGTGCGACAATGGGCTTGAAACCTTCTGTTAATTGCTTAATCTTTTGGTAAAATTTTCGAGTTTCACTCATGCCGAATAACATCTCGACTTCCTCGCGCATTCGCCTTTCCTGCTCAAACTTTTTTCTTCTAAAAAGGCGTTTCTCCTCTTTCTTTTTCTCCAGGTATCGCTCTTTAGCAGCCCGCGTTACTCTCGACTGCAGAATTCTCCTGTAGGCAGCGTTTTTCTCTGCAGTAGCGCGTCGGCACTCCTCGTCGTACCAAGACCGCTTTCGAGGGGGCTCGAAGTAACCGAGTATCTCCTTGGCAGCCGTACTCATGGAGTGCGATATACGCTGCCACTGTTCGCATATATCGGAAGGGAATGGGGAGGTTTCCCTGAGCAGTTGGGCGAGTTTAGCTGAGTAGGCTTCAGAGGTCCCTTGTGATTGCAGCTTCTCGACGTTTAGCTTTCGACGTGTGCCAGAGCGTGAGGCATGTGCCACACTGAGCCGCGTGCGTACCTTGGCTGCAACCAGGTAATGATCCGAGTCTATGTTGGCTCCTCGAATCGCACGCACGTCTAGTACACTCGATGAATGCCATCCGTCGATCACAACGTGATCAATCTGATTTCGTGTTCGTTGACCAGGGGACTTCCAGGTCGCCTTATGGATGTCGAGGTGTTCAAATCTGGTACTACTTATGACCATATTCCGGCCCGCAGCGAAGTCTATTAGCCTCTCTCCGTTACCGGAGGTTGTTTCATGAAGGCTGAATCGTCCGACTGTCGATCCAAAAACTCCTTCTCTCCCGACTTTCGCGTTAAAATCGCCTAGCACGATCTTTATGTCGTGGTCGGGGCAGCGCTCGTATAGTTGTTCCAGGCGCTCATAGAATTCATCTTTTATCGTGTCTTTCTTGTCTTCTGTTGGCGCGTGAGCACAGATAAGGCTAATATTAAAATATTTTGCCTTAAGTCTGAGCGCGGCTAGCCGTTCATCAACTGGTGTGAAGCTGATGACAGAGCGACGCAGTCTATCACTCACTGCAAAGCCGCACCCAAACTCGTGCTTGGAGACATGCCCGCTGTAGTGTATCTCCCAGGGGGGTGGTGGTTTCTGTTCTGTCTTCTCTTTTGGTAGCGTTATTATCTTGCTCCCACTGTAAACTACAGTAACATTACCATAGAATTAGTAACTCTGACGTGATTTTTTCATCCCATACTTTGTTGTTGTTACAACTAACTGTACCCACAAGTTAATCCAACCGCACATATAGTATAACTTTTTGAATGCATTTGCTGCAGTGATTAACTGTACCGACGGCAAATCTAACCGCGGAAATTGTTGACTCAGTAAATTTTAGTTGGTCTTATATTTTAAACTTGAACGGCATTTGAACTTGAGAATTACTATTGGTCTCATTTATGCGATATTCAAGAAATTTTTCGTGCATTACTTAGGCAGATTTCATAGAAGAAATAAGTTAGAGGCATTGCTTTTAACGTGCGCCGTAGCGTAACTGGTAAAGACGTCCTTCCAATCGTGTTGAAACCAATGGCCCAGAGTTCGAATCCGTCCAGAGAAAGTAAAATGTTTTTCAAATTTAATAAATATTGTTTAATTTAAACAAATGCTTTAGGACCAAAATTGGTGAATGAGGGGAAGTGGGGGTTGCCTCTTCTGCTGTGGGATGACGATGACCTCAATTAAATTGCCAACAAAATTCTCAATTGAAATTAAAATAAAATAATTTTAGTTCAAATTAGTGAGAAAGCGAGGAGTGAAATTAAAATAAAAAAATAGAGGCAAGCTAACTTCGGCTCGACCGAAGTTTATATACCCTTGGAGCTTGATATGTGACTGACAGTTTGTATGGCAACTATACTATATAGTAGTCCGATTTCAAAAAATTTTGGTGAAATTATGTGAAATCATTGAAAACTTATAAATACGAGCGTTGGGAGCGATAGTATTGAAAACAAAAAAGTTTTTCTCACTAAGACTTTTTTTCAGACCTAAATTTTGTATGGCAGCTATACTATATAGTAGTCCGATTTCAAAAAATTTTAGTGAAATTATGTAAAATAATGGAAAACTTATAAATACGAGCGTTGGGAGCGATAACATTGAAAACAAAAAAGTTTTTCTCACAAAGACTTTTTTTCAGACCTAAATTTTGTATGGCAGCTATACTATATAGTTGTCCGATTTCGACAAATCTTGTTGAAGTTATGTAAACTCATTGAAAACTTATAAATACGAGCGTTGGGAGCGATAACATTGAAAACAAAAAAGTTTTTCTCACAAAAACTAGTTTTTCAACCGATCGTTCCTATGGCAGCTATATGCTATAGTCATCCGATCCGGCCGGTTCCGACAAATGTGCAGCGTATTTATACCAAAAGACTTCGTGCAAAGTTTGGTTGCGATATCTTTAAAACTGACGGAGGAGATAGCATAGAAACAGACGGACGGACAGACGGACGGACAGACGGACGGACAGACTGACGGACAGACTGACGGACAGACTGACGGACAGACGGACATGGCTATATCAACTCAGCTCGTCATGCTGATCAAGAATATATATTCTTTATGTGGTCGGAGATGCTTCCTTCTATGCGTTACAAACATCAGGACAATTTTAATATACCCTCTCCAAGGGTATAATAATTTTAGTTCAAATTAGTGAGAAAGCAAGGAGTGAATTTTATTGTGAACAATATATATTTATTTATTAATTTGGTTAACAATGATCTGCTAACTTAAAACAATTGGCAATAGTAAGACAAAGTTGTTTAGAGTAATAGGTTAGAGGTTAGATACTTCAAGGTGTTCATAAATTTCACTTAAAATAACATTAAAAGATTTTTCAAACGAAAAAATAAAAGAAAGGGAATTATAATTATATAAAAATATAACTTTATTTCGAAACCAACATCGATGTCGATTACGACGATAGTATTAAGGATCTATTCTGTCAAACGCTGATTCCAGACTTCACCACCAGCGAAGCTAGCACAAGTTTAGCTGATGTTCCGATTGAAGAGAAAACGAAGCCTCTAATGTTGGGCGGTAAATACTTCGAAGTGTTGGAAGCGGTAAGTAAAGTACCAAATACTGTGGTGTTGAGCAAAGCTGCCACCAAAGATCATTTTAGAATGAATAAAATAGAATAAAATTGTAGCAGACATTGTGATGGAAGAACTTCTGGACAACACAATGAAAAAACTCAAGCACCCACCAAGACTGCTAACAAAATATGTGGACGATCTGTTCACCATTATTAAGGAAGCCGATATTCAGGACACAGTTGATTCACTGAACTCCTTTCACAGAAATTTAAAATTCACCACGGAGATAGAAATAGATGGAAAACTTCCCTATTTAGATTCTACTAATAACAGACATGGAAACACCCTTCAAATAAACTGGTAAAAGAAACCGACAGCATCAGGACGAATCATAAATTGTTATTCAAAACACCCAAAAAATATGATAATTAATACGGCTGCCAGCTGTATTCAACGGATGCTGAGTATTAGCGACGAGATCTACCATAATGATATAATTTCCGAAATCAAACTGACATTAAAAATAATGACTTCCCAATGAGGGTTATAAAATCATTAATTAGTAAAAATAGGATTAAAAGCCAAAAGTCGATAAACAACCCAAATCATTTAGGAGCCTTACCTACGTTCCACAACTCTCAGAGCGTTTCGCGAAATCTGAGTGTTTCAACAAACTTAACATACAAATAGCCCACAAACCCACAAACACAATGAGGAACTTCTACAACAAGACGAAATCCAAAATAGACGAAGACGACAAAAGCAATGTGATATACAGAATACCATGCAATGGAGAGTGCAATAAACTATACGTTGGAACAACAAAGTCTAAACTCAAAACAAGGATTTCACAACATAAATCAGATTTCAAGCTTCAACACCAAACGACAATACAAACGAGAGCGCAAGTTAAAGTCGGCTCTAACCGACTTCGATGTACCCGTTACTCATGAAAAAACATGTTTAACAGTGTTCCTGCGTTCCTTAGGGTGAACATCTGAAAAGTATGCAACACTTTTTTAACTCGGCTATTTTTCACATTTTTGCTCATAACTTGAGAACCGCTCATCCGATCCTTATCATTTCTTCGGCAAATTTATAATTCTAGGCTTATAAACAACAATCAGCTGCGTAGATGTATTGTTTTGCCTTTTACAAAAGCACACATACATGCATACACACTGATAGTTTACTGAGTCACACACACATGCTTGTAAGACACTTTCGACAAATTCTGAGCAGCAAAGTGTCTCAAGGAAACACATGAGCAAAGCAAATTAAAAACATCTCTCATTGATTGAGCAAAGAGCACTTTGTGAATAGTCAGAGGTGAGATGTCATTTCGTTACACTAGTTCAAAGTGTCTCAGAGTGACTGTTTTTTATCTGACAGCCTGTGAAAAGGGAGCATTTTTTGGGAGCTCTGATTTATTTTAATATTTGCTCTATAACCATTCCCTTTAATATGAGAAAAATACTTGCATTCTTCTTACAATTCCATACTTCAGTCCTTCAGTAACTGACTGACTGACTGATTGTTAACAGCTAGTAAGATGTCATCACTCTTTAACCACCTTGTCCCTCTTATCCCTCTTTTCTCTCCTCTGTTTATTAGCAACAAAACCAACCAACAGAAGGGATAAACGCACAGGGACATGGCGTATTGTTCGACTTCAATTAGAAGACAGCAGCACACCAACAATGTCTGGCCATTTAACAATGTGTTGCCACGCCCACTAAACTCTTCATTTTTTATCATTTGCTTGGCTACACATTTTATGGCAAAGTGTAATTGAAATGCACATTGAAACTTTGAGTATAATGCTCTTACACAAGTTTTTCTTTGGCAAAAACTATAAAATACATTTTATATGGCAGAAGCGAGAGGGAGACAGAATGAAAAGTACATAAGTAGAAATTATGTGCGCATGAGGATGATGATGCTGACGGCATAAAAGTCAGACTCACAGAGCAAATAGAAGGAGATGCAGAAAATATGATTTAATAGAGGAAGTTGATGAGGAGCGAGGGGCTGGCTGGGGTAATTTTGTTAGCGAGTACCGAGAAGTTTCTGTGGCTGGCCAGTGAACCATCTGACAGCCAGCTGTCAAGTTCTGCGGCTTGCTTAAAATTTAAATAAATTGATGAATGAACGGATGGTGGAAGGGGTGCGCGGGGTTAGCGACTTGCAGCTCGCAGTTGATTTGCTTAGCCCTGGGGCCGCCAAGGCGTAGAGAAAACTTGCTGCTGCAAATTGTATTAGGCGGCAGTGTAGAACTGAATTTCGGGAAACTGCAACAGTGGAAATTGTATTATGCATAAGGGGGAACGCCACGAACATGAAGTTGAAGTGTGGTTAAGAGTTGCCAGTTGGATGGATGGGCCTGTGGCTGTTGTGGTGCAACTGGGGCTGAGCATTGTGGTTGATTACCAAAACGAATGCTAGTGAAAATTGTAGATCCAACATTTTGCAAAGCGAAAACTAATGACTAAAACATAATCAAACCCCCCGGCAGGGTTTGTCTATACAATTGCAATGAAAATTGCCAAAATCAATCGAATTTGCAACCAATGCGAAACTCAAAACCAAACAATAATTACGTGAACATTAGATTGGACCTAATGCTCTTTGTATTAAATTTTTAAGGTTAGGGTCTTACTCCCCTTTCTGATCCTTTTTGGAGCATCATGAGCGAAAAAAAATGAAAAAAAAAAAAAAAAATTTTAGCTGGCGCGTATAGTCTCTAAAGTTTTTGTAAATTACTCATACGCAGTGTTGCCTATTACGATATATTTGATTTATTTAAAAATAGTTCCCGTTGATTTTATTTAAGAACTATTTGACTGTAAATAATAATTACTATGAATAACTTTAATTGTTATTATTATTATAATGAATGACCTCAACTTCATGTTATGGGTCGGGAACCAGTCTGTATGGCAAAGCGCTGACAGGCTTCAACATGGCGATGCCCAGCGTGATCCATGCAGGCGGGTTCCAAGCAGCTCACCGCCTCCACGTGGCGACCCTGGGCACTGGTACCAATGTCACCCGACATAGTACTTGCTAAGGTGAGAAGGCGAATCAGCTGATGACTAAAGCATTCTAACACCTCAGTAACCAGATTGAACCCCTGACGAAATGGCTGTTGGGCTAATGTTGCAAACACCTCCGTCCTATTAAAACGTGGCGAGTCTTCAAATACGTTCAATTCACACCATTGTTAAGTCAGTGATACAGGTGCAGTTGAGATGACTCCTGCTTAGTGTCCGTCCTGGCTCTGAACACAAGGTCTCATAAAGTCTTGTGTCAACCCTCGCATGAACCTCACTGCTTGCATAGGGGCCCATGGGGACTTTTAGGACAACTGTATATATTTGAGGAGATAGCGGCTTGAAGTTTGGACCCATATAGCATGAACACTAATGAACCACAAAAAAATCAAGAGAGAGAGACGCTTTTAAAACAAGCAGTCGTATGATGAGATCGCCGTTACAAAAAACGGACAAAAATAAAGAGACGACAGGAGCTAATATATAAGATGAGAGCTCTAGAGGAAGAATCGCTGGCAAAGTGCAGAACGGTGCTTCGGAAAATTAAGCATGCCATGCTAAAGCAGAGAAATATTAGCGTGGACGTTAAAGATGGTGCGTCGGAGCTAAGTGAGCTCTTTGATGTAATCGGGAACTATAGAAAGAGTTGGAAAACCGCCGAAAAGGAGAAATCTCTGGAATTGAATAAGTTGGCAAGCAAAAAACCAGAAAGAGAAATAAGTGATACACCAGTCACGTCAAATCCAAAGAGAACCGCTAGCAGTCCGGCTATGCAAGACTCAAAAAAGAAGGTGAAGAGTAAGGAACCTAATGAGGGATTCCAGACTGTGTCCCGCAAAAAAGGCAAATCTAAACAATCAAGCGAAAATGCGATTGAAGCCAGCACCAAGAGGAAACAAGAAGCCGAGAAGGGTATGAAGAAACCCGCTAGATCAAGGACACGAAGCCGCCCAGACGCTGTTTTAGTTAAGCCAGCAGAAGGCAAGAGCTACGCAGATGTTCTAAGAGACCTCCGGAAAAACGTGAAGCCAGACGAAGCTGATAGCGCCATCCGATCGGTCAGGAAAACCAAATCAGGGGATATGTTACTGGAGTTGGCGAAGGGGAGCGAAATCCAAAAGCTCTATGATACCATCAAAGACAGCCTTAAGGAAGGAGCGTCAGTCAAGGTGCTTAAGCCAACAACTAAGCTGGAAATACGGGACTTAGACAGCCTTACAGAGGGGGAGGAAGTTGTGACTGCAATAAGAACAGCGTTAGGTGATCCTAGTCAAGACATCCAAGTCCGACTGACTGATGTGAACAGCTCAGAGCAAAAGCGAGCCTTTGTTATACTGCCTACTGAAGACGCAGCAAAGATTCTGAAGGATTAAAGAATCAAGATTGGATGGACGCGCTGCCGAGTAAAACGGAGTATCGACATCAAACGATGCTTCAAGTGCTTTGGCGTTGGTCACTTACAGATGGACTGTAATGGACCGGACCGAAAGAACCTATGCATTAGGTGCGGAGATAGCGGCCACAAAATGAAAAGCTGCACGAAACTACCAAGGTGCTGTATATGCGCTCACGAGAAGTACTAAGAGGTAAATCACTTCCCTGGTACGAGTAACTGCGTTGCCAGTAAAAGGAAGGACAAAATATGAAGTTTCTCCAAGCCAATTTACACAGAAGCAGAACAGCGGATGCTCTTCTCTCCCAAATAGTCCTGTAGGAGTAAGCAGATTTAGTAATAGTGAGCGAGCAGTATAAGCGAAAGGAAAATGGCGTCTGGCTGGAAGACGAAAGAAAAACTGCAGCAATATGGATCCCAGGTGTAAGCAGCGTACGGCATCTGAGTGACGACCGAGGAAGGGGCTACGTATTCGCGCGAGTTGGAGACTGCAATATATTTAGCTGCTACCTAATACCAAGTGACGACATACAAACATTTCAGTACAAACTCGATGATATTGAAGATACCGCAAGGCAAATAAAGGGAAACCTCATAGTAGCGGGTGACTTCAATTCGAGGGCGGAAGAGTGGGGTATGCCATCAACTGACTCAAGAGGTCGCAGAGTCCTAGATATGGCCGCAAGACTGGGGCTGGCAGTGGCGCAGTGTCGGTGCCACTGCGACATTCAGGCGAACGGGAACCGTTGGCACGATTCCGGATATAACTCTGGTGTCAGAAAACCTGGCTCATAAGATCGCAGACTGGAAAGTATTAGATAGTTACAATGGAAGCGACCATGAGTATATCTCCTACATCCTAAAAGAAAACAGGACAAGCAACGCGGGCTCAAATGGAGCTCCTCGAAGACACATGTGGAACATAAATCGTTTGAACAAAGGCCTTTTGATAAACGAAATTGACAGGAGAACAACGGAAACACAGGACACTGTTGCCGCCGAGGGTATAGTTAACAACACTATGCTCACTGGGAACAGACGCAGAAATGGACAAGAAGTATACTGGTGGACGGAGTAAATAAAAACACTGAGAGAAACGTGTATTAGAAAGAGACGTCTCCTCACTAGAGCAAGGCGTAGGGAAGATTTCACAGCACAGGAGGAACAATATAGGAGCGCAAAGAAGGACTTAAATATCGCTATCCGCAACAGTAAGCGAGAGAAATGGAAAGCTCTCTGCAATGACGTAAATACCGATCCGTGGGGTCTTGGCTATAAAATTGTGATGAAAAAGCTCAGGACTAAAAGCTCATCACCAGATATAGATGAACAACAGATGGATAATATTGTCAAAGCGCTGTTTCCTCCTCATCAGATAAGACCAGCAATGCAACATTCAACCGATGAGCAAGTGCAACCCTTTACCGAGATCGAAATTATTAGAGCGGCAAATAGCCTGAAGAATAGGAAAGCACCGGGACCAGACAACATCCCAGCTGAAGTTCTCAAGGCAATCACTGAAAGTCGACCATATACTTTGCTAAATATGTTTAACGCGTGCATCCGGGATGGAATATTTCCAGACCCCTGGAAAGAGCAACGACTGGTACTAATAAGCAAGGGTAAAGGTGACCCCACCACCCCATTAGCAGCTGCAGTTGAAAGCGCTGGTGGCCTATCCCCGAAGCAGTACGGCGTTAGACCAGGCAGATCTACATGCGGACCCATACAGGAGGTCATGCAGGCGGCACAGGCAAGTCAGCAGGGAAATCATTTCTCACGACCCATTATATTGCTTGCAACGCTATGCACTTAAGGAGCGATTCAGAATCCCCGGATACCTAATGCGGATAATAAGCAGCTACCTCAATAACCGAAAATCGTTTTACCAAACAAAAGTAGGCGAAAAAAGTATGCAAATAACCTCTGGAGCAGCACAGGGATCCATCCTAGGACCGGAACTATGGAACATTAGCTATGACGCAATTCTCCACCTGGAAATGCCTGATGATACTTTTTTAGTAGGATATGCAGATGACATAGTAGCAGTCATAACGGCGCGTAACACCGAGTACGCACAACGTAAATTGACGCAGGTGATGGTACGAGTTAAGGACTGGCTGGACTCGCATGGATTACAACTGGCGACAGAAAAAACAGAATTACTGTTAGTGACCAGAAAACAGATCCCGCTTGAGAGTCGACGAAACTATCGTAAGGACTCAGAAAGTAATAAAGTACCTGGGAGTCAGGCTAGAATCAAAATTGACTTTTGGAGCGCAGATACAATATGCCAAGTCCAGGGCCGCTGAGACGACAAAGGCCCTTAGCAGACTAATGGCAAATACTGGTGAACCGTTTCAGTCAAGGCGGAAACTGCTGATGGAGGTCAATAATGTCATCCTGTTGTATGGCAGTGAGGTATGGGCAGATACTCTGAGTTTAAAATGCAGACGAGATCCATTGCTTGCAATCCAAAGGACAACGGCGCTGAGGATAATTAGTGCATACCGAACGGTATCAGTAGCTGCAGCTCAGCTCATCGCGGAAGTAATTCCGATCGACCTACTAGCCAGAGAACGCAGAAAAATCTACACGATGCGACAAGCTGAAGAGCAGAATTTAGAGACTCTTGCAAAGAAGAAAATCTTGCACAGTGGCAAAACAGATGAGCAGTCGAGAGAACTGGAAGGTGGACCGCCAGGCTTTTGCCCGACGTGAAAAAATGGGTCCAAAGAAAGCACGCAGATGTGGATTACTACGTAACACAAATGCTAACGGGACACGGATATTTTAGCACCTGTCTGCATAAAATGGGGAAAACAACGGAGTCTAGCTGCGTATATGGCGACGCCGAGATGGATAACGTAGAACATACAATCTTCCACTGTGAACGATTTGCCTCTGAACGTCAAAGACTATCAGGCCTGTTCCGGTTTTCACTTTCGACAAAAATTGTCGAATTCGAATTCGTTAAATATGCTGTTGCATAAAATTGATTTGGCTAATCAGATTAAAACGTTTTAACTTGTATTGGTCGTGTAAAGAGTAAGTAGAAACTGTAGGTTGGATACGGATTTGCTTGATTGTTGACTAGAGATGAGAACATGTAAAAAATTCGAATTCACTTTAGTGAAAACCGGAACATGGCAGAATGGCAAGTAACTGGACGCACCACACCAGAGAATATTGTTGCCAAAATGGCCAGTAGAGAAGAGAATTGGACAGCAGTAGCGAACTTTGTTGGCAAAATCCTGCGCCTGAAGAAAAAAGACTTGGATGAAAACGCAATAGGGGGGTCTGGACGCAGACGAAAGATTGGAGCGCATAGCGCGAAAATGGGCCCACTTCGAAGTAATGCGAAAGCCCCCACATCCCCTACTGCGACGGCAGACTAGGAAATGCATAATGCACTTTCCCCTCCTCACCGCAAAAAAAAAAAAAAAAAAAAAAACTTCATGTTATATCAAATGATGACAGCAATTGAAATTAACTAATAATTTCAATGTATATATTTGTAAATAATTTTGTTTAAAACTTAAAATAATATTTTTGAATTTTTACAATTACAGTAGGCAACAAGATCCGATATGTTGATGGGTTGGTGATGATTGAAGATGATTAGCGTGTGCGAAACAAGAATCTATTTTCAGGAAATGTCTATTAAAGAGCACATGTTGGACGTGACGGTAACTCCCAAGTACGTAAACTCTTTGACTCCTTCGATTACACATGTATTCAGGTACCAGATTTCTTCTTTGCAGATCCGGCCTCTATTGTCTCTTATTGGGAGGATTTTCGCTTAATCCGTGTTGACAGTAATACCCCATAGAGAGCAGAAGGAGTAAAGGTCATCCAGCATGTTTTGCAGCATCCGTGGCGAATCAGCTAACAAGACGAGGTCATCTGTGCACATTAGCACTTTTATTCTGACGCACGCAACAGAGATTCCACCCCTGATCGAGGAAGCGATGTCGTCGATAAATAAGGCGAACAGAAGAGGGCTTAACAGGCACCCCTGTTTGACTCCAGTGTTGTTTTCAAACCAGTAAGAGAGCTGTGTTCCGTCCCAAACTGCTGATTCGGTTCCGTCATAGAGCGCTTGTGCAGCCAATAAAAAACTTAAGGACACACCCATATTGCTTAGTTTATATATAAGGCTTAATCTGTTGACTGTATCAAAGGCAGCTTTAAAATCCACAAAACAAAGGTATAGTTTTTTATTTGCGGCCAGGAACGATGATGCTATGTTCGTGGGTACGAATATGGGCATTTCCGCCAAATGGTAAGCCTGGACCGAAAAATAAAATTTAATGACATTTTTATATTTAATTATTTAACATGCAAAACATATGCTATGTTTACAAAATCTCTTCATTGCAATCAATTAAGAACAAAAAAAATGCATAGAGACCAAAAAAGTTAGATTAACGGTTAATTTTTATCTTGCTTTTTCTAACCGTACGTTCGCGTCTCGTACGTTCGCGACCGGTAATTAATTCAATTTTAAAAAAACCAATCGAGATATTTTTCTGTGTAAACACTCGATAGAAAGCTACATTAATCCTCTTTTATAATAAATTAATCGCTTTAGAATATTCCGTTCCATTTCGCAGAGTTTTGCATTTTACTAGATTAAGCCAAAGTCGACTTCTATTCCGCGTACGTTCGCGACCTCATGTTTATTGCTATTGTTATGAAATCTAAGACTCGATAAACCCCGTGTTTTGCACTTAACACAGAGCTTACAAAATGCTTTCAAATCGCACAAAGTAAAGTGGGGATAGTTTTTGTTTTCTGTCTTTTTTAGTATTTTTTGTACACCAAAAGCGTACAAACGTACGTTCGCGACCCGCGGAAATGCCCATATGCTATCCACAGTTGAGTAGCCTCTTCTGAATCCAAACTGAAACTCGCTTAGCTTGTTATGTTTGATTACCCATCTCTCAAGACAGGAGAGAAGCACCGATGCAAATATTTTAGAAATTTTTTTAAAGCCTTTTAAAGCTTGCAGGGATGAGTTTGGATATAAAAAGACGGTTGATTTCATTTGTAAGTAGCTGTATACAGGAATCGGGTGCTGCTTTGAGAAATTCGACTGGAATACGGTCTTCTCAAGGGGCTTTGTTAGGTTTTGCCTTAGATATAGCCAGCTGAACTTCTTCTCCAGTTATGGGACAATCTAGATCATCATCCAGTACAAGAGGTAAACTAAAGCTAAACTCCAAGTCGGGATCAACAAAAAGTAGACTTTTGAAGTGATTTGCTAGACTATTCGAATCCGACTTGATTTTGCTACCAGCTGACGATCCGTTTAAAGTCCAAAACGTTTTGCTGTCTTTTATGCCCGTTATTTTAAGTGTTAATGCTATTTTATTCAGTCAGGGAAATATTTAACCCACATTTTAAAAATAAGCGTTGGATATTTTTAGCATAGACTTGATCATAATCATACCAAAACAGCAAATTTTTCTAATTTTTTAATTTTATCTCCTTCAAGAGAACACATCTTGACAGCATTTTCCCCCAACTCGCCAAACCAACTTTTTCTTTCAACTTTTAGTAAACTGGTTCACTGATTACGAAAATCAACACGAAAAAATTATATCTTCTAGTTAACGAGATCTGTAATCGATTTTTTTTTTATTTTTGCAAAAGTTTCATTTACTAAAACTCTCATAACTTTTTTGGTTTACAGCCGATTTAAAATTTTGAAAGATATTTAAAAAAAATAATTTTGGCCAAAAAAAACCTTTTCAACAAAAAATGCACTAGGGTATGGGTATAAAACCTCATGATGATTAAAAATTGCAATGTTTTTTTTTACAGTAAAAACAGTAAGCAGTAATTTACTTTAATAAAAGCCCTCATCCGTAGGTACTTTGAAATCAATTCTTAAGGGCCAGTCCAGTAAACATCTCCCCTGCCAGTTTGTGGCATAAGATGACACATTTCAAGAAACACAAATAGTCTTTGCTTTATTATAGAGCTGTATTGGATGTTTGGCTTTTTTAATCCGCAAAGTTATACAGATACACCTTCTTAAAGATCCAAACTTTTCAGCTATTTTATACGACAAGGGATTTCATTTACAACAGGTTCTCCCCAAGGATTTGTGTACTACTATTGCACTGTCAAAAAGATCATTTTTTTCTTAAACGCTTTAGTGATTTACTTAAAATAAAACATTTGCCCTATTTTACTATACTGTGAGTTTGAGGCATCAGACAACAAAATTCAAAGATATTTAGATTTTACCGAAATGCGGACTTACATTTATTTCACTAATCTCTTTTCCAGCCATATTTGTTGTCCAAAGTAAATAAGTTCTTTGAATGGACTTCCTTTAAGCTACAAGTGTATATCCATCATCCTGCCTTGAGTTACATCTAAATCCCAATTGCACACATACATATGTACTTGGCCATGTTCACCCACAAGAACATCACGTATCCTTTTCACTACAATAAACACCGAAATAGGACAAAAACAAACGGCGCCTTCAAGCTCACACCTGCACCTGGAGTTAGACAGTGCCAAGTCTGCGCTGCTGTTTACCTGCCACAACGATGACAACAACAGGGACAACTTAAAATTTAACAAAACCAATTATTTGATTTTAAAATTCCATTAAAAGATAAAAAATGGACGAGGATGGAGCAAATGGAGTTGTGGCCAAGTCACCGCTGCCGCCGCAGCCTGTTGACATGCCAAAGGAGCAACAAGAAGCGACTGCTTCTGTCTTGAGATAAGCCACAGAACAAAAAACCCGAAAGGGTTTAACACGTGCAGTCGACGGGGCCATAAATAAAAGTCGCACTCTCCTGTAAGCGGAAGAAAAGCGGATGAAGCAGGGCAAAGTTGTGGGACCCAAGATGTTAGACCAAGGACACGATGACAGGGGCATACACACACACACACACACCAAGGTGTCTGATAATGATGACAGCCAATTGCGGCCAGTTAAACTCGGGAGGCATGGGTGTCAAATGTTTCAACAGATTACGATAGTTAGCAATGAAATTATATTCTAAATTTATAGCCATAGCCTAGAATCAGACTACAGAAACATTAAATGATTTGAGTTTAAATTAAATATTCAAAAAAATAAATTGTTCTCAGTAAGTCAGTTTTCTCTTCTCACTTTGTTTACTATCAGATTATTTCTGCATCTTCTTTCATCTGATCCCTATTAAAGTTGAAAAAACCTCAAAAGCCAACCCTCTAAAATAAATGCACATAGAACCATTACTGTCGCCAGTCTTCAGATCTGTTTGTTTAAACCCTGATATATTTACCGTAGTAAGTACAGGGAAAACAATGGCAAACAATTTTCTGATACAAATTAATATATGTAAAAATATTTATTTGGATAATCTCTTATATCTATTTCTCATGTATCTATATTCCCCTTTGCGGTTGCCATTTTAAAGTTATTCCCAATTTCGTTTTCAGTATTTCTTGTCATGCTTGCCCTCGACTGTCTTCTTGTGTGTGTCAGCTACAGTTGTGGGGGCGGAGGTCGTGGTGGTGGTTGTATTGATGCCCGCTCCAGTAGTGGTCTGACCAGCTTCTGGCTGAGCTGAGCCTGTAGCTGCCACCGATTCATGTACGTTCGTGGAGTTATGTGCAGTGGCACTTCCCGCAATTGTGGTACTTTCGATTGGAGCAGCAGTTGTTGAAGAATTGGATGAAGTTTTTGCATCAATCAAAGCACTAGATACTTTGGCATGCACTCCTGCGTTCCAGTGCACCATATCGCCACCAACTACAGTCTTGGCTGTTGCCGAATGATATGTATGATCATTAGCTGGGTAGGCCAGGGCCAAAGAGACCAGCGAGATCAGAGCGAACAAGGTGATGGTGTTCATTTTGTTGTTTGAAGTAAAGTACTTGTTCCAGTTGAAAGCTAAATGCAAACTGAATTGATATTTGCTGCCGTGCCTGGGCTTTATATAGCAGAATCGCTACTTGCGAGCGGATTCAATGTGGCTTTCGTTGTGCTGTCAGACGAAGGTACAGGCAGGCGTTTTGTAATATTAGTCAGAACTTCTCAAACACTTGGCCATTTATAAACAGTTAGACTGAGACATTGCCGCTTCATGGGATATAGGCTTACGTTAGGCAGACTGCAATTGATATAGACAAGTTGGAAATATGTTCAAACAAAGACCGTTGATCAAATGTCATTCACTTGAATGTTTTAACCCGTAAAAGCTAAAAACCCTCAAAAGCAGGTGCTTTTCCCTCGCTCGCACAAGCAAAATTAATTCGTCTAAAATTTTGGTGTTTTTGCTCAGATCTTATTGTGCTTTTCAGAATAGAAATGTTTATGGCCTCAGCTAATATGTATAATAGCCGCGAAGCTCTTACTTTAAAATTGTGGCCATTACAGTTTTTTTTGCGGTGCTTTCCGAAACGGTGTCAACTGAGCAATTTTTAAGTCTAGATATTTAGCTTAGCTTATTCTAATATGTGAGAGATATCTACATTATTTTGATACCCTTTAATTATTATTATAATTATTATGATTTTGCTAGAAGTTTGCAACGCACATAAATATTCATTTCCGTCCCCATTAACTATATATTTTCTTGATCAGGGCGACGAGCTGAGTCGATTGAGCTTTGTCCGTCCAACTGTCTCTTTCTACGCAAACTATTTCGTTTTAAAGCTCTTACTTGCACGCTTCTTTTTTTCTGCAAATAGCAGAACCGACCGGTCGGTGCTAATCTTTGCTGTTATAGGAACTATCGGTTAAAAATGGGTCTTAAGAGAAAATTTTAACCCTTGCAAAGTTTTTGCCCAAGTTTGCAACCATAGAATCTTCTTTTCGACCCCATAAGCTAACATCTGCAGCCGGCTGAGCGTTGGCTGCCGTCCGTAATATGTCGGAACCGGCCGGATCGGATGAATATATCTTATAGCTGCCATTGGAACTATCGGTCGAAAAGTGGGTCTTTGTGAGAAAAACTTTTTGGTTTTTAATGTTAACCCGTTCCACTTTAGCGATTATTAATATAATACGCTTTTACACAGACTTGGAAGTTTTGGTCAAAATCGGATAACTATATCTTATAGCTGCCATAGGAACTATCGGTCGAAAAGTGGGTTTCATTTAGAAAATTTTTTCTAAATCTCTGATGTATTAAAACATTTGCAAGGGTATATAAACTTCGGCAAAGACAAAGTTAGCTTGACCTTCTCGTTTTTGTTTTAAATGTTAACGGTTTAGTTAGAAAAATGGGGAAAAACTTACTTTGGCTCGACTGAAGTTTATATACTCTTAGAGCTTGATATATGCCTGCCATTTGGTTGAGATGTACGATATATTCCGATTTTCATCAAACTCTTCAAAATTGTGTTAAAACAGATACAATTCAATACTGAAAATAATGAAGACGCTTTCACTAAAAACAAAAAAGTTTTTCTCACTAGCACTACTTTATCAACCGATTCGTTTCTATGGCAGCTATATGCTATTTTCTTCCGACTTATATAAAACTTGACAGAATTGTGTGGTGGCATATAATAATGATCAGTTTTCGTGCTCAGCGGACCAAAATACTTTTGAAAGAGTTGGTTTGGTGAATTGGGGGAGAGTTTTGTGCAGTGTATATATATTATGTTGCGACAATTGTCGCATAATAATCCTCACCGAGACCAAATGTGCAGATTCCCGCAGCCAATTTTTGGCCATGTTCTGAAGAATTGTCTAAACAACAATATCTGTTTTTGTTTGGTGGGAGTGGAGTTTGACTTATGCTTTTTCTGGACGTGCCAAATCGCGTTCATGTTTTATGCAATTTAATAATAACTTTAAGATACTTCTGTACTTACTTCAGGAGAACGATTCGGAAATCGAACTTTTCGCAATTCTATACAAATCGGGACCAAAGTGCAGCGGCGATACTAATACAAACATATATGAATGCATGTCTGCACAAAACCGCGGTGGATTTAAATTTCTATTCTGTTTCTGAGCTCCAAAATAATTTAATCTTTATAAATACATATTTTCTAGATTAAGTAGCTGTGATCTCCATTTTCATCCAATAAATAACAGAACAATTTATGTAAGAAATAAGCACAAATATGAATAAGTTCTTAAAATTTAAATATTTTGTAAATTTGTGAAAAATCTTCAATTCTTTAAAAAAAATAATACATATATATATTTTTATAAACATAAGAGTATTTATGTATATATGGATCAGAAAGAATTTATTTTGGGTGTCAAATTAGTCTCGAATATCGGGCGAATGGAAAAAAATTCAGTTCGACAAGAAGGATCAGTTTAAGCTCGTCAAGGCCAAAACCGTTATCAAATTGTTGATCCCTGACGGGCTAAATTCAAGCCACTCCGAGAGAAACCAATTATTAATCCCGTTTTTGATTGAGTTGATCCCAAATGGTTGAATTTTGTGTTTCAGTATACGCAAGGTTTCGATTAGGAGGGAGAAGCCCTAAATTGTTTGAGAAATATTTAATATTATTAATTCGAAAAAGATGATTCATTAACTGTGGGAAGTAATAAAATTGTGCGCCGCATGTAAAATTTTTATACCCTGTACCCATTGAAAATGGGTAAAAGGGGATCATGAAGTTGTGCAAATGTATGTAACAGGGAGAAGGAAGCATTTCCGACCCTACAAAGTATATATATTCTTGATCAGCATCAACAGCCGAGTCGATTTAGCCATGTTCGTCTGTCCGTCTGTCCGTCCGTCCGTCCGTCCGTCCGTCTGTCTGTATGAACGCGTCGATCTCGGAGACTATAAGAGATAGAGATACAAATTTTTGCATGTACATAGTTATAGGCCGTACGCAGATCAAGTTTGTTTCAGATCTCTAAAATTTCCCCCCTCCCCCTTAAACCGCAAAAAACTGTCAGAGCCACAATTTTAAAGTTACAGTATCGTCGCTTAATATATATTATCTTAAGCCCTTAATGTATCTATTCTGAAAAGCACAATCAGATCTGAGCAAAAACACCGAAGTTATTCACAAAACAAATTTTTCCCCCCCCACCCCCACCACGCTTTACTTCCCAGCCAGCAATTGAGCAAACGTTTTGCAAAGAAGAGTAGCACTTTTTCGGTTTCGTATACAAAATTGGTAGCTCGCGGGCGAGCGAGCTCGTGTTGTCCCTTAGTTCAGTGTGCTTTGTTACGTGAAAGGTTGTGCGCGGTCGAATTTTCTGAATGTTTTAACCCTTACGGAAGAAAAAATGAGTTACTGTAATTTTGCCGCAAGTGTACAGGGCGTCAAATTCTTCATGATAAAAATTGATGTTAAACGAAAGTTATGGGAGCAAAGCCTGAGGTGCAGCCTTCGTCTCAGTCAAAAAAATATCTTTATTAATAATTTATTTTTTCATTCAGCCAAGAATACGAATTGTTAGATATAATGGAAACGTTGAAGACAACAGGAAATTGGCTTAACGTAGACCTAGTTCTTAGGGACGGAAATGGGTTCGGTTCAAAATTTATGAAATATTTTAAATATTTGTAGTTTCCTAGATTTTTTCAAAGTATTTTTTCAAAGTATTTTTATTGGAATTGAGCGACCAATAATGGTAATGTATAAAGCTGATCTCCTGTGCCAAAGTTTTAGCAATTAATCTATAAAATAAAAAAAAAACTAATTCACTCTTTGTATTACGTGCTTTTTAACCCCACGACCTGTCGGTTGATCAACTACTTTATTGACGTTTCTTCACACTCACTTCTTTGTACTTTTCACTCGCACTCATTGCTAGCATACGCTGGACAGCTTTTGACGACGGACTACCTTATACTTATTGTATCATGCGTTGTCGTATGGCAGCCTTCGTTTTCAATGTCGTTTCGGCGCCAAGAGATTTCGTTTTCACTCTCTCGCTCTCTTGACACTCTCTCTTGGCGCTCTCTCTCCCTTGTGATCTTTAGTGCAAGGCACTAAGCTGGCAGCGCAGACAAACAAAAAATTTAGCCTCAAGCAAACAAAAATCTGCATCCTTTTTGTTGAGAGCGACAAGTACATTTTTCTTTAAAAATTAGTCGCGTTTATTTTTAATTCAATTTTGTTTTATACGACTGTCCACTCAAGTAATTTGCGCACAAGACATAACATCGCCCTGCTCTCTGAGTAACAATGCTTTCTGTTATAGTCAACTATTTACATTTATATTTAAATTCTATTGCAGAGACGTTCACTCTGATTTAAGGAAAAGGGGACTTTGTATTTCTTTTAAAGCAGGAAAACGCCAATTTAATCAATTCTAACTTTGAATAATAAAATTAACCAACCAGAACACTCACAAAAAAATGTTTAAAACGCTTTATTATTTCACTTACAATACGTGTTTTATAACCGTATTTACAACGCTTGTTGTAAGCTTATAAAAAGGATTATAAAACATGTTATGCAAGCGCTTTTAAGCTTATAAGATGCGTTTCGATTATAAAACGCTTACTTTGATGCGTTTTTAAATGTCACGCAGCGTTTTATAAGCGTTTTGTTATATTTGAACGCTTACAAAACGTGTATTTTTATATGAAATTGTTTGCTGGGTTATTGCGCTCTGTTTGAGGCTTGCGCGTGAGTATTTTGTGTGTGTGTGTGAGCGCGATAAAATTTACGTTTGTGTGTATGTGTGCTTGTGGGTTTGTTAATTGTACAGGGTATTTTGAAGTCGAGATAACTCGACTGCAACGGTCTTACTTGTTTTTTTTAAAGCCGCGGGAAAGGTTCTTAAGTATCTCCAAAATCAAAATTGTAAAAAAATGGGTTTCAATGGGCCGATGCTGAAATTATTTCGTGGTCGGACTTTGTTTTTTGGTTTGATGGCAAGTCCTTTTCGAATGCACTTTCTAGGCTTTGTAGGCTGACTATAGCAATGTACGCAAACAGAATTTTGTACTGGATAAAGGCATAATTTATCGCGCTTTTTGACCAGAATGTTCGACCTCAGTGGCAAACATGTTTAAGATTACCTTAATGAAGCCCAGAAATTGGTGGCTGTCAAGTATTGGAAATTCTAACCGGAAATTCTGAACGACCGGTAAAATATCTAACTGCATATTACCAACCTACAAAACCAAATATTTGAATTTACGTTGTTAATTTTCCGTGTCAAGTTATTACTTACTCTTCAATCTACGCACTCAGCTTTAATCGTTTTTAGTCGATTTACTCAATCAATACGATACAACAACAAACTCATCCGAATTAGACAAATGTTGTTGAAAGTGAAAGCCAGAAGAGACTTGTTTCTGTAAATAGTTTAGTTTAAGTTGATTGTTGAGTGTGCGTTAATTGTGACTTATCTATCGAGTTTATTAAAACAATTTCTTTGAGAGCAAGCAAATCCCACAGATTACACACTTCTTACTTGACAAACCCGCTTAAAACTATGACAACAACTCCATCAGCCCTCCTCTTACTTCAACTGCTTCCATCGAGACCAAGAAACTTGACCTGTATTTTGCCACAGAAACAGAAGCCGTTGCAACTGCACATTTTGTAGGTAAATGGAACACAATGTAAAGAAATGTACATAAATCAGCAAGTGTATACAAAGCACACATTCATATGTATGTTTTGTTCGTACTGCATAAAGTTTATGTATGGTATAAACTATATGGGTTATGTGTGAATCTACATATGTATGTAGGTAGCTTTCATATTTATATTTATAATACCCCGTGCCCGTGTCCGTGGTGCAGGAAGAGAAAAAAGGAAAACAATTTGAATGGAAAACGAGGCGAGCAAACAGTTTGCCCCTACGGCGCTGACGTTGAAACGACTTAAGCAAATGAAAGTTGCATATGGAAAGAAGAGCTAGCTGCTCCTGCCCCCAAGTCGTTCAAGTCCAAGCCAAAGTGGGAGCCATGGCCAAGTTTTCAGCCCTTTCGAGAGTTTGCTACTTGAGCAGGAATTGCGTCAATATGGAGGAGTTCCCCCTCTCGCTCTCTCCCGCACACTGTGTTGTGTGACAATGTCAGTCGTGCGTGGCCCATACTCAACCCTCTGCCGGGAAGTTCTATATTTGCAAATTCACGTTATAAACTTGTTTTCAATTTCAAATTCAAATCCTGTCGTGCCTGAGTAGGGAACAATCCTTACAAAAGTTACAGAGCGACACAGCAGTATCTCCCTTATTCCCACAATGGCTGGACGTGTCCTAGTAAATTGCTTCACTTTTTCCACATTTTGATCGTTTCATTTTCATGTGCGTGTGTCTCCTGATTTTTTTTCTAGAATTTCCATGCGGTAAAAGTTTTGCGAAATGGAAAAACTTTCGTAATAAGTGAGCCATGTAGTTATTATGAGGCGCTGAGAATCTTTGGTCCACGTGTAATTTGTAGGAATTAGTTCAGATTTTGTTTTGAGTCTGTGGGTCAGTTGTGAGCAAGTTTCGAAATTTTTCAAACAAAGTTTCTGATAAGACAAATTAAGTTTTGGGTTTTATAAGAGATGGAAAGTTTCTTTTCATTTACGCTTTAAGAAAATAGTGCGATGAATCGCAAGTTTTAACATTGTAATAACAGGGGACGATGTGGTAGAAGAACTGAGACAAAAATCTAAGAAACTATTTTTCCACCGTCTTGACTTCTGTACTTTATTTATGGCTGAAGATAAAAATCTGTTGAATTCAAAAAATATAAACAGGGTCATTGGTAATGCAACATAATAAATTCATTTCAATTGTACACAGTGGGGTAGGCAAGACTTTTTTAGGGGGTCTGTTTATATATCAGAGCTGTAAACGAATGATTCATTTTTGAATCAATCCTGCGAATCATTCAGGCATCGAATTGACATATTTTAATTTAATTCAATTTTTCCCAATCAGAATTGAATTGATTTTGATTTAATTCATTTCCAAAAAAAAGAATTGAATTGATTTTGATTTAATTCAAATGAATAAGAAAATTTGATTGTTCATTCATTTGATTTAAATCTGAATTAAATCAACTTCATTCATTTTGTCACATTTTCTAAATAAAAATATAATTTGTAAAACAGTGTGCAATTGCCTCGCAAGATGCAGCAAAACAACTACATAGCTGAAACCATTATTGAAAAGACAATACCGATTTAGCAAGTTTTTCAATTTGGACAATTCCGTTGAAAATGCCATAGTAGCTTTTGTTCTATGTCCACATGTAAAATGTCAGTGGGTTGAGGCATTAAATCCAAGATTCGATATTGGAACTGAAGCGCAGATTCTTAAGATAACCAAGAATGCTGTCTTAAAAATGTCTCTGGAATGCAACGCTCATAGCTGCTCGGCGGATTCGAATATTGAGAAATATTTCGATTTTTCATTTGCTGGTAAATATTTAATCGTGGACCTTAACTATCTATATTAAAGGCTTTAATATTTTTAGATACTTCTGAACAAACATTGAGTGCCCCCATATCGCCAGCCGAATCAGAATTTTCGGAATATTTGTCCGACTCGGCAAAGTCGTTACATATGCTAAACAAATATCCACAAATTAAGAAGGCTTTTTTAAAGTTCAAACACACCACTGCCATCGTCCGCTGCAGTAGAGAGGCTGTTTTAATACGCATCAATTTTGAACGTATGCAAACGTGTCTTCTGCTGTTAAAAGTTAATGATTTTTAAAAAAAACTTAAAGCTAACTTTTACAACTAGTATTATATTTAATAAAATAATAATACTCTATGGCGTCTAGTTTGCTATCTTCTGTAACGCATTTGGATAAGTTAAACAATAATTATTATCGTTGCACGTATCGCAACGCTTATCGTTCCAGGCATGCATTTTGGCTAGAGTATAATTATCGAACGCGTTTCCGCTGAGCGGTCTTTTTAATAACTATATATCTTTGGCTATTCAATTGCAGTTTTTCGTGTTGAACCATGGTTCGTTTAGCGTAAATAGAAATAGATCGGAATAATACTCTCTTGGTTTACTTGCAACGAAGTCGGCGTAATCCTTATCCCAACCGTCCTTTATAGATCTGTAGATTTTACAGATTGCATTCTTTAGACTCCAGTTCACAACTAGGAAGGGATCTTCTCTAGGAGCATTTTTGGCCTTTTTGTCTACTAGAACATTTTGTGGTATATTCATATCGCTCACTTACTTCAATATTGGCATAACTCAAAATAATCCATTTTGAGAATAACGCGTTTAAAGTTCTCAAGGGCTTATCACCGAAAAAAATGGTTCTTGTAGTTTCAAGTTAATTTAGTAAAATATTATAAATTTAAAATGCTCATTAATAAAACTTGAAAATATGATGTTTTAACTAAAAGCCGAGGTATGATTGTGTTATATCGACTGCAGGACAACTGAGATATGACGCTCTTGCAGTAACATGAAAATGAACCTGTAAAATAATATTTCGACAAATTTTGATCTCACGTGAAAACTATCAGAGATATCAATATGAAAATGTTACACAAAATAGTACACATTACAGCGAATATTTCTGCATTATTAAGTCAAAAATCGTATTTTTTGAGTTATGCCAGTATTGAAGTAAGTGAGCGATATGTCCTGGTATGTAGTGGAATTCGACTGCAGCGAGCTTTGTGTCATTGTTTGTCTTTTCAATAATGGTTTCAGCTATGTACTTGTTTTGCTGCATCTTGCCAGGCAATTGCACACTGTTTAACAAATTATATTTTTATTTAGAAAATGTGACAAAATGAATGAAGTTGATTTAATTCAGATTTAAATCAAATATATGAACAATCAAATTTTCTAATTCATTTGAATTAAATCAAAATCAATTCAATTCTTTTTTTTGGAAATGAATTAAATCAAAATCAATTCAATTCTGATTGGGAAAAATTGAATTAAATAATTTTTTTTAATTCATTGTGATTTAAAGTCAAAAATGAATCATTCTTTTACAGCCCTGCTATATATGTCTATATATTTTAGGTTGAGCACAAATGCCTTTTATCCTCTTAACAATATTAATATGCGGGGCAGACTATTTTCGATAACAAATTACTTTTTAAATGGAAAGACCAACACGGACCAACAAGAATTAACAAAAGTCCAGTGCAATTTTATTTCATTTCACAAAATCTCATAGACAAAACATTGAAAAGCTCTGGCGGAATTTGAAGGCCGCATTGACACATAATGGCCCCAAAAAAGGATGAAAATGTCGAAGAATTACTAAAATCCAGATGTCACAAGCGGTTTCCGTAAACACAGACTGCATACATAACCATTATTCATAGCCATTCCAAAACGAACCATTCTCTTCCAAGTGTTGATATTCAACTCTGTGTTGAGACTGGTTTACATCCCGAAGATCCAGATCGCTATGATCCACAAGGCCCGGATGAGTTCATTAGATGTTCAATCGTACCGGCCATTAAGGTTGCTCTCGTCGGTGTCGAAAATCTATGATAGGTGCTTGCTGAGCAGAACACAGCCAAAGCATTTCGCCCTTTCCATTTGGGTATAGAAAGCTAGAACAGTTAAATTGGGTATCTAAGGGTGCCATGCCAAGAAGTACATCGTCTGATCGTGTGTGGCACTCGATCTTCTCACACTACAGCTCTTTTATCTGGTGAGCACCTTCTTTACTAACAGAGCGTTTTCTGTCGTCGTTAATGGAGTTGAATCGAGTACAAAAACATCAAGTGCAGGTGTGCCCCAGGAGAGCTTCCTCAACAATGGCTATGGACATTCCCAGGAATGAGCCACAGGACCTTTTTCTCGACTCTATTGCTGAAGCCTTAGCTATTTTGGCCAGACATCTGTGTGTCTACAGCGCCACGGATATTCTACAGCAGTACATGTACCAATTTTGCTTGACTTTTCGCTTGCACATAAGGGATTGGGATCAATTGGGATGGATGCTTGCTTACCTTGTTGAGCTTCTCAAGAAACCAATTGTCATTGCAAAACAACGTACTTACTATATATAGAAGGCAATCATGGCACCCTGATGGAGATACGGTATTGCAGCTACAACGTACTCACACAAGATCCGTGTCCTCCAAGCCAAAGAGCTGCGCAAACTATAGGGAGCGCCCTGGCAATGATAGGCAACTTTGTTTTCAAACAATCTGCGGACTACTGATAGACTCAAAGGACAGCCATTCGGTTAGCAAGGCAACTACTTCGCAAAAGAAGGATAAACAGTGTCAGAGTCTGAAGAAGACTTCATACGAACTAAGAACGACAAAAAAGATGTAAAAAAAAACAAGTAAGAGCGTGGCAGTCAAGAGGCCCGAATTCAAAATACCCTGTACAATTAAGACTCACATGCAAATACACACACATTCACAAACTCCCAAATACACATGCGCACACACACTCATACGCGCGTGCAAATTGACTCTTAAGCCTTAGCTGCCTGAAATAGGTACAGTGTTCTCCCCGCTCCCACAAGCAAAGTTTGTTTTGTGTTTAGCTTTGGTGTTTTTGCTCGGATCTTATTGGGCTTTTCAGAATATATAGATTTTAGGCCTGAGATATTGTGTGTTAAGCGACAAGTTTCTAACTCTAAAATTGTGGCTCTGACAGTTTTTTGCGGTTTAAGGGGACGCTTTCATACAGACAGACTGTTGAGGCTGATCAAGAATATATAGGTATTTTTATGGGGTCCTTCTTTTACCCATTTTCAATGGGAACAGGGTATAAAAATCGACTGTTTTTATACCCTGTTCCCATTAAAAATGGGAAAAAGGGGATCATGAAGTTGTGCAAATGTATGTAACAGGGAGAAGGAAGCACCTCCCCATAAAGTATATATATTCTTGATCAGCATCAACAGCCGAGTCGATTTAGCCATGTCCGTCTGTCCGTCTGTCCGCCCGTCCTTCTGTCCGTCTGTCCGTCTGTATGAACGCGTCGATCTCAGAGACTGTAATAGATAGAGCCACAAATTTTGGCATGTATATAGGTGTATACTGTACGCACAGCGAGTTTGTTTCAGATTTCGAAAAATCCTCCTCCTCCATCTTTAAACAGCGAAAATCTGTATTTTTATCTGTATAAACGCGTAGATCTCACAGACTATAAGAGGTAGAACCTCAAAATTTTGCATGCATGTAGGTGTATACCGTACCCAGATCGAGTTTGTTTCAGATTTCGAAAATTCCTTCTCCTTCATCTTTAAACTAGCGATGATTTGTATTACAATGAATCGATTTGAGAATTAAGCGGTTCTCGTTATGAGCAAAATGTAAAAAATTTAAAATTATTTTACCCTACCTGTTAAACATTTTTTTTAACTATATCGTTTAGCGACTTTAACTCACGTTATACCCGTAGAGTAAAAAGGGTATACTAAAGTCGTGCAAATGTATGTAACAGGCAGAAGGAATCATCTCCGACCATATAAAGTATATATATTCTTGATCAGCATCAACAGCCGAGTCGATTTAGCCATGTCCGTCTGTCCGTCCGTCCGTCTGTCCGTCTGTCTGTATGAACACCTAGATCTCAGAGATGGTAAGAGATAGAGCTTTGACATGTATGGGACAAATGCTTCTTTTATCTACACGCAGATCAAGTCTATTTCAAATTTTGGCCACGCCCCCTCCCGCCCCCGCAATTTAAATAAAACGTTATATCTCCTACAGTTTTGAAGATAGACGATTCGTACCTTCTAAAGATAGTTAGTAATAGCCAAAGAAATTATCAAGATCGGATGAACGGTTCTCAAGTTATGAGCAAAAAAGTGATAAAAGCCACCCCGCTACCCCCCCCCCCCCCCCCTCCCACCATAAAAAAATGTTGCATACTTTTCGGATGGCCACCCTAAGGAACGCATGAACACTGTTAAACATTTTTTTTATGAGTAACGGGCCGACTTTAACTTCCGCTCTCGTTTTTTTATTGATGAGCTATTTTAGATGATTGGTCCCTTTGATTTCAAACTACAGTAATTTTTCTTTATTCGGATATGAAAATTGGTGTTAAATATCACTTTAGCAAATCATTCAGAAGTTTCATTATATAGTAAAGCAGTCTCCGTGTGTGTGTGCGTTATGTTTTAGAAAAGTCATAACCCTTTGACCTTGAGGCTGCTTATACTTTTATGATTGTGCATTAAGCTGATAAAATAGGAAATGAGATGTTCTTTTTTTTTGTGGTTTCACCTATTACTCTTAATTTCATTTGCTAGTAAATTTCTATAAGCAAGATTCGAAAAAATGTCTTACCTTTAATTCTTTAATTTGAAATCCATTTCTTGGCTACTTCGCATTACTCCTGTCAAAGTATATTTTGCCAGCTGTAAAGAAATAAAATTAAAGAAAGAAAAAAATGAATTGAGTGTAAGTAATGCTCAAAATGCTTAAATTTCCAATGCAAATGTTTATTCTGCCAGTAAGAGATTCAATTGGAATTAAAGCTCTAAGCTCAAACTCTTACCTGGCATACAAAATGCCAGCAACAATTTCCATACGTTGGATGTGCGTGTGTATATGCCAAGGGCCCAAAAATTCTTCTTTAACGACACAAATTCCCAGCCCTCAAAGACATTGCTTAGCTGCCAGGAAACGACACACAGGATGTTAGCAGCAAGCAATTTTTTAAAGCATCTTTGACATACTTTCTCATAGTTTGTCAAATTTAAGGCAGGTCCTAATTGAACCCTTTTTTTTGCCTAAGCGAGTGGAAATTATTAGCCTTCCGAACATATTTTTGCCACCTCTTTAAGGTGTGTGTGTGTGTTTGTGCTTCGTTTTTGGTCGCATTTTTGTGTGAGTTTGGTATTTATGTTATTTTATGCCTCTAAGGAAAGGGCTAATCACTGTAATGGAAGGGGGGAAATAGCTGACATTCTAAAGCAAGTGGCAGGATCTGGGCATGTGGTCGTGATGGTATCAAAGGTGGGATAATTGAGATGACAATAAGGAAAAATCAGACGAAAGCCAACTTTGGCTCTGAAGGGGTTTGTATGCACATTTTCGCTTCAGTGGGAGCCCTCTTCAGTGACCATTTGACTGCCCAAATATTTTATTCAGTGAATGAAGCTTTATTCAAAATTTTGACGAATCTTTAAATAGTTTTAAATTTTTCCCATTTTCGCTCCCTGTCGCCCCTTATTTGCCCAACACAAATTATAAACTCTCAACACCCCGGTGGCGAATCAAACTTCTCCTGCTCCTCTTCGGTACCGCACTTAAGCGAACTTTCCTACATAATTGAATATTAATGGGCTATAAACACCTCCGTAAACTATTTCCATTTTTGGTTAGGCCTCGATCCCTCTTTTCACTTGGGTACTTTAAATCATTAACGTTGCGCATACGCCACATGTGACGTTGAAAATGTACTCTGTGGTTGTTCTTCATCAAACCAACTAACCACCGCACACGCACACTCGCATGAACTTCAACTGCTGTGTAAATGTCACAAGCAATAAAAATCTTTGTAGCTGTCGAATCTTCTCTCTCTCTCTGTGGATTTTGACGAGTTCCATCAACGACAAACACACACTTTTCGTTTCCCCCGCTTCCGGCTCACCGCTTCGCCACGCTTTTGGCCTGGCAGCCATTTGCAATTGTCGTAGTTCGCATCTAATTGCGAAAATTTTGGAAAACTGTCAAATTTTCAGCAATTGCCAGACCACAGGCTTGGGCTGTCCCAGTGCCACGCCCGTTAACTTTATTACGCTTGCGGTTTAAGCACACAGCACGTAAAATCAAGCGCGAGACTTTTACTTTTTCTCGATGCGTCTCTATTTCGGGTTCGGATTTTTATTTGGGGTTTTAGTGCGCTGCCTTTTAATGGCTGCCGATTTTATAGTTCTCTCAATTTGGAAATGAAAATAGTTTTTGGCTTTGATTTATGTGCCGCACACTTTTATGGGCATTCAATGTGTCGAAGTGGAGGAAAGCCAGTTGAAAATTTTTTACTTAACCCAAATGTCTCAGTTTGCCAGCCAGGGATTTGCATTTACCTTCGCGCTTGTCGTGTCCTGACAAAATGGAAATGGCAGCCATTACAGAGCGAAACTTTGACAGTCTCCTCCTTGGCTCTGCCGGGGTTGGCTTACATTTCATCTAGCGCTAATGATAAGAAAACAATTCCACAACAGGAAAAAAAGGAGGGGAGGCGAAAAGTCAAATGCCAGGACACGTCTGGGCGCATAAATATTTTACTAAGCATGAAAATTACAAATTTCAACTGGAGAAAGGCTTCTCCCCGCCTTATGATGTAATTTACATTTAATTAGGGGATTTTGTGCAGCAGCAGCCAGGACGCCAAATTGCAATGTCAGGATGTCGAGGTGTTGCCTCTCGCCTGGGCTTGCCTTGTGTTTGCTAAGTGTATTTGCATAGGGCGATGATGGCTTAAAGTCACTCAAAGGATTTGCTAAGGACTGCAGCGGCAGCTTCTGTTCGTCTCCTGTACAACGCTGCGTATGAGCAACATTTAATTAAGTGACTTGTACACTTTCTTCCTCTTTCTTGCCCGGCTTCTTTTTTTCACCCACCCCAACCATTGCGTGTTTGGCTAAGGGCAAAGGGCAAACGGAACGGGTCTGCCTGGTTATGAGTGGAAACAGGAAATTAAGTTCTAAGCCGCTTGTCCAAGGGGAGAGGACCTCCTCACCTGATGTTAGTTGCATATGGTTGATGTTGAAAACATAATTGAAGGCATTTGCCTGGAAGCTTAAGTGAATTTATTGTGGCAAATGGGATTAGGGGCGCAGTAGTGGGAGCACTCTGAGCTGCCTTTAACTTCGTTAAAAAGGTAATTCCATAAGCAGGAAGAAAGACACATGCAAGTCGTTAAATTCCATCAATTGCGTCAAGTTTTCAATTCAATATTTTTGCTGCAGTATGAAATAAAGCTTGAGAGAAACTTGGCTTGGCCCTTTTGGGGTTGAAAACCCAATTTTAAATTTTTACATGAAATAAACGTACTTTTATTGATTTTACATTTTGTAGTGAGACTTACTGTACGATTTTGAAGGCCTGGATAGGTATATTCTTAATCAGCATCAAGAGCAGAGTCGTTCTCTTCGTCCATCCCACTATGGGGAATTTTCCCAAAAATCAGGCATTAATTAATAACTCAAAAACTAACCAAGATATTGCGGTCTAGTTTTTTGCCTTATGTTATGTATACCGTTGGTTTATATGTGCAAAAAAGTGGGCGTGGTAGCACTTCAACCCGCTTAAAAATTTTTTTTTAAAAATTGTTGTTTGTTTTGTTAAAAAAAAATTAGTTTTTTTGCTATATTACAGAAGAATAAATGTACCATTATTGACGCATAATAAGAAACATAGTTTTCGGCCGCAAACTTTATGGAATTTCGGAATTCCTGAAAAAGATGCTACTTTTTTATTGCGATTTCTGTTCTGTTCCTACTATCATTTCTAACTGCACAATACTGCTCTCGTCGACGGAAGACTGCAAAGGCCTCTTACGGCCTTAAAGAAACTATCTTAAGAACCGCTGAATGGTCAGCCGGTAGTTTTTTACTTTTACGAGCAGCTGGGCTTGCTTCTTCTACCTCGTTATCTCCAGCAGCTTGAGTCCTACGACCTCTAATACGGTTTAGCGTAAATGACCATAGAGAACGCCACTCATGTGCTTCCCAATGGCTTAGAATGGAATTTCTGCGTTCAAATTGTTGCATTATTCTGTTCAATTACCGCGATTCATCTTCAGAATTGCACAAAATATTCTTCCTTTTTTCTTTTAAATAACTATCATATGCGACTGAAAGACTTTGGCCTTACCCCCCTCTAAAGCAATCAAAAATAACATCTTCCCGACTGATCACATTTTTTCATTTGGCATGCAAGTAGGCATTGGAGAAAATGAGGTTGTGTCCTAAAAAGTGAAATTTTGCAAAGAAATGCGCATAGATGCGGTTGAGCAAAAGTGAATCAGAAGCGAAATTGATAGCTCTAAAAGGTGGTAAAAGTCCCAGCTCTAACAAATCTAAACAAAATTTGGTAGGGCTTTGCAAAGTTGAATTTTCATTCCCAATTTCATTCCCGACTAATTTCTGCAGATAAAAGGCACTAACACTTAATACATACTACAACGATTAGATTCCATCAAAAATATTCGACAAAACGTTCGGTTTTAATTAATATTTGGCAAATACAAATTGCAGCAGAAAACACACACTTAACATTGAACTGTCATTCGTTAGCATAACCTGACTTTATCAGCTGCTCACTTAACAGAGCTCTGTTAAATCAAAATTCGTGGTATGTAACATTGAAGACTGATGTATTTGTGGTCTAATGAGACAAAAAAATTTTAGTTTTGAGCACTTTTGGAAAAGGGGTTTATGCCTAATATTTGGCAAAATTCCCCATAGTGCATCCCTCTGTATGAACACCCATTTCTCAGAGGCTAGAAGAGCAATAAATTTTAGACCGTAGACTTCTATTGTCTGCAAGCAGATCAAGTTTATTCCAAAATTGATGAAAAAATCTCATGTTTAAATTTGCCATAGTTTGCCCAGAAAATTGCAAAGTTCGCCCCTTAGAAATATTTTTGTATTATATTCTTGATCAGGGTTACGAGCTGAGTTCGATTGTGCTTTGTCCGTCCATCTGCCTGAATCTACGCAAACTAGTACCCCTGTTGAGCTTAAACTTTGCACTGAGTCTTTTTCTGAGTGCACTCTGTTGGTATGTCGGAACCGGCAGCATCGTATGACTGCTTCTTGAAGCTGCCACAGGAACGATTGGTCAGAAAACGGGCTAAAGTAAGAAAACCTTTTTATACCCTTGGAGAGGGTATATTAAAATTGTCCGGATGTTTGTAACGCATAGAAGGAAGCATCTCCGACCACATAAAGTATATATATTCTTGATCAGCATGCCGAGCTGAGTTGATATAGCCATGTCCGTCTGTCCGTCTGTCCGTCCGTCTGTTTCTATGCTATCTCCTCCGTCAGTTTTAAAGCTATCGTAACCAAACTTTGCATGAAGACTTTTGGTATAAATACGCTGCACATTTGTCGGAACCGGCCGGATCGGATGACTATAGCATATAGCTCCCATAGGAACGATCGGTTGAAAAACTAGTTTTAGTGAGAAAAACTTTTTTGTTTTCAATGTTATCGCTTCCAACTCTCGTATTTATAAGTTTTTAGTGATTTCACATAATTTCACCAAGCCATGTCGAAATCGGACAACTATATAGTATAGCTGCCATAGAAAAGTTAGTTCTTAAAAAAGTCTTAGTGAGAAAAACTTTTTTGTTTTCAATGTTATCGCTCCCAACGCTCGTATTTATAAGTTTTCAATGATTTCACATAATTTCACTAAAGTTTTTCGAAATCGGACTACTATATAGTATAGCTGCCATACAAAAGTAAGGTCTGAAAAAAGTCTTAGGTAGAAAAACTTTTTTGTTTTCAATATTATAGCTCCCAACGCCCGTATTTATAAGTTTTTAATGATTTTACATCATTTCACCAAAATTTTTCGAAATCGGACCACTATATAGTATAGCTGCCATACAAACTGTCAGGCACATATCAAGCTCCAAGGGTATATAAACTTCGGTCGAGCCGAAGTTAGCTTGCCTCTATTTTTTCTTTTCAATGTTAGCTGTCTTAAACTCGGTGATTGTTAATAAATACTAAACGTATTAAACTGATTTGCGAAATTAGCTTTGCTTTCTCGTTTATAACTCTAATTTGGTATCTTATAAATCATAACTAAAGATAAACGTGTTATATACTATGTATATACACACAAAATTTATGGTCAGTAATGCCCTTCAATGTATGCAAACTTAATATCCTTTTATAATTATCAATTTAAACATTGAATGTATGCTTACATAATCCACACGGAATATTCACCCAAGTTGTCAAACCAGTTAAAGATATACAATTTAATTTGGTGTTTTGCCAAGAAAAGAATAAATATTATTCTCAATTAAGTGTTTTTAGAAGCATTGCATACTTTAAAGGGCACTAATCACAATAAATTTTGTGTGTATAAACGTAGTAATAAATTTACAGCAAAACATAGAAATTGTAGAAATGGTGTTGCTTTATCTTGGAGACAGTTTCGGCGGAAAAGGGTTCGTTTTGGTCCCAATAGATATGAAAAAAAGTTTGGCAGCGATCGGACTTCATTTAGTGGACGCGCGTTCGCCCTCAAAATCGAAAATATGAAATATATGGGAAATAAGGGGGAAGAGATTCGAATTTAATTTCTAAAAATTCCAAAAAATTTTTTATGTATTAATTCTTTTTACATCCTTTTAGGGGAATATCATGGCAACATTTTAAATATAAATGTGTCTTATTTTGTGAGTCAGCCTGGCCAGAATCATATCAAAAGGGTCAATTTTTCAAATTTTTTTTATGGTTTTTTTTTCAAAGAATTTTTAGTACATATGAGATTTTGATTTTTTCTTTTTCCCCGGGCGGCAAAACTATCTTTTTGGTCCCGAAAGATATAATAAAAAGTTTGGCTGCGATCGAACAATATTTAGTAGACGCGCTCTTGCCCTAAAAACCAAAAATTTGAAATATGCTACCAATATATGGGATGAGATACGGATTAAATCTGCAAAATTTGAAAAACAATTTTTTTGTGATTTTGCTCTTTAAATCCTTTAAGGGGAATACCATAGCAACATTTTACATATTTTTGTTGGATATTTCGAGCATAAACTTGGTCAGAATCATATCAAATCGGCCAATTTTTAAAAAAAAAAATTTTTTTCTGAGATTAATTTTGGATTTAATCTCTAAAATTTTTAAATTTTTTTTAAAGTGTTAATTCTCTTTAAATACTTTTTGCGGAATATCATAGCAACATTTTAAATATTTTTGTTGGATTTTTCGAGCGAAAACTTGGTCAAAATCATATCATAACTCCTATTTTTCTCATTTTTTTGGGGTTTTTTTTTTTAATGATAAATTAATTTATGCGAGACTATGATTTTTGCTCTTGCCTGGGCGGAAGAAATTTCGTTTTAGTCCCAATAGATATAATAAAAAGTTTGGCAGCGATCGGACTTCAGTTGGTGAAATCGCACTCGCCCTCAAAATCGAATATTTGAAATAAATGCGCAATAATTGGGGTGAGTTTTGGGCTTAATATCTAAAATTTTTAATAAAAAATGTTTAAGTGTTATTTCTCTTTATATTCTTTTAGAAGAATATCATAGCAACATTTTAAATGTAAATGTCCGATATTTAGAGCATATCTCGTATATATTATTTTATCTTAAAAAAAAAACATAAAAAATATTAAGAACAAATGTGAAGAATGTGCTTTTATATATGATTCTTACCAAATTTATTCTCAAAATATCTAACATTAATATTTAAAATGTTGCTATGGTATTCCGCAAAAAGTATTTAAAGAGAATTAACACTTTAAAAAAATTTGAAAATTTTAGAGATAAAATCCGAAATTAATCTCAGAAAACGTTTACTTTCGGCAGCCGTTGCGATCGGTCGCATCTCTTAAGCAAAACTATCAAAACAAACAAAGCACAAGCAAAACCAACAAACACCGGCGTCTATTTTTAGACATTCTTATCTACTTGTGTGCACAAAACCAGTGCATTTGCAACAGCTAAGCAGCAAATCTGCAAGCATGCTGGACCCTCCAGACATCTGGAGGAAGCACCAACTCCCTCCCCCCTCAGATGGAAAATTTCTTGTGATCTCCAGAACTGACAATGGATCTCTAGCAAGCATCTCACCTTTTGTCATTAAAAAAACCATCGACTTCACTTGCGGAGGAGAAGTGTCTCTCTGCAAAAAAACAAGAGACGGCAACCTTCTAGTGAAAACAAAAAACCTAGCACAAACAAATAAACTTTTGAAGCTCAACGTTATTCCATTGGACATCCCTATAAAGGTGTCTGAGCATACAGCACTTAACTACAACAAAGGCGTTATCTACACAAATGAACTGCGTGGTATAGAAGAAGAAGTCATCCTCGAACACCTGAAAGAACAAAAAGTGCATGAAGTAAAAAAAATTCTTAAAATGCAAAACGGATCACTCAACGAAACCGGACTAATCATTGTAACATTTGCCCTACACGACCTACCAGAAAACCTTAATATTGGATACGAAAGAGTCAAAGTACGTCCATACATCCCCCTCCCGATGCGTTGCAACTTTTGTTTCCGCATGGGACATATTGCCAAAGTTTGCAAAAATAATCTCGCCTGCATAAACTGCAGCCAAGATATTCACTTCGATGTGGAAAAGGGAGAAACCTGTGAGCGAAACCCAAGTTGCATAAATTGCCGAGAAAACAAACAACCTACAAGTGATCACCAAGCCAGAGATAGGAAATGCCCAATCTTCAAATCCCACTATGAAGTACAGGCAATCAAAATCATGGAAAAGGTAGACAACAGAACAGCCTGGGCCATCTACAGGACTAGACATCAACATGACGGATCAATGTACTCTACAGTAGCGGCAGCTAATCACAACCAAGCGCAACAGCCCAGACAGCCAGCAACAACAACACAATCGCCCAGCACTAGCAACAAAACATCAAAAGAAGACAACAAGCGCACACTCATATCCTATGAAGACGAACACGAAGAAGCAATGTCAACCGAATCTGAACAGCAAAGCGCAAGTAATAGGTCAGAAAAAAATTAGAAATATACCCAAAAAATTTGTCAGCTAGAGCCAAACGCAGCATAAAAAGAAACAATACAAAACCAAACAATACTACTATAAGTACAACTAAACTCAAAGCATTAGCAAAGTCGCAAAATAAAACTAACATAGACATAGACTCAAACTTAGACAATACATAATTTATAAAACTTAAATATCTCTGGACGTGTCTCTCCCCGGCTGACCAAAAAGCGATCACGCTACTCGATCACTGTTTGGTTAGTCGCAGAGAGACACGACCGGAACATAAAGAAAGAAAAGCTCGATGTATCCAACTAAGAGACATCTAATTTACCTCAATATATTCTTAAAAAACCTCAAACTAAAACTGACTCTTAAAATCATGCAGTGGAACCTGAACGGGTATACCAACAACTACAACGAGCTTTTACTTCTAATTAAACAGTACAATCCCAAAATCATCTCCATACAAGAAACCCACCTTACACACCACCGACAATTTCCCATCCCAGTAAATTTCGAAATGTACTATACAGCCTCCCTCCAAGCTAAGGGTGGAGCGGCTATCTTGGTGCATAAATCTATCCAGCACAAATCAATCCACCTTGGTCAGATCTTCGATGCAATCGCAATAGAAGTTCAATCAGAAAAAAATTTATTATTGTTTCTGCTTATATCCCCCCTAATCAAAAATTCTCCCGACTAGACCTTGAAACAATGTTTCCAAACACAAACATTCCCACACTCATTACAGGCGATTTCAATAGTTGGAATAACATTTGGGGCTCACCTACCAACAATAGTAGAGGAAAACTCTTAGCTAAATATATACATGACAAAAACTACATAATCTTGAACAATGGGCAACCAACACATTTCTCCACGCACAATACATTTACCCATATTGATCTCGCTTTTTCCTCACCTGACTTAAAAGTATTCTGCGATTTTCGGATTAGCGACTGTCTCCAAGGAAGTGATCATTTTCCAATTATTATAGATATGTTTACGAACAAAAACCAAAAAACCCAATCCAGTTACCCTCAAAGATTTATAACAAAACAAGCAAATTGGGAAAAATTCGAGATACTCACCAATAGTTATAACACTCAAATATCGACATCGCAAAATATTAACAAAGAAGCAAGCAACATAAATAAAATCATTCTGCAAAGTGCTTATAAAAGCATTCCCCTATGTCAACCCCCTAAAAAAAAATTACAATGTACCTTGGTGGAATAGGGAGTTAGCAGACCTAAGAAAAGCTAAAACAAAGGCATGGAGAACTCTTAATAGGAATATGAGCTTAGAAAATATTATAATATATAAAAAACTAAACGCACAATTTAGAAGACTAGTTAGGACGAGTAAAGCAAAGAGCATACATGAGCTAACCTCAAGCATATCCCCAGACTCAAAAACTGAAGTAATATGGAGCAAAATAAGAAAGTTCTGTGGTCTCCACAAATCTTCACTAATTCATTGTCTTAACGACACCAATAAAAACAAAATGGTGACAAATCCAGAAGAAATAGCTGAGGCCTTCTCAAATTTTTGGTCAGTTCAATCAGAAGACAAAAATTTCTCCGCCAACTTTCTAGACGCCAAACAATCCACCTATTCAAACCATCCTCCTAGTATACCACAAGGAACAGCTTATTTCTTGGAGCGCGATATAAGCCTTTTAGAATTCCTATCAGCTTTGAACAGCCTTAAAGGACACACACCTGGCTTCGATAAAATCAACTACGCAATGATTCAACATGCATCCAAGTCTCTAAAGATCCGAATCGTAGCATTCTTCAACAACATTTTAAAAAATTACATTCCACAAACATATAAAACTAGCATAATAGTACCAATCTACAAAACAGGCCAAGACAAAACAAAAGTAGAATCATACAGACCCATATCCCTAAACCCATGCTTATCCAAAACCCTGGACAAAATTATAGCGAAGAGACTATGGTGGTTTGTTACTTCCAACAAACTACTCAATAGTCACCAACTTGGATTTAAAAAAGGGAAATCTGTTGCAGACTGTCTGCTGTATGTAGACGCTCTCATCAACAGAGCTCTTTTAGCAAAAAGACATATCTCTATTATTTCTCTAGATTTCGCTAAAGCATTTGAAAAGGTCGGATTGCACACTATATCCAATCAGCTGTCAGTATGGGGCTGCGGGCCAATAATCAGCAATTACATTAGGCATTTCATGACGAATAGAAAAATTAAAGTACGTGTCAACCAAAAATTCTCAGATAATTACCCCTTGCATAACGGTATACCCCAAGGATCTCCCCTTTCAGTCATACTATTCCTAATCGCCTTCAATAGCCTAGCAGAAATTATAAACATGCACAAAAATATACAATTTACCGCTTACGCAGATGACTTTAACATAATCGTCGACCTAAAAAAACAGAAAAACATTCAAATCAACCTGGACAAGCTATTCACTGATATAACAGACTGGTGCAATATTTCAGGTGCCTCTTTATCGGTGACGAAATGCAAACATATGCATATCTGCAGAAAAATGAATTGTGTTAGTCAAGTTTCAACACGCACAACCAGACTAGAAACAGTTAAGGAATTAAAGCTCTTAGGTCTATCATTTGACGAAAAATATAAATGGAAACCGCACATCAAAACATTACAGAACACACTTAACAAGTCCCTGAATATAATAAAATGCCTATCAAATGAAAAATTTAACTGCCATCCACACACTTTAGTCCAAGTAGTCAGAAGCATATGCTTAGCAAAAATAGACTTCGGATTACCCATCTACGGACTAGCACCAAAAACAACACTAAAACCAATAAAAACTTTATTAAATACGGCACTTCGAATTGCATTAGGAGCATTTTGCTCAACACCACTAAACAACCTTTATTTCGAAGCTAACGTACCTACAATTGAAACAAGAACCCAACAACTACAAGCCAAACTATTCAACACAATAACGCATTCATATGACACGCCCCTCAAAAAAATAGCAGAAAATATCATAAAGAACAAAACCACAAGATTTAGGACCTCTGCAGTTCACAAATGCATAAATGTCTGCGCTACATTAGGTATAAAGCCCTGTGTAACCAAAGTTTTGTCTAAAGGACCACTCCCCTGGCACTTAAAAGAAGAAACAATAGATACGCACCTTAGATCCTTTATCAAATCGAAAACAAGCAAAGACATCTTCCAAGGAGAATTTAACGAAACAAAACACAAGCTAAGCGACCATACATTTATATACACCGACGGATCTTTAAACAAAGGAGTTACAGGATATGCAATAACCACTGATAAGGAAGTCCTCAAGCTCGCGATTTTGCCCAGCTATTCATCTGTGTATACTGCGGAGATAATAGCTTTACTAGAAGCAGTCCAAATGGCAGTCAAAAAAACAGGAAAAATATGCATATGCTCCGACTCATTAGCAGCGATCGATGCTATTCAGAACATAAGCAATTCGTCCTTTTACCCAGCAACCATCAGAGCTCTCCTAATAAGATTTTTTCCAAAAATTAAAATCCTTTGGATACCAAGCCATGTCGGAATATTAGGAAACGAATATGCTGACGAAGAAGCAAAAAGAGCTACAACATCACCTCTTATCACATCTTCAAACATAAATAAAACTGACATTAATAGATATATAAAACACGCATTCTCAAACAATAACACAAACCTAATCCAGCACACTTCACCCTGGTACCAGTACGTAAATGCGAACAAAACCAATATCGACCAATACCTTAAGCAGTCAGAGATCAGTCGCCTACCTAGAAAAGAACTGGCAAAAATTATAAGACTTAGACTCGGACATACAAGGCTCACCCACGAATATCGGTTTTTACAAAACAATAGCAACTACTGCCACCTTTGCAACTCAACTGATCCTCTCACAATAGAACACATTCTAAACGAATGTATTTCTCTGCAAACACAACGGAACTGCTTCCCTAACCGAAACCTAACCTCCCTCCTTACCGATCCTTCTCCAAAAAACCTTCTAGATATAATTAAATTCCTCAAATCATCAGATATCATTCATTTGCTCTAATCATAATTCATTTCAATATACAATATTAAACAATCTGTTACTTTAAACTTAAGTCCCTCTTTATATCATCCTGTATAATCAATCAACATTTAAAAATACATACGAATCAGCCGAAAGCCACAGTAGCTATGGCTGTCCCCCCCTTGTAGCTGTAGTTTTAACTATAAGCTTACAATATATAAATAAATAAATAAATAATCTCAGAAAAAAATTTTTTTTTTTTAAAAATTGGCCGATTTGATATGATCCTGACCAAGTTTATGCTCGAAATATCCAACAAAAACATGTATAATGTTGCTATGGTATTCCCCTTAAAGGATTTAAAGAGCAAAATCACAAAAAATTTTTTTTTCAAATTTTGAAGATTTAATCCGTATCTCATCCCATATATTGGTAGCATATTTCAAATTTTTGGTTTTTAGGGCGAGAGCGCGTCCACTAAATATTGTCCGATCGCAGCCAAACTTTTTATTATATCTTTTGGGACCAAAAAGATAGTTTTGCCGCCCGGGCAAAAGCAAAAATCAAAATCTCATATGTACTAAAAATTCTTTGAAAAAAATACCAAAAAAAAATTTGAAAAATTGACCCTTTTGATATGATTCTGGCCAGGCTGACTCACAAAATAAGACACATTTATATTTAAAATGTTGCCATGATATTCCCCTAAAAGGATGTAAAAAGAATTAACACATACAAATTTTTTTGGAATTTTTAGAAATTAAATTCGAATCTCTTCCCCCTTATTTCCCATATATTTCATATTTTCGATTTTGAGGGCGAACGCGCGTCCACTAAATGAAGTCCGATCGCTGCCAAACTTTTTTTCATATCTATTGGGACCAAAACGAACCCTTTTCCGCCCGGTATTTTGAAATCAAAAAAAAAAGTTGATATAAGGGCCAGTCTAGTATACATGTTAAATTTTTTTCCATCCCGCCCTAAAGGACCCAAGCTAATTTTGTTGGCGCTTTAAAATTCCGGAACTAAATATTAATAACTTTCGTTAAGTGAATGTGAATTTCGGGTATAGCAATATTTCCCATCCCACGCCCATATCTACACAGAAAAATAAGTGAGAAAGTCGCTCAAGCCCGACTGTACCTAGAGTTTATATTCAAGTGGCTGTGGTGTGTTGTGATCGGTCGGTAGGTCGGTATTTCTCCATACCCCTACCCGCGTCCTTAATAATTTTTTTTAAGTCTTTAAAAATTAATCCCAAACAGATTGATTTGTTTCGTTCCGGGATTAACCCATTTTTAGTACCCTTTCGACAAGAACTGATCCCGGAAATCCCTGAATGGAATGGTTTATTTTTGCAGTGTATGTAGTAATAATAAATATGGACTCCACAGCAGCACTTCTTCTTCTTGATTGGCCATCACAACCGTTTGACGGTCTCGGCCGTCGCTTGTTCGTCCATTCGGGAAACATTTCCTAGCCAGCGCAGCCGCTGCTTAATGTGCTTGACTAGAATAGTCTTCCCATAGAGCTCATACAGTTCGAATGCGAAAATACTCGCCAACTTTTAAAGGTCTATAAATCCTCTCCTCCAATCGCCGCCTCATCCGCTGATGATATTACCCATGCTTCTGAGCCGTACTGCTTGAACTCCCTACTGAGACCGTAGTGCACTGCTTGCCCATAATTGGGAACTTATAGATTCCTAAGTCTTTCCCAAAAATTAAACAGACAATATTTTTGGATAAAACTTTGACATAAGTCCCGAGTCCTTGAATCAATATTAAAGAACTAAATGGCAGCCACTCTCAATTGGTCCTACAGATTTATAAGTACCTACATATATTAATTTTTCTATAATGCAAGTTTTTATATTAGACTATAATAAACAAGTAAGAGTGTTGCGGTCGAGTGCCCCGACAGCAAAATACCCTGTCCCAAGAAATGTGGTTCCTTTAGCTTTGAATTTCATTTATTTTAAAATTTATTTCAATAAATGGGCAGACGCACTAATATACATATCTTCGGTGTTTTTGCTCGGATCTCATTGTGGTACACAGAATAGATAGATGTTGGGCCTCACTGAATATATATTAAGTCACTACACTCAAAAAAAATTTGTCACAATTTGAAACTATTGAGTATCGAATGCTCTCTAATACTCTAAGTATCAAATTGATATCTTCGAAAGTATTAACATGATCTTTCGAGGATTTCAAATTGATACTAACGTGTATCAGGTAGACACTTTATTGTATTTATATTTTTAGTATCAATTTGACACTAGGTCCTCTTAATTTGACACTTCAATTATCAAACTTTTAGAGTCATTTTGAAACTAGCTTTTATCAACTTAAAATTATTTCTTATCAAGTTTGCAATATAAATTCATTTTTTTACAAACTTAATACATAAAAATTAAAGACACTTTCTTTTTATTTTAAACTCTTATAATTTATGTTATTTACACTTATAAATTAAATTCGTCAAGTGTGGACACTTCACTATAGAGAAACATTGGTCTCTGACTGCATGCCTCGTGTACACGCGAATCTTGTATAATCTGAAGTCACTATATGGGTGTGCCTCTTGCTGGAACCCGTACATCAGAGTCCCTCAGCCAAAGCTCCTGGGGCACGTACATACTCCGCAATCCTCACCGAATGCTTAACTGCATTCACTGCATTCAAGAGAGCGTTGTAGCGCTCTCTTCATGGGGAACCCAGCCGCATGTGGGGTTTACGCCTTCAGAGACCTTGAGTGAAAAAGCCGAAAATCGCTAAAAACGCCACTTCTGCTTGCATTGTATTTTATCTTGCAAAGCGCTGAAACAGCAGCATTGTGGCTTGTTAAGAGTCCTGCTAAATAGTTACATTTGTTATTTAAATATGATGGCAAAAAACAACCAAAACAACATTTATACTTAGCTGCTTATGCTTACCTTGTAAGTGTGCTCCATTTGAATTTCGTTTTTATATCTTCATCACGTCGTCTGGGTAAGGGTCCTCCGTAGCTTTTACTCTTAACTTCATTAACTTCATTAATTTCAAATTGTTTGCAAATAAACTAAAACACGAAATTTGACACGTCAAGCATCGCCAGCTGCCACATTTGGCGTGCTTCCTTGTACAATTCATACATTCTTCGAATTTTCGAACTTAAAAAAAATTTATTTGTTTCAAATTGATACTTCTGCGCATCAAAATAATATTTTGAGTCTCAATGTAATACTACCTAGGCTTACATTGATACAAAAAAAATGATACTAGTTTCAGTTTCAATTTGAGACACATGTTTTAAATTGAAATTGAAACAAATTTTTTTGGGTGTACATATGTTTGCAAAAAACCACCTCAGCAACATTAATACTTAGCTGCTTAAACCTTCCTTGTTAGTGAGCTCCATTTAAAATCCATTTATAACTGCCATGTTCCGGTTTTCACTAAAGTGAATTCGAATTTTTTACATGTTCTCTTCTCTATTCAACAATCAAGGAAATCCGTATAAGGCTTACAGTTTCTACTTACTCTTTACACGACTGATTCAAGATAAAACGTTTTAATCTGATTAGCCAAATCATTTTTATGTAAATGCATATTTAACGAATTCGAATTCGACAATTTTTGTCGAAAGTGAAAACCGGAACAGGCCTGTATATCTTCATCACGTCGTCTTCCATAGCGTTTACTTTTATAGCCTTAACATACTGAGTACATGATGTACTGTACATCTAGCATCCAACATCCTGAGTCAATAATATTTGCCAAGGCGAAATTTGCCAGATTTGTAGCATGTTACTATCATCGACCCTCTTAACATTTTTACACGACAAAATCTCTAAAATGTTGGCAGAGCTTATGGTTATTAAGGTTTAGAGTTCGACACGATTCTATTTCTATACGAGCTTACACTGCACTCTTTTGCACTAATAACTGTTATGAAAAAAATAAAAATTTCTGTTAAAAATTATTGTCCCGATGAAAAAAGGGCATCAGACTTCATAATTTTGAATGGAGAGTCCACTGAAGCGATAAATTTTTATTTGCAATTTTTTCGCAAAAAATTTTTTTTAATTGTTATTATATAATTTTTATATAAAAATTTTTGAATAACAATTAAATTATAATTTTTTTATTTCAATTATGAAAAAACAATTAATTTAAATTTTTATAAAAAAATTACAAATTAATTGTTATAAAAAAATTTTTATTTAAAAATTATAAATTAATTGATATGAAAAATTTTTATTATAAAAATTAAAAATAACAATTACTTTAAAATATCCCTCGTGCCAAAAATCGTAGGACAAAAGTTTGGATGTAACTTTGATCTGAGGGCTTATGTGTTTATATTCTAGTGCTTGATGGGCTTATACATCAATGGGCAATAGCGAAAATCGGTTAATTAAGAAACAATTTTTAAAATCGCCCCAATCTACTACACCAAAAAAATTGTAGAAAATTAGTCCATATATGTACTACTAAGAATGTGTAGCTTTTGCTTTATTCTAATGCAGCCAACCGCCAAAACCAGTGAATTGATCTCGCTTATTCTATATATTCACATCTTATTTTACTTATCTACTTGCCACTCAAGTTAATGTCATTCCTGTGTTTTATTATACCCTTGGAGAGGGTATATTAAAATTGTCCGGATGTTTGTAACGCATAGAAGGAAGCATCTCCGACCACATAAAGTATATATATTCTTGATCAGCATGCCGAGCTGAGTTGATATAGCCATGTCCGTCTGTCCGTCTGTCCGTCCGTCTGTTTCTATGCTATCTCCTCCGTCAGTTTTAAAGCTATCGTAACCAAACTTTGCATGAAGACTTTTGGTATAAATACGCTGCACATTTGTCGGAACCGGCCGGATCGGATGACTATATCATATAGCTCCCATAGGAACGATCGGTTGAAAAACTAGTTTTAGTGAGAAAAACTTTTTTGTTTTCAATGTTATCGCTTCCAACTCTCGTATTTATAAGTTTTTAGTGATTTCACATAATTTCACCAAGCCATGTCGAAATCGGACAACTATATAGTATAGCTGCCATAGAAAAGTTAGTTCTTAAAAAAAGTCTTAGTGAGAAAAACTTTTTTGTTTTCAATGTTATCGCTCCCAACGCTCGTATTTATAAGTTTTCAATGATTTCACATAATTTCACTAAAGTTTTTCGAAATCGGACTACTATATAGTATAGCTGCCATACAAAAGTAAGGTCTGAAAAAAGTCTTAGGTAGAAAAACTTTTTTGTTTTCAATATTATAGCTCCCAACGCCCGTATTTATAAGTTTTTAATGATTTTACATCATTTCACCAAAATTTTTCGAAATCGGACCACTATATAGTATAGCTGCCATACAAACTGTCAGGCACATATCAAGCTCCAAGGGTATATAAACTTCGGTCGAGCCGAAGTTAGCTTGCCTCTATTTTTTAATTTCAACTGGCCTTATAATTGATAAAAACTAAAATAAATAAAATGGGAAGAAAACGGGATTCTGTTGTGCTGGAGTTTTTCACGCTGCAATCTCAAAACAATTTTAAGTGCAAAATGTGCAGCCGCTTATTAAAAGGCGACGTCATAACAAATTTGAGGAGACATGTGAAAGATGCGCATTGGGCCGTGTACCAAAAAGAATTGACCCAGGAAGAAGTTCACGACCATGCGGACAAAATAAAAAAAATTACAGTATGTCTCAGCCAAAATGATTTAAAAGGAGCATGCATTGATTTGGTCACCTCGGAGAAAATGCCTTTTTCTGCACTGGACTCTGATGCGTTTAAGACTATTACCAATCAAATATTCGGTGGTTATTTCTAAAACTTAATAAATAAACAAAAATATTATATATCCAAATTATTTATTTAGTAGTATGTCTATATATATTTATATAAAACAGTGTTTCCTCACTGACAAACAGAGTTGCCCACAGCCAAAGAATTATAGATATAATAGATGACGCATGTGAAAACTACTGTTTTTGGGGGTGACATTGGATCCCAAAAAAAAAATCTCTTCTCGAACCTAAACATAAGGATCGATAAGTAAAGCAACCTATGCGAGTAACAAAAATTATAATTATCAATGGGTTCAAATCCCGTTCCGAACCTTTTCCAGAGCAGCCTTGGTTCAGAACCATATGACAGAAATTGATTAAGCTACGAACCTGTTGTGTAGGCTAGTACTATGAAGTAAGCCGAACCAGCCGGCTGAACTTTCAGCCAGTTTAAAATGTCTGCAGATTGTATGGTTTTAGCAATTTTAGCAAAAAGCAGGAGCCGACAGAACACACATGCTCGAAATTATCATTTTACAATTTATTGTACCATAAGACAAACCTAGTTTGGGGAACACGCACAAGAACAAGAAATGTGTTTGGCGCTTTGGTCTGTCAAGTCAGACATTGCTATTCACCGCTATTTTTGTAAAACCTTTATATTTCGTTACCTAATTAATGTTTGTGCAAACAAATTGTTTTTCATTGTTGGTAAGCATATGGATTGATTTTGGTGATGAGGATGGTCAGAGATAAGTTTTTTTGCATATTCCTAGTAGTACATATATGGACTAATTTTCTACAATTTTGTAGGGCGATTTGAGGGCGATTTTAAAAATTGTTTCTTAATTAACCGATTTCCGCCATTGCCCATTGATGTATTAGCCCATCAAGCACTAGAATATAAACATATAAGCCCTCAGATCAAAGTTACATCCAAACTTTTGTCCTACGATGTTTGGCACGAGGGATATCTTAAAGTAATTGTTATTTTTAATTTTTATAATAAAAATTTTTCATATCAATTAATTTATAATTGTTATATAAAAATTTTTTATAACAATTAATTTTTAATTTTTTTATGAAAATTAATTTTTAATTTTTTTATAAAAATTTAAATTAATTGTTTTTTCATAATTGAAATAAAAAAATTATAATTTAATTGTTATTGAAAAATTTTTATATAAAAAATATACAATAACAGTTATATTAAAATTTTTATATAAAAATTTTCAAATAACTGTTTTTTTGTAATTTTTATCATAAAAGTTATAACAGTTACGGTCCCTGGTTTCAAATTGATACTTCTGCGCATTAAATTAATATTCCAAGTTTCAATGCAGTACTTTCTGGGCTAACATTGATACTAAAAAAATGAAACTAGTTTCAGTTTCAATTTGAAACACGTGTTTCAAATTAATATTGATACAAATTTTTTTGGGTGTAGGTTCAAACTTAAAAATTGTAGCTCTGACAGTTTTTCGCGGTTAGAAGAAGATGGAGGAGGAATTTGCCAAACCTGGAGCAAACTTTATCTGGGTACGGTGTACACCTACATAAATGCAAAAATTTGTGGCTCTACCTCTTATAGTCTGTGAGATCTACGCGTTTATACAGATAAAAAGACAGATTTTCACTGTGTAAAGATGGAGGAGGAAGATTTTTCGAAATCTGAAACAAACTCGATGTGGGTACAGTATACACCTATATACTTGCCAAAAGTGGCTCTATCTATTACAGTCTCTGAGATCGACGCGTTCATACAGACAGACAGACGGACAGACGGACATGGCTAAATCGACTCGTCTGTTGATGCTGATCAAGAATATATATACTTTATGGGGTCGGAGGTGCTTCCTTCTCCCTGTTACATACATTTGCACAACTTCATGATCCCCTTTTTCCCATTTTTAATGGGAACAGGGTATAAAAAGAACAGAGTCTTTAATAAGCAATATCTAGTCAATATGCAAATTTTTAAAATTGAAGTTTAGTCCAGTTAATTTAAAGCTTATCATATTAATTGTATGTTGAGTCATATTATTTATATTATGAACCTACTTAAAAAAATTCATATTTCGCATTAAATATTAATATTTTGTAGAAATTAAAATCAAAGGTTTTTGTAGTAGATTTAAATGCACTATACAAATTTACAAATTTAATATTTTTCATCTTTTCTTTTAGTTTTTACCATCAAAAATCTAATGGTTAAAATGAGATATAATCAATTTATCTATGATAAATTTGTAATTTGAAGTTAAACATGATTAACAATTATCTGTGTTCTTAACTATCGCCGGCCTTTCTGTTTAAAACTCCGAAGCCTTGAGTTCGTGCTCCAGTAAAGGTCACTATAAACATATGTTAAAGTCTTACGTTTTTCAGAAAGAAGACTATGCGCTCCCGTCAGCACTTTAGCCTTCCTCCACAGAGTTGGTGGGAAGGGCATCCAAGTCCCTTTCAATTGCCCTTAGACTTATCAGAACTATGCGGAAGCATATAATATTGAGGGATAGAATTGAAAATAAAGAGACTACGGAATATTGGGGAATTTCAAACCGAACCTAAGCCGGAACGCAAAAGAAGCCGAAAAGGATTCGGCTAAAAGTTCTTAACCATGTCCATCTCTTTTGAAGATGAAATGGAATCTGTAGCTTAGAAGGTAGAAAGTAATAAAACAGTTACACATATTTAAGCTAAGCTACAAGTGAATTTTTTTAATATTTTTAAACAGTTTTTTGTTTTAAATAAATTCCAACTAAGCTTGACATTTTCCCAAAAATTTAACAACGCTAACTTGTCTTGTTTTAAGAACTATTTTGCATTATCCCCTTTATATTTTTTTTTCTGTATTTCGGTTTATTGTTTTCGAAAATTCAAAGCGTACATACGTCTGATATGCTTTGGCTGCAATTTTTCTTCTATTGCTCACTTGACCGCTGGCAGCTAAGTTAGCAAAAACGACTGAGTTTTTTCCCTCCGATTTCTCTGCTGCCTCTCTAAACCATTTTGCAGGCCCAGCAGGCACTCAACTTTGGCTCCAACCAGACACTTGACTACAATTGCGTCTATTAGACAAGGCATTGTGAAACTATTGTTGTCCCACTACGTACTTCTCCCTTCCCATCTACCCATTGTCCATAACCATAAACGATGCCAAAGAAGCCGCGAAACACGGGCAAGAGGGACTCCGATTATTGACACTCAAGAAACACACTTTCAGACGCTGAATCTCAAACATAAACAGAACCGTAAGACAGGCAACCAAGGGGAAAATTGTATTGAAAATTACACTCTGAAATCGCACAAAGAGCAAAGCGAAACGAAAAATTGCTAAAAATGCCAGCGCAGCAGAAAACAAAGCAACGGTGGCGGATGGAGAAAACATTGAAAAGCAGCGTGAACATACATAACACTTGCTAACAAGAAGTGTTTGACGTTGACACGCACACACACACACACACACGTCGGTACACAATGGAAGGGCCAGCCATTTTGAGTGCCACTGGCAGATTTTTGTTTCGATTTCTCAATGCTGGTTGATGGCAGACGGTTGCTTGGATAAAGGAAAGTTGGCGCCTGATGACGACATCTTGGACATGAGCAAAAACTTTTGACAAGAAACTTTTACACTTCCTTAGAAAAATAACAACTGAACGATAAACGTCTAATTTTAAAGAAAATATTTTCATTAAACATTAAAACAAGAAACATAAGAATTGTAGTTTGATGAATCTTTGAAAGTCTTAAGCCAAGTTTGTTCAATCAAGTATCCCTAGTAATTAAAACGAGAGTTTAAGTTAAAGTCGGCTCTAACCGACTTCGATATACCCGTTAGTCATGATAAAACATGTTGAACAGTGTTCCTGCGTTCCTGACGGTGAACATCCGAAAAGTATGCAACATTTTTTTAACTCGGCTATATATTATCCGACATTGCTGTAAATTTCAGGGATTATTGTTATTGCTAATATAAATTTAAGTTATATATCTGAACTCGATATCTTTAAAAATGTGGGAGTAATTCAACATTTTCTATTGTGGGGGCGGGGGTGAACGTGGCCAAAATTTGAAACAAACTTGATCTGCGTGCAGATAAAAGAAGACTACATGTCAATTTTTTTAGCTCTAGCTCTTATAGTCTCCGAGATCTAGGTATTCATACAGATAGACGGAGCTCTTTCGTTTAGGATACAAAAGCGTTAGAAGGCTAAGACGTCGCAGATAGCGAACATGCAAAAACAAAACTTAAGTGAGAGAGCATCAAAAAAATCATACTTCCATTGCTGTTTTTGATACAGTCTTCCAGAAACAATATCTGTATCAATCTCTCGCGCTCTTCACCGTTACTGTTGTTAGCAGCTGCGAATGTAGAGATGACACTCTCTTGAGCACTACATCATTGTCGCAGGTAGCAGCTTTATATAGCGATGACAAAATTGGCGGCTGCTACGGATATTTAAATACAAAAAACATTCCTCAGAACCAAAACTGTACCGGCGCAATGTACAGGTTTTTTTCGGACTTTTCGGTTCTTACAATATCGGTTCTTGAATACCGGTAACTAAAATATTTTAGAAATCGGTTCTGGTTCCGGTTTCAGTTTTGTTTAAATCGGTTCTTTTCGGTTCTGGTTTGATTCCCTGTTTAAAACATACGGGATTAATAGTTTATAAGTTTTAGAGCGCTAACAAAAAATGGTTCTGACTAAAACCACTTTTCCAACTTGTTGTTTCAAGTCCAGTCAAGAGAAAACTGTGCAAAATTTAAGCTCGATAGCTTTAAAACTCACTTATATATATGGGCATATCCACCAAAAGGTCAACCTGGGCCAAAAAGTTAAAAGTGGTTAACAAAAACTATATTATATCGAATTTTTATAGGGAAACAGCCAAATTAAGCTAATGTAAGCTAATCTTACATTTACTAATAACACAATTGGTTATATTCTGTTTCACGACCGTGCTAGCGCAATTTTTCTCATTTTGACAGTAAAATTGCTTAAGTTTTTGGAAAAAAGTGACTTTAGATTCCATGTACTTTCGCTATCTAAAATATTTCTGATGGTACAAAGGGGTATACATCAATGCATAAGAGACCATGAGACACTATGTCAATGCAATTACCTGTTAGTTTTTACTTCGCATTATAGCAGAAACCACATAAATGTAATGATGGAAAAAACTGTCCCGTGTGACATGTCCCGTGCGAAAATGCTTAAGATTACATTTTGAAAAAACTGTAAATTATTTTTGGGTGAAATAAAAACCATTTTAAAGAGACATTAATGCACTACATTCTAATATTTATCGCATTAATATATTGCCTCAGGATTCGCTGAAATCGGCGTTTGAATGGTTTCCCGCGAAAACTACTTCTATTTTTGTCCCGTGCGAATGTCATGTTTTTTTGCGATTATCTTAAAACCAAAAAATTGTTCAAAATCGACCTTTGCATCAATTGTAGGGCTGTTGAAGAGCTATAAGTTAAGCCTATTGTGAAAATAAAAATCCGTTTTATTCTGACTTTTTTGAATGTTTAAATGCGTACGATTGTCCAGTTCGACGTCATGCAAATGCCCATATACAACTTCTATAATCTCTGAAATTTTCATGAGGATCGGTTAAATAAAAGCGGATTTATAAGAATATCACCTTTTGTTATATATTTGGGGAGTGGGGCCTGTTAATACAAATGTGTTGCCTACTTTTTGGCGTTTCTTTAAGAGCCACAAACTTTGGCATTTATTTTTATTTCTTCAGTTCGTCGGCTTTATTTTTGTTGAGAAGGACGATCATAATTCGCAAAGCAATTTGATACGTTTATCAATAATCGAATGCACTTATTCTTTGACCTTTTCTACGGACTCCACAAGTCCCAAGGATTTAAATTGGATGTCCGTTCTCCCAAGGACTTGCTTTATATTTCTTTTCGAACATGAAAACGACTTTACAAGTAGCTTTTTCAGCTGGTTCCAAGGACCTCAGAAATCCACACTTCCTCCAAAGCTCGGAGTCTACAATGTTAAAATCAGACACTTCTCACAGTCCCCCCATACTATTCTATATTGGCTAGGAAACGACTTATCTCCGCCCATTGAAAATGGGTAAAAGGCCAATGGGCAGGGTATAAAAATAATCTTTTATAAGGTTGTGTACGTACTACGTAGCCCTGGTATAAGGTTGCTTGCTTAGCCCTGGTATATATCGATACAAACAACAACAGGGTTCTCGTATCTGTTATCGATCTATGTAAATCATCGGCATCGACCTCCGGTCACACTAATTGATGGCGTCCTCGATGGTTAAATAAATAAATAAAAAGTTGTACAAAATAGAACTTAATCAACCCGAGTTTACACTTTCGAGCTGTTTTCTCAGTAGAGCATATTGTTAATAGTACAGAGGACACTTAATACTTCTAGCAAGGCGGTGTTTGTAGTACAACGTTTCAGAAATGTTCTAAGTCGATTACCCCAAACATAACTCTACGGTAAATGAATTCAAATACGTATTTTAGAGTATGAAGGTAATCGGACCTCGGGACTCCATTTCATATAATGAAAGTGTTGTTTGCTGTTCACAAAATTAATTGTTTACTTAAGAGTCAAATTTCAGGGAATTATCACATTTGATACGTACTTACGAATTGGACGGACAGGATATAATATACTTATAGCATACTCCTTTTAAAACGATTCCTTGCCTGCAATCATATTAACAAAATTGGCATTTGTGGCATACATCGTGTACTTAAAGCTGTTAAACTGTGAAGAACCAACGTTTAACGTAATTTGCGAATATGAATTTTCTTTAAGAATTTTAAAAGACATTGAAAGCAGTCCAGCCTTTATTTAATAAACATAATTTAAACACCCTGTTCAGTAACGAAGCAATTTTTCTTCTCAATCAATCTACATTATTTGGAGGTCACCGCCTGTCCACAACAACTCTCTACTAAGCCAGCAAATACGAATCAAATAAACTTTATTGCATCATTGCACAACTCTTGCAGTTTTTGCCAAAAACTAGTTTGGGTTTTTATTCACAACTCGATTTGAATTTGTCTAACCAGCGCGTAAATATCCTTCTGGCAGAGCCTTACATGCACAGGCGCGGCTACGGAAGTGGCTCAAAGTCATATCCTGCAAACCCACAAAAACAAAAGCCTGCACAATTCGCACATTCATCACCATGACCCCTACTCCAACCAACACGAAAAAGAAAAAAATAAAAAGAAATACACAAATTGAGGTTGAGATTTGCTGCCGGATAATGTAAAGGGGCATACACTGAGGGCTTTCGTTGGTGGGATGATTGCCAATTCATTCATTTTTTGACCTTGAGCAGGTTTTTAGGTTTTTTTATAGTAGAAACTAACTAGGAACATCAGAAATGATCACATTATGAAATCATTGCTTAAGAAAATTTCCTTAAACTCTGAAAACGGGCAGCTCAGATGGCGCCAGCGGGCAGTCTTTAGAATTGAGAAAACACAATTTTAAACGCTTTGTTCAACTTTTTCAAACCACTTTGCCATTTTCTTTCCGTTCTCCCCATCTTCATCGCTTCAAGTGTCCACACACAATACAAAAAAGCTCTCGAAAAACTTGTGTAAACAAACGCAACAATTTGAAAGCAATAATTGAAAAAACGCCATCCTTTATGGCATTGCCAACAGCAAATAAAAGTTTTGTCAGCTGCACATTCTGCCACGCCCCCTAAGCCACCGCCCAGCAGCTTATTAAACGGAAAGAAGTCACAATTCGGCAAAAAGCATTTAATGTGCCCACTAAGCTGATTAAAGGGCAAATTTTGGCAAATGCAAAGCCCCGACACGCGTGTTCGGGCATTTGAAAGGGAAAAAGTTTTTCCTTTTTGTTCAGCCACGCCCACTGATTGCTTCGCTTGATCCAAAAGAGAACTTGTAGTTTGGATACACATCGATTCAAGCCGTCGGTGGGGGAGGGATGGAAACAGGGCCAGCCCAGGGCGTTGCCAGTCAAATTTCGCATGTGCGCACCAAATTAGATAGCATTCAAAAGCAATAAAAAAGCCAGAAAGAAACTTCATGTAAACGAGTGAATGGAGAGGCAAAAGCAGAGTCCCATACATTTTGGTGGCAAAAAAGCCAAAGGCGAACTGGCAACTGAAAAAAGTTGATTGTAAATAATGGCAGAAGGTTTACAAACTGACTATTTTGTAATTGTAGTGTGCTAAAGGAGCCTACGGAACGAAATTGCCAAGGGGATTGCCAAGGCATTGAAATTGAGAAAAGTGGGCTCATACGAGCGCATGTACAGCAGGAGTCAAAAGCTGCAAATATTGTAAAAAAAAACCATGAGTAAGACAATTGCACTATCTAAATTTATTTAAAAAATGTTGGCTTTACAGCCCCTCCAACGGGGCCAGCCAAGCTTCTCTCAAATTTATCTTCTCTCTAAATTTATTTATGCATTTCAAAATAGAGCTGCAGGCCGGTTCTAAGCCGAAGCGGTTTTAATCCGGAATTTCGACGAATACATTAATAGTTTAAAACTAAAATTAATATTTTTTATGAATATTTTTCGAGTATTTCATTGATGCTCGAGCCAAGGTTCGAACCAAAATCTTTGACCAACAACCTAGAACCTTCAATATGCGAGCATTAACCATCGGTCAATTCAGGTTCGAGCGGCCGAGCTGAATCACTTTAAAAATGTTTTAGGGTTGCACTTCTTGGGAAACGCACACAGCATCTGTAAAAACCATTTTTTCAAAATCAGGGTAGACTTTTTGATCTGTCCCTAGAGAACCTGGTACTTGTTTCGCTCTCAGTAGGGTTGTCAATATTTTTTCGATATATCGATATTTTTGTTGGACGATATGGGTTATTCCGATATGATATTTTTTGTAACGATATAGGCGATTATCGATATTTTTATAAACGATATATCGGAAAAAATTAGTATGGTTATTACAGGAGCAAAACAAGACTGTCGATTTTGTTCTGCACAAAACGTATAGAAAAAATGAAATCTTCGGAAAACTTCGCCCAGAAACCATAGTATGAAATGAATTGCTCCATTCATCTTGATCCAGGACGGTATTTCGCAATAGATTTTTCTTTCTTTTATGATATTTCTTCGTTGAAGTGCGTTTTCTAAGTAGAATATTTAAAAATGGGTTTTCAGTCCAGTTGGAAAAGACAAAATCTTAAATGTGAGGACGATTTGCGAGGACAAGAAATTTATCGTAGACCCATGGTTTCTTTGTGGGATTTTCTTAACATATGCCTTATTTTCTTCGCAGAAGTACGATTCCTAAGTAGAATAAGTTAAAATTTTTTTTTCAGTCCTGTTTGAAATAAAAAATCCTTAAATATCTTTAATATTTGAGATCAATTTGCGCCGGCTTGGAATTCATTTAAGACCCATGCGTTTTTGGCGAAATTTTATTTAAATCGAACCCCCCAAAACTAAAATCTAGTTTCATAAAATTATATCATTTAAGTCTTTAAGTTATCCCATTTGGCAGTGAGGACGTTCTTTAAAAACTTTTCAGAATTCTTAAGTCTTAAAAAAAAAGGATATATCGATGTTTTTGGACCCGATATATCAAATATCGATATTGAAAGTTTCGATTTTTGATATTATCGATATTGATATTTTAAGAAATATCGACAACCCTAGCTCTCAGGATGATTTAAATCAGCAATGGGCACGAAATTCGAGTTCAGGAGCCATCCTACCACAACAACAGAAAAAATTAACTGTTATCAGCGAGTCTCGATCGTGCACCTTTCAGGCGCAAGGAATTTGCTATTGCTTTTTTCTTGAATCAAGTTAATTGCGATGCAGTTTATTATGAGACTTATTGACCCCAAATGCCGAAAAAAGATCTCGGGGCAATGGGGGCAAGCTTGCAAATCTCTACGACCGACTGATTGACTCACTGACTGAGTGTCCACCCACAACCAAGACCGCTTATCCCAGAAATCTGAGATCTGGCAATGACCTTCGTTTAGTTAAGTAAGCGCGCACTACGAAAGAAAATTGTGAAATTCGACTAAGAAGTGGGTGAAAATGACAAAAAAAGGTTGTATGCTGTTTATAAATAAGCAATGATAATTTTTCAAAAGAAGAAATCAAACGGGAAGTGTATGTGGAGTGAGATAACGTGAGGGTGAAAGGGGGTGGTGTAGGGGGTCTGACGAGTAGGTGAAGAAGCGATAACAGTGGCGGAATCAGGGACGTAGCCAGAGTGGGGGTGGGGGGCAGGGAGGGCAGCCAATGTAGTCGTGAGAGAAAGTATATTTTTAGCATTTACTTGACAAGAAGGGATTAATATGTGATGGGATAAAAATTAACATGTGTAAAGGCCACTGCATTTACAATAAAAACTTGATAATTATTTTTATCAGCTGTGAACTCGAAACTGTCTGCAAGATAAAATGATGCTAATTCAGCAACACAATTTCTAAAATTTCTGAAAATCTTGGACGAGGATGACGTCGCTACGGGCTTAGCGAAAAGACAAGTATATATGTACCTATTATTGTATTTGAGTAGTACTTGATCTGCCTCATCAGCGATTTTCGCTCACTTGTACTGAAACCTTAGCGATTTTGTTTACTCTGGCATGATGATTTGGTGGAGATACCAATTGTTTAAGCCTGAAAGTAGGCAGCAGCAGCGGAGCGCACAAGAAGTGATTAAAGTTTGTTAAGGTTTTATATGAAAACCACCCCCCTGTGTGTTACATTTTTGGATTTGGTCAAACCCCCAATTCCTGCAGTATACGAAGTGCAGCCGCTTTATTTTTCGAGGAAGTCAACCCCCCTACATTCACCAATGAAACAGATGTACGATCAACTAGCCTTCTTTGTATGTAAGTTGTGTTCCTGCTTTTTAAATTATGTTCAAGCATAACGAGACCTCGAGCCAGCTCAATATTGATAGTTTTATTATTATAAAGGTCGTTCCATGTGTAAAATTCAAAATTTAAAAATATGTTCGCGCCAGTCAGGAAGTATAACTTAACAGCCCTTCGTCCGCTGGCTGTCACGTAGATGGCGTGGTTGGTTTTGATTAATATAAAGGATATTGGTTGGAGCTGCGAATAACTATTGAAATAATTAAATAATGTATTTATTTGATTCATAGGTGAATAATATTGTTTGCATTTCCAAAATAAATTTAGCTTAGTCTCCTAAGAAAACACGGGAGGCTTAAAACCAATCAATAGAAATTTCTCTTGCATTAAAAAATTGGAATTCGTTTTGAATTTGGTTAGAAGAGGTTTCTGTGGCACAATACTTTTAAGGAAGTATCGCAAACAAAATTTCTTGATACCAACGCGAAAGCTTGACTTATGAGCGGAGATTGTAACCGTAACCGAAACCGTAACCGAAACCGTAACACGTAACCGCGCAACATAAAAAAAAAAATTTTAAACCGTAACCGTATAACCTTTACATAACCGGATATCAGTACCCTAACCGAGACAAATACATATAAAAGGGGTAATTTCAGTTTTTCCTCCTTTAGTACAATTTTCGATCAGGTGTATCTGGCAAAGAAAATATTGTTGAGCTTGACCTTTATACTTATGTCATTAAATGATTAAGGTAGGTACTCAGACGCGGACAATTTTGTCGGAGCGGGAAATGACCAGAAAACAGCCAATAAAGTTTGCTGTTGTGCTTAACGTCCAATTCAAATAAAATAGTTAAGTTTCTAAAATTAGTAATGGAAATCAATAGGGAAAATTTAGAGGTGGTGCAATGGGCCATTATATTTTTTTTAGCAGAAAATACCATAAATCTGAAATTTTTATTGAATACTGGTATTAAAGTAAGTAGTGAACGATCAGTTGCTTAGGTTAGAAAATATTAATCAAAATGTGCTTATTGGGTTGACATAAGTATTTTGACAACATGTAAATATTAGTTTATACTCAGCGAAGGACCTTAAATGCTAAAAAGAATGATTGTCTCTAGACAAGTTTTCACGCTGAACCCGAATCTGGCTTTGGAAAATTCATATCCTTAATGGAAATCTGTAAAATGGACATAAAAATTTAGAAAACGGCTTGTTTACCCATTTTCCAAGAACACTACTAGTGGTTACTTTTAAAAAAATTTTAAGGTTCAAGATTTGGAATTGTAATGGTAATTTTTTTCTTTTAAATACAAAATAATTGTAACTGTAGTGGTTATTAAATTTTGCATTACCCAAAGACGGCTAATGATGGTACCGGAAGGTTCCTGAAACAGCTGTACCCTCGACCAGACTTCATTGTACGGTTTTGTACAAACATAACTAGACATCGAGCAGGCTAAATCTTGCTGTTTGATTATCGAACCAATTGTAATGGTAATTTCATTTCGATTTACAGCCTTGTTGAAGAATTTTAATGGAATATTTCTATTAAAATTCACTTTATTTTTTGACGTTGACTCAACCTGTTAAATATGCTAGCTTTTCTGGCCTTTTTGTTAAAACTGTGGATTGTTCACTTTATTATTTTTACAATCGTTTTCATCTGAGCGATTTCTAAGCTTGTTACCTTAATGAGAACATTTCAAATTTCTCAATAACACTATGCAACAATTTTTGAGTCCCGATTCTAAATAGTTGATCTTATGTAAAATAGCACGCTGAATTCAAATAATTTTATTATCTTTATTTTTGTTCAGTTTATAATATTTGACTAAAATCAAAAATGGCATTTTAGTAGACCTACCTTTTTTCAAAACACTAAATTGAAAATTTGCGAACTCAGAACCGTTCTACTTTACTGGAGCGAATTACGCTATTTAATTAGAATCATTGCTAAAGTGCGGGATACAAAAATTTTCAAATTTTGACAGGTAATTCAGATTATAAATGGGGCCGCACTTGTCTGCATGATTTGTCAAAGGGATATTTTATACTTGTAACCGTAACCGAAACCCGAAACAGAATTAAGTTAATAACGGTAACCCGTACCGTAACTGATATCACACAACTGTAATATAACCGTAACCGGAAAAAAGCGATCGGCCAAAACAGAAACCGTAACCCAAACCGTTATTCGTTCGGGTTTTAATCTCTGCCTAAGAGCTTTAATTCAAGGAAACATTCGGATACATATAAATGTGTTTGTGCCGGTAATCGTAAATAGGTATCGCAAAAAATTTGCTGAATTTTTACGATATTCAGATAAGGTTTAGGTTTGTGATTTGCAGCGACTTCGCAACGATGTCACTTCAGTTTCTCTATCAGGCCTGTTCGCGTTTCCGAATCCGACTAATCGGAATTGGTAAGATTCGTGATTTCTAAGAAACGATTAAAGAATCGGTCGAATTTATTTGCAGTCTAGAGGATCGAATGAAAATAATAGGGGTTTCATAGTTAAAGTTCTACTAACACAGTCGGTTTTTGGAATCGAGAACATTTAACAATTCCGATTCCGCATGATTTGATCGAAATCGAAAACGGGAACAGGCCAGTATATAATTTAAAATAATTTTTTGTGATGGGAAAAAACTCAACATAGTTTCTAGGACTCGACCGAAGAACTCAGACGGCGTGTTGCCGGAAAGAATGAGTGTAACACGATGGCAAGGAGAAAAGTGTGTGAAAGATAGATGAAAAGGCGGGAGAATAAAGATAGATAGGAGTTAGTGATGTGTGAACTAGTTAGATGAACTGGATCTGTGATTGGAGCTGGATGAGATAGGATTGGAACACATGGCCAATTCATTTATCACTGGAAATTTTTAAGACGCTATTACTGAAAACAAAAAAAGTTATTCTCACTAGAACTACTTTTTCGACCGATTGTTCCAAAGGCAGCTATACGTATAATCTTCCGATTTGGATTAAGCGAAAGCTTGTAGTATTAATCAATATTGGCGATGTATATCGTTTGAGAGCAATAGCATTAAAAACAACAAACTTGTTTTATTCTTAGACTTTTGTAGGGCAGCTATTCTAAAGGGTGATTCATAAAAAATAATTTTTTTTCATATATCTTTTATTTGATAACACCAGTGTCTCCCCGTGTCTGCCTTCCTATTTTTGTTGAGCATTGTGTGACAAATCATTGTCAAATTTGAATTTGCGCTTGAATTTCAGTCAATGGGATCTGCAACAGCTCAATGAAGATCTGTTGCGCTGTTTTTGCTCAAAATTTTGTTCAGTGGCGATTCACATTTATGGCTGAATGGATACGTTGGGCGTATGAGCAACCCAAAGAGGCTCTCGAACTACGTTACATCCACAAAAATGCACTGTTTAATGACTGCTAGAACCATCGACAGATGGTTCAATGGCTGAGGGAGGAGATAGCATAAAAACAAATGGTCGGATATACGGAAATCAACTCTGAATATATATTCTTTTTGTCGTGGGAGATGCTTTCTTCTATGCGTTACTAATTTCTGGACAATTTGGGGTGTCAAGCAAAAAGAACAACAGATAGAGTATCCAGCAGTTAGGCATTTGATTTTTCCAAGCCATACATAGATTCTGAGAGAACAACATCTTTACCAATATTTAAAATCTTTTTTAATTTTTAGTCTGTTGGGCACCTTAGATCCTTCGCTTTTAATTTTTCTGCTTTCCATATTGTTTTTGCCCATCAATCTTAACCCCACTCCACCTCAAATATGTACAAACCTTAATCACACTTACTGCTGCTTCTTCGCTCCCACCTGGATGAGAATTCCCATTACCTTTAGCGGTATGCAGCATAATTTTTAACCTCATGCCACGATGTGCAACATAAATTTCACTCCGCCCTGCTCTTACCGCCGCTTATTTCAAGCGAGCATAAATAACAAGCGAGAGAAACTATTGAAGAGCAAGCACAGGAAGGAGAAGCATGGCAATGAGGAGGGATGAGTCAAGTGCAAATTTATTTTTCATAAGTAAATCTCATCGCACCAAAAAAGAAAGGACGAAAGAAACTTTCAAATTACGTGCCAACAGCAAAAGGAAAGTTGCTTGGGAGTCTCTCCCAAAAAAGGAAAGAAAGGAAGCCAAAGTGTTGGCTAAGTCAACACAAGAGAGAAATTGCAACCCTGCAGTTACGCGAATGAGAAGCCTTGGGGGCCCCACTTTCCCTAGTCTCTAGAGAGCTGCAGGCTTTGGCTGAATGTAATAAAAACCTGAAGTACGTTTGTTTGATAATCCCATTTTAATATTTATAGTAATAAACGCTTTTACGCGTTCGCACTTCTCAGTGAGGGAGCGAGAGTGCGAGAGAGAGAGAGACAGACCCCGTGGGGTAAGAAACAGAGCATATTGGCAGCATATAGCCTTAGGGCATCTTTTATTAGATGGCAAAATTTTTATTTATTTATGCCACTCATCAAAAAAAAGAAACACGATTGACTACTCGCATGTAGATGAGATTGGAGGAGCTTACATATTTGATTTCTGCTGATTGGGGAGACAAAGAGTAACTGTGTTGATTTTAAGTTCACTTTAAGACAGTCAAACGGAAGCCGAAGCAGAAAACTGGGGTTTACACCCGGCGAGACAATCCAATTGTCTAGTGTCTCCGCTTTGAAGTCTACAAGAAAGGAAAGTAATTGGCATTTACTTCCTGTTGAGAAAGTATAAGGGATTTTAAGCAAAGTATTTTCTAAATAGCAAACTCTGCAACTGAATTGTATAAATTTTATTGCAAAAGCTTATTTCATACGTTTCCTTTTAGTTTTGCCCATTGGTAGTCGCGATATATGCATTTAAGGAGTTCCTCGGTATGGAATTATGTTTATCCCTAAAGAATTTTTAGCCTGCTCGAAATCAAAATGTAAATATTTTTCTTCATTTCGTGTCTAAGCAGAACTTTAAGTGCAACTTAATAAATTGTTTTTAAGTCCAGCGCTAAGAAGACTTCATTAAAATTAAAACTCAAATGAATCAAATATTTACACAAATCGATGAAAAAAGTCGATAGCTCGATTGTTGCGGTGAGTTAAAAAAATGGCAATTTTCACCTGAAAATTCCAGTAAAATGTTCTGCATAAGCCAATCAACTTTTTTAATGGATGATATATGATATGGATATATTATGTTTGATGTATGCTGTTGAACGGGGCCACTATTTTATATTGTTTGTGCTCTCTCTTTTAAGTCAAAGTATTTTTCACAAAAGCTTTTACCACTCAATGCCAAACCTCAACTCCACCCCCTACCCCAAAAGTTGTTACTTGGCCATACAAATTTCGTGGGCGTTCGCAGTTCAATTAACTTTTGGCCAAAAAATCGAAAAAGCCAAAACAAAACAACAGCACCAAAAAAAAAGTATTTAACTTCGTAAAAACAGTTTAAACTTTTTGTGCTCATACTAGACAATGCTTTGGTAGTCACAGAGAAGGGCGCAAGGAAATGTGGAATATTCTCCATTGACATGCAATGCCAGTATCCACATGAACTTCAGTCACTGTAATTTGTAAACAAAATGCACTATCGAGACGTATACTTATAGAGCTAGCTGTAGGACGACAGAAGTTGTACTTGTGGGTATTGATAAAATAAACAGCTTAACAAATTGCCGATTAAAGCCGTAACTGGAAACTAGAATTAATATACAAAAAATATATGGCTAACTTCGGCTCGACCGAAGTTTATATAAGCTATATAAGCAGCACAATAACCGTATAGAAACCAAGGTTTCAAATTATTTTCACAGATCATTTCTGTTGTCGGTTTGAACAATGTTAGTTGAGTAATTTTCCAAACTCAATTTGATTGCCAGTTTGTTTTATAGCAGCTATTCGAAATATATTTATCCGACTTTGCACAAACCCCACGAAACTGTGTAAAAACCCAAAACATTCATGATTGAAAAGATTAAAGACATTACCACTTCTGACTGGATCTACTTATTCGAAACTTTATACATTCGATTGGATCAAACTAGGCAAAATTATGTGTAAGCGTCAGGGAATCAAATCGGAAACAGAACTAGAACCGCATATCGAAAAGAACCGATGAAAACTCAGAACCGGAATCTGAAACGGAAACCGAAAATATCCAAAAGAACCTAAACATTGATTCCTGTACAATTTCTGTTTTGAGTGCAACCATTAGGCTCCAAAGCGGCGACTTAGTTTTTGTGGACTTTTACGCTATTTGCTTCTAAAAATATAGTCTGGCTTAACAAAATTGTGATGATTATTGTGAAATAACAAAAACACTTACCCAGGCAAAATAGCAGCCCACCTCCCGCCCAACTGAGAATCGCATCCGCCAGCGTGCGACAAAAAAACGCTAAATAAGTTAAAGTAATATTTTTTTAAAGGAAGAAGAGAAGCTTCGGAGTCGATTGCTTGGTCTATGTCTATGTATAAAGAAAACCCCAAGCATAACACTACAGTTAATAAGGAAAGGAAGGTTACTGAAATTTGGATTGTTGGATTGTTTTTGCACTGATTCAATCAAGTCGAATATTGCGGAGACCACACACATGATGCATAATCAAGAATCGGAAGGATAAGAGAAGTGTACAGAATCTTTGTGGTGTAGGGAGAGTAACATTTCTTTGACCAGCGCTTAACAAATTTTCTCAAAACAGATTAATGGCATCAATCATTATCAATTTTCCAGAACTTAAAAGGTTTTAAAAAAAGGACAAAGTTGACACAATTTAATGTATTCCTTTAAGAAGGGACAGTTAGCATAGTAAATATTATGTCTTTGCAAAGAAATCGGGTTTACGCACATTTTTTTTCTATTTTACCGACTAAAACCGGTACGTACCGGTATACCGATAAAAAAATCCAGGTACCAATACGACACCGAATACTGAAAGAAAGTTATTACAAAAACAGAACGAATACTGAAAGAAAGTTATTACAAAAACAGAACCTTTTACCGGAACAGAGGTTTCGGTACGTACCACAAACGGAACCTGAACCGAAATACTATTCGATTTGATTTCCTGTTAAGCATATAATTTTAATCAATAACAAGTTTGGAAACTGTACATTAAAAAAAAAACACATTTTTTTATACAATGGTAAAGGTCACACACTCAAATAATTATTAATAATTATAATCTGGACAAATATTCAAAAATATTTGCCAATTTTGTTTGCCTCAAGTGGGAACACCAAAAAATGTTTGCGCGCATACATTTGCCAAGTAGCCTTTGGTTATGTTTGTGCTCCAATAACTTGAAGCAAATATTTCCCTAGTCGGAACATTGGGAAACACAATCGGCCAATTTAGTTTTTAAAAATGTTATACAATTATTTTGGGGGCCATCCATTTGTAGGCACAAAATAGCCAACTTCATTTATATATGACAAGCATATTTGGCAAAGAAATTAAAAAAAGTTAGTTTGCGCCATACTGAATAAACCACGCAGATTACACCGCAAATAATTTGCGGAGGGGAAATATTTGCTCAAATTTCGTAAGAGCAAAAATTTCCTTTCGTAAGAACACCAAACATGTTTTACGCAAACATTTACAGTTCAAACCTAACTTTGTTTGCCCAATGTTGTCCAATATTGTTTGCCTGTGGGACCTTAGTTTAAGACTTTTATTCAGAACAGTCTTTTTAACTTCTATGGCTATATAATGTCCAAAATCTCATACATACGGGGTTGGAATATGTTTGCATTGAAAACAAAAAAATTTTCCCCACTAAGGGCCGATATCGCCTTATCCACATGTGACAGATAACATCACCGAAATACGATTTGGTTAAGATAGCTTTCAAACTGGCAGCTCGTCGTGCTGATTAGGAATATAAATATTAATGTGGTCGCAGATGCTTCCTTCTAAGCATCTGGACCCGCTTATACCCCTTTGCAAGGGTATAAAATTAAAATAAAATAGTTCATTTTTAAATGGACACCTTCAGAACTGGCAGTCTAACTTAGTTTTCTCGCTTTCTGAGTTTGCCCTAAAATGAAAAGTTGAGAATAAACTTCTTCTGTATGCAAGTATATAAAAGGAGTCTATGTTCCAAACGCGTTCTCCCATATGGCGATGAGTTTGTTCATTGGGCAGACTGGCGGAGAGAGGGCCAGATATCTGATAGTTATTTCTTAACCGCTGACACAAAATATGCATGTCTTTTCGAAACCATTCGAACTTCATAGAGTACATTTTGGAAAGAACTGCTTATCGATCTACAACTCTAGTATACGGAATGAATCTTTGGTAGCGACCCCTTTAACACCTTGATGCAATAAATTAACCTGACTCTCTATTTTTTGTGGGGCGTATCCGTTTGTTGAACCCTTGTTTGGCTAATGTGTGATTTTGATGGATATTTGACATTTATGCTCCAAGTCCTTGGCTTCGTTATGTTGTTTACTTGCTCACAACCTTTTCAGCACCCACCCCGTCCACTTGCAGTGTGAAACTCAACTCTCCGACGTCAACAAACAATTTTCGACATTTCAACATTCATTAATCAAAACGGAAATTATGGGGGCACACACACACACACGACAGCAACAACAATTGTGTGCGCGCTCAAGTGTGTTAGTCTTGAGCATATTTTGTAGGATACTTTATTTGGCGGAGGGTCAGTAGTGTAATTTGCGAAAATTCAAGTAATAAGACAATTATTTAAAGTATATGACTTTTTGACGTAGATGAGACAGAAACTGTTATAATTAGATTAGATTAAATACATTCACAATGGAAGTTTCTAAAACCAAAATTTATAGCTTTACATTGACGAATTTTTTAAGATCAATAAGAAGTGTTTTTTACAAATGTAATAAAACCTGAATTCCCGAATATCTCACCCAAATTGAAAAAGTTGTAAAGTTTTTTTCAAACACTTTGAAATATCTTACAAACAGAGCGAGTGAGAAACACACATAGAGGAAAAATACCTTTTCAGCAAAATAAGTTGTCTTCAACAAGAACAACATGTTGTCAAAATGCTTCACAACAAATGTTTCAAATGTTCCTGGAATGAGAGAAGTTGTTCTCAATCGGATTATATTTGACTTATACAACACTAAAACCGTTTTTAGACAGGGAGAGAGTGTCAAAAGAGAGAGAGCGGGAGAGAGCGAGATGGCTCTCTTTTTAATGTATCTCTTGTTTCTTTTTCAATTCAACTTCTTGTCAGCTCAACCAAGTATAAGAAGCATTCTAGATGTGAGTCTTCTAAAGTGTGCAACGGCTGAATGTGCTGTGCCGTCATACCATACGTTTAGTACATAAGATTCCGGGCTCAATTCCCAGTCAAGCCCGATCCAAATTTTCTGTGTTTATTTCAAAAACTTAAATGAGACGAGTGTTTTGGAGTGGGTCGTTGAAGCGATGTTTCTAAGTCCAATGGGAGAAGCAGCAGCGCATCCCTTCACTTCCAATCAAAAGAAGTATGTCCCCGTCCCCTTTTCCACCCATTTTGGTCCAAAGTAAACCATTTTTTTCCCAATTGAGTTTAAAATGTTCTTCGACTGACATTGCCACTGTTCAATTGCTTTGAGTTGAAATTGATTATGTTGAAATTGTATATGTGTTATAATTGTGCTGTGTTGAATTGACGTGTTGAAATTGTTTTGTGTTGAATAGACGTGGAACTACTAGCTGGAAGTACTAGCAATTTTTTAAAATTTAAAAATGCGATCAACGGATCCGGTAACGAAAATACTTCCCCGGTGAAAACCTAAAATTTATATTCGGTAGTGCATTACTTTGGTCACAGAGGTACATATCGTACTATAGCTTTTTCAAAGTCTGATGTTTCATGACAAATGTTACTGCACATCTTCTGAATATTTTGATTTTTGCTAAATCTAATTGAGATATTGATTTTTTTTCTAGCCAACTTATTGTCCAATAAGCCTGCCCATAAATCAAGCCACAGTGAAGTAGGCGGACAGACAACAGTAGAAAGCAGTAAAATTTATTTAAGCCAAAAAGTCAAATTGCTGAGTGATTGCTCTGCTATTTGACAGAAACATCAACATCTGAGGCTAAGGCCATTGCCGATGTGTGTGTGTGTGTGTGGAAAGCTAGTAAGCGCGTTGAATAATGCGATGTTGGCGTTTGGAAAAGAAAAGTTCCTTCCAGATTTGATGGACAAGTTCAGCAGGCCCTTTGCTGTAACAATCACATTTCGCACTTTCAGAAACAAACAAATCTGTAATTTTAAATCTTATCTCGTTCGAAAATCACTTACATAATTTCTGCATAAGGAATACTTATCTAAGTGCTCTAATCGCATACTACAAAAATGAAAATGAAAAATGATCAAGTTTCGTGCTGAAGCCAACAACTTGGGAAAACATTTCGAAACAAAATTGTTTAATGTGTTGAACAACAATTAAAATGATTTTTACACAAGAAACTGATTAAATGGAAATAGTTTAGAAGCACGCAGACTGAGTTAAAATTCAATGGCAGAATGGGGAAAAATGTATAAAATCAAATTAAAAGTGCAGTCGAAGCACGAATAGAAAGAAAATGTTTTAAAATTAAAACGAGCACAAAATGAGGCAAATGCACGCACACATGAAATCACCCCGCACCCCTCTAAAAACTGGCAACCAAGTGACCCGTTAAAATATACCTCCGGGTCTCTGTCCTGAAATTCGGGCAACTTTATTAAACACGAGTGTGCGGGTGTGTGTGTGGTAAATTAATTTCTGCCGTCCAGGGTCATAAGGCACCTGAGTTGGCCCTAAAAAGTATGCTACAAATTGTTATAATTCCCCAACGAGAAAATAACTTATTCCGTTTATGTGTTGTTCTCCGGCCAAACTTTTCGCATGTGTTAAAATTAAAAAGTTTCCTTTTGTCAACATTACCTCGTTTTTTAACTATCTATCTCTGTGGATAAGTAAATTCTATTTGGTTTTCTGCTCTCAATTGCTGTCAAGGTCGATTTGTGTGTTTTGGGTGCGGCTGGCAGGCAAAACCGGACACGTGTGTCCTTTGTTCGACACATGAATATACTATTTAGTAGCTCCTACTGCTCTTTCTTGGCTGTCACGTGGCGCAGTTTTAAATTGAATTTGCCCAAAAGGTGAAGTTTTGTGGTTATTGCTGTTAAGGCCATAAAATGGCACCACAGAGAGAAAGGAGCATATTTTTCGCTTCTCTAATTGCTTGTGGGAATTGTCAAGTTGACATAAAATAGTTTAGACACAACATTTAAGTCTGCGAAGCGAAAAGCTTTGTTCTGCGTGACCACAAGCAAATGAAGTAGGAAAGGAATGGCAGGCTGTAGAAGGAAAGGCTGAAGCGTGAGCATTCTAAAATAAGTAAAAATTTAAAACAACTAACCATAAAAATAGCACAATTAAATTTTCAAAAATATAAAAGAGTTGATTGAACTAAATACTGATGTACAGACATTTAATTACCGCTTCGCTTGGTATGTTTTCGCAAAATATACATTCCCCTCTCTGTTTTCAGCAATTACCCCCACATTAGTCTTTTATGGCCAACTTAGTCGCAGTCTCCTTGTTCATATGCCTGCTTAAGCCACCTCCACAACTTGTCATTAATATTTATTTATGCACCCAATCACGCGCCCTTTTCTGCTCCTTTCCTTGTTCCACCATCCTGATTTCATCCCCAAATAAACTGCATAAATTTAAATTATGCAAAAGCCACAAAAGAGTCGCGCCCAGGACTGTCCAAGTTTCTCTCGACTACAAATTGCGGTAGACAAAACTTGTTACAAATTACCAAGCCATAAATCAACAAATAACCAAATAAATGACACAAATATCATTTTTATAAGAGCAGTAAAAGCAAGAGATAAAACCCATTAGATTTTCTAATAAATAGCGGCATTAACTAAACATAATGAGCACTTAAGCGCGCACTTCCGTTGTCGCCAAAACAAAACCCATGTCGCACCCAACCAAATCGCCCTTCCCCATTAAATTCCGAACTTCCTGTGTGGGCAGGCGGAAAGCGGGAAGGAAATTTTGTCTGTGTGTCGCATTCTCGCAGCTGCTTTAAGTGTTGCCTAATTTACTCCAACAAAAAAAAAAAAAACTGAAGGGAAATGGTCTAAGCAATCAATACGAAGAGGCTATACACTGAGAGGGAAAAATTTATTTATTGAAGTAAGAAGCAAAGGCGAAAGAAGAAAAATAATTAGGTGGATAGTGGGAGATGAAAGTAGGTAAATTGTGAGAAAGCAAGACAAGAAGAAACGCCCAGGAAAGGAAAAATCAAAAAGTTTATTCGTTTATTTGATTATGAACAAATAATAAGCTACTCATTTACTGCGACGACCAGGTTGGAGAACTTTTGCCCCAGCTGACATCGACTGGCTGGCTTGATGTTCTCAGCCATAATAAATAGGTTTCAAGAGTAAAAATAAACGGTTTCAGCTTACATAATGCGTCAGTTGATTGATACTATTTTTGTTCGTTGAAGACAATCATGAGTACTACCCAAACGTTCCCACGGTTAACGCCGAACCGCTTTTTCCGTGAACCGAACCGTAAACCAACCGTTTTTCAAAAAAACCGACCAAAAACCAAAAATAAAATGGTTCGGTTCGGTTCCTTCAGCAAATATTGAGTTACTGCGAATAGTAAGCAAAATCACAATTAGCTATAAAATATTGCAAAATACTTGAAAGTTGTTGAAAAAACTAGAACATCAACCTTTAAATTCTAAGGACCAAAATTGAATAAGCCATTTGATTGATTATCCGTTGGGGTCAACTTATAAAACTCAAACGTTAACTTTTTATCTTCATTTTTGGTTGAAATGAAAATGAGTTTGGTTTCTTTGCCTGAAAATTCTTGTTGGAAAAAGAAATTTTCAACTTTTTTGAAAAAGAGCTCCGTGTTTTTGAATTCTTCTTGTTCCAGAATCAAACTTCTTCAAGCAAAAGTCTAATCTCTTATTTACTTACAACAAAATTCAAACGTAATGAAAACAACTGAACTCATAGACGTTACTTGCCAAACAACCAAAATGTTCAATTCCTGAAAAATATCTTTTTCACTAAGTTTTTTTATTCACTAGTCCATATGTTTCGTTCCACCCACTCAAGTGTCGTTATGAACATTTTCGACTTGGGTTTGTTTTGTCAGACGCTTGAAGTCTTTCACTCGATAAAATATCTGCTATTATTTAAGTTAACTAAAATTCCCTATTAAAATTAATTAAGTTTTTTAAAAACTATTATTCCTGTTGTTTGAAAATCCAAATCTCATATATAATAAACTTTAATGAATGTCTTCTGAAAGAACCAATAAAGATCTTCAAACATTAAAATTTTAAAATTATAAAATAAAAATTTTTTTTGTGTGTTCCACATATCGTGTCAATTTTTGAACTTTGATTTCGGTTAATTTTTAACTTGTGCAATTGTTTATCGGTCAAAATTTTCTGTTTAATCTCTAGTTTTCTTAACTTCTTCTTTAAACTTTTATTTTGGGTCATATGCCCTCTGATTTGACAAAATTAAAATTTCCTTTTCAGTCATCTTTTCAAAATCTCTAAAGATTTCTGACACCCTTTTGACGTTTTTATCTTGGCTTTCGTAGTCGATTTCAACCGTCAAGTTTCTCGTCAAGTGACCAAAGATGTTTTCTCACTTGATGTAGTTAGGATTTCCAAACGAATGATAACGTTCTGAATCCGTCAAAATTCTGTAAAAACCCGATTAACGAAAACCTAATCTTTGTTAAAATAATCCAAATACTTGAATCAAAATGATGCATCTTTAGTTAATTAAATGAATAAAGAGCGAACCGAACCGAACCGTAACCGCGGTTCAGTAAGCCCCAAAAACCACGTAATGAACCGAACCGGCGGTTCAAAAACTGTGTGAACCACTGAACCGAACCAGTCCTTATTTCCAAGTGGTTTGCATCTCTGCTACATACATAACAATTTAAAGGACTTAAGGCGACAAATAGTTTTAAAGTAAAAGTCCAAGGTGACTATACACCCGAAGTATGATTCTTCAACTCAGTCTTGAATTATAGGATGATCCACATTAATAATTTTGATGTGAATTTAAAAAAGCTGCATTAACAGGCACGAATTTGGTTTTTCAAATTGGAAAAATAGTGAAAATCGTGACAAACACAGACAAGCCGATAACAATATCGATTTTCACAATAATGAAGCACAGAGAGACACAGATGAGCAGCCTGATGCGTCGTCAATACAACAGAATGTTCTGAAGTGGGACACCCAAATCAGTTAGCGATATGACGATAAGGAAACTTGGGCTAACTCCAGCTCTGAATCTCTCAATTCACTCCTAGAATCACATTTTCTTGGATGTTCAACTTCACGCTAACGGCACGCTAAGTCACATAAGTGACTCCCTACAAATCACCCGAGCAAGATAGAATATTTCCTGCCCAACTTCAACAATCGCTACCGCAAATAATTGCATGGCTCCAGACAATCTTTGTCTGCTGCCTGCGATTACAGTATATAACAGTATACAAAAGCAGGAAAAGTCTCTCACGTCAGACCTAATGACATCAGACCGATCAGCTTATCATCCATTCTTCTCAAAACACTGGAGAGACTGATAGATGATCATCTAACGCAGACAATAAAACCATCAGCGCAGCACGCGTAGAGCAAGGGAGGGTCGACAAAAACAGCACTCCACTCTCTAATATCGAAAGTTGAGAACTCACTCGAGGCTAAAGAATATGCGCATACGACATTCCTTGACATCGCCGGTGCCTTTGACAATGTGCTCCCCAACGCTAACACCTCTGCTTTGACAAGTCTAAATGTGGAGGCAAACCTTGTTGGAGTTCATCCGACTCATGCTTACCAGCAGGGTGGTTAACTCGCAGCTAGGAGATGCCTACGCCCTAAAATATGTAAGTAGAGGCACTCCTCAGGGAGGTGTTCTTTCGCCATTTCTTTGGGTGGTAACAGTAAACGAATTGTTGCGACTCATGGAATCGCGGGGACATACGGTGATAGCGTACGCGGATGACGTTACAATCTCTGCAATCTGATGCAGGATGCACTCTCAACACTTTCAAATTGGACAACTCAAAGTGGCCTTGGAGTCAATCCGACCAAACTGAACTCGTTCTTTTCACCCGCAAGTATAAGATACCAAATTTAACACCCCCTCGACTAAACAATGTGCACCTAAAATTTAGCGATTCTGCCAGATACCTTGGTGTAGTGTTTGACAAAAAATTATATTGGAGCGAAAACATGACTGAACCAATCAAAAAAGCAAATACTGCATTTATCTCGTGCAAACGCGCAATCGGTCATAGATGGAGAATTTTCCATGGCTGTACACTGCCGTTGTAAGTCCAATATGTACTACTATACGGAATCATTGTATGGTGGCCGGCTCTGGGAAAACCTTTCGTCCTCAGAACCATAACTAAAGTTCAACGTAGTACTGCACTATGAATAACTGGTGCACTGCGTCAACCCCAACAGATGCACTTAACATAATTTTACACCTAATGCCTCTAAATCTTCTGGGAAGAGAAATCGCCAGTAACACCGCCCTCAGGCTGAGAGAAAGTGGTACCTGGAAACCCAACAACTACGTTTACCACTATGCGTAAAGTCACCATACCGAGTCGACTGGACTGGAACTGCCTCACTCCAAACCGAATGCCATAAATTTCTACACTGATTTCTCCAAACTGGATGGACAGGTAGGAGGAGGAGTATGCAGTCCAGATTTTGGGGTCACAACTTAATTTAGTCTTCCCGATCATTGTAGAGTTTATCAGGCAGAGGTTGTAGCCATCCAGAAGGTTACCAACCTTCTGGAAACCGTTGCAATCCAAGGAAGTAAAGTATTCATTTTCTCCGATAGTCAAGCTGCATTAAAACCTCTTGATGGTTATGTTAACAACACCAAGACTCTTACGGAGTGCCGGAGATCTCTTCATGAGATGGCTCAGCACTTTGAAATTAATCTCGTTTGGGTGCCTGGACACTACAACATAGAAGGCAAAGAGATGGCCGACCACCTCGCGTGACTTGGCACCACCACTCAGATCCTACTGGATAAGAGCAACATAGGCGTGCCCCTCTCGACCTTTAAGCTACAAACAAAGGAAACTACCTATCGAATAACCGTGGATCGATGGCAATCAGTTCACACATGTGAAATATCTAGGCTTACATGGCCTACCCTTAATACTAAAAAATCAACGGCGTTACTTTTCAAGAGAGAGTGAATATTTCCTTATTAGTAGGGGCCCTTACTGGACACTGGAAGACACGCCGCTAGGCTCGGCATCAGACACAATGACTTCTGTAGAAGCTGCAACTCAGTGGATGAGGAGGAGAGTGTAAACACCTCCTCTGTCATTGTCCAGCTCTTAGCAAAAGGTGACTTACAGTTCTAAATGATTTGTCAGACATTGCTGAAATACACACAAAGAAATCTGTGGTTAAATTTAACCAATATTGTGGGTTGGAAATGCGCCAACCCACAAAGTCGTTCAAATTAACCAAATTTTACTGTAATTTTCTCGTAAGCCTTTACGTAAGGAGAACTATTGCTATAGTAAATCCAACCGAAAATCTCGTTTAAAAATGCGCCAATCCACATAATTTGTAATATTTACCGATGTTTACAGTAAGTACTTTTTCTACTAATTTTGCCATAAATTTGGTAATGTAACCGCTATTACACAACTGTAGAATAGTAGGGTGGGAGACTATCCTAGCTGTCACACGTTGGCAATTTAATTGAGGTCATCATCATCCCACACTTCCCCCCATGCACCAACTTTGGTCCTGAAGCATTTGTTTGAATTAAACAATATTTATTAAATTTGAAAAGTTTTAACTTACTCTGAGCGGATTCGAACCTGGGGCCATAGTTTTTAACTCGATTGGAACGCTACGGCGCACGTTAAAAAACAACGCCTCTAACTTATTACTTGTATGAAATCTGCCTAAGCACATGCACGAAAAATTTTTTGAATATCGCATGAATGAGACCAATAGTAATTCTGAAGTTCAATTTCCGTTCAAGTATACAATATAAGACCAACTAAAATTGACTGAGTCAACAATTTCCGCGGTTAGATTTGCCGTCGGTACAGTTAATCACTGCAGCAAATGCATTCAAAAAGTAATACTATATGTGCGGTTGGATTTACTTGTGGGTACAGTTAGTTGTAACAACAACAAAGTATGGGATGAAAAAATCGCGTCAGAGTTACTATTTTTATGGTAAAGTTACTGTTGTTTACAGTAACTTATTAAAACAACAAATTATGTGAAAAAATATTTGTAGTTAAATTTACTCAGCGTACAGTTCTTGATTGCAACAACAAAACTCGTGCTAAATAATACGTAATCCTTACAAATCTCTTCTGTACATTTTACTGTTAGTACAGTTACCAAACAACAACAAAAACGCATGAATAAAAAATTTTTAAAAAAGTTACTGTCAGCGTAGTTAATTTTACCCACCAGATTTTTTTGTGTGTAGATATAGCCTTGACAGTTTTGAATTAATTATGAAAACTTGTCATTCTCTTACTTTGACAATCAGCTGTATTCCGTCTTTCACCTATTATTGCGATTTGCGATTTTAACAAATTCTTACGAGTTCATTTTCAAGTGTTCCAAAATTTGACATTATTTGTTATCGATTCTGTTTCATTCCCAGTTCGTTCTGTAATAGGCTAATCACACTGAGCACATCTCAGCGGAACGAATGGAATTTTTTGAAGATGTGAAATAGCGATTCATATTGACAACATCTGACATCTAACATCATCAGTTGTCAGTTCAGTAGCAAATTTACTACAATTGCTATAAATTATCAAAAAAATGGACTTTGAAAAACAATTGGTGGTTGCTGTATCTGTTGTTCAAAAGCAGCAACTTTTACTTCAGCAGCTTATGGCATATTTTGCCAATAATGCGTACATAGCAGAGATTGAAGATGAAGAGGAGCTGATGACCATAATAGGCATGAATCAGCACATACCAAGAAGTGCTTGGATGTTTGTAAGTGGTAGTATAAAGTGCGTTTTATATAATCAATTCTTTTACAAATAATTATTTTATAATTTAGAAGCGATTTGGCATGTTTTGGGAGAAAGACGTTCCAGACAACAATGAGCACTTCTTTAAAGAGAGCTTTCGAATGGAGCACTCGACATTTTTAATGCTTGTAAGCAGGCTTGAAGTGCTGAGAAAGAAGGACACAAATTTTCGCAGACGCAAAAATTGATGAGTATGTTCAAGGGTTCGAGGCCATTGGATTTCCCCAGTGTCTAGGTGCAATTGGTAAGCAAAGAATAGTATACTCGACGGTAAATACATAACTAAAAAAATTTATTTCAAAAATTTTCAATAAAGATGGATGCCACATTGAAATAAAGCCACCAGGAGCAGAGGCAATTGATCATCATAATTATAAAGGCTGGTATTCAATTGTATTATTTGCGCTGGTTGATTTCCGGTATGCTACACTCATTGCTATATCAATTTTTGTAATACAACAAAATCTAATTTTAGTTACAGATTCATATATGTGAACATTGGTTCTCCGGGTCGATGCAATGACTCACAAATATACCAAAAGTCGACTTTGAGTACAATGATCAATTCATCACCGTTACTCGAAGAAAAAGCCAAAGAAATATGCGGAGTTAAGGTGCCAGTGTTGCTGATTGGAGACTCTGCCTTTCGTTTCTCACGAAATCTAATGAAGCCGTTTCCATTTTCGACAACATCATCCGTAGAGAAACGGACATTTAATTACAATTTGTCCAAGGCCAGACGAGTAGTCGAAAATGCATTTGGTCACTTGAAGGCACGGTTTCGACGTGTCGGAAAAGGACTTGATAGTCACCACAAAAACAATGCAATTATAGTCATGTGCTACTGTGTATTGCACAACATCTTGAACGTGCACAACAGTGCCATCAATGAAAATTGGAAACTTTCCACAAACGAAACTCGTTAGCAGCCAAACCAATCCAACACTTCTGCCGATTATTCGTCTGGTGCAGAAGAAATAAGATCTGCTATTGCAAGATATGTTAATTTTAATGAAGAATAAAAGCGAATTGTAAGGCACTAATGGTTTTATTTGCATATTTTGTTATAATTTAGAGTTTTTAATATTATATGTACCCACGCCCATAAGCTATTTATTATTTTTTTCCCGCAACAATCCAAGTAATTCGGACTGGAAGGTAGCCTGACTCGCTGCTAACTCCCGAAGCATATCACACTGCTCCTTTTGATTCTCCCTTTGCATCTCCAACCGCTCCCGCGCTATGCTCACAAGCTCCAATTGGTGGTCACGCTTAGAGCGTTTCGGGGCTGGCCCGCCATCGCTGTTGGCGCCACAATCCGACACCTCTGGGGCGAACTCTATGATGTCATCCGACACGAAGCTGTTAATATCTGCAATATGTTCATCATTCATATAATTGAGCTAATAATACTTACTATGAGTATCCAAATTGTGTTGCTCGAAATTGTGAATTCGGAATGAACCCAATAATTCGTTTATCTTCTTAAAATGAATCCAGTTCGATGGCGTTCCACCACTTGGTCCTACATTTTCTTTCTCCAGCCTAGAAACACACATATATATATTTATGTATATGCGAAATTGACATTTCCATGTCAATGTATGTGTATTTTTAAATGCAAATAATATCTACCTATATCTGCGCTTAAGGTTGTCTATCTTTGTTCGAGTATCGGTCCAACCGCCCACGAACCCGCCATCCCTCATTGCATCCGCCATCTCCATGTAAACATGAGAGTTCTTTCGGGTGCCTCTCAAATCGCCAATGTTTTCCTGCCAAAGGTCTACCAGAATCTTTTCCATGTCGTCAGTCCAGTCAAGGCGACTCCCGGGTGGTTTTTTGCGTACTGCATATGAAGCCAAAATTGATCAATTTATAAATAAATAAAAATTTGAAAATATTAACGTACCGTTCTTTTGGGCAGACATTTTGGATTACATATTTTGCCATTCTTTTACGTTGACATTGTTTATATTTCGCGGTGAATAGCAAATTTTTAGTGGTGGACCAAAAACTATCGTAAAAATACTGATTGGAACAAAGCAAAATAGGAACATCCCCAGCAGATGTTGGAATGATGATAAAATTTTGGCACGGCAAAAGCTTATGGAACATCTTTGATAAAGATGTTTGATGTTAGATGTGCCTCAGTGTGAATAGCCTATAACACTTTACGTGGCAGAAGCAGCTGTGTCGACAAACTTATAACCGATAAGTCGCCCCAGACAAGTCGTAACTTGTTGTTGTCAAATGTTACTTTGCTGCTTGTGCTATTGTGAGAGGGTAAAGAAAAAAAGGAAGAAATAAAAATTGTTTAAGTCTTTTGTGTAATTGTGAAAGTCTACAAAAACAATCTAAAATAGTCACAGAATATTAAAAAAATTATTTCATGGGAAGGTAGCTTTTATCTCTAGCAAATTTTCCCATTTACTTTTCATTTCACGGACTCATACGTCGCCGGTTGGTTTAAATCGGCGAAACTTTGCGATTTGCGAATTTCGCACTTAGCGACAATATCGTTAATTCTTGCGTTAGCAACAGAGGTCGCAAAATCTGCTCAACCAAAATTTTCTGCGCGGTCTGCTCACAACAAAGTCCGAAAAAAATTAAACGGCATCGCTCAGTGTCTGACCAGCAACCCTCTTTTTCGTTTCTTTCGTGTTCTCGCTCTTCGGTTTCGGGTTGAGCGCAACACACGAGTCGGTCTTTTACTGATCGCGCGAAGCGAACAGAACCGGTTGTTGTTCAGCTACTGAGAGTCAGTAAGTGAGCGAAGCAAGGAAAAAGTCAGCAAAAAAGGTTTTTATTTTTGTTGTTGCGTTTGCCTTATGTTGTTGCCTTAGAATTTCGTCACAGGCAAAGCATTAAAGAGGAAGGGAGAAGGTGATATGGCGCTCATTTGTGTGCATATGCGTATGTATAAATATCCACACGCGCAACTCACATGCATACATACATGCGCAGAAGACCATTTGCCGAGTTTTTACGACCGAAAAGGTCTCGAGTGAACACTGAGCCGAGCGAGCGACCAAAAGCGGTCGGCGGTTGAGCGAAGAGCAAGCCAAAGAAGAACGAAGTTTGTGTGTTTTTTCGCAACAGTTACGCATCGTGTCAGTGAATGAGCGGTTGTTTTCTGACAACAAGCACGAGAGAGACCGATTATTGCGACCTCTGGTTAGCAAAAATGGCTGATTGTGTTTGTTTCGCTGTGAATGACAAATTTTTTAGTAGTGGACTAGAAACTATCAGCCATGTTCTCAATTCCACTTCCACAAAAGTTTTGTGATTTAAAGTCCAAATCTAGTACTAAAAGCGGTTTTAAATCACAAACGATTTGTGAAAGTGGAATTCAGAACATGGCTGTATTAGAAAGTACTGATTGGTACAAAGTAAAATAGGAACAGAAGATTTTGGAACAATGACAAAATCTTAGCACGTCAAATGGAACATCTTTGATAATGATGTTAGAGGTGCCTCCGTGTGAGAACCAATTTGTAACAGCAAACCGTCTAAACCAGGGGGCGCCCCATGCCCATTGCGCAAGACACGCATGTGTTGTTGTTCTACGCAAAGGAATAGCCTGCGCGTATACATTTTGCGCACGCCATAAGCCAGCAAAAAACAAAAACAAATCATATGCCTGCTCTGTGTTTTCTTGTTGTCTCTCTTCTCTCTCTCCTATGTCTCTCGCAAACTCGAACACAACAACAAATTGCTTATTCGTACGGCTGAACGCTTGTCGCGCTATCGAGTATGATTTGCGTAGCAACGACCACACATACACACAAACAAAATTCGGTTCTCTCTCTCTATCTCATTTTGTTGTTATTGCTTGAAATATAATTCGTGTATGTGTATTGGTTTTGACGCGCTGGTAAGCTCGTTCTGGGCACCCCTGGTCTAAACGAATCGAATTGATGCAGAACTTGTTCAGTGATTAGTTTTTTTAAAAAGTTTCGGGATAGCGCTTAGTTTGGGAAATTTACGATAGTTTTCGAAGTCCACGGATTCCAAGACGGAATCAAGAGACAATCAAAAGAGGTTACTTAAAGTTAGTTGAATTGTAAAAAAAAGTAAGTTTGGAGAAGCTTTTTTGTTGATTTTTTTAATGCTTACAAATTTTTTTATTTTCATGATTACAAGTACAGGGTGGTTTAATTTTGCTATAAAATAAAAACGGCTCGATATTTTCAAAGGTTGAACATTTTTTGTAAAGGTTGGTTCGTGTCAGTTATTTATGAAAAACCATTTCGGTCATATGACCACCACGGCTGACTTGGCAATGTTTTGGCCGAGCGCACTGGACGACACGGGTTGGTTTATCCACCAACATTCCAGTTTTAGGAATTGATCCATAAATTAATTTTTTTTTTGTTAAAAGTTTTTTTTTTGCAAATTTCGCACAGTTTGTGTCGAGGACTCACCATTTTGATAATATGTTTTTAATCGTTCCCAACTTTCTTTAAGCGAATAGCGGCCCATTTTCTAAATGTTTTTACCAAATATTAAGCGCTTTCCGAATTAGGTTTGACGTTTTTAAAGTCAAATTATGAATAGTTCAATTTCCAAACACAAGATGGTCCACCCTGTATATATATTATATTATTATTATTAGAATATATATATATTATTTCTATTATTATATTGGTAAAGTGTGGTTTTGGACACTTCAATTAAACAACGCTCGTGCTGGTCACCGCTTTTATTTGGAACCATTTGCTTTAAATAAATTCCTTGACAGTTTCTTTTTACATATATTTAAAATATGTTTGCATCTTAAATCCATTTCAATCTTCTTTCCTTTTCCAATCACACAAATTCTCTTTCAGTCAAGCATAAAGTCACGAGCCACAACGACTCTCCGAGTTTTCAATAGTAAAAAGTTTCGCTGAAATTGGTTGCCTATTTTTAGGCTTACACTTGACAAATCTAATCAAAGTTTTACACATCAATTGTTCTAAGCCAGCTTTCGGCCTGCCAGAGTGAGCGAGAGGGATTTTCACAGAGAGACACATCAGTAAGAAGCTGCGGCAGAATGAATGAACAATAAGTAAAAGGAAATTCCTGTGGCCCTTAGCCAAAAAAAAAGGTATGAAAGTGGAAAATTGTGAAATCTGTCAACGGAAAATATTTGAATATCGACAAGGACGAAGAAGGATGTTTGTATTGGCAACTGGCGCGCTTCTGTCGTCTCTTAGTCATGTGAATGAATGTTGAATGAGCAGCAATTCAAGTGTGGAAAAACCAACACATAAACAAGCAGAGGAGCAGAGCCCAGTTGGGAACCTGGCCATGTTGTCTGTCTGTCGATTTCCGGTTTCGATTTCATTTGTTGTTTTGCTGCTGCAGAAGGATGGTCGGTGATGTTGCTCTCTCTTTTGAAACATTTGTTTTGTTTATTTAGTTACGTAAATTGTGGCCTTTGTGTGGATGATATTTCTTTTTTTTAAGCTCCGCTCTGTGCTCAAGTATTTTGTACGCTCAGAATTGACGTGTGTGCGCAATTTAAGGTCAATTTTATAATTATTTCCCTTTTATGAAGACATAAGATTGTCTGTATAACTATAAAATTTTCATTGAACAAACAGAAGGAATTAACTAAATCATTCCATAAAACAAATCACGAAATAAACAAGCCTTAAATGGGACATCAAAAAAACATTTACCACAATTTCAACAGCGATTTGTGAACTAACAATAACTCTGGCCACTCTGTGGCTATTTAAACTAATAAGGCGCTCAAAAATGACCTGCTCAAGCACCTAAAACGTCCAACAACAACTAACAAAGAAAAATAAGCAGAAGAGCAGAAAACTCTCAACAAAACATCAAAAAATTTATGGCCCACAAACGGCCAAATTTACTCTAGTCACGATTTTGTAATTTGCGATTGTTTGTTGTTGCTGACCGCCTAAAAGAAAATGAGCAAAAGTAATAAAAAAAAAACAACGAGGAAGGCTCAGAAAAATGATTAAACATATAAAAATGCTGCACATATCAAAATGAAAGCGCTCGCACACAAAAGCTCATTAATGGCTGTGTTTGTGTGTGTGTTTGAGAGGGGGTGAAGGGTCCAGACAAAGAGAGCAGCGATAAATGCGTTGAAACATGCTTGGCAATTACTCATTTTACGATGATCGCACAAATGGCCAACGGGGCGTATAAGCAACGCCCCCGACAACAACGTCGTGAATTGTCCAAAATGGCTTTAATAAGCAGAGTGAGGGACACAATCCACCCCCACCTGACCCCTCTGAGCAGCGATTGTCATTGTCTTGCGGCCAGCCACGAAATGAATAATGCGGATTTAATGTCCTTAATATCCCAGGCAGACCACAAAAATATACACTTATTAAAGAAAGGAAACAAAGCGCAAATTGACAGAAGTTTTTTTGGGGAAATTCCCTTTGAAAACATATTATGAAGTACACACAGAGATTTTTTGGATTTATTAGATAAAAAGATTATTTATTTTATTTAAATTTTATCCCAGCACTACGAGTACAAATTAACCTAACATTTTCACGCAGTAATAATTTAAGCCGGCCTGCTGTGTAGGAGGTCGCGGAATCTATCCCGCTTCTGAACACCTAATAAAACAAGTGAGAAAGTCGGTCAATCCCGACTATATCATACTCTGTACCTGGAGTAGAAGCTGAATGTATTGCTTGTGCTGCGCTCATCTCTCTTTTTTCTTTCTCTCTCTCACTCTTACTCTCTCGCTTTCTCTCTCTCTCTTTAAGATCGTGCGGTGTTAGTTGTAATAGGGTGGGAGGGGGTGGTGGGAGGGTGATTTACTTTTTTGCTCATAACTTGACAACCGCTCATCCGATCTTTATCATTTCTTCGGCAAATCGATACATCTCGCTAATTACTAACTATCTCCAGAACGGACATGGCTAAATCGACTCGGCTGTTGATGCTGATCAAGAATATATATACTTTATATAGTCGGAAATGATTCCTTCTCCCTGTTACATACTTTTGCACAAACTCAATATACTCTATGTACCTTTGGTACAGAGTATAAAAAGCTGCGAATGTCGTTAACACTCACACGGCATTGATTTGAAACAAAAAAATTGAAAGCCCTCTCTTTGGTATATAGATCCGCATTGACAATTTTTCCAAAGAAGAAAATTAACAGGGAGATGATATGCCAAGAACAAATTCACTGGCTACTGTGTTCTTCCTTCTTTTCTGGAAGTCTGTTAGGTCACTATCAACTCACTGCTAATTCACTGTCAAGACACTGTTAAGTCACTCTGGAGTCATCGTCAAGTCACTGTTCAGTCACTATTCAGTCACAGTTAAATCAAGTCACTGTTTTGTTACTGTCAAATCACTGTAAAGTCAAATCACCGTGAAGTCGCAGTTTAGTCACTGTTAAGTCATGTCAGTATGAAAACACTGTTAATTCAAATAACTGTGAAGTCAATGTCAAGTCACTGTTTAGTAACTGATTAGTCACTGTTAAGTTACTGCCAACTCACTCTCAAGTCCTTGTTAGTCACTGTAGTCTTTTTTAATTCACTGTAAATTTTTTCTGCCTTTCTCCCACTTTGGCCAACTTTCCTCCAATTTCCCTTCACTTTTGCCGACTTTTCCCTTTCTTTCCAACCTCACTCCCCTTTCTTCCTCCTAACCTCCCGCCCAACCTTTGTCAATTCTTCTTGTGTGCTTGAGTTTGCGCCCACAAAACAACAGCACAAGATATAAGATGTCAGCGTCACGTGACGCTGAAATCACATTTTACTTCTATTTAAATCTTCCGTACCGAAATTAAAGATGTTTCACATCAAAAAGCTTTTTTCTTTCTTTAAAAAATGGCTCTTACACATCCGGAAAAGCGTCGGAAAATTTTGAATGGGGAACATTTTTGTTTCATCCGACTTGAAACTTGGTTTGTAATTGTGGTATGGGGGAATATTGTTTTCGGGTGATATTATGATTAAGTCGGTTGTTGATAAATCAAATCAATTTGCTCTAGATCAAAGAAAGGACAAAGAATGAAACAGGGTTAGAAAAGCAACATTAAGAGATGTATAAAGATGGAAATTTAAAATGAATCCACAACGATTTTCCAGCATTATAATTTATACCAGGGGCTGGCAAAAAAAACCTATTCACGCTTGTTATTAATGTGACCATAAAATCAAAAACTGTTTCTTACTAAAATCCATTTTAGGTCCTATCGTCATCCGACCAAATGTTGCATATATCAATCACAGAGTTTAAGATCGATAAAATGAAAACCAAAAATAGTTGTTTTTTTTTCACTCAGACCCATTTTCCAATCGCTCCTTTGGCATCCACAAGATATATTCATCCGAATACTAGATTTTGAAAATCTATTTGAAAGCTCTTTGTTTATTTAATGCCCGAGTTTGGGGACGCTAACGTTGAAAACAAAAAAGTTTTTCTCACTAGGACTTATGACAGCTATATGATATAGAAAGAAACTGACCCACGTACAGACAGACGGATCGACTCAGTTCACCGCCCTGATCAAAATGTATATAGTAGACTGGCCCTTAAAAATAGATTTCAAAATACCGGGCGGAAAAGGGTTCGTTTTGGTCCCAATAGATATGAAAAAAAGTTTGGCAGCGATCGGACTTCATTTAGTGGACGCGCGTTCGCCCTCAAAATCGAAAATATGAAATGTATGGGAAATGAGGTGGATGAGATTCGAATTTAATTTCTAAAAATTCCAAAAAAATTTTTATGTGTTAATTCTTTTAACATCCTTTTAGGGGAATATCATGGCAACATTTTAAATATAAATGTGTCTTATTTTGTGAGTCAGCCTGGCCAAAATCATATCAAAAGGGTCAATTTTTCAAATTTTTTTTTGGTATTTTTTTCAAAGAATTTTTAATACATATGAGATTTTGATTTTTTCTTTTGCCCGGGCGGCAAAACTATCGTTTTGGTCCCGAAAGATATAAGAAAAAGTTTGGCTGCGATCGGACAATATTTAGTGGACGCGCTCTCGCCCTAAAAACCAAAAATTTTAAATATGCTACCAATATATGGGATGAGATACGGATTAAATCTGCAAAATTTGAAAAAAAATTTTTTTGTGATTTTGCTCTTTAAATCCTTTAAGGGGAATACCATAGCAACGTTTTACATATTTTTGTTGAATATTTCGGGCGTAAACTTGTTCAGAGTCATATCAAATCGGTCAATTTTAAAAAAAAAAAAATTTTGTTCTGAGATTAATTTTGGATTTAATCTCTAAAATATTAAAAAAATTTTTTAAGTGTTATTTCTTTTTATAAACTTTAAGCGAAATATCATAGCAACATTTTGAATATTAATGTTAGATATTTTGAGAATAAATTTGGTAAGAATCATATTTAAAAGCACATTTTTCACATTTTTTTATTATTTTTTTTTATGTTTTTTTTTAAGATAAAATAATATATACGAGATATGCTCTAAATATCGGACATTTACATTTAAAATGTTGCTATGATATTCTTCTAAAAGAATATAGAGGGAAATAACACTTAAACATTTTTTATTAAAAATGTTAGATATTAAGCCCAAAACTCAACCCAAATATTGCGCATTTATTTCAAATATTCGATTTTGAGGGCGAGTGCGATTCCACCAACTGAAGTCCGATCGCTGCCAAACTTTTTATTATATCTATTGGGACTAAAACGAAATTTCTTCCGCCCAGGCAAGAGCAAAAATCATAGTCTCGCATAAATTAATTTATCATTAAAAAAAAAACCCCAAAAAAATGAGAAAAATAGGAGTTTTGATATGATTTTGACCAAGTTTTCGCTCGAAAAATCCAACAAAAATATTTAAAATGTTGCTATGATATTCCGCAAAAAGTATTTAAAGAGAATTAACACTTAAAAAAAAAAATTTTAAAATTTTAGAGATTAAATCCAAAATTAATCTCACAAAAAAATTTTTTTTTTTAAATTGGCCGATTTGATATGATTCTGACCAAGTTTACGCTCGAAATATCCAACAAAAATATGTAAAACGTTGCTATGGTATTCCCCTTAAAGGATTTAAGGAGCAAAATCACAAAAAATTTTTTTTCAAATTTTGCAGATTTAATCCGTATCACATCCCATATATTGGTAGCATATTTAAAATTTTTGGTTTTTAGGGCGAGAGCGCGTCCACTAAATATTGTCCGATCGCAGCCAAACTTTTTCTTATATCTTTCGGGACCAAAACGATAGTTTTGCCGCCCGGGCAAAAGAAAAAATCAAAATCTCATATGTATTAAAAATTCTTTGAAAAAAATCCCAAAAAATAATTTGAAAAATTGACCCTTTTGATATGATTTTGGCCAGGCTGACTCACAAAATAAGACACATTTATATTTAAAATGTTGCCATGATATTCCCCTAAAAGGATGTAAAAAGAATTAACACATTAAAATTTTTTTGGAATTTTTAGAAATTAAATTCGAATCTCATCCCCCTCATTTCCCATACATTTCATATTTTCGATTTTGAGGGCGAACGCGCGTCCAATAAATGAAGTCCGATCGCTGCCAAACTTTTTTTCATATCTATTGGGACCAAAACGAACCCTTTTCCGCCCGGTATTTTGAAATCAAAAAAAAAAGTTAATATAAGGGCCAGTCTAGTATATAGTCCATGGGGACGGAAAGAAATATTTCTATGCGTTGCCCATTTCTGCCAAAAATTATAATACCCTTTGCAAGCGTATAAAAGAAAATCCAATAATTCCCATAGCTTCCTACACCCAGAAAAATAAATGACCTAAAATGGCCCAAAATTGCCTAAAATCTTAGGTAATTTTGCCTAAACTAACGTCCAAGGAATTTTGGACTAAAATTAAGGATAGGCATTGCCTAAATTTTTTTTTTGGTTTTAGGTCGAATATGGCCTAAAATCGAGTTCATATTGACCTAAAATCAAGTCTATATTATTAGGAAATATGTGGCCTAGAATCTAGGCTGTTATTTAAGGTGATAACTTCCTTGAAAAAAGTCCCCCAACGCCTTCATTTATAGGCAATAAGGCACATTGACTTTTGTTCATTATTACCTTAAATAAATTTTGTAGATACATTTTTCTTTTATTTTAACTTATACTAAATTAATTTAGGTTCTACAAAAATATATGAATTTATTTTATGAATATGAATAGGAGGGTTATTTATATAAATTAAATCTATTAATTTGTAGTTACCGTAACTAATAAGTCGATAACTATTATAGTGCTTGCAAAATTTTGTTTCCATTTCTTGGCAAAACAAAAATACTTTTTCTTTATTCAAAATAACTTCTTTTATAACTAATGATGAAAATTCTGGCTTGGTGAAAAAAATAATGTAGCCACGTTTAAAAGAGTATCCAAATTTTCTTACATATAAATAGCATCTAGCTGAGGATATATCATTTTCAGGAAAACTTAACTTAAATTGCTCAAAGTACGATGAATTTTCAAAGAGACATGTTGCTTTGCTAAACTTTATGTTTACTTTATCATAATTAAGAATTTTATTGGCAAAATTGAAATTAAACTTAACTGCCAATGAGTGTGTTAAATTAACTCTGCTGTTTATATTTTTACAATAGGCTTTGAGTTCCCTGTGCTTCGACTCAAATGGAAAAGTCCAAAGATGGCGTAAAGGCCCGGACATTTTGACAATTTGAGAATAGTGGTTAAGAAAATGGTGTTTTGGTTTAAGAGTGTCGTTAAATAATTCAACGTATTGTTTGTTGTGATTAATTATATGACTCTCTAGGTTTATAATGTCACGCTTCGTATATTCAAATAGAAGAAGTAAGTCCAAAAGCTCGGACAAATTGATGAAAAAACTCCAAACTTTGTTGTCGTAGGGAATCTTATCTCCAACCATGAGTGGAAAATAATGAACGAATGTAACCATTTCACGCGCTGACATTTTTAATTTTAGACTTTTTAGATTCAAAATACTAATTTTTGAAGATAAGTTGCCTATTTCAGTCTCTCCATAATCGAAATTTTGCTTGCGTAAATTAAGAAAGTCTAAATCAAACACATTTTCTTTTATAAAATGTAGTATAATTTGGGAAATATCGTAGTTAAGAATGCCTTCAAAAACATCATGCAATATATCTGCGGAATAATTTTCTAACACCGAAAAATTCTGAACTTTATTAAAAATGGAAGCTTCTCGCACGCCAGAAACTGAAACGTTCGATTCTCTACAATCTTCTAAATAATTAGATTTAGTTCTCAAATGTTTTGGACAAGGCTGCAAACCTTAAAGATTTTGCAGAAGGTTCGGTCCGGGGGTTCGAACCCGTTGTAAAGTCTAAGGTTCGGTTCGCGGACCGGTTTTCGGAACCCATGAACCCAAGGTTCTGGTTCGAACCTCGGTTCGATTGAACATAAAAGAATATAAATACTTATTTTTCAAATAATATTGTTTATTTCAATGATGTAATTTTCGAAGATGTGAAGATGAATGTTCTCTTGGGCAATTTTTGTAAAAATCTATATTTGATAAACTTCTATTCTTCGCAATCAGAAGTTGATTTTTTTTAAAGGTGAATTTTGAAAACTCTCATTAAGAATTTATCTTTGAAGCTTCTGCATGTCTGTAATGTGCTACTATGCAACTTTTTTTTTGTCAGAAGTTAATAAAGTTAAAAAACTCGGGTCTAAGAGCACTGTAGCCAATACTGGTACTGAGCTTATAACAGAAGAACGTTTATCGAACAATTATAGTAAGAAACAAAAGATTTTAGAACCATTGCTCAAAATGAAAAGCAAGAAAAATAACAATCACTTGGTTGTAATGGTATATCCTGGACTTTTTAAGAAATTTAATAAATTGTCTGCAGCAATAAACAGATGCTTGGACTAAGTTTCATTCAAAAGTTTTTAGTTGTTGCTTCTTCAAAGAACTCTGAATGCATAAAAGAATTTTTAAAGTCCTCTAGTGAATCTATTGAGGTAACATGGTCATCTCGTCCAAATCAAGAAATGCTTTTGATACACATGAGCAACCTTCATCAACATTACATTCTTCATAATTGCAATTCTTTTCTGCTCTGCAAAGTTCTCCACTTCGATCCATACTTACACCATTATAGACGGTGATAGTATAAATCGGACGTAGGATTGGAGAACTTCTTGAATGATAGCTGTCAGATAACAAGTAATTTCCATAAGTCTCCGTGTGTGTCGTTGAAAAAACTACTTAATTTGTTGAACCGAACCTAATTTCTCGAAAAAGTGGTCCGGTTCGGGTTCAGGTTCGAGGAGTCAAAAATATTAGAGGTTCGGTTCATGGTCCGGTTCGTCGGACCCAAAAAACCCGAACCGAACCGGTTCTATGGGGTTCGGTTCAGGACCGGTTTGCAGCCTTGGTTTTGGATCCACTATATAAGAACAATGAGATTCTTCCTTAGATATTTTGCAAAATCTGCAAAAATAATTGCTAGAAAAAGATCTAGCGAAACCAAGCACGTAGTTTAAAGCCAAATTGTCCCCGATTACCAAACCTAAGCTAAAATACAATCGAACGTTTCCTTGTTGCGTGTTTATTACTATCCCATTTTCATCAAGATAATTTAACACATTAATTAGCTTGCAAAAAACACGATTATTTCCAAATTCCTTAACATCCTTTGACTCAAATAAGGCGGCTATAAATATTTCGCGATAATTTAGTGGAGCTGTCGGCAATGAAATATATGCAGCTAAAATAGGCAAAATGTGGTTTCCCAAAGGATTGTTTGTTTCGAAATCGTCAAAATACAAAAATATGGGTAGACGAAAAGAATTTTCCAAATCTGTTAACATTCTCAACTTCCAAATGTGACCATTTATAAAATTTTTAAGTTTTTTGTTCTTTTAACTCAAAGAAATTTGCTACGAAATCATTGTACACATTTGGCAGCTCAAAAAACTTTTTTAGATAAAATTTAATGGGAAATAAAACCCCTTTAGCTTGTTTTGAATCTAGGCATAGTTTATTTTTGTTCCTTGTGGGCCTTATTAAATTGTCAATTGTTATTACATCTGGCGGTTGCCACAGATTAATATCGGTAAGATATTTAATAAGAAGGTATTCTGAATTGAATTTTTTAAAGGGGTCCTCACAAAACTTGATTAACTTTTCAATTGAGTCAGCATTTGTAATACCAGATTTCAAGTCTGCTAATATATTAGTTAGTTCGTTTTTAATTGGAAATGTTATGAATTTGGAAATATTACTCTGTATTTCATTTGCTTTATTTCTGGGTAATCCTATTTCCCCATAATTTTTTAAAGACATTTTTAACGCTGATATTTCAATAGAATTTAAATATTTTTCATTTTCTGTATTTGACAAGTGACTTAATTGATCATTACACGACTGAGACCCAGAAGCTTCTGTTTGGTTTAATGATGGTAAACTAAGATTTTCTATTCTCTGTTTATCACTATTATTTACTAACCGATGTGTTAATATTTTTTTTTCTTCATTCTTCATGTGTTTTCTTAAACTGTCAACTGTTGAAAAGTTCTGATAACACATAGAAAATCCACAAACATAAGAGATTGAGTCAAATTTATGACTTGTATTAATATGAGTAAAAAATAACCTAATGTTTTCAAAATGGGCCTTACAAAACTTACAACTTAAATTTTCCATGTTCTTAAAATCAGTGTTAACCTTACGGTCAAAAGAAGGGAGCTTACTACTTGATATCTTGATTGTTTATATCATTTATAAACGAAATTACTCTTGAATTAATATCGGAATCAATAATTTCGATATCGTAAAAATATTTTTGGATAAACAGCCAAACGAGCTTGCAATCCTCTGGATATTTTAGGTCCAAAACATTAAAAATTTTGAAGCACCCATCGACAGCACTTAACATGTTCGTGAATTTATAAAAAGTATCTGCAAAGTAAACAAAGAACTCTTTGCACTCAAGGTCTGTTGGTCCTATTCCACAAATGAAAGGCTGCAAGGTTGCCTTTTGTTCGTAAAGTACCTCTATCTTATTTTTAATAAAGGTTTGAAGTTCGGCCAAAGTAGGAAATCTGGTAAAAAATGAGACTCGAGAGTCAGCAATGGTTATTTTAGTAATAAACTTTTTTGAAGTTCCGCGTTTTACACTGCGACGCGCCGTTGGAACAAGTAACCCATGCAGCAATAAAAATATTCCTACAACAACAGCTTCTGCAAAGAATATCAAAATTTTTTAAATTAGCATTAAGGGATTTATTTGGACGTATGTTATGTACCTTCATCAGCTTTTTCAAAGCTTTTGAGCAACTTCACGCTGAATTCTTCCGTTACTCTCTTTTGTGCAAGAGGGATCAAAATTTCTTTAAACTGGTCAAACTTGCTTAGCAGCAGCTCTTGCTTCTCAGGAAATCGTGTCGCAAAGTCTTGTTTTATCTGCAAATATATGAGTTTTATAAATTAATTTTTATTATTAATATTAAATATTTGATTTAATTACCAATTCAGTGCCAAATGATTGCTTCAAAATGGCCCAGTCACTCAGAATTACGTCCAATTGGCTTTCTGATGAAAAATTCTTCATACGCTTCTCGTAAGTCGAACTCCAATGATTTAAGACTTCGTCGAGATCGACATTGCCTTCGCTGTTGCACTGGAGCCAAAACATTGAAAATTCAACTTCCTTTTCGTTATTATCTTAAATAAATTGAAAAAATGTTAATTAATTATTTTTGGTTCCAGTCCTTTTCATGCGTGGGTGTGGGTTAGGACGTGGTAATATTTTGAAAATTGATCAGTTTTCTGGAGGAGTCCCATACATACCTGCGCTTGTATTTTCACTATTTTGATTTTCATCGCCATCCGACTCATTGATGGATTCTGCAAGAGATACTCGAGTTTTTGCGATGGAATTTCTGTATTTGCTATAGAGTAGCCCTTCAGCTTTTTTGTTTTTAATCGGAAGATAATAAGTTTCCTGCAGAATATTGTATATTCATTTAGAAGTTATAGAAAGATTTCGAAATGATTAAATACGTATAATAAAAATTGTTTCCAATATAAAATAGACACTGACTTTTTAGGTAATTGTTTGACTACATAAAGCTAAAGCTTGTTAAATTACCTTAATTTCTGTAGGGAACAAGTTCACAATCTCTGTAGCAATTGTCTGAAATTTTTTGGGCTGCCAATCTACTTTGTTGTGGATCAAAAAATCGCATATTATTCCGCAAATAGATTTGCGGTGACGATGCTCTAAGAATTTGTTCATGCGATAGTAGTTTTGTATCCCCTTAAACAAGACGGATTCATTTAAAATTGAAGCAGCACTTATCTATAAAAGAAGACAAATTATAATTTCCGTATAAGGAATTATCAAAAACTCTTAAATATTGCTACCTCAATATTGGACTGCGAATTTGGGACATTATTTTCCTGTAAAATACATAATTTTATAGAAATGGTAACAAAAAATTATCTCTTATTGTCACCTTGTTCATCCACAGTTGGAGATTCCTCTCAAATGTAACTCGAGCACCAAACAAATGCTTCGGCACAATCTCTTTTAAATGTTCACTTGTAAGCATCAAGACAGATTCAGCGTCTATGCCGTGAGCTGAATACCAAAAGGTACAAATAAATATATTAGCTATTTTCTGGCAATTTAAGTGTATTTAGCCATTTAATTAAACCTAAGGTCCCACAGGCAAATGAGTTGCCCAAAATTTGATGAATTTTTCTTATAGAACCATTGTTTTTCTTTTAAGTCTTGCAAAATCTGCAATCATGGACATTTAGCCAAATTTCCATCAAAATTTGTCCAAACTATTTGCTAGTGGGACCTTTGCTTAACAAAGTCATTTGATGTTATTTAAATATATAGTCACAGATAGTGTGCAGAAAGTTGAATCAGTATTAGTAAAAAGCTAATTATTTTAGAAAACTTAAAAAAAAATTTTAAATATATTTTCTTACCCATGAAAACTTCATGCAACTCCTCACAACAAAATTTTTTTAAAATTTCTTCCATATTTGCAAGCACTGGAATAAAGTTGAAAATAATAATAATCATAATTTTATGTCGATTAAAAACACAAAAGCCAATTTTTAAAGCTAAGCTTTCATCACTGTTTTCTGGAGAGAAAAATGTGATGCCAAGCTAGCAGTTAAACAGACGCATGCAAAAAAAAGCTGATATTAAAGCTAAATTTTCAGCACTGACCGCAAAAGAAGAAAGCGACATGAAGAAACATGCGCGCATTGTAAAAAACACAATTTGGTTATTTTGGCTGCTTCGGAGAAGTGTTTATGTACAATAAATTATTAAATGCACATTGTACATATGCATATGTATGTACTTAGTATATACATATGTATATATACGTGTATATACAGTTGCCTCTTCACTCATTTACGAGACATTGTGTGTAAATGTGTGTGTAAATATTAATTGTGCCGAAGCATCCAAAGCAACCAAAGCACTAATGTACGTTTTGTATGTAATATAACATAACTTTAACTTACCTGTATTCACTGAACAACACAATCACTATTTCACTATTTTTTTATTTTTGTTTAAAGTTGGCTGCGCCTTCACATGCACTTCCACTTAGTTTGTGCTTGCTCAAAGTAGTGTGACCAGATTAGGATAACCAAATTCGACATAAAAGTGAGCGCCACGGTAAAATTGTTTGAAATTTAGTCGCCATTTTATGGTCACAATTTTGCACAACCAAATACGACTTATGTAGCCAGATGTTTGATTATGCTGAAATTGGCATTATTGGTAAAACCATAAAGCAATCAGTTGTTTAGTAAAACATAACAAAACAAAAAAAACGCGCGCTTACCAAACTTCACTGATATACATTTAAAACTGATTGAAGGGCGAAGCATCTGCTAGAGAACTTTTTTATAGTTGTTTATAACTTGATGGCTTTTTAAAAACAATATATTAGTCATGAGGACTAAAGTAAAAAATTAAATATGCATAAGAGCGTTCCATGGTGGACCTTGCAAAGAAAATATTAATTTGAGTTTGTGATATAGTGTGACCAAAGGTTGAAGACTGAATTTAACCGCAACCAAATTCAATAAATAATAGGATTCCTATGGCTGAAGTATGATATAGACGTTTTATCTGCCTGATTCGAATTCTTTAAATGTGCTGTTGTTTGAAATTGATTTTTTAATCTGATTTAAACGTTTTAATTAAATCCGTCGCAATTTTCAACCATTCATTAAAAAAAATAAACATCTAACACATTTCAATTTCCAGGAATTCATTAATATTAAATTTAACTCAAAAAATTAAAGCTTAATAAATATTTGTAGGGCAAAGCCACTGACATCACTTTAGTGTTGTAGCCTTTTAATATGTACATGCGTCTTGCTTTAACGACTTTACTCAGAAACAATATAAAATTTGTCCGTTATGTAATTCGAAATATTTTTAGCCAATTGACCTATTTTTAAACACATAAATTCCTAATATTTTTTTACCTAAAATTTACAATTCTAGGCTAAATTGACCATTTTTAAGGCCATTATTGCCTATAAATAAAATTTTAGGTTATAAAAACCAGTTTCCTAAAATTTTAGGAATCACTTTTTTCTGAGTGTACCCATCGAGTTGGGACGGGGTTTTATTGAATGTTTTCGGTCAGTTTCGGGTTTATGGCGGTCAAAATAAAATCGAATTTTTTGCCGGCATTGAAACTAAAATTTAAAAGTCAATAAATTAATTAGAGTTCAGCTATCGATTTTAATACAATTAAAAAATATTATAATTATATTCTATATATATATATACACAATATATATGACTTTTTCTGCCTGGAACTAACAGTGTCAATCCATGAATGGCTATTAGTCTGAAATCCTTTACCCCGAATGTGTTATCACCCCTTCAAATACGGAGGCCTTTGGCCTTTTTGAAATGCTATTGGACCATTTCACAATTTTATATATACAAAGATTACGTCTTCACAAAGTTTATTTGTCTCCAGAATTCTAGTTCCAAAATGTCAAGTTTGAAGAAAACAGAAAACATTTTTTCTTGCAAGTTTTCTTTTAATGCAGAAAGGAAAGCGAATCGACAGCTGCAGCTTGATCCCAATTTCGACGGTCTGCCGATGACAAAATACCCATTTTAATATTATTTCAAAACTTTATTAAGCAATTTTTGAACATAGAAATATAAAATATTTAATATATTTCGGTTGTCATTAAATGAATCCCGTATTTTTTCCTTTAAAATAAAATGATTAGTTTTGCCATTTGGATTAATATATTCAGACTTATATGCTTCTTATCAATTCCTTTGCCACATAAGCAAATTTGTTTCACAAAATTGAACGAACAGAAGGCGGAGATACATATGTGGCCCCCATGAACAGAAAAATCCTTTGCGGTCAGCAAAAGCAGAGCAAAATTTTGTTCAATGTTCAAGAGTCAAATTGATTTTGTTTTTTTATTGAACAGAATAAAGAAGGTCTGAACAATTGAAGCCAAGTTGTGGGTGCAGCGGGTCGTATGCGTATTATTTGGCCAGCCAAACAATGGCAATCAGTTGAACTGCATATTCTTACAGCTTGCCTCTTAAAACTAATCAAAGGACTACTCAACCCTTCACTTAATTCTCCCCCGCCCTTCCGATGGGTATTTCCAGTTTCAATTTATTTGAAAGATTTTAAATGAAAATAAAAGAATTGGTCCCTCCTTACCAAGTGAAGTCGAATAAAAAGTAAGGTCTTCCATTTGATTACTCCACATTTGTTTGAGTGTGTATGGTCTTTTATAGCTTGTACGTGTTGCACGCACGTTCAGAAAAATCAGCGAAAAATGCGCCAAATTGTTGGAAACTATTACAATTTGATATATGCGCAATTTAGTTGAATGTATGAGCCAAAAACGAACCAAGAGTTTCATAGACTTCCGAACATGTTTTTGCGGTCTGGGTCAACAGCTGTGGCAAATTTCTTGGTCATATAAATAAATTTTACTTAGCAATTGCCTTTTTATATCCTTCAGAGAAATGAAATGCGTATGAATGAGATTTTAACGAAATTAAATGGATATACATGTTGGAAGTTGTACCCTTGCCAGAAGGGTATATTCATTTTCATTATTTTCATTAATTTTTAATAAATAAGCCCAATTAAAATAAGAACTACATGAAGAATAAAGATTCAATCTAAAATCTAGATTGGAAATCTATTTTTGAGAATCTTGCAATCATAATAACAAGATTGAAAAACCTTGAAATGAGATTAAAAATCATAAAAACAAGATTTATCATCTCGTAACTTATCAACCGTCCTACAGTTTTCTGTAAAGCTTCAGTTAAAAAACTTTATGATATATATAAATAGATTTATTTTGTTAAGAAAAATGAAAAAAAAACAACCCGGCTCTCCTGGACTCAAATCACAACCTTTTCGTTCCAATAAAGCTTTTGGCATCCTTTTCTCTGACTCGGCTGTTAACCGTAATTTTTTTTGCGCAACCAGTTGCAGTATAAGAACTCAACTTGCAGAAATCATTGTCTTGCTGAGTTCTTATACTACGACTGCTGACGCGCTAAAAGTGACGCACAACAGCCGAGTGGACTGAGTGTAGTCCATCACTCGGCAGTTAAAATTTCACAAGAAATTTTCAAAATCTTTGTTTTGGGAACTTAGATTTTCATTTGCAGAAAATCTGCAAGCCTTACCTGTTAAGTCATTGGAAATCAGCCTACTGGTCCTATATGAAAGGACTTACCAATAGTGAAGATTGATGCTTCAAGCCAACATAAGATGATGCTGGAAACGCTGGAAGAAAGAAAATTGTAACACCAATGGAACTGTCAGATATTCCCAACTTTAGTGGCACATCCACAGTGCTGCATGTTCCATCTTGTGTACCTTCGAGCTCCCAAATCCCAAGAATCTTCACAGTTTTAGTAGAAACCCAGTGGAGTAACCACTTTAGAACTTTGCACTTCAGTGGCTGGATTCACTGCGGTAGAAAACGTGCTCGCCTTCAAAAATGTTTTAAGGGTAGGAAGAATAAATTGCTCCTTTCAAATATGGTGCCGAAAGTATTGGGTACCCTAAGGTGTTCTTCGGCAGACCAGAACACATGGAGCGAGTGGCAAGAAAATTACCGCCACCCAAAAAAAAAGTGGAATCAATTATCGCGTTTGCGTTGGCAGTTCGCAATATGTGGGCTACAATAAGGACGTGAAAACAAAAGCACATCTGAACCACCCGATGCTATTAACGGAACTGGTGGATAAGTTTTCAAACCAACACAAACTCAACTGGGCCGTGTATGGTTCTGACGAATCTGTTCCTGTGATAAGGTCATTAAGCGATTGGCTTTATCGTGCAGCAGAGGCAGCGTTGAGTGGTAAAGTCAATTCGCTCTATACACCAAACAATTGTAAAGCATTAAAATATCATACAAATGAACAAAGGAAGCTGTTACATAATCAAACTGAAACTAAGTGCAAAGATTATTAAAGTTAAGTGAATAAAGAGGCAATATTAATTTCAAGTACAGGTTGAACTACATATACAAATTTAAGCTGCTTATCTCTTGTATACTGCATCGTTCGAATCTAATGGAAGTTATCACACTTCATCAGAAGGTGGTGATCTGGTTGGGATCTAGTGGGGATTTGGTGAAGATCAAGTGGGGATCTGGTAGGGAGTTGGTGGGAATCTGGTGGGCTCAACTTGGAATATGGAGGGGATCGTGTGGGGATCTGGAGTTGGTCGGGTGAGTGGGAGTGCAAAGATGCCTGCATTAAGGTCAAGTTGTGAATTCTGTGCTGAAAACTATAATGTTCTTTGTTTGACAGTGACTTAACAGTGTCTTAACAATGACCTAATTTTTAATAATTTAACATTTAATGTGTCTTTTGCCATCACTTAAATCAGATTCATCAACGTAAAAAGCTTTGCTCGTCCCGGGCGTCTCATAACGCACAGCCTTTTTTTTAATTTTTGACTTGATATTACACTAGTTTACAAAAAAAAATTACCCATTTCAGCTGAAAATTTTTTTGAGTGTAGTATGGAATGGTGATCTCAAAAAACGATTTCAAAAATTTGTTCATGGCTCCGTTATTGAAATATCAATTTTTAAAATTTTTTTGGTAGGTACTTTTACATTTTAAGCCATATCTCAATTCATAATTGTCAGATAGAGTCAAGTAAGAAATCGGTTCAGTAGTTTGAATTTAACAACCAAGAATATTTAAAACGAGAGCGTAAGTTAAAGTCGGCTCTAACCGACTTTGATATACCCGTTACTCATGAGAAAACATGCTTAACAGTGTTCTTGCGTTGGGAGGGGGGTTTGTGGCGTGGCCAAAATTTGAAATAAACTTGATCTGCGTGCAGATAAAAGAAGCATTTGTCCCATACATGTCAAACCTCTATCTCTTACCATCTCTGAGAACTAGCTGTTCATACAGACGGACGGACGGACGGACGGACGGACGGACGGATAAACGGACAGACGGACATGTCCATATCGACTCGGCTGTTGATGCTGATCAAGAATAAATATACTTTATATGGTCGGAAATGATTCCTTCTGCCTGTTATATACATTTGCACGACTTTAGTATACCCTTTTTACTCTACGAGTAACGGGTATAAAAAATCAAATTTTTGCTCGAAAATACAAAAAATTTTATTTTTAAACGACTAGAAAAAATATAAAACGAGAAGGCCAAGCTAACTTCGTCTTCGCCGAAGTTTTTATACCCTTGCAAATGTTTTAATTCATCATAGTTTACGAACGTTAGCATTAAAACAAACAATTTTTCTAAAAAACAATCCACCTTTCGACCGATAGTTTCTATGGCAGCAATAAGATATAGTCGTCCGATTTTGACCAAAACTTCCAAATCTGTGTAAAAGCGTATAAAACTAATAATTACTGAAGCGGGAGGCGTTTACATTAAAAATAAAAAGTTTTTCTCAAAACGACCCACTTTTCAACCGATAGTTCCTATGGCAGCTATAAGATATAGTCATCCGATCCGGTCGGTTCCGACATATTATCAGTGTGCAGTAAAAAGAAGACTCTGTGCAAAGTTTCAGCCCGATAGCTTTAAAACTGAGAGACTAGTTTGCGTAGAAACAGACAGACAGACAGACGGACTGACGGACAGACAGACGGACGGACAAAGCTCAATCGACTCAGCTCGTCGCCCTGATCAAGAATATATATAGTTTATAGGGTCGGAAATGAATATTTCAATGCGTTGCAAACTTCTGGGCAAAATTATAAAATATAAATATAAATAAAAAAAATATTCTTATTCTTTCTACTTAGGAATCGCACTTTTACGAAGAAAATAAGATATTGGTGAGGAAGATCGTATCACACGTACCGTAGATGGATCAAATTGAGTAGAAGAACTAACAGTCAAAGGGTATAGCAGAATAAGCATACAAAAACTGCCCCCTCTCCGATCAGCACCAAATTTAAATATGTTGTTACCATCAATGAGAAACTCACTCTCCTAAATTTTTAGTCTTCTAATCGCTATTGGAGTAGAGTTATGAGGGCGGAAAGATAAATCAAAAAAGTCGTTTATCTTAAGAACCGCTTAACTGCTTTCGATGGGCTTAATATATGTTGTAAGTGTTCACAGCACAATTCAAAAAATAATTTTTGCACATTTTTATTGCCAATTCTTTGGCCCAAAAAAAATTATTGAAATTTTCAAATAATTCTTTTACGGTGTTAGCCTTTTGCGACACCGACAATTTTTTTGCTGGTTTTTCATCAAGATGTCCCTAACAACATATAATTTTTGCAAACACATCCCAAGTGTACCTCTGGTGACATATAATTAAACGTTAAATTAGTATTTTTCATTAATATTTTATACATATTAGGCACACTGTAAATCAACTTAAAAGGGGAAAAAAGGGGATATTTTCTGTCAATTCTGTGTGAGTAGTTACAGTGTGCTCAGTATTATAAAATATATTTGTAAGACTATTCACATGTTTTATTGATATTCACTATGAAGATGATTTCCGATGTTCCTGCAAAAATTGTCCATTGTTAAGGATTTCTTATTGAAAAAACCAGCAAAAAACTATAAGGGTTGAAATCGATTAAAACATCGAAAAAAATATTTAAAAATTTTAATAATATTTTTTGTGCCTAAGAATTGGTAATAAAAATGTGCAAAAATTATTTTCTGAATTCTATGGTGGACACTTATAACATATTTTTAATTCATTCAAATCGGTTAAGCGGTTCTTAAGATAAACGAGTTTTTTGTTTTACCTTTTGATCCTCATAACTCTTCTCCAATAGCGATTAGAAGACTACAAATTTAGGAGAGTGAGTTTCTCATAGATGGTAACAACATATTTAATTTTGGTGCTGATCGGAGTGGGGGCAGTTTTTGTATGCTTATTCTGCTATACCCTTTGAGTATTATGTGTGTTTTCAAAAATTAACATTGTATTTTTCTTCGTTTTTTGGTCAATTTATGAAGTGAACGAAAAGACAGAACAAAAAAAATTAAAAACGGAACAAAAGTCGACGCAAACGAAAATTTATATTAAAATTGTCAGGAAAATATCACATTTTTTTGCACTAAATTGCTTACAGCTCCTGTGTTTGTTCACAGACTTTGGTCATCGATATCTATTTTTCTTCGAAGAAATGCGGTTCTTATGTAGAAAAGATAAAAATAATTTTTTTGGATTTTTTTATATTTTTTCCAGGCGACCAAATATGTATTTTCGAGCAAAAAATCGATTTTTTTGTGAAATATTTTTGATTATTGTATTCAAACTAATGAACCGATATAAAAAAAATTTACTACTCGATTACTGGCAGCGTAATAACCTTTGGATTCTTATCTTGTCTGACTCTATCTGACAATTATAAAGTGAGATGTGGCTTAAAATGTAAGGGCCTTTACCAAAGTAATAAAAAAAATTATATTTCAAAAACGGAGACATGAAAATTTTTTTGAAATTGATTTTTGAGTTCACCAGTCCAAACTACACCAAAAAAAAATTTTCAGTCGAAATGGGTCTTTTTGGCTTTAAACTAGTGTTATTAATCAAAAAATTTTTCAAATTTCAATCGCCCTTTTAAAATAAAAATTGAGTTTGTGTAATACGACGTCACCCAAAATTAGTTCCATATGGAGTCGGTTTTGATTTTCGAATAGAATGTTACAATGATACGCAAAAAGGCAAAAGAAAAACGCTCCAGAGAAGTAAACGAACAGCAAAAAGTGCTTGTAAATAGAAGAAAGCAAGCCGGCTGCCGTCAATCAAATTTAAAGTTTCATTGATATATTTTAATTCCGAAAATGAGAAAATTGCTTAATTTTTTAATATAATAAAGAATAAATGCTAAAAAAACACGAATTTTGAACTTTCAAATGGGTGGCTCACAACACAGCACAAATTTTTATATGTCAAAAAATCCATTTTTTTTTTAAATTTAAATGAATAACACCAGAATCTCTTTTGTACTAACTAAATACAAAATTTACAGAACGAAAAATATTAATTTTTGGCTAAGTTATGTTCGAAAAACAAAACTATGATCACAGCCCCCTAAAAAATGTAGAAGAAATGAAATTTCACACATACTCTACTGTCCCTGAGAGTATTTACTTTCATTTAAGGTCAAAATTGTTGTGAAAACTTAATTATGAACCGATTTTCTCTTTTATCTTATCTTTCACAAAATGAAGTCAAATATATAATATTTTTTTCTCTGTTTATCTGCGAATTTGTATAACTCTGATTTTCGAGTTCAAAGGGGGAGCTTAACACCCTAATCAATGTTATTTCAACTGTTCAAATCCTGTTCAATCCGGTTTCGAACGCGAAATCCCCGACATAATTTTCACTGCGAACTAACCCCCTGCCGAAACAAGTGCAAATTGAAGTCATATTCTCCAGAAATAAAATGTAAAATTTTAAAATTTGTTAACGCCAAAAGTGAAGTTGCAAATTGGTTGAAAGAGGTTTCTGTAGCACACCCTGATAATGTTATTAATTTGAAGATGCTTTTTCTTAAATCGAAGTGCTCACAGGATATGATAGACTGCATGTTCCCAGTCCTAGCCTTCTAATTGATTGTCAAATTTCCTCAAGCGGCCGCTGGCGCCATTCAATCTTGCCCCCACTTAAATCTTGTCTCAGCCATAACACAAATAAATTTCAGGTTTTAAGGGTAAAGTTTTTTGTGTGCCAAACCTCAAAACTAAACTGCAATCACACCCAAAAAAAAGTTCCTCCAATTTCCTGCGGCATTCCTGAAGTGTTATGTCTGGTAATACGTCGCACGCTTTTGTGTGCAGGCTGTCAGGTGTCAAAGTGTTGCAGTCAATGAGCTTTTCTTTCAGGGGATTGTTCTTGTTCTTGTCAGTTGCTGGCTCACGTTTTCTTCTTTTTTTTTGGTGGAGGGCATTTGGCTGCCCAATGATGCTTTCTGCGGAACCAGAAGCAGCTGTCCCTTTAGGAAAAAAGACAGAACGAGGTGGGGGCCCGCAATCTATAAACGAACAAATTGCCTGAAAATCAATTTCGTTAGCGTCTCGTCTGCTTCTTTTTGTATGCCAAAACTGCTAAGGCTGTTCTTTGGGTTTTTCTTCTTTTGTGTGGCTTTTGTTGAAGGCGTTTTTGCTGAAAAGGAAACAAAGTTGGCTTTTGGCTAAGTAGCTGGTTTTATGCGAACGTCGAACGTCGAACGAAATTTATGCACATGTTTTGTTCAACTTCTGTCTGAAGCTCTAAGGTGTTCCATAAACTACAGACCAAAATGGTGATAGACGGAAAGTCGAAAAGTCAAATGGTTTGTCTGGCCAGAAAAGTCATATGTTTACGTTAAATGGGGGAAGACTGAAGGGGAAACGAACTAGAATTTGTAGTAATATGTAGGAAAAGAACTTGGATACGGCAAGGTCGAATGTTGTACGAGCTCTATCATTAATATTTACGAAATCAATATTAATTTAATTAGATCAGTTGCAAAGGGAGATTCAAAAGCACTTAAGAAATCCTAACTACTTTAAACCCAGCTATGAAATTAAGAAGCTCGCATTATTTATTAATTTGTTTTGGTATTTAGCAACATTTTTTTAATAAACATTAAACTTTTTTGGAACTTCGGAAAAAAAAGGTGTTGTTGCGAGTAGACGTGGCTCCGGTGTCGAAAAAATGTCAACAAATACATAAGACACATACCTTTGATTGGGTGGCCTGAAAACTGGATTTCCGAACCTGGAGTGACGACAATTCCTGTGCAAAATTCACCATTAACATCGAGTGAGTTGTTGTTGTTTACTTTTATACAGGCAATTGCGGCGAAAGTTCAGAGAAAGCGCCAAATCACAAAAACCTCAGGTCAAAGGCAGCAGCGATCACTTTTAAGGCCCGTACGGACATCCGAAGTGCGTAATTTAGCTTACTTCACCTCTTGTTTCGTCGCCGTGGAACGTAAAAGCAGTGTAACCAGACTTAAACAAAAATTACGCCAAAAAATATGTTTTTTTTATTTTTGATTTAATTGGCGGTGGGTCACTCTTCTCGATCATTTGTATTTTGTTTTGATGCCAAGTTGATTTTTAGTAAAAGCCCGACCACTTCTCCCCAAGCCTTGTTTACAAAATTAAAGCCCGAATGGTTGGGGCGGAAAAGATCAAATATAACAACTCGCTCTTTCACCGCCAAAATTAAAATCATTTTTATGTCATGCAAAAAACACTTTCAAACGATTCTTTCGCTTTTGTTTTTCTTCCATGTTCTTTTTATACACTTGAAAAGTGTATTATAATTTTGCCCAGAAGTTTGCAACGCATAGAAGGAATCATCTCCGACCACATAAAGTATATATATTCTTGATCAGCGTGACGAGCTGAGTCGATTAAGCTTTGTCCGTCCGTCTGTCCGTCTGTCTGTTTCTACGCGAACTAGTCCCTCAGTTTTGAAGCTAGCGAGCTGAAATTTTGCACAGAGTCTTCTTTTGTCTGCACGCAGCTAATATGTCGGAACCGACCGGATCAGATGGCTACTTCTTGTAGCTGCCATACAAATGATCGGTCGAAAAACGGATTTTAATAAGAAAAACTGGTTTTTTCTCAATATTACCGCTCTCAATCACGGTCATGGGTAATATTAAATGTTTTTAAGCTGATCTGCGAAGTTTGGTCGAAGTCGCTAACCGTTGAGACAAGCGATTTCAAGTGTATAAAAACTTCGGCACGGACGAAGTTAGCCTTGCCTTTCTCGTTTATTTTCTTTTTAAATCATTTTAGCTAAAATCAGTCCAGCTGATCGAGGCAGGTAGAAGAAGAATGACTAGACATGGTGCATTTTCAATGCTGCTTCAGCTGGTCAAAGCACAATAAGGCCCACAGCCAATGTGCTGCTAAGTGCAACATTGTCTGTTAAGTGTAACTTTCAACTTCGCACCTCCGTACATGCAAGAAGTTCCAGAGGCGAAGTTGTAACTTCTGCTTCTTCTTCCCTCAATTTTTGTATGTAACTTCTCGCAACTTCTGTTGTCCGTATGGGGCTTTACAATTCACGTGAGGTGGGAGAACAGCTGATAGCGGCGATATCGCTGTCATAGCGCTGCCGTCTTTTGTACGGCGATTCATAGCAATACCTATCGACATATCGAGCTATCTAAGCCGAATTGGCGCTAATTTTTAAAAATGTTTACACAACATTCACCAGTAAGAAATAACACTCCCGGTGGCTCAGTTGCAAAGAGGCCGCTTAGCGATACATCCCCAGAGGTGCACCAACAAAAACGGCCAGAAAACCCCGACTTAGGTTTTTCTCAACCTCCGCCGATTGTGAGAGCAGCACATACAACCAAAGTACAGGCAAATACTGGTTTGGCCGCTGCAGAACATATGGCAATAGTGGATCTCTCCGACGTAATGGCGAAAATGTCAAACCTACTGGACCTGAAACTGCAGAATATACCAACAAAGGCAGACATTGCAGGAATAAACGAGAATTTCCAAGAGCTGCAACACAAAAACATCGAACTTGAGGTCCGTTTGGATAAGTTGGAAACTCGCAATAATGCGCTAGAGAGGCAAGTGGAAAACCTCCTGCAAAAGTCTAATGAAAGGAACATTATAATGCACTTTAAAACAACCCCTGACGAAAATAAAGTGGAAAAGGCCAAACAAATATGTATGGATGTGCTAAGCAAAGCAGGAACAGACTCCATTGCTGACGCATGGAGCATCAGGACTCAAAACCCAAATGCAGCTATGGTAGTTGTCAAGCTGAGAACTACTCAAGATATGTGTAAACTCCTTAAAGAGTACCAAAAATGTAAGGTTTGGGGAGCATCCGCTTATAAAGATTACCCACCATCAGTGAGGGACAGAATACGAAGACTGGTTGCCGTAAAAAAGAACATCCCGAACCGCGACGATATTAAAGCCACAATCCGGGAGACGTATTACTGGTCAATGGATCCAGATTTTATTTCGATGTTCACAATAAACTCACCAGCGACGGCAAAGATGGGATGCAGATCTTAGATGAACTCATCAGCAAGTCCTCTGGCAGCGACGTTCAACAACAAGGGCAAGGAAACAAGAAATTTTAGCGTTAAGACAATCGACCGTCATATTAATTCTAGTATTAAGATACTTTCCTGCAACATAGCGGGGCTTCGAAATAAGCTGATCTCAAAACATTTTTATACCCTTGGAGAGGGTATATTAAAATTGTCCGGATGTTTGTAACGCATAGAAGGAAGCATCTCCGACCACATAAAGTATATATATTCTTGATCAGCATGACGAGCTGAGTTGATATAGCCATGTCCGTCTGTCCGTCCGTCCGTCTGTCCGTCCGTCTGTCCGTCTGTCCGTCTGTTTCTATGCTATCTCCTCCGTCAGTTTTAAAGCTATCTTAACCAAACTTTGCACAAAGTCTTTTGGTACAAATACGCTGCACATTTGTCGGAACCGGCCGGATCGGATGACTATAACATATAGCTGCCATAGGAACGATCGGTTAAAAAACTAGTTTTAGTGAGAAAAACTTGTTTGTTTTCAATACTATTGCTCTCAATGCTCGTATTTATAAGTTTTTAATGATTTCACATAATTTCACCAAGCCATGTCAAAATCGGACAACTATATAGTATAGCTGCCATACAAAAGTTAGGTCTGAAAAAAAGTCTTAGTGAGAAAAACTTTTTTGTTTTCAATGTTATCGCTCCCAACGCTCGTATTTATAAGTTTTCTCATTCACATAATTTCACCAAAATTTTTCGAAATCGGAGTACTATATAGTATAGCTGCCATACAAACTGTCAGGCACATATCAAGCTCCAAGGGTATATAAACTTCGGTCGAGCCGAAGTTAGCTTGCCTCTATTTTTTTAGTTTCATAAACCAGCACGATATTATACTATTATATGAGACTTTCATCGAGGCAGACTTTGAAAACTACGAAAACTACTTTCCGGATTTTGAACTAAGGTGGACTCCCGCTTTGCGTGTCGCTAGCAGAGGTCGAGCAAGTGGAGGCTGCCTATACGGAATTAAATCCCAACTGAAAAAGTCGCGCCTTTTAAGAATTAGCACAGCAGAAGCCTCAACAATAATTAGCCTTAAACTGGGCACTGACTTTTTGCATATAATACCCGTTTATATCAACTGCACAAATTGGAATGCGGACTTCGAGTCAACCTATAATACATGCTTGGAACTGGGCAGCGAAAATTTAATGATCATAGGCGACTGCAATGCAAGAATAGGTGAACTTCAAGGAATTACAGAAGGATACGACACGGCACCAAGTTTGGCACGCACAATTCGGAAGGCGAAGGATAAAGTAGCAGACAGAAAAGGCCTAAAACTGCTAGAAATGTGTGAAACACTAATCCTAATACCTGTAAACGGCAGAACAGCAGGGGACCCAAACGGAGACTTAACGTTTATCAGAGGACAAGCACATACTACTATAGACTACTGTCTAATAAGTGGACTATGGCACGAACTCGTCACCGATTTTGCAGTAATGGAAGATATACATTCTGATCACATGCCTCTCGTAGTCAATGTGGAGTTGAGATGCGGGTAACTTACAAAAGAAGTATCAGACATCTTACTGCTAAAGCTCAGGTGGAAAGAACGTATTGCTCAGCGCTTCACGGAACCAGTAGACGACCGACTATCTAACAGCACTCACCAACCTGTTTTATCCGCAGAAAATATCACCGAATGCATATACCAAGCAGCGCAATGTATGCAACATGCCCAAACATCATTCTCCAAAGAGCCATGGTTCGATAGAGACTGCGAAAATCTAAGAAAGGAATCATTTCGCCTCCTAAAGCTAGCCAGAAAATTTAACACGGCAGCTAGATCAAATTATCATAATTCTAATAACATATACAATGAGAGCGTAAGTTAAAGTCGGCTCTAACCAACTTCGATACACTTTTTAACTCAGCTATTTTTCACATTTTTGCTCATAACTTGAGAACCGTTCATCTGATCTTTATTATTTTTCGGCAAATCGATTTATTTCGCAAATTACTAACTATCTCTAGAAGGTACAAATCGTCAATATTAAAAACTGTAGGAGATATAACGTTTCTTCCAAATTGCGGGGGCGTGGCCAAAATTTGAAACAAACTTGATCTGCGTGCAGTTAAAAGAAGCATTTGTCTCATACATGTCAAACCTCTATCTCTTACCATCTCTGAGATCTAGGTGTTCATACAGACGGACGGACGGACGGACGAAAAGACGGACATGTCTATATTGACTCGGCTGTTGATGCTGATCAAGAATACTTTATATGGTCGGAAATGATTCCTTCTGCCTGTTACATACATTTGCACGACTTTAGTATCCCCTTTTTACTCTACGAGTAACGGGTATAAAAATATGTGCAAAGATAAGCAGCGCACGTTCTACCTGCGTATGGAATTAGAAATTGCAATCGTGCGGGATAGCAAGTCTTTCTGGCAGCTCGCAAGGAAGTTAATCGGAGGGGCTTCACGCAAACCAATTCAATTAAGTGCAGTCCAACTTGCAGCTCATTTTAAGTCCCTACTGTTTGTTCAACTAGTCCCACAATTGAATCTTAACGCGCATGTGAATATCACAGATGAAACTCTTGATACACCCATTACGTCATCGGAAGTGCAATCCGAAAAGCAAAATTAAACAAAGCCCCTGGGATCGATCGCATTCCAATGGAATTTTATAAGCATGTCTCACCTAATTGCATTGACCAGATGACGACAACGTTTAACTCGATTCTTTTGACAGCAGAAATTCCGTCCTGCTTTAAGGAGGGTGTAATATTTCCCCTATTTTAAAAAGGCAACCCTGGTGAAGCGGAAAACTATTGAGGTATCTCCTGCCAAAACACCATAGGCAAAATCTTCACGTCCATTTTAAATAAGGCTTACTGATTGGGTGTCCTCAAATGAAACGCTCAGCGAATTTCAGTTCGGGTTTCGGAGCGCATACTCAACAGTCGACGCGATTTTTGTGCTGTCCTCAATAGCGAAGCTATTCCTAGCTGAAAAGAAAAAACTATATATATGTTTTCTGGACTTCCGAGCTGCTTTCGACAAAATAAATAGAAAAAAGTTGCTGTACAAACTTCAAAATCTAAACGTTTCAACCAAATATATTAATGTCATAAAAAACCTTTACCAAGATAACATGGCAGCAATTTGGGATGGAAATCAGCTATCAGAACGCTTCGAGAATAACACCGGCGTTAAACAAGGTTGCCTTCTCAGCCCATTAATGTTCTCACTATACATCGATGACGTCTCATCGCATTTACCTGGAGGTATTTCTGTTTGCAACCAGCAAATTAAAGCCCTACTCTACGCCGACGACATTGCACTCCTTGCAGATAGTCCAAAAAGCCTTCAATTCATGGTAGACAATAGAGGTGGGCGCGGGCCGGGCTTTTTTTCGTGGCCCGCGGGTTTACACAGGCCCGGAGTGGGCCCGGGCCTTAAAATTAAGATTCGTGCGGGCTTCGTGCGGGCCCGGGCCTTAGCAAAAAGGCCCGGCCCGTAAAAGCCCGAAATAGGCCCTTAAAAGCCCGAAATAGGCCCGAAAACAATTTTGATTTGTTCGCGCTATTTTTGTTTATGTTTGAATTAGAACCGCCATTTATCGCATTTTAATTGTTTATCGATACTACTATCGATTTGCTTATACATATTTTACTTGTTTGCTCACCACTAATTCAAAATTGTCGTCCTATTGTGAAATTGATAAAACTTTGCAATATTTGCAAATATTTGCATTGTGGTCAAAAAAATTATGTAAACTTTGCAGAGCTAGCACACTTGACTCCCAAATAATAACTGAGTTTAAAACAATGACCCTAAGCGCATTAGAAAAAAGGTTTCTTCCGGCAATCGCTCATTTGGTTGGGCTTTTCTTGAACCCTCCTTATAGAGAGATGAATTTCCTCTCAGAGGAAAAAAGAGATAATGTGTTAGCTGCGGTAAAAGCAATGCTCTCCGAATTTATAGGGGATCATGAATATAGTAGCGTTGATGATATAACTAATAACATAGACCCGAATAATTCCGAAAATGGAATGTTTGCTGAATTTTTAGACTTAAGTTATATAAAAAAACGAAAAGTTGAGAAAAACGCTATCGACATAGAGCTTGACAAATATTTGGCCTATCCAGCAGCTCCTGGCACACATATTTTAGAATTCTGTAAAAATGCAACGGACTTAAAATACCTTCCCAAATTAGCTCGGACCATTCTGGCTATTCCCGCCAGTTCGTCTACGAGCGAAAGGCTTTTTTCAACATCGGGCCATGTTTTAAATGAAAAACGCACTAGGCTAAAAAGCTCAAATTTAGAAAAAACGAGAGCGCAAGTTAAGGTCGGCTCTAACCGACTTCGATATACCCGTTACTCAATGAAAAACATGTTTAACAGTGTTCCTACGTTCCTTAGGGTGAACATCTGAAAAGTATGCAACACTTTTAGAACTCGGCTATTTTTCACATTTTTGCTCATAACTTGAGAACCGCTCATCCGATCTTTATCATTTCCTCGGCAAGTTTATTCGTTTTGCTAATTATTAACTATCTCTAGAAGGTACGAATCGTCTATCTTTAAAACTGTAGAAGATATAACATTTTTTCCGAATTGCGGGGGCGGGAGGGGGCGTGGCCAAAATTTGGAATAAACTTGATCTGCCTGCAAGTATAAGAAGCATTTGTCTCATACATGTGAAACCTCTATCTCTTACCATCTCTGTGATCTAGGTGTTCATACAGACGGACGGACGGACGGACGGACAGACGGACATGGCTATATCGACTCGGCTGTTGATGCTGATCAAGAATAGATATACTTTATATGGTCGGAAATGATTCCTTCTGCCTGTTACATACATTTGCACGACTTTAGTATACCCTTTTTACTCTACGAGTAACGGGTATAATTAAGTTTCGTGCCGGGCCGGGCCGGGCCCGGGCCTTGGTGAAAAAGTTTCGTGTTGGGCCGGGCCGGGCCTCTCAAAAAAGAGTTTGTGTTCGTGCGGGCCCGGGCCTCAAAATACAGGCCCGCGCCCACCTCTAGTAGACAAGTTATACAAGTACTGCCAAGATTGGGACCTCCAAATCAATGACTCGAAAACCAAAGTGATGGTCGTACGAGACCACAGGGTCGCCAATCAGACAACGAAGTTCGATCATTTAAATATCTAGGAGTCACTCTAACGTCGAACATGTCCTTCAGTACACACGTAGCAGAGAAATTAAGAGACGCAAAGACTGCCATCAACAGTACATGGAAGCCATTTTTTAATAAGCGTAACGTACTCGCAAGTACGAAATACAAACTGTTTGAGTCAGCAGTAAACACTATAATATGCTATGGAGTACAAGTCTGGGGCCACGAAGAATTTGAGGACGTGGATCGACTCCAAAGTATTTTTATCAAACGTATATTCCGACTACCGTTTAACACACCACATTATGCCATCCATCTAGAAACCGGTTTACTTCCAATGAATATCGCCTGTCTCCGTGCGCACTTTGGTTATACCAGAAAAGTTTTTAACATGCCAAGCTCCATGTGACCTTTGTAATCTACGAGTACGAGAGGACGTCGAGCATTTCATCGCAATCTGTCTGATGCTGCGCGAGATACGGGCTTTACATCTTCAGAGTTCAGTGTTGTCTGAGGCGGAAACACTAGAGTGGATGAACGGGAGAAACTGGAGGATGCTAGAAAACTACCTTTCACACGCCTTACGGTATCGGCGAGATCTCATATCGCTAATGGATTAGCTACATCGTCATGACGGTCGATTAGTCAATATATTAATTATACAATAAATGTAAGTTACACATAAATTTTGTAAACGGCTGACGGTTTCTATGAACCATGCCAAGAAACGATACAATAAACTTACTACTACTATAAACAAGAAAATTAGGGAATTATCTGATGACTAGGACTAATTTGTATACCCTTGGAGAGCGTATATTGAAAATGTCCGGATGTTTGTAAAGCACAGAAGAAAGCATCTCCGACCAAATCTCTATATCTATAAAACAGAGTGTCCTGATTGACTGATTCACTGACTGACTGATTGGCAATCATAGCACAGCCGAAAACAGTAAGAGATAGAGGGCTGTAATTTGGACAGGAGTTTCTGTGAATGGTGAAAGTTCGTACTTAGACGGGGTTTTAGAAAGTTCCACCTGGAAAAGTCGGAAAAGCGTGTAAAAAGTTATTGACTTGAGACTTGGTTTGTAAGCATAGTTAGCGAAATAATTCGATACTTGTTTTCCCGATTTTGAAAAATTTGCCCACGACGGATGTGGATGGGATGTGGGCTGATATTGGTTCTTTAGTGTTAAAGGTGCAGCGAAGCGCGACGGGATATATGCAAGTCTCTATTTATATAAAAGAGAGTGTCCTGACTGACTGACTGATTGGCAATTGTAGCACAGCCTAAACGGTAGTTGATAGAGGGCTGTAATTTGGACAGGAGTTTCTGTTAGTGGTGAAAGTGCTTACTAAGACGGGGTTTTGGAATATTCTACCCGGAAAGGTCGGAAAAGCGTGGGAAAAGTGTGGATGGAAAAAATTGTTATTTTTCATCCGATTGACTTGAAACTTGGTTTGTAAGGAAAAAATTAAAGTTCATTCGAGCTTTAATTTTACGATTTTGGAAACAATGCAACATGCAAAATAACTACTTTTCACCCGATTGATTTGAAACTCGGTTTGTAAGGATAGAATACGAAATAGTTTGTTGGAAAATTCGCGGAAAATTCTGAATTCTGACTATTTTCATACGATTGGCTTGAAACTCGGCTTGTGGTGATTGAATTCGAATTCATTTGTGATTTCATTTTCCGATTTTGGATGGGAAGTGGTTGCACTCAAAAAAAAGTTGTCATCACAGTGACACAATTTTGACATCAATTTGAAACTATTGAGTATCGAATTCTCTCTAATACTCCAAGTATCAAATTGATATCTTCGAAAGTATTAACATGATACTTCGAGGATTTCAAATTGATACTACCGTGTATCTGGTTGACACTTTTTTGTATTACTTTATTAGTATCAATTTGACACTAGTTCTTATTAATTTGACACTTCAATTATCAAACTTTTAGTATCATTTTGAAACTAGCTTTTATCAATTTAATATTATTTCTTATCAAGTTTGTAGTATAATTTCAGTTCTTTACAAACCTGCCATTAAAATTAATAAAAAAACATTTTTTGAACATTATCTTTTAATTTTAAATTTATTAATTATTTTAAATTCATTTACACTAATAAATTGAATTTGTTAAGTGTGGAAACTTCGCTATGGAGAAACATTGGTCTCCCACTGCAAGTCTCATGTCCACGCGAATGTTGTATTTTTAGAATCACTGTAACATCAGTACATGGAACCCATACACGTAGCGCTTTACTCCTTCAGAGACTCTGAAACGCCTCTACAGCAAATGTCTTCGTTTGATACCTATCGTTGTGCGCTAACATGCAAAGCGCTGAAACAGGCCACGCAGCATTGTGGCATGTTATGTGTCCTGTCTGAATAATTACATTTGTTAATACATATGTTTGCAAAAAACGACCACAGCAACATTAATACTTAGCTGCTTAAACTTCCGTTGTAAGTGTGTTCCATTTGAAATCCATTTATATATGTTTTATATATTCATCACGTCGTCTTCCATAGCGTTTACTTTTAAAGCCTAATCATACTGAGCACATCTGGCATCCAACATCCTGAGTCAAAAATATTTACCAAGGCGAAATTTGCCAGATTTGTAGATGTTACTATCATCGACGCTCTTAGCAAATGCTTATTAAGCATTTTAACCAGAGTTCGACACGATTCTATTTGCTGTGTAGAGAAAAGCCACAGAGTAGCAGCGACGTTGCTACTCCGACAGTATACGAGCTTACACTGCACTCGTTTGCAACAACAAACAAGTTCAAAAGCGTGACTGACACACACACGCGATGCCAAAATGAACTTGTGTATTTTGCAGCCACTGATTTAAACTCAAGATGTTGGATGTTAGATGTGCTTAGTGTGATTTGCCTATTATTGAATTGTTTGCACATAAATTAAATAATTCAATTTGACAGGTCAAGCATCGCCAGCTGCCACATTTGGCCTGCTTTCTTATACAATTCATGCATTCTTCGAAATTTCGAACTTAAAAAAATTTGTTAGTTTCAAATTGATACTTCTGCGCATTAAATTAATATTCCAAGTTTCAATGCAGTACTTTCTAGGCTAACATTGATACTAAAAAAATGATACTAGCTTCAGTTTCAATTTGAAACACGTGTTTCAAATTGATATTGATACAAATTTTTTTGGGTGTGGCATATGGGAAGTAAATGGGATGTGGTTGGTATATTGGTGGGATGTGTGCGGGAAGTGGACGGGAAGTGGGTGGGATGTGGGTGTTATGTGAGTAGGATGTGGGTGGAAAGTGGTCAGAAGAGAATGAGAAATTTGTGGGAATTGGAGGAAAAACTCAGCCGCAAAGTCGTAACGGGGAAAATGCCCAGTAGCCAAACGTTGATTTCAAGCCCTTTTATGTAAGAATCGATTACGGGCTCTACGGGGGACAGAATTTATGATATGTTTTCCAATTCGGTAAATATTTGTGTATTCACGATCAACTTTAAACTGGTTCAGTTATTGGTTCTCTACTGTTGAAGGCGCAGCGAAGCGCGACGGGGTATATGCTAGTATATTATATATATTCTTGATCAGCATGACGCGCCGTCTGTCCGTCTGTTTCTATGCTATCTCCTCCGTCAGTTTTAAAGCTATCTTTTCCAAACTTTGCACGAAGTCTTTTGGTACAAATACGCTGCCCATTTGTCGGAACCGGCCGGATCGGATGACTATAGCATATAGCTGCCATAGGAACGATCGGTTGAAAAAATAGTTTTAGTGAGAAAAACTTTATTGTTTTCAATGCTATCGCTCCCAACGCTCGTATTTATAAGTTTTCAATGATTTTACATAATTTCAACAAGATTTGTCGAAATCGGACCACTTTATAGTACAGCTGCCATACAAACTGTCAGGCAAGGGTCAAGCTCCAAGGGTATATATAAACTTCGGTCGAGCCGAAGTTAGCTTGCCTCTATTTTTGATCTTAATTATCGGCAAACAGGGGTGATGCTGCTGTGAAATGCACAATCTTCATCTTCAAATTTTCAATCTCGGGACAGAAATATGTCTAGACCCGAAATTGTAGTGGTGTTCGTAAAAGAGAGGTTTGTTCTTAGCATCCACTTGACAGAAAGGGATAATCGTGTTGATGTTCTTGAATTAATGCATCACATTAAATCACAAAACAATACCAGTGAATTTATCAAAAAAACATTTCTTACATTTTATGAATTTAATATTTCCGGACTTTTGGACGTTCACTATTGTATGGATTTTTGCTAATCATTTGACACTGCTTGACATGAAATAATATGCACCCAGACAACAAAATTAGTAAAATAATTTGTTATGCGACAACAACCATAAGAAAGAGATGTAAACAGCGATGGTTTGTTCTCATTATTCTTGAATATAAAACGTCACGCACCGCAGGTGAGGTGGCAGTTCTTGGACCATTCTTGCTCTCTATTTATGTTTATAACCTAAAAAGGTTTTTTGTTTAATGTGTTATGTCCCCTGTAATGAAGAACTTTTTAAAATCGGTAACTGTGTTAAGTCCAACGACCTAGGTCTAAGGCCTACCGAATCAAAGTAGACAAGCAAATAATGCTAGCAAGTAACTTGGGATTCGTGAAACAGATCTTATATGAGGAGACCTTCGTTAGAAGCAATTACCTCATCAAAAACTTCCTAAGAGTCAAGAACTGCTTTCTGACAGACAAGTCTTTTCTTAATTATTTATTTTTACGAGGTTAATTTGTGACTAAAGATAACTTTAAATAAACGTAGCATTTACTTGCATACCATGATTTATTTTCAATCAAAAATCAATCGACTTATCTCATACATTTGATATGTCCATGCAATCTTTGAGAAAAGTCTAGTTTTTTCCTTTAATAAAGAGAAACTTGCACATGATTTTGGACACCTCCAGTTCCCCACAAATTATTGTCTTAATATCGATCAGTTTAGCTCTAAATAGCCGTTGCACATTTATGCAAGTCTTCACATCTTGAACACTTGACTGCATTTCCAATATCCTGTTTGCTGGTCCTGTGTTTACAGGCCTCCGTAGCACACCATTTGCCACCCACAAAACGCTTTACGATTAAGCTCTAAATGTCACTTAAATGTCATTTGATTACACGTTGATGTTCGAGTTGACTTTGGGGATTCCTGCAGTCCCCTTCGGGTTCTCCACTCTCTCCGCTAGCATTTCCCTGACCAAAGGTGAGCAATTATCGGCACTTAAGCGTGGCGGCACCGTCAACCCACGTAGCGGAAATGCCAGCCAACAGATGGACAACAACAAGGAGCAGACGGAGTAGTAAGTTGGCATAATTTAGCTTCGTTTCGTTTCCTGCAGCTTCCAAATGCAACTGAGCGTACATAATTAATTATTTTGTGTGTGTGTGAGGCGATTTACTCTGCGGTCAATTAACAAATGTTTGCGGTCAAAATTGCATACAAATTGAATGACTTTGTTTGTCCTTGATTGATTGATAGATCGATTAGTTGAGAGTTGAATTGAGTTCTTCATGCTTTGAAATTAATCACATTGAAATTAGCTCTGGCTTCGTGCTGTCTGGCATTTCAATTAACTTGTGGCCCAAGTTCAAAGTTCACTCACAGAATGCAATTTTCAATTTCTCAATTTTCCTTCAGCGTCTGCTTGACAATGGGAAAAAGCTTATTTGCTCAGGTGGCGAAAATTCAATCAATATAAAACCCATCAAAGAAAATGTCATTCTGGTCAATTTTCTTCACATTCTTTTACAACGATTTGCATTGCTGTGGTTTTGGTCGGCTTCAATTTGTGTTAAACTCGAGTGGGCCAGGAAAGTGCAGCTGAGACATTGTGTTAACTTTGAATGTAACGAAGCTTGTGTACCCTGAAAAATTAACAAAAACTTTAAATTCGTACGGAAAGTTCCATGAGCATCGCCGAATGTCAACTCGACTTAGACAATGTTATTAATTTGTTCAACCAATATAAAATATTGCTAAAGAAAGCAAGAGCAAAGGGGACTAAAGAATAAAGACGTTACGAAATCCCGCTGGTAAGAAATAGCGATTTCCAATATTTTTCGTTGACCTCTCGACCCAACTAACTTTTTAAACTTTTCTCACATGTTTTAAGTTTTTGACTGCACAGTCTGATAACTTATGAAACATAAGAAATTTTATTTGGGACATACTTTTAAAAGCACACCGGTCGAACTGTGTAATTTGTCCAAAGTCTTATTATTTTGGGAGAGCTCGCTCCAACGGTAAGCAATTTTGATCAACAGTCGCATTTATTGATGAAACCTAATATTTATAATGAGCGATTTTAAGAACGCTAACATTGAAAACCAAAAAGTTGTTCTCACTATAAACGGATTTCCGACCGATCGTTCGTATGGCAGCTTCAAGAAGTAGTCACACGCTCCGGGTGGTTCTGACATATCTGCAGCGAGCTGTCGAAAGAAGACTCTATGTCAGAACTTACTCGATGAAGCAAACTTCAAGAAGTTGTCATAGTGGACATACAGAAAAAATCAGGTTAATTCTACTAGATTTGATGAACAAAATGAAGAGAATCTCACTTGTGTGTCGCCTACTAAGAAAACTTTAGGAAGTTTACTTCATCGTGTAAGTCCCGTCTAAAAAACGAAACGATGTATAATAGCGAGAGCGTAAGATTATTTAAGTGATAAGATGATGGTTGTTTACGTTCAACAGTTTAATAAGTGTTTTTATTTAATTTAAGTTTAACAATTACTTTGTGCTTTTTGTGGCAAGTCAGCGTCAGTCTCCTTCAGTCGCCATATTGTTAGTGGTGACAGCTATATTAGATATAGAAAAAGTGTATCGAATACTATTAGATGCGCGCTTAAATTGAAACAGTGGAAAGCTGCTGCCACAGTATTAACATGAATGTTGATATACTCACATTATGTATGTATTTAAAAATTTTAGATGAGTCGGGAGGGGACGTGACAATAAATTTAAACGGACTTAATCATGGTGAAGAATTGGAGTCCACATTTGGTTGTGGGACAGCTCTGTGATCAAAGTGTTTATACAGACAGACTGACAGGGCTATATAGACTGGGCTATTGATGCTGATCAAAAATATATATCATTTATGGGATCGGAGATGGTTTCTGCCTGTTGCACACAGTGTTTTTTTCTTTTCTGGCTCTAGTTTATAAGACATTTATCTCAAACTTGGTTTTTTAAACAAACTTCGTTCGGACCACAAAGACGACATGCAAAGATATTAAGCTAAAATTCGGTCTGAACTCCCAAAAATACTTACAAGTTTGGTCATAAAGCTCCCGAAAAATTTTTTTTTTTATTTTTCCTCTCAAAACTTTTTTGTTTCTTTAAAGATTTAAAAGATCTAAGCAAATTTAGAAAGAACAAGTTTGACCCCAAGTTTTGTTTTCGGACAAAAATAAGCTAGTGGTGCGATTTCGTTGCTATTGGCACAAATATAGAAAAAACAAGTGAAAAAGCCGGTCAAGGAAGGAGCTGAATGCAACGCTTCTGCTGCGTTTATCTCAAATTTTCTTTCCCTCTCACTTACACGTTGTTGAATGAAATGCGATATTGGTAGTGAGTGCGAGGTAGAGGGTGAGGGAGGGGGGATTTTTTTTGGTCATAACTTGAGAACTGCTCATCCAATCTTTATCATTTCTTAGGAAAATCGATACATATTACTCTAGAAAAAACGATTCATCTATCTACCCAACTGCGGGAGATATGACATTTTTTCTAAATTCCGGGGGCGGTGCAAAAATTGAAAATAAACTTGATCTGCCTGCAAGTATAAGAAGCATTTGTCCCTTACATGTCAAACATCTATCTCTTCCATCTCTGAGATCTTGTTTGTTCATACGGACGGCCGGCCAGACAGACGGACATGGCTATATCGACTCGGCTGTTGATGCTGATCTAGAATATACATTAGGGCGGGTCAATTTTTTGATGCGATAAGCGTATAGCAGATTCGGAATCTGTGATGAATTCTAAGAAAATTTCACGAAGAAGCGAATCATGAAAATTTAGGGTTCGGTGTATTTTGGTACATTGGTATATTTTCATGCTTCGCAGCGGGGGCTAGGAATTCATTTTAGACATGAGGTTTCTTCGTGAAATTTTCTTAGAATTCATCGCAGATTCCGAATCTGCTATACGCTTACCACGTTTTTTAGCTCCATACAAAATCCTAATATACATACTTTATAGGGTCGGAAATGATTCCTTCTGCCTGTTACATACTTTTGCACAAACTAAATATACTCTATACTAGGGTTGTCGAAAATATTATCGATATATCGAAATATCGATATTTTTGCCCAAAATTACGAATATCATTATCGCATATTTTTAGAGGCTATATATCGGATATCGAATATTTTTTGGTGATATTTTTCGGTGATATTTTTGTCTTGGCGTTCGGTCGCACTGTTGCGAATGACTGTTTCTTGTGCTCTGGACATTAAGACAAAATGTTTAAAAGGTTTTTAATTAAATTTGATGCAAAGAAATCGCAGTGCAAACAATGCAATAAAGTCTTAGGGACCAGTGGAAATTCAACAAATATGAAAGCGCACTTAAAAGCAAAGCATGGAGATGCTTGGCTGAAATGCAGCTCATCAACGGTAAATCTTAGTAGAATTGATTTGGAATTCTGGGAATTTGGGTCCTTTATGTGCCATATTTGCTGCTCCGGAAGCTAAATCAATTACAATTATAATTAAAATAGACGAAAAATCAACCAAAGCAGTCATTAGTAGTGGATGCGATAAAGAATTTGGGAGCCTTTTAGAGTAAATATGGAAACTAAGTAGTTGAATTTTTTTGCGAGTGTATTTTTAAATAGTACACACATAGTACACATCTATAGTTTTGCATTCACCTGCGAGGCATTACAATTACTAAGTTCAATTTGAAAGAGTTCAAAATTAATTAGTAACTTTTGTTAATTTAATAAAAGTTTACTAAATCCATTTTTTTAAGCGCAGTCAGATAAAGTTCTTATTACGCGTCAAATGACGCCTCAATTACCTCTAAAGACCTGTTCTTAGTTAAGATCCTGGTTTTTATTGAAAAATATCGAAAATATCGATAATATCGATGTTTTTGACACCAAAATATTTATATCGAAATTATATTTTTTCAATATTACCACAAATATCTATATAGATATTTTTGAAATATTCGACAACCCTACTCTACACTCGTATAAAAAAAATTTGTGCTAAATTTTACAAATTATCGAAACTAAAATTCATTCTAGAAGCTATTAAAATAATTAGAGTTTGGCAAATTTGTTATTTGCTCAGAATCACTTTCATCACTTAAATCAATTAGAAATATACAAAATCACACTTATTACGCAATACTCACAAGACACCCAAACAAAATCCTACTCAAGCCACATCAAGCAAACAAAGAGCATAGCAGTATTAGCATACAAAAACTGCCCCCATTTCGATCAGTACCAAAATTAAATATGTTAAAACCTAAAACCCATTTTCCGACCCATCATTTATATGGCAGCTACAAGAAGTAGTCATCCGATCCGGTCGGTTCCGGCATATTATCAGCGTGCAGACAAAAGAATACTCTGTGCAAAATTTCAGCGCAATAGCTTCAAAACTGAGGGACTAGTTCGCGTAGAAACAGACAGACGGACGGACAAAGCGTAATTGACTCAGCTCGTCATGCTGATCAAGAATATTTATACTTTATGTGGTCGGAGATGATTCCTTTCATGCGTTGCAAACTTCTGGGCAAAATTATAATACACTTTACAAGTGTATAAAAATTTATGTGGTTTTCTCTTTATATTCTTTAAGGCAACATTTTAAATATATTTGTTCGATATTTCGAGGGTAAACTTGGTTTTAATCAAATCAAATTGGCCAATTTAAAAAAAAAAATTTTTTCTGAGATGAGTTTCGGATTTAATCTCGAAGTCGAAAATAAAAAATCAAATTCCGGCGACAGCTGCATGCTCAGATCTGACTATAAAGTTTTTATTTTCTTGCATCGAGTTTAAGAAAAAACCACTTTAAACGGCTGCCTTCCAAAAATCATTTTATGAAATGGTTCCAAATTTTGCCATTAAAAATTATATAAATGTATTCTAAATCTTTTCCGATAGTCATTTTATCCAGTTTCCCAAACAAAAAATTAGGACTTTTGGCCAAAATTTAGGCCCTCTGGCAGCGTAACTACAAACGGCTTAATTACCGGAACTAACGTATTGCATTTTCACACTTTTATTTGATCTGGAGTACCATTTTAAGACCATTTTTATTATTTCCATAGCGCGTTTTTTTTGTGCGACTGTTTTAATCTCTTAACTTTGTATTCTCCGTTCGTCTAATATCATTTCATGTGTCTTCCTCTTTGGGGCAATCTGAAAGGCAGCTTGTATAGGTACTGCCAACACAGAATGGGGTAAGCCACTTTTTAACCATTGGAATTGAGTGCACAATTTGCAAGTTTTCCTTGGTTTCAACCAATTTTTTTAATGCAAAATTTCATATTTTGTTTCATAGAGTTTCACTAGCTGCCACACAATAAATTACTAAGGTGGATCAAAATTTGACAGATATCAATAAACGTATGGCAATTGACAGGAGCAATGTAGCAAGTTGCTGTTTAACTGTCGTAACTAAAGCGTTTCCTGCCAGCTGACTATATTCTTAACATTTGCGACTTAACTGCTGCCTAGATTCTCAATTCATCATCAGTCACACGATTTGCAAACAAATTTGTTTAAAAAATACAAAGAACTCCTATCAAAGTCCGATAAATCTATACAAAATGTTTGAAAATTGCAATGCCACTGAACAGCCCCGGGATAGAAAATGTCAAACACAAAATTGTGTAACATCAATTTTGTCAAGCGGGCGAATGGAACCGCAAATAATGTCAACCATTTTCTTGGCATTTACGCCTAAAAGCGTCCAAACAAAAGTTGCCACTGCCATGTTTCTGGTTTTAAAGCAGAGAACGTCATTGGCATTGCTTTGAATATCAAGTGACACTTGATGTGGGCGTTTGGGTATGGCCTATACTTATCAAATTGAAAATTTTTCAACTGCCTACTTTAAGGCTTTCGCACCCAACCACCCCCAAAGACATTCCCCCCTTTTTGATTGATAGCTGTCGTTTTCTAGCCCAAGCTTAGTGGGGGGAAGGGCGCAGGGCAGGAGGTAAAAATTTAATAAATGAATGTGGTTTTTATTGCTTTCCATGCGTGTTTTGGGCTGTTTCACCATTCAAGTTTATCATGGCGACATTTGATTAATTGTCCCGAGTGATGACAGCTGCCTGCGAAGTAGTTTTCAATTAAATGCTAAAGCCAGAAACCCATTTCAATTTCCACTTTTCACTTTGACTTGATGAATTTTACGTTTGGCTAACCGCAGCGACAACAGGGAGCGACGGGAGCGCCTATAAGGCGGCAACTACTTTGTAGACTTCAGCTGGATGTCTTGTCTTTTACGATCCGCTCCTCGCTTAATGTAAATCCTTGTTATCCTACGTTTTATGCGGCCACTGCTGCAGTTTCGCCAACACCCCCTCCACTCCAGCGCCTACATTTGTAGTTTATGTCGCCAGAACTCGCCTTTGGCCTTTGCGGTGGGTCGCCTTCTGCTGGTTTTTTATGGTCTGCTGTCTCTGTTTTATGGCCAGTGTTGTCATTGTTTTCATTTTTTTCTCTTTTTTGTAATTATTGTCACGTATGCGCTGCAAAATTTTATGTTCCTGACGCTCATCAAAGGACAGCCCAAGGACATGCGGACAGCAGATGCATTAATTGCAAATTTGTTCTGGAGAATTTTTGGTGCTTTATGGGGGAAGTTGAAAATGTAGGGATATATGTTTGCATGGCTCGTGTAGACTTTAATGTGGTGTAATATCTGTGGCAATAAGGAATAACAGCATATCTCGAGTTATGTCAAAATTGAGATAATAATACCAATGGCTTCCTCGGGTTCTTTTCCATTTTGTGTCAAAATTTCAGGACAATCGGGTGATTGCTTACAAAGATATTACGGTAAAACAAAACAACATAAGTCTAAATTGCTTAAGTTTATAAAAGGCAAAACAGCATATCTCAGTTGTGTTATTCTTCCCTATTCAAAATCTGCTTTATGACAGAATTCCTATTTTATTTTTTTTTTAAAAAAATGACACATCTGAGATGTGCTTTTATTCCAAAATACACACTGTGACTTATGCTGTTATTCCACATTGATATTTTTGATTACCTGATGGCATATCTGGACTTTAGCTTTTATTCCATATTAAATGATTTTATTTTATGGATCATAACTCTAAATGTGCCTTTTTTCCAAAATACTTTTTTAACTTTCAGGTACACATCTTTAATCGTGTCTTTGTTCCAAAAGCAGTTTGCTGAAAGTTTAATACATAACTCGACTTATGCTGTTATATCAATAGATAATTAATTTAGTTTTTGAGACATGTATTCTTAGGTTTTACCATATTTCATAGATATGTATATCGATTTAAGCGGAAAAAATAAAAAAAATAAACTAAGCGAACAAGATATTTTAGAAATTGAAAGCTATATACTGAGTTTTTCGCTGTATAAAACTACTGTCATTACTACCGCCATAACTCCGCAAAATACTTAAGTTCCGATAACTCCAATAATAATTTGTGCTCGGGCATACCCATATGGAATGCGACGCAGACCATGCGGTAACTGAGTGGAAGAAAATAAAGTCGTGTGATGAATTCCACCATCCACTTGACTGGTACCAATTTGTTCAAACCGTTGGTACAAATAAGTAATTTCTTATTACTGAAATGCAAAATGCTCATTTTTTCGATTTTCGATCCTTGGCGTAAACAAAGCTTCTTTTCCGAAAGGTAAATGCTAGCGGGCAGCCGTTCGCTTGGAAGGATGTCAAATGGCTGCGATACACAAGCAATGATTTTGGGAAAATAAAGTACAAAAACTCATTGCTCGAAACAAAACCGTTCGAAGTCTTAAACGCCATGAAAAGAGGAATGAGTTCACTTACCCCAAGTGACGTAAAAATAGTGTCTACGGAGTCACTCATTTCCAAAGAAAAACAAGTGAGAAAGTCGGTCAAGCCCGACTATAACATACTCTGTACCTGGAGTAGAAGCTGAATGCAATGCTGGTGCTGCGCTCATCTCAAAGTCTCTCTCTCGCTCTCTCTCTCGCTCTCTCTCTCGCTCTCTCTCTCTTTTTAAGATTGTGTGGTGTTAGTTGTGAACGGGTGGGAGGGGGCGGGGGAGGGCGATGTACTTTTTTGCTCATAACTTGAGAACCGCTGATCCGATCTTTATCATTCCTTCGGCAAATCGATACATATTGCTAATTACTAACTATCTCTAACAGGTACGAAACGTCTATCTTTAAAACTGTAGGAGATATAACGTTTTTTCCGAATTGCGGGGGCGGGAGGGGGCGTGGCAAAAATTGAAAATAAACTTGATCTGCCTGCAGCTATAAGAAACATTTGTCCCATACATGTCAAACCTCTATCTCTTACCATCTCCGAGATCTGTTTGTTCATACGGACGGACGGACGGACGGACAGACAGACGGACATGGCTATATCGATTCGGCTGTTGATGCTGATCAAGAATATATATACTTTATATAGTCGGAAATGATTCCTTCTCCCTTTTACATACTTTTGCAAAAACTTAATATACTCTATGTACCTTCGGTACAGAGTATAAAAACGCGATCTCCTAAGCATTCTACCAGTGGCGTACGCAGGGGGGGGTTTGGGGGTTAAACCCCCCCTGAGATTTACAAATGCATTGGTGAGAATTCACTTTTCACTTTTTTTTACGGGTTTTGGCCTAAACTTTTCGACTTTTTGGCACTCTAGGATTTATGGAGGCCACACTAGGCATAATTATGTAAATTTATGAACTAATTGCGATAAAGTACATATCCATGCATTTTTAAAAAATCATACCCGCTATATTAGTAAAGCGGAAAGTGTCTAAATTGGCCTCTAAAGACAGACATTTTTCGATTTATAGCATTTTTAGCATTTTTTATAGCCCGTTAAAGCTAGCGCAGTTATTGAATTAATATTTTCGCCACCTGAGCCTATAGACAAACATATGATCTAATTTTGTGATTTTTATGGCGATTAAATCAATTTATTTGGCAAAGTTATAGCCTCTTAAACACGAAATTACATATTTAAATTTATGGGAGAAAAACTAGATTTGCAACTCAATTTTGTATAGGAACTGTGAAAAGGCTACTTGTTTCCATATATAATTTATCATCTACATGTAAACATATAACAATTTATGCCGATCCAAGTAGCCCCTTTACAGTTCCTATACAGATTTAGAGTAACAATCTAGTTTTCCTCCCATAAATTTAAATATATATGTTCGTCTTAAACACTCCATATCTTTGCCAAAAAAACTAAGTGCCATAAAAATCACAAAATTAGATCATATGTTTGGCTATATGCTCTGATGGCGAATGTATTAATCCAATTACCGCGCTTCCTTAAACGGGGTGATTTATTTTGATAAAAATGCTATAAATCGAAAAATTTCTCTCTTTAAAGGCCAAATTAGACACTTTTCGCAGGACTTATATGGTCTCTATGATTTTTTTAATTTGCAATGATATGTCCTTTATCGTAAATAGCTCATAAACTCAGACATTTATGCCTAGCGTGGCCTCCATAAATCCTAGAGTGCCAAAAATGCAAGATTTTCGTTTTACCGCTATATCTTGGAAGCAAGAGCTGATGAAACGAAACCGAGACCAGTTTTGGAATCAGTAAAAATAAACTTATCATATTTTTAAATCAACATGGCTGCTCCTCACAAAGATGGTCGTTTTGTTGGCCTGTGTAATTAGTCCATGTTTTCATGATTTTTACAAAAGTTTGAACAACGGTGACATTCCCAACGTCGACGCGTCGATCCAGATTTGCTAATGGAAAGCAGTGGTCTTGAGCAAGATTTTTAAAATTTTTATCAGTAAAAATAACAACCAAAAATGCTATTTGTAAATTCAAAATACATCCATAAACATAATGTTTAAAAAATTGTTTCAATATTACCTAGTTGATTTTAGCATTGTCAAACCGACGTGAAGTACTTGCTGCTTTAATATACAATTAAAAAAATAGAGGCAAGCTAACTTCGGCTCGACCGAAGTTTATATACCCTTGGAGCATGATATCTGCCTGCCAGCTTGTTATATGGCACCACAATTTTGACAAAATTTTGAAAACAAAAAAGTTTTTCTCACTAGAACTACTTTTTGGACCGATCGTTTCTATGGCAGGTATACGATATAGTCATCCGATCCGGCCGATGCCGACAAATGTACTGCGCATTTGTACCAAAAGACTTCGTGCAAAGTTTGGTTAAGATAGCTTTTAAACTGACCACCAGCTCGTCTTGCTGATCAAGAATATATATACTTTATGTGGTCGGAGATGCTTCCTTCTGTGCGTTACAAACATCCGGACAATTTCAATATACCTTCTCCAAGGGTATAAAAATATTTTGATCTTATGATTCTAGATATCTGCATATTGTTTATATATATTTATTAATAATATATATATTTATTAATAAATATGATACATTGCAATGCCATGCCAAATTAAGTAAAAGTTTAGATAATGTGGAAAAACCGCAGAACTAAAAAAAAATTAACAAAATTCTTCTGATACGAACATGGAAAAACAACACTAGTTGAGATGTGTTACACAATTTTGAGCACACTGACATGGAAAAACAACTCAACTATTGATGTGCTCGTCTATATCGTAAAATTAAATTTGGAAAAACAGCACTAAAGCATTTTTGGCCTGTAAGTCCAATTATAAACATAAAATCTTGGTCTTTCAAAAAGAATTATATAATTAAAGCCATAACGCTTAGAAATCTGTATCAAAGATTTATTTTCCGACCAACCACTTTTTTCACAGAATCATTTAAAGTTAAGAATTGCTCTCCTGAAAAGTACGAAAAACACACTTGTGCTGTTTTTCCTTATTGCCACATATATTATCTTCCCAGCGACCGGGTATTTGTTTGCGTGGTGTCCATTCCCTCACTGATTCTGGGGCTCGTTTTGGTTACCCCACTTCCCTGCAGTTGGCTAAAGAAAGAAAGGTGAAAAGTAATGAGCACTCTTTTATTACTGCGTTGCCCTTCTTATTTGCTCATATCTTCAGAATCGCTCATCCGATCCTTATCATTTCTTCGGCAAATCGATACATTTTGCTAATTACTAACTATCTTTACTATATCTTCAAAATTGTAGGAGATATGATGTTTTTACCAAATTGAGGGGGTGGGAGGGGGCGTGAGAAAAATTGAAAATAAACTTGATCTGCCTGCAAATATAAGAAGCATTTGTCCCATACATGTGAAACCTCTATCTCTTACCATGCTGAGGGCGCAGTGAAGCGCGACGATTTATTTGCTAATGAATCAAAAGTATTCTTCCATGGTTGTCTGTAACAAACAATGATTTGTAATGTACACACATTACGCTTCACAATTTCAACACAAATTTATACAACTGACACGCGGACGAAGTCGCGGCGGGTTTTGCTAGTAAAGTACATATATTCTTGATCAGCATCAACAGCCGAGTCGATATACCCATGTCCGTCTGACCGTCTGTCCGTCTGTCCGTCCGTCTGTCCGTCTGTCCGTCTGTCCGTCCGTCCGTCCGTATAAACAAACAGATCTCAGAGATGGTAATAGATAGAGGTTTGACATGTATGGGACAAATGCTTCTTATACTTGCAGGCAGATCAAGTTTATTTTCAATTTTTGCCACGCCCCCTCCCGCCCCCGCAATTTGGAAAAAACGTTATATCTTCTACAGTTTTTAAGGTAGACGATTCGTACCTTCTAGAGATAGTTAGTAATTAGCAAAATGTATCGATCTGCCGAAGAAATGATAAAGATCGGATGAACGGTTCTCAAGTTATGAGCAAAAAAGTACATAACCCTCCCCACGCCCTCCCACCCTATTAAAACTAACACCGCACAATATTAAAGACAGAGAGAGAGAGAGAGAGAGAGAGAGAGAGAGGAGAGTGAGAGAAAAAAGAGAAAGACTTAGAGATTAGCACAGCACCAGCATTGCATTCAGCTTCTACTCCAGGTACAGAGTATGTTATAGTCGGGCTTGACCGACTTTCTTACTTGTTTTTTCATGAGTAACGGGTATATCGAAGTCGGTTAGAGCCGACTTTAAATTGCGCTCTTGTTTTTTAATTATGATCGAGGGTCAGACCAGAATGGTGGCAATTCTGCGTCGATTTCAGTTTAAATCATTAAAATCGGTTCCGTGGAACTAGAGATATCATGCCCGCCAGTTCGAAAAACGTGATTACGAGATAAATGCGTTTACAGTTTGAAGTAATTTGAAATCGAAGACATTGGTAAACATAAAAACATCTTCTAAAGTATTTGGAATTTCAAAAAGTACTTTTCTCATCCTTCCTTTTTTCACATATTTCAGCTCCTTTGGAAGAAAAATAATGATTAATGAAATATTTATTTTCTGATGTATCCTTTTTAAGCAAAAATTTACCGACTTCGGAAATATCCAATGGATCCAAAAAAAGATTGTGAGCTATCCAGTATCATAAAAAACTATCTTACACACACAGTGTACCACTACCTGATATGGTATACACTAGAGACCTGCACGAGTGATTCCGGCACCGGATATGATTACAGGTAAAAGTAATCATTTTGACGATGCAAAGATACTTGTGTGTAATCATGTACTCATTTCTACGGTGCCGAGTAGTAGTCGGCTTCGTAGCATCGTACGATTATAATCGAAAAACCGTACAAAATAAAATTCAATTAAAATAATAATAATAAAAATAGAGGCCAGCTAACTTCGGCTCGACCGAAGTTTATATACCCTTGGAGCTTGATATATGCCTGACAGTTTGCATGGCAGCTATACTATATAGTGTTCCGATTTCGACAAATCTTGTTGAAATTATGTAAAATTATTGAAAACTTATAAATACGAGCGTTGGGAGCGATAACATTGAAAACAAAAAAGGTTTTTTTTACTAAGACTTTTTTTCAGACCTAACTTTTGTATGGCAGCTATACTATATAGTTGTCCGATTTTGACAAGGCTTGCTGAAATTATGTGAAATCATTAAAAACTTATAAATACGAGCTTTGGGACCGATAGTATTGAAAAAAGTTTTTCTCACTATAACTAGTTTTTCAACCAATCGTTCCTATGGCAGCTATATGCTATAGTCATCCGATCCGGCCGGTTCCGACAAATGTGCAGCGTATTTATACCAAAAGACTTCGTGCAAAGTTTGGTTAAGATAGCTTCAAAACTGACGGAGGAGATAGCATAGAAACAGACGGACGGACAGACGGACATGGCTATATCAACTCAGCTCGTCATGCTGATCAAGAATATATATACTTTATGTGGTCGGAGATGCTTCCTACCCTGCGTTACAAACATCTGGACAATTTTAATATACCCTCTTCAAGGGTATAAAAAAACGAGAGCGTAAGTTAAAGTCGGCTCTAACCGACTTCGATATACCCGTTACTCATGAAAAAACATGTTTAACAGTGTTCCTGCGTTCCTTGACCATCGAAAAAGTATGCAACATTTTTTTTTTGGTGGTAGTGAGGGTGGCGGGGGGCTTGGTTCAGTTTTTTGCTCATAACTTGAGAACTGCTCATCCGATCCTTATCATTTCTTCGGCAAATTTATTCGTTTTACTAATTTCTAACTATCTTTAGAAGGTACGAATCGTCTGTAGGAGATATAACGTTTTTTCCGAATTGCGGGGGCGGGAGGGGGCGTGGCCAAAATTTGAAATAAACTTGATCTGCCTGGAAGTATAAGAAGCATTTGTCTCATACATGTCAAACCTCTATCTCTTACCATCTCTGAGATCTAGGTGTTCATACAGACGGACGGACAGACGGACAGACAGTCAGACGGACAGACGGACATGTCTATATCGACTCGGCTGTTGATGCTGATCAAGAATATATATACTTTATATGGTCGGAAATGATTCCTTCTGCCTGTTACATACATTTGCACTACTTTAGTATACCCTTGTTACTCTACGAGTAACGGGTATAAAAATCTGCTGGAAGCACAAGAATCAAAACAAAAGACAACAACAACAAATCACAAATTTCGATTCTTATCACTGCAAATATTAATTTTATATACCGTGAGCTTTGCTTTCCATATTAAACTTGATTTTGCTATTGAAGCTTTGCCTATTTAATTACTTTGGAAATACAATGAACTGGTGGCGTCAATTTGGTCGAGTTTTGATAAATCAGCTGACTTCAGAGCGCTGCCACGAGAGAGGAAACTTTTTAAATCTAACGGAAGTGTTAGTTTTTAATAATTAAAGAAACTTTCTGAAATTGCTACCATTGAACTTTTTGACTTTATGCAAAAAATTGGCAAAAAAAATTTGTTCTCAAATCCAATCGATTTATTAATCTCGTTTCGAAAATATGTCTGCGGTTTAAACTATATAGCATCTTTGTTTGTTTGTGAGAAGATGATAAGATTATTATCCAGCTGCTTAAATAGTTGATCCATTGCTTTTAAATTTTAAGACATTTCCTTAAGGCATTTAAATCAGCTGGAACGACAGTCCGCTTTCTTCTATGACATTTGTATGTTTTTTGTGGTTCGTTGAAGAAAAAATGATTATATTACATTGTTATAGTTTACCGAATTATAAACCACTTTTTGCATTCTTCATATTTGCTTTATTAGCTAATAATGAAAAATTTGCCCAGCAAACTCTGCTATTGGCATATTTTCTAAGTGTATTTGCTATTACGTATTGCCATTTTCCCATCTTCCTTTTTGTTTTAATTTTATTTTCTTACCCACAGTTTGCTTTCAAAGTGGGTAAAGTTTGCTTCTACCCAGAAGAAAAGACACACAATCGAGGCAAAAGTTTAATTTTCGTGGTTACTTTGGTGCAGTTTTCCCTCTCTCCCTTCCTCCACCGGCCAAACTTGCGGCGTATTTCATTTGGTAAATAGCGTAAATGGCAACAGGATATTGATGCAGCAGTAGCTCAGCTGCATCAGCTGCATTCTATTGTCTGTCTATTGTCCTCTGCTTTGGGTCCAACTTTTCATTAAACACACCTTAAGGCCAAGCAAATGGAGCAAACTTTGTCTGGCTCTCCACCTTCCTTCGGCCCTAAAGTAACTCAAACGAAATTCTTTTCCTACGAGTTTTGGGCCATTTCCCTCCACCCCCAGCAGCTCACACTAGATGCGCGGCAGCCTGAGCAAATAAAAAGCGGAAATGAAAATTGTATGCCTGCAAGGTAAAACGGGTTTCCCCTGCTACCCGTCAAATCAGTTAAAGAAGCCACTAGTTTTCCTCACTGCGTGAGTGTCGCCTTCTTTTGTTGCTGCTGTTACATTTCATTTGTGTCACGTCTCTGAGCTTTCCTTTGACAATTCTCGCTGGCAACAAAAAAGAAATGCTCTTAGAAGCCTTCTTTTTGGTGGGGGTGGAGACTTACTTGCACTTTTGCTTACAGAGCTGCTTTGTGAGCACCTTTGCCAGGCAATTGAATTTTTGCCAGGCACGAGCAGCTTAAGGAGCTTAAGAAGGTCTAAGATAAATTTCATTCAATCAACGTATGCAAAGAATATGCATTTTTCCAAGTGTTTGTTCAACTGAGCCACTTACGGGAAAAATCACACCTTAAATTGGTCCCTGCAAACGCTGATAACCCAAGCTGAAAACATTAACTAGACACATTGGCTTCCTTTACAAACAAGCGAGTGATGTTCTGCTGTAATCAATGTAGCAATAATATGTCGGTTTCGTTTACTTATTTTTACAGATTCTCCCGTACCAACGACCAAAATGCTCCTTCCTTGCCCGGATAGTTTGAAATTCCATGCGCATTGTAAGTCGGTTTCGCTGTCGCGGCTCTCAAGGATTTGCAAAAAAAACTTTGTCCTTGGCATCTCAACGCCATCCGCCTTGTAGCATTATCTTTTGGCAATGCCAAACACTTCCGCCGAACGATAAATTGTTGCGGAAAAGTGTTAAGCGCAGGCAAAAGTTCAGACCAAAGTTTACCAGCAGCTCACTTTTATTTAGGGTTCATTATGCTGGAGGCCAACTTCTTCGGGAAAATAATGATTACATGCTTACGCTTGGCTTTTTCTGCGGCGCGTGTATGCGGAAAATTATGGTCAGTTGGGTGGGATGGAGCTGGGAAATTGGCTAGCCAAAAACTATAAGCCGATTATCAGCAGATTTTTTCTCTCCTCCTTTGGCCAATGAGGCATATTGTGCGAGATGAATTGCTCTTTGAACAGGAACAGAGGAGGCTGGAGAGATTCTTAAGCATTGCATGTCATCAGAGTTATTAGCAGTAATGCTCTATTAATGGAGAGCCGGAGTGGTGAATGGTTGGCGTCAATGGAAAAGGTGAAACGTGGCGTATATTGGGGTAACCAGCAGTCAGCTAAGACAGCTTTGGACTTGGAATGAATTTGCTAGTTCGAATTTAATAGAAAAGTTAAAACCAGGAATGCAAACCCTTAAGGAATTTGGATTGCTTTGGCTTAGTGGTTCACATCGTTCGATTGTAAATCAACACACGAATAAACTTGCTTTGCGCTCTATTCATCAAACTTGCATACACAACATGTTTGCCATTGAGTTTAATCCAATGCTATTGTTGGCTCTGTGTGTATAATCATGCTCGTATTTATTTCCATCAGTTGGGGTGTTTCGTTTGTTTGGCTCAACGAGTGATCGGCAGCCTCATACGAACAAAAATCTTGCAAACACGCATAGGCGCTGCTGGCTTTGAAAAGAGAGAGAGATTAATGCGCTCGCTAGACGACGCTTAGTTTTGTTTGATCGAGCACACATTGCGTTTTGCGGTAAGACTCTGATTTTATTCTACGCAAAGTTTTGTTCGATGAATAAAAATGAACATAAGAAAAAAGAGGCAAGCTAACTCGGCTCGACCGAAGTTTATATACCCTTGGAGCTTGAGATATGAAAGATTTTTTTTCCGATTTCGACAAATCATGTGAAATTATGTGACAGACGGACGGACTATAACACAAATATAATAATTATTTAAAAACATGCACGCTCAAAAATTACATACACAAGACACGCACAATTTTATTTAATAGGGATACAAATAAATATAAATATAAAGCATAATAATAATTATAGCTTCAAAAGCTACCGAGCTGAAATGAAGCACGCTGCTAATAAATATAAAGAATCCACCACTTTCATTGTATGATTTGGTCTAAAAGCTGCGGTCGAAGACTCGATGAACAGTTTTCTGTATTAAAAATTTCCATTTAATGTTAATTTCTTCTAATCTTAAGGATATTAAAATGAATGATAAAAATTCATTCAAATAAAAAATAATTCTGACATAATCATTACACTATGCAACAATTTTTTGATCCCGGCTTCTAAATAGTTGATCCTCATGTAAAATTCCACGCTGAATTCAAATCTGCTCTTTTTTTTGCCAGAGCCGAACTTCCCATTACGAATGATGACATTATTTTTAAAATTGTAATGCAGATTGTTCGCAGTCTGTTTGTTTCCGATTACTATTTCTCTAACGAATAGCAGCGGTCGTATTCCATTACATTTTCGACAGTCGTAATGCATATTTTCCACACAACACGTTGAGCTCTGCGCCGCTGGGTTGTTTCCATATATAATTTATCATCTACATGTAAACATATAACAATTTATGCCGATCCAAGTAGCCCCTTTACAGTTCCTATACAGATTTAGAGTAACAATCTAGTTTTCCTCCCATAAATTTAAATATGTATTTTCGTCTTAAACATGCCATATCTTTGCCAAATAAACTTATTTAAATGCCATAAAAATCACAAAATTAGATCATATGTTTGGTTAAATGCTCAGATGGCGAAAATATTAATCCAATTAACGCGCTTCCTTAAACGGGGTGATTTATTTTAATAAAAATGCTATAAATCGAAAATTTTCTCTCTTTAAAGGCCAAATTAGACAATTTCCACTGGACTTATATGGTCCCTATGATTTTTATACCCGTTACTCGAAGAGTAAAAAGGGTATACTAAAGTCGTGCAAATGTATGTAACAGGCAGAAGGAATCATCTCCGACCATATAAAGTATATATATTCTTGATCAGCATCAACAGCCGAGTCGATATAGCCATGTCCGTCTGTCCGTCCGTCCGTCTGTCCGTCTGTCTGTATGAACACCTATATCTCAGAGATGGTAAGAGATAGAGGTTTGACATGTATGGGACAAATGCTTCTTTTATCTGCACGCAGATCAAGTTTGTTTTAAAATTTGGCCACGCCCCCTCCCGCCACCGCAATATAAAAAAAAGTTATATCTCCTACAGTTTTGAAGATAGACGATTCGTACCTTCTAAAGATAGTTAATTAGCAAAATGAATCGATTTGCCGAAGAAATGATCAAGATCGGATGAACGGTTCTCAAGTTATGAGCAAAAAAGTGATACAAGCCCACCCCGCTACCCACCATAAAAAAATGTTGCATACTTTTTGGATGGTCACCCTAAGGAACGCAGGAACACTGTTAAACATGTTTTTTCATGAGTAACGGGTATATCGAAGTCGGTTAGAGCCGACTTTAATTTACGCTCTCGTTTTAATTTGCAATGATATGTCCTTTATCGTAAATAGCTCATAAACTCAGACATTTATGCCTAGCGTGGCCTCCATAAATCCTAGAGTGCCAAAAATGCAAGATTTTCGTTTTACCGCTATATCTTGGAAGCAAGAGCTGATGAAACGAAACCGAGACCAGTTTTGGAATCAGTAAAAATAAACTTATCATATTTTTAAATCAACAGTGCTGCACCTCACAAAGATGGTCATTTTGTTGGCCCGTGTTATGATTTGTTATCGATAGCACACAGCTGTCAGAAGTAAACAAACAAGAAATTTTGAGAAGGCAATTGCAAAATGAATATGGAAACCTCTTTGTTTTGAATAAATGAGTTGCCAGAGGACGTGGTTTCGCAAGTGGCTCTCGGAAATTCGTGTAAGTCTCTAAAGGCTCTACTGGTTACTGCGGAGGAGGAGGAAAGCTTGAAAAGCCGCCACTCCAAAAAGGATAAGCCCTACGCGTAGTAACCACCTCATCAGGGTACATGGACACCTCAAAACAGTGTGTCAAGGCGCTACCATTCAGCACTTCCCAGATAAGAGCTTGATAGGGACGCCCATATCCTCTTACAAGATAATCACAAGGAATGAAACCCGGCGCCTGGTTACGGAAGAATGGTTCCGGCTTGGGCTGTAGCTAGGGTCACGGGGTCCTCGTTTAACCTGAAATCGAAAACATCTTACTTGTGGTCTTGGCCCTAACGAGTCACTGCCTTATTGGCAGGCATGCTGCACGCTTGGGGGTCGCTCAAGGCCTCATAGCTAGAGATGGGCTCGCGACGAGATTCCAGCGGGATCCGCGAGAAGTAGGGGATCAAGTACGACGATATTGAATTTAAATTTGTTGGTCGGGATAGGGAGGGAACGGGAGCGAATTGTCCTTATTCGCCTATCTCTACTCTTAGCCCATTGCCACTTTGTTAAAATTAACATTTTTAGACCCTTCTTTGCGTGGTCAGGAGTACTTTTTAATGGACCCGCCGGGGCTGGCCTTACAACAAAGTTAAAAACATTAACCGGCAAACCAAGTCTAAAGGAAAATTCAAGGTGAATTCTAGGAGCAGTTGTAGTTACGACGGTCATAAATATTTAGAGGTCAGTTCTTAATTATATTAAACTGTTTGTTGTCAAAAATTCAAACCTTTCGCCAGCAAAAATATATCGATAGCTTTGTTGGCAAAAAAATCTAACAAGTTCGTTCACCAGCAGACTAACACTTTTTTTTTTATTGATGATTTTTGTTAGATGATTGGTGTATGCTGCTGAACACGCTCTATGTTTCTCTATGAGACGTTGAACAAGGCAATGCATTGATTTTTATAATAAAAATCAGAAAATAACACAGGCCAACAAAATTACCATCTTTGTGAGGTGCAGCCCTGTTGATTTAAAAATATGATAAGTTTATGTTTACTGATTCCAAAACGGGTTTCGGTTTCGTTCCATCAGCTCTTGTTTCCAAGATATAGCGGAAAAACGAAAATCTTGAATTTTTGGCACTCTAGGATTTATGGAGGCCACACTAGGCATAAATGTCTGAGTTTATGAGCTATTTACGATAAAGAACATATCATTGCAAATTAAAAAAATCATAGGGACCATATAAGTCCAGCGGAAAGTGTCTAATTTGGCCTTTAAAGTGAGACATTTTTCGATTTATAGCATTTTTATCAAAATAAATCATCCCGTTTAAGGAAGCGCAGTTATTGAATTAATATTTTCGCCATCTGAGCATATAACCAAACATATGATCTAATTTTGTGATTTTTATGGCATTTAAATTAGTTTATTTGACAAAGATATGGCGTGTTTAAGACGAAAATACATAATTCAATTTATGGGAGGAAAACTAGATTGATAGTCTAAATATGTATAGGAACTGTAAAAGGGCTACTTGACTCGGCATAAATTGTTATATGTTTACATGTAGATGATAAATTAAATTTGGAAACAAGTAGCCTTTTCACAGTTCCTATAAAAATTTGAGTTACAAATCTAGTTTTCCTCCCATAAATTTAAATATGTAATTTCGTGTAAGAGGCTATAACTTTGCCAAATAAATTGATTTAATCGCCATAAAAATCACAAAATTAGATCATATGTTTGTCTATAGGCTCAGATGGCGAAAATATTAATTCAATAACTGCGCTAGCTTTAACGAGCTATAAAAAATGCTAAAAATGCTATAAATCGAAAAATGTCTGTCTTTAGAGGCCAATTTAGACACTTTCCGCTGTGCTTATATAGCGGCTATGATTTTTAAAATTTGCATTGATATGTACTTTATCGCAATTAGTTCATAAATTCAGATAATTATGCCTAGTGTGGCCTCCATAAATCCTAGAGTGCCAAAAAGTCGACTTTTTGGTTTTTCCGTGATATCTTGGAAACAAGAGCTGACTGGACAAAACCAATGATACAGTTTTGTTCAGTGAAGTCTATATTAACATAATCTGTTAAAAATAGACCTGCACCAAAATCACTGTTGGGCTGTGTAATTTTTAAATGTAATTTTTATTGTAAAAATTAAAATTAAGAGTTATTATAAAAACAAAATTAAAAATTAATCGTTATATTACAATTTTTATTTTTAAATCAAAAAATAAGAGTTATTTCTAATTTAAATGAAAAAAATTAATAAATAATCCTTAAATCGTAATTTTTATTTTTAAAATTGTAATCGTTACGATCCCTGTTTAAAACTGAGAGACTAGTTCGTGTAGAAACAGACAGACGGACAGACAGACGGACAGACAGACGGACGGACAAAGCTCAATCGACTCAGCTCGTCGCCCTGATCAAGAATATATATATAGTTTATAGGTTCGAAAATGAATATTTCTATGCGTTGCAAACTTCTGGGCAAAATTATAATACTCTTTGCAAGGGTATAAAAACATTACAATAATTTTCCTTGGAAATTCTCCACATCATATCCACATCAATACATATAAGGCTGAACTTCAAGACAGACACAGAAAATTGCGCGCATTTATACAGACATTTACTTGACCACAACAAACAGTCAAATTAGTTATCAACTCCACAGCTGACGTTTTTGTACATTTTCAAGCAAGGCTGCAAACCGGTCCGAACCCTAACCCCTTAGAACCGGTTCGATTCGGGTTTCTTGGGGTCCCCGAACCGGACCATGAACCGGACCCTCAATAATTTCGGCCACTCGAACCTGAACCCGAACTGGACTACTTTTTTGAAAAATTAGGTTCGGTTCACAAAATAAAGTAGTTTTTCTAAACAAACTGAGATTTTTTGTAATTTAACTGGTATCATTCAAGAAGTTCCCCTATCCTATGTCAGATTTAAACGATCAACATTTATATGCTGCAAATAGTTAGTTAACGATATTTTTAAGGAAGTTCAGTTTGACATTAGTAGAGGTCGCGCACTTTATAGGAAACTCTCTACTCACACAATACGAAATCTATTGCAAATAGAAAAGTCGAAAAACTAGTGCTAAACTGTGTGACGCGGTGAACTCAATCCAAACAAGTGAGAAAGTCGGTCAAGCCCGACTATAACATACTCTGTACCTGGAGTAGAAGCTGATTGCAATGCTGGTGCTGCGCTCATCTCTAAGTCTCTCTCTTTTTCTCTCTCTCTCACTCTCTCTCTCTCTAAGATTGTGCGGTGTTAGTTTTAAGATGGTGGAAGAGGGTGGGGGGAGAGTGATTTACATTTTTGCTCATAACTTGAGAACCGCTGATTCGATCTTTATTATTTCTTCGGCAAATCGATACAGTTTGCTAATTACTAACTATCTCTTGAAGGTACAAATCGTCTATCTATAAAACTGTAAGAGATATAACGTTTTTTCAAATTTCGGGGCGGGAGGGGGCGTGGCAAAAATTGAAAATAAACTTGATCTGACTGCAAGTATAAGAAGCATTTGTTTCATACATGCCCCTACCTCTTACCATCTCTGAGATCTGTTTGTTCATACGGACGGACGGACGGACAGACAGACGGACAGACGGGCATGGCTATATCGACTCGGCTGTTGATGCTGATCAAGAATATATATACTTTATAGGGTCGGAAATGATTCCTTCTGCCTGTTACATACCTTACAAACTTAATATACTCTATGTATCTTCGGTACAGAGTATAAAAATGTGCAAACGCTAACTAAATTTAAAGATTTTTGCATTCAGAGTTCTTTTAAAAAAACTTAACTTAAAAACATGTGATTGAAAAGTAGTTTAAAGTAAATGTAACTTGCTGTAGCCAATTTATAAAACTTCTTTAAAGCTGAACGATTTACAACCAAGTGACACTTATAACGCTTGCTTTTCATGTCGAGTAATTGTTTTAAAATCTTCAACAAAACATAGTTTATTACTATTTGTTCTCCGTGTTTTTGAATGCATATACTCAGCCACAGATGCCCTTCACCAGAATATGTTTAGCAACTGGGCGGTTGGATAAAACATTGCCGTAAACACGGACCTACCCGGGAGTATTCTTGCACGGTCAGCTTATAGAGCTTAAAGCAGCCCATAAATACCTTGGGGTGACACTCGACAGAAGCCTGACTTTTGGACACCGTATCAGGGCAATTTCTCAGGCAGTGGCTGCCAAAGCACGGACAAGCTGTCACTCAGGAATAAAGTCCTAATGTACACGGCTATTCTGGCTGCAATTGAAAGAAGTATTAACAAATCGAAACTTATCTTTGATGTTCTAGCAAACAGAGGTTCGAACCAGAACCTTGGCTTCAGGGGTTTCAGAAACCGGTCCGCGAACCGAACCTTTGTCTTTACAACGGGTTCGAACCCCGGACCGAACCTTCTGCAAAATTTTAGAGGTTTGCAGCCTTGTTTACAAGATCTTGTTTAGAATTATGGTCATATAAATTGTTGTTTTTAGTGTTATATTGTTTACAGCCCTGAAGACGAATCCCTCTCTGTTATTTGTTTGTTTTTAATAAGCAACCCAAATCCCAAATAAAAACAATGTCTTAATTTTCACAGGAATTTAACCCACGACCTGAACGTTCTTAGCGTATTTCTTCCCGCTAGGCAATATGGCTTGTTAGTTTAAGCACTTCGTTCTTTACTCTGATTTTGTCGCCGTCTCTCGAGTGAGCTTAATAGTCGTGTGGGCTAAGATGACGTCCGTTCGCTCAGTAATCTAGGTCCTGAGTTCAGGTGCCAGACAAGATAAAGCAAAAACAATTTTTAAATTGTGACAAAATTTAGCTACAGCTTAATATTTGTTTAATTTTTTTATGGGTCTAACAAAACAATTTTTATTTGCTCCAAAATAAAGAAAGAAGAGTTCTTAAAATTGGAGAATCGGTTAAAAAAATTGGTTCTTTAAACGAACACGTCGTTTACGGTCTATGAAAACGCTTTAAACCTACTACACATTGAGAACGAAAATACAAGTTTTCGGTACTGTTAATTTTTTTACGAGTGCTTAAACTAATTTATATATTTTACTGCTTCCATAACAGATCAGATGTGGTAAGCTCCCCTATTGATTGAGAATTTGAACTTTCAAATTTGTCTTTAAATTTTCATCTCCCTTCAAGACGTGGAGCTTTTCATCAGGTAATTAACACATATCTTTGGAATGTAAATCAGAAATCAGGCAACCAAACAAATTGATGACATGACTGCAAAACAATTAAACTGTCCATCATTTGGCTTTTCATTCTCATTTTATGGATATAAAGTCCGCCTACCTATAAATTAATAATAGGCAAACGTTGCGCCAACAGGCTGATATTCACATATACATATCTACATTTTTGTGTATATACATTTTTTATATATATCATTAATATTAATATGCTGCGCATTAACACGGTCTACATAATAAATTAATTATAAAAGAAAGATCCTCTTTGATGCATCGCCATACACACTCACACACTTATTTCCGTCAAGTAATTAAAAACGCAAAAAAAAATATACATATTCGTAAAAAAGTTGTCGAATGACAATTTATATATCGACATGTAAATCATTTGAATATATATACCATACATGGCACCAGAATTGACAATTGTTGTGAATCGTACTCCGCTTATGGACACTTAATGAAGAAAAATGTTGACAGGCGGCGGCAGGACATAATTATAAATGTGGGCCGGGAAGCAAGTAATTTCTTCCTCCAACAAGTTGTTGCTGGTAGAAATTAATTTTTAAAACTGTGCATTTAACGAGTTGTAAAGGTAAATTAATCATTTAATTTAGCGCACAGTTTTCGCCCTACAATTTCGCAAAACGAGTCACAGCAGGCAGACTAAAATTGATTTCAGAAACAAACTGCATGGAGACTGATAGATAGATATTACAAGCCGCACAATTGAAACCATCAGCACACACACACATATACAACACCAATGCACTTCCCCTCTGCCGCTGCAGCATCATCATCATCCACGGCCATTAATAATACGCTTACGCGCTTTTGTGTGCTCAATGGCCGTTGGCTATGGCGGGCGTGGCAGTATGAGAAACACCAACGGGAGTCCTCTGCCGCTGGTCTGCCACCAAAAACGAAGTCCAGCCTTTTTAAACACAGCCTGTAGCGGTTTTTTGCAGCCTGTCATGAGAACGACGCTGCTACATAAACATTCTGCATATATGGTACAATATACGGAGAAGATATTGATGACATTTTTCTCATTTTCGTTTTTTTTTTAGTGAAAGAACAATTGAAATCGTACAATATGCAGAAAGTTTAAAGTGCCTTGTGGAAAGACGTGTTAAGCCCTGGCCAATTTCATACAAGTTAGACCAAAGCATGTTATACTATACCTAAAAGAGTCCTGTGGGTCTTTTGAGTACTTGTGTGTAATTACGAAATCCTATTTACTGTGCCCACTAGTAATCGGCCGGTTTCACGTCTAACAAAACAATTTCAACACGTCAATATAACACAAAACAAATTAATTAATTTTTTATTAAATTTAAATTTGTTTTTATTAAATTGACGAAGAGTTAAATTGTTGTGTTGGGTAAAATGACTTAGTGATGTATTGACGTGTACTGAAATTGTTTTGCGAAGACTTTGTTTTGAATGGGAAATCAAAAACATCCTCTTAGAAGCGGGGTAACGACATTGCTCCGCCGTTTTCAAAAAAATCTCCGTGCGGAGCTATAATAACGTAGTTTGCTTAAATTGATCTAAGCTTTCTAGAACTAAGTTCAAGGATGAAGATCACAATTAAATTAAATTTAATAAATAGGTTATAAATAAAACTAGCTTACAGCATTTCCGATCCCGACCATTTGGCTGTCATTTCATATGTAAATCCGTGTTGAATCCTAAAATGTAATCAAATAAATATTTAGTGGGGTCTTTCTCGAGTAATCGCGGAAAAGCTAGTTTTTTGATTGCGAAGAAATTAGCTTTATAAAAATGTGTATATCTTCAGTATCGGTACAATCATTGAGGAAGGCAGTTGAATGCCCAATCAATTATAAATACACCACTTCTTAATCTGGTGCTTGACTTCAGAGCCGGAGACATGACGTTTTAAAACGACATACCACCGCGCTGAGGTATTAGTCCAGACAAATTGGGGTTTCACCTCGGAAATTGAGATAATAAGCAGGAAACGCCTGTTCACCTATATTTGGGCATTCTAAAAGTTTCGTCAAACGTCACATATCGCTCACTTACTTTTATACTGGCATAGCTCAAAATAATAAAACCTGTTTAAAGTTCTCAATAGATCATAACCTGGAAAAAATGGTTCATTTTGTTTCGAATTAATCAAGTAAAATATTATAAATTTAGAATTCTTCTTCTTCTTCTTTATTGGCCATTACAACCGTTTGACGGTCTGGGCCTCTGCGATTAACGCACTCCATTCGCTTCTGTTCTGTGCGAGCTGTCACCAGCTGGTCACACCAAGCTTGCACCTGGTCTTCCCATCTTAGTGGTGGTCTTCCCTGCTTGCCGCCTCCATAGTCAACCGCCTTCGATTTATACGGCTTTTTTGCTGGAGTTTCTTCCTTCATTCTGACGACATGTCCCAGCCAACGCAGCCGCTGTTGCTTTATGGGCTTGCCCAGATTGGTGTCCCCATAGAGGTCATACAGTTCGTCCTTTTTTCGAATGCGGAAATCATCGCCGACTTTTAAAGGTCCATAAATCCTCCGAAGAAATTTTCGTTCAAACACGCCAATCGCCGCTTCATCCGCTGCTGTCATTGTCCATACTTCTGCGCCATATTGCAGGACTGGGATGATAAGCGACTTGTAAAGGGCTATTTTTGTTCTTCGCTTGAGGTCTTTGCTCTTGAACTCCCTACTTAGCCCGTAGTAGCATCGGTTCGCATGAGTGATTCTTCGTCGGATTTCCAGACTGATGTTGTTCTTGCTGGTTATCGTAGTTCCGAGGTAGACGAAATCCTCCACAACATTAAAGTTGTACTCCTCCATTGTAACAGATTGTCCAAGTCACAATAACTAAAGCCACACCAGGTCTAAACCCACACTGATAAGGTCCAATCAGTGTATCAATAAGCGGCTTTTGACGTTCACAAATAATGCGGGACAGAACCTTATATGCGATGGGGAGGAGACTGATCCCGCGGTAGTTGGCGCAAGCTGCAGGGTCTCCTTTTTTAAAGATCGGGCATAGAACACTTAGATTCCAATCGTCGGGCATGCTTTCGTGAACCCATATACGGCACAGAAGTTGGTGCATGCACCTTACCAATTCTTCGCCTCCAGCCTTGAACAATTCAGCAGGCAGCTCATCAGCGACTGGCGACTTGTTGTTCTTAAGCCTTCGTATGGCTAAACAGACTTCCTGTTGGGTCGGCGGGTCTATCTCTATGTTGTCGATTGTTGGCATCGTTACTTCTCTAAAGGCGGCATAATGTTCGTCATCGCCTCCCAGTAGGTTGGAGAAGTAAATTCTCCATTTGTTAAGCGCCACTTGTGGTTCTGTGACCAGATTCCCCTATTCGTCTTTGCATTGTGCGACTCTGGGCTTGAAACCTTCTGTTAATTGCTTAATCTTTTGGTAGAATTTTAGAGTCTCACTCATGCCGAATAACATCTCGACTTCCTCGCGCATGCGCCTTTCCTGCTCATTCTTTTTTCTTTTTAATAGGCGTTTCTCCTCTTTCCTCTTTTTCCGGTATTAGTCTTTATCAGCATCCGCTTCCATCTGCAAAAATGTCTTGTAGAATGTTTTTCTCTGCAGTAGCGCGTCAGCACTCCTCATCGTACGAAGACCGCCTTTAAGGGAACTCGGAGTACCCAAGTATCTCCTCGGCAGCCGCTCTCATGGAGTGTGATATATGATTCCGCAGTTCGCCGATATCGGAAGGGAATGGGGAGTATTCATTGAGCAGTTGGGCAAGTTTAACTGTTAATTAATTTCGCTGAAAAGCTTTAAAAACATTTTATAAGTGTCCGAAATTAATTAGGTTGGATATTATGTGTTAGTCCAAAATTATTTCACTTCGAAAACAGTTAGTTATTTAATAGGACTGTCTGCTACCACCATAACTGCTAAGTACTGTGCTTCTTAAAAATATTGTCCCGCAGAGGAAATGGAATACTCACACAAATCATTTAACAATTTGTATGGAAGAAATGCTGTCTGATGATAGGTATACTAAGAGTTCGGTGGGCATTTGCAAAGATGTATGGGATCACATGTTTTATTCTTTCTTCAAGACTACCAGGCCAGTTCCGGACTTCACTTTCGACGAAAATTGTCGAATTCGTGTTTATTAAATAAAAATGATTGGGTTAATCAGATTAAAATATTTTAATTTGAATACTTCGAGCAGAATAAGAAAAACTAAAGGTTTGATACGGATTTCCTTGAGCGATTAATAGAAAAGAGCACATTTTAATAAAATAAACTTCATTTAAACGAAAGTCGGGCATATTGTTTCTGTGGAAATCCGTCAATAAACGCATTTCGTTCTAAAACTCTGCAGTAATCTTTACCAAAGCAAAGCATTTTCGAGTTTGGGACATGTGATGTGACTTATGTTAACTCTGATATTTTTTAGCGAATGTTCTACTATGTAAAGCAAATTATATCCGTTACTCGTAGAGTAAAAAGTCGTGCAAATGTATGTAACAGGCAGAAGGAATCATATCCGACCAAATATAAAATATATATATTCTTGATCAGCATCAACAGCCGAGTCTATATAGACATGTCCGTCTGTCCGTCTGTCTGTCCGTCTGTATGAACACCTAGATCTCACAGATGGTAAGAGATAGAGGTTTGACATGTATGGGACAAATGCTTCTTTTATCTGCACGCAGATCAAGTTTGTTTTAAAATTTGGCCACGCCCCCCTCCCGCCCCCGCAATTTGGAAAAAACGTTATATCTCCTACAGTTTTGAAGATAGACTATTCGTAGATAGTTATTATTTGTTGTTGGGGAAGTGGTGCACCGCGACAAATTTTTGGTCTATTGTGCCCCCTACTGAATTTACAACTCCCCTAGCAGCCCTAACTCCTGTACAAAAGTCAGGATTTTTGTGGGTTCTAGGTTACTGATATTGCTTGGGTGTAGAATGTGTTTCCCAAATCTGTTGAGTCTGCGCCTCGCTAGGGCATCGCAGTGTACTAGTATATGCTCAGAGGACTCCTCCTTCTCTTCACAGTATCTGCAAAGCTGGGTGTTTGTTATTCCCAACTTGTACATGTGGCTCCTCAGTCTGCAGTGACCCGTGTAGAGCCCTGTCAGAATTCTGAGGGCATTCTTTCCTTGTTGGATTAACTTTTGGAACCTTTTGAGGTCGAGGTTCACTATTAATGCTTTAGCTTGTCTCATTCCCCTGGTGTTTACCCAGGAGGCTGATCTAAGCGTATTCTCTTCCTTTCTTAGAAGTTCTTTTATTGTGTGTTGGCCTATGCCGCAGTAGGGTTCTGGCCCTACCATTGCGGTGGCTGCACCCTTGCGTGCCAGTTCGTCGGCCAATTCGTTTCCGGGGATGTTGTTGTGTCCCGGTATCCATCGTAGGGTCAGGTTGTTCCTGCTGCCTAGTTGGTCTAATTTGTTCTTTGTCTCTAAGACTAGCTTAGAGGTGAACTTATTGCTACTGAGTGCTTTAAGCGCTGCTTGGCTATCGGAGAGGATAGCTATTTCTCTATTATGGTAGTTCTTCCCCATATTACGGTCTGCACAACGGGAGATGGCACATACTTCAGCTTGGAATATGCTTGTGAATTCTCCCATTGGTTCAGATATTTTCGTTCCTGGCCCTGCTACCCCAAGTCCGGTTCCTTGGGGTGTAAGGGACCCGTCTGTGTACCACATAATTGTGTGTGGTTTCATTTTATGTGTCTCTTCAAGTGAGATCCATTCTCTCTTATTACTTTGGTGTACAGTGAAATTCCTGTCAAAGTGATACTCGGCCAACATTTCGTCTCTGGGTTGGAGGATTAAAGGGATTTCCTTTTCCAGCTTTCGTAGATAGTTAGTAATTAGCAAAATGAATCAATTTAACGAAGAAATGAAAAAGATCTGTTGAACGTTTCTCAAGTTATGAGCGAAAAAGTGAACCAGGCCCCCCGCTACCCACCCAAAAAATTGTTGCATATTTTTCGGATGGTCACTCTAAGGAACGGAGGAACACTGTTAAAAATGTTTTTTCATGAGTAACGGGTATATCGAAGTCGTTTAGAGCCGACTTTAACTTACGCTCTCGTTTTTATACGGTGTTTGGCAGCTGAAGGAAAATTCGAACGCCCTCCGTACTAGGCTTTAGCCACTAATTTTTATTTATTTTAAGCGCCCATTTAGTTTAATGAAACCATGTTATTTCCAAAATTCTCACAAAATTTCACCCAAAATAGTACGAGTTTTGGCTTTTCGCTAAAATTAAAGTGCCGCTTTTATAGATATTGTATGAAATTTCAAATGCCACAGCCCCCAAATAGCCCAAGCCAATAAATTTAAATAAATAAACTGCAAAATATTTGGGATTAAATCGAAACCGATTTTAGCCAGCAGAAAAGCCATAAAAATGTCAGCGTGAGTTTCAATTAAAAATACACTGTTCCACAAATGTGCGGCGATTTAGAAATTAGTCAGAAAGTTGACCCCAATTACAGGCAAGCGCTTACAATAAAAAAAGAAAGCCAACAATAATGTAACCCCCTGTTTGTTTTGCGTGTAATAAATATATCCTGACATTTTGTGGTATTTTTGCATGTCAATAATATTTATTTATGATGAATATTTCAAAAGCATTAGTCGACCATCCGACGAGGTGGGCTTCGTGCCTGCAAGCAGCCCTTAAAATATGCCACAAAATATATGCAATAATTGTAGAGCGATTGGGGTGTAAAGGCAACAAAAACGAACGAGCAGTTGTGGCCTTTTACGGCCCATAATTGTTACAAATCGAAAAGCCGCTCCAAGTCTGCGTTTCTCCTTAAGTTTTTGTCATTATTCGTTTTTATGCTCTGTAATTTTTCACATCTTTTTTTTATGCTAAATCGATGGCTGGCGTTCGACACGCAGAGGGTAGAGCACCAATATAACAATAAAGTGGGAAAGCCAAATTGGTTAGATTTGGGACAAGTAGGAATTAAGTGAAGGGTACTTTAACTGAAGTGTGAAGGCACAAATATTTTCTAACTAAATGGCTAAGGTAGTTGCAACAATGTAGGACAATTATGGTTCCATTTTCAATAATAGTTTGTTTAGTTGTAAGTGTGTCTTTTTTACAGATGGTAGGCGATACACAAATTTCTATGGAAGACGGAAAATTGAAAAAACCTTCATAGTCAAAATGAAAACCAAAAAACACAAATAGCTTTAATTTAGTTTTCATAGTAATTTTATACCTATACAGGGTTTCAATAGTACGGTTAGTACGAAAATACTTGATTCAAGTACAAAATCCTTATTTCAAGTTCAATTTTTTCAATCCCGAAATACTTGTTTTAAGACTGTTCGAACTATTGTTATATCTCTTAGGTCATACTGTTAATTTGTTATGGTCTTAAGTACAGCCCGACTTACTCTCAAAATAAGTGCCAGAACGTTCTTCATCAAAGTCTAATAAATTCTTCCCCAAAAGCAAAATAATACTTCAAGAAATAAGTATGTACAAAATGTTCTCGGTTTGAGCCCAAAAATTTCAAAGCTTTCCCAATTTGTACTTGACACTAGATCTCGGATATAGTATCAAAATCCAAAGGAAATGGATTCACCAAAAACCATGATGTTTATACTGTAAGTCAGAAATCGACCCTCACTCCATAACCAAAGTGTCAGAACCAGGAGGAAATTTCAAGAACAGATTCAACCGAAAATAATTCGCATTTTTGTAGCACACTTTGAGCTTGTCTATTCTGTACTTAATCCAAGAAATTTTGTTCTTGAACTAAGTACGATCTTTTTAAATTTTTTAGGCTAAGTGTAAGCACGAAATATGCTTGATTCAAGAACGTTTGTTCTCATTTGAATAATTTTAGAAGTTTCTCAATTCCAGATTGTTTCGTACTTAATTTCAAGTACAAAAAATTCTATCCCGATCGATCTAGAACTCTGCTGGTCGTTTTTATCTGACTGTACCTTTGTAACCAAAAAGTATATATTATCAGACATTTGTTTAAGGGAACCAAAAGGTGTTTGTTTTACTGACCTTTTTGATTATAAACTTTTTAATATAGTTACCTTAATATAATGTCACTCTTCCTAATCGTTCTTAATGACAGTTGAAGCTTGCCACTGCTTCGAACAGTCGACGGGGGAACGAAGTGCATGGTTAAGAAATAAACTCGTTGTTAAAACAAGCAGGAAAGTCGTTCAAGCCCGACAGTAATATATTCTGTACCTGCAGTAGCAGCGCTGCTACTGCGTTGCGGCAGAAAGCTTTCCTTTGGTCATAACATGACCAATGAATGGCGCCACTACTTAATGTTCAAAACTGACCAATAGATAAAACATCAACCTTTTTGATGCTTGTTAAATTAGTCAAACCATTACTTATAATGTACTAGATTCCTTTCTTCGTTGTCGGAACTTATCAGGTTATGAACAAAGGGACGGTTTATGAGCGAGTTATTTCAATTGAATTGAGGTGAAATAGCAAAAAGTTGTTTTTGGGAAATAACTTCAGATTTTGCGGGTGCTAGAAGAAACCAAGTTTGCGGAAATGCAATACTCGAAAGCATCGGCAGTCCGAAAAATTTTTCTTTTGATCACGCCGATCGCCAGCTCGTCCGCTGCTGTCATGGTCCAAGCTTCTTCACATTTTCATAAAGATCGGACAATTAATAGCAGAGTTAAAATCTGTTGCATCCTTTTCGGCGGCCCCCCTCAGGAGCATAGGATTGATATTTCAACTTTCTTCGCTTGAGTAAAGGGTATTTACTGGTCGGACTGGGCTGACTTTAACTTACGCTTTCGTTATGGCTGTAAGGAAGAACTCGAGGCAAAATAATTACGAGGTTATTGGATTCATATTTTTGCTATTTATACGAGGGCTGCAAACCGGTGCGGAGTTGAACAGCTCTGGAGTCGGAGGGTCCGAGATTTTTGGGAAGTCCGAAGCGAATCTGGAGCGGTGCAGAAAATATGTAACGCCCGAACATGAACCTGAATCGGAGCAAAATAAAGTAAAAAAAAGGTTCTGGCTCAAAAAGAAAAAATCATACCACTGTTTTCGGGCTGCTATAAAAGTTTCATTCTGCTGTTTTTCAATATAAACAACTAATTTAACTTCCAGGTTTATGTATTGGTGTTTTAAGCTTTGTTTGTTCTTACATTTTTAGAAAGTTCTTAGAAAAACGTTCACTTTTTTTAATTATTACTTTTTTTTTGCATCGAAGAAACTTTATTTTTTGACTTTTTGACATTTACAGCTTGCAAAAAGAAAAATTGCTCAATTGTATGATTCTCAACAAGGAACCTGTTAATAAAAACATCAATGATTCTTGACCCAGTTTATATTATTTAAAACATGAAATGGAATCCTTAGTTAGAATCTCAAGAGCTAAAAAATATAGAATTAGTGACAAATAAATAGTGAATGACATCCTTGCTTTATTTGGAAGAATTCAAGAATTGCCAAAATTTTTTGAATGTTTAAAGGGTTTCGGTGAGAAATTGTTCTTCCGTCAGTTCAATTTGTTTTAACTTAAGCAAAGCTCGAAAATTATTTGGAAAATATTAATAGTTTACTAATAATGACCGTGTTCAGCAGAACAACTTACTCACTGATCAAGTATAAATTTGCAAAAATCTTCCTACTGAACTCGAGTGATGCGGCTTCATAGAAGCCAATTTGAAGTATCATGATACAGGAGCATGTATCAAAGAAATAGTATGCTACTTTAAAGTGATACTGCTCCCTCAAACAGCAAAAACTACTAGATGAAAATTTTTTTTGTGATACATGCTCAGGGATCAATCATTCTGCTGAACAAGCCCATTGTTACAATCAAGATACATGTTTTTTGATTTACCCAAAACAAAAGTATTTCTAAAACCCGTTTCAAACCCGAGCCTAGGGAGACAACCGCACTAGCTAAGAAAGTTGATTTTATTCAAGTTTAATGAACTTATAAAGGCCTTTAATTTTTAAAGATGCATTGATATGTGCTCTGTCACAAATAGGTCATAAATTCAGATATTTATTCCAAGTGAGCCCCCATAAATTCTAGAGTTCCAAAAACTGAAAAAATATCTTTGAAACAAGAGCTATTAGGACAATACCAATGATTCAGTTTTGTTCTGAGCATTCAAATTACCAAAATAAGCTGGTAGAGGAATAGAGCTTTGGTAAGCTCTATTGGGCTGTGTAGTCCCAGAAAAGTGTGTTCACTTCAGTTGAAGATTAAATATAATTTATAAACGGAGTACTTGATAACCAAGTTGATTGAAAACCCTAATTGTTTCAAAATTTTTCTTTCTTGAAAATGTAATGGAATCATATAAACTATCAAATGAATTTCAAAAGTCAAAAAATGTAATTTTGAATTTAAATCCAACGTCCCTTCTAACAACAGTTTATTATGATCAGAGCTTGGTCATAGCAGTCAGCTTTTGATCAGTGCATGTAACTGCAATTGATCTGGTAACACGAACATTAAGCATTTTCTTTAGCTGTGGTAGTTATCCAAAATTTGCTGCTCTTAGGAAAGAAAGAAGAAAGGCAACGAGAAAGTGGAACTGCATGAAGTCGGAGGTAGAGGATATCGTTCTTTCTCCTCGTGGTCTTCAAAGTGTCCGGTTGGGCAGAATCAAATCATGTGTGTGTGTGCGTGTGCATTCTTTGCAGTCGCACAAATATTGCGCATTAATCCATTTAATTGGAAAAAAAAAAAAATAAAATAAATAAAATATTCTTAAGTTGACCAGAAAGTGCTGAAAATTGGAGTTCCCTATATAGCCAGCCGCACATAACCTCCCCAAAGAGTGGTTCGCGTGTCGCCCACACATGCGCAGGCCACAATTTGTATACACCCGAAGGAAGAAGCATTGGGCTTAGCATCTCTATATAGAGATCAACCTACATCTTAGGATTCGATTCCTCTCTTTTGGATAAAGAAACCCTAACGTCGTGTTACACCGTTTCCAAAGTTACACCTAGACGAAGTCGGTCATCGCACGTGCCGCTTGTGTTCCCGAGGCTTGGCCACTGAGCACGTCCTCCAATTTCTGGATTCCGTGCCCCCACAGAAAACAATTTTCGCCCCGAACGCGGTTGACCTGTCGTTCAACGTGGAATGTGTCAAGATCTCCTGTTCTCCTGTTCATGGATGGACTTCTACCTTGTCGAATAGTCACTGAAGTCTCCCAACCTAAGCCAGCCACCTCAATTGTAGTTGCAAAATTCCACCGTTTGCGGAAAGCATTCTCGTAAACAGTGCTTCTACATTTTCCCCTGCAACACGCTACAAAAATTAATCTAGTTCTTTAATATGATTTCAAAATTCTTATAGCCAGTATTTAAATTTCCAAATTCACTTTAGCTTTTTTAGAGCAATTCTCAATGGAATTCTTATCAACAATTCGCACGTAAACTATATTAAAATAGTTTCGCTTAAGCTATGCAAAATATTTACCAACTGCAAGAGGAAATGCACAAAAAAGTGAGTGAGCAAAAGTTGCTCCAATTCTGTTTGGTTCAGTTCAGTCAATCAAACGAACAAACAAACAACAGACACACACAATTCAAGTAAAACTTGCAATTAAGTACGAAAAGTATTTTAATTAAATGTAAATGTAAATGCAAGAGCAATAACATAACAACGCACTTTTTTTTTAATTGCGAAATCTCGTCGATTGATGTTTAGTTCCCCCAAGGAGGGCGAGAGAAAGAGATAGAGAAAGATAGGGGAGGGGGAGCTGCGTGGGCTTACCTCTTCAGGTGAAGTGCGAATTGAAGCGCCGCTTGAGTGCGACCAAAGAAAAGCTCGCAGCTCAAGTGGAAAAGCGTCTGAAAAGGGAAAATGATGCAAAATAAGAAGCAACGGCAACAGCAACAACAACAATACTTACAACTACAAACTGCAGATGCTTTTGTTTGTCTCGTGGGATGTAAAAAAGAATTTCTTAAGGAGGGCAAAAACGCCACGAGAAATATGAAAATGAAACCAACGATATCGACCGGAAGCTGTTGAATGCAGCAGCAGCTCCAATAAAGTGTAGCAAGCGGAAGTAAAGGTGATGATCCAAAAATTAAGAAGCCCAGTCACCCTCGACACGTTACATATTACCCGGCAGGTTCCATATTTTCCAATTTGCATCCCTCAGTCTTGCACACTCTAACCGCACATTTCTAAAATATTTTTGTTTTTGTTAAAACGACCAAGAAAAAACCCAACAAAAATACAGCAACAGAGGAAGAATGTTTGAAATTCCACGCAAAAGTATGCAATGGGAAATATTTTTCTTTTTTTTATATTTTTTTTGGCTAGACATTTGCGTAGCCAGGGTAAAGTCAACGTCAACAAGCGTTGGAATGGCAGACGGAAGTTGTACGCAAAAGACAATGACTAAGCACACTAGGCAGTCACACACACACACACACACACTTACTCACACGTAGAGGAAAGCCAGGGGGGCCGCAATATGCATACAATGCAAAACCACAGATAAACTTTCGTGTTTTTTTTCGAGTTTGGACTTTGGCAAAACTTTGCTCTGGACAAAATGCAACTGCAACTTACAAACACACAAACGTGTGCGTGTGTGCTGTCAGCAAAAATAGAAACATTTCTTAGGGCCTTTTGATGAACACTTAACTTGCCATAACTTACTTTGCCCTCAACATGGTGAAAAAAATTGCATACATAATTCAAAAATTGTTAGAATGAATCACCCTTGATATTTTTAAGAATGCTTTATGCTAGAGATGGGTATAATAGTACGACAAGAACACGAACATAATCATTTCACGCAAGCAAAACGGCAAAACTCCATTCTAGGAACATGGTGTTAGGTGGAACGGTTCGTTCGTCGAATCACTTAATAAAACCTTGTATAACTTTTACCCAACGGAAACCTTCAGCTATTAAGTAAAAACTGGCCCTTCTAAATATACCTCAAAAGAACAAGACCACCGATTCGTTTAACCATTTTAGATTAAAGCATCTTATATTAATAGCTCATAATACTTCATATTGGCCAACAAGCTCTTTCGGAATAGTTCAGTCTTATGAATAATTGATCTATTAATAGGGAAAACCAATATTTTAGATGGTAGCAGCTGAAAAGCAGAAGCGTGATTTACTATCTATGTATTTGCCAAAGTGCCGAGGATGTTTAAGTGCTTACTTTCCAGAGTTTTTAAAAACCCTCCTTAAAAAAGAGCTACGTTTTTTGTGATACCTTTAGTTCTATCTACCACTTTCTTAGTGCGCTGTGATAACGATGTGACCTAAGCCTAGCCGCGAAGCGTGCCGACCAATAAAATTGTTGTGCACATTCTCTATACGTTTGCGTTCACACACACTGACTTGCTGCCATATTTTTAGGTGGCAGTTGCTTCCATAAACGCGAAAACACCTGCCAGAAACAGTGTCAGTTGACTGTTACCATATATGTTCAGAGACATCTGTTATAGTTCCTAAGTATTGTGAATGTCGAGAGTTAGATTTTGAGACAATGAAATCCTAGCCGTTCCACACCGAAACAATTTTTCACAACAATTAGTACAGCTTTTTTCTCCAATAAAATCTACTTGACAGTTCATCAGAACTCCAATGAGAATGGATCGTGAAATTCGCTTCCCCAATATTTATCCTACAATGTGAATCGGTTGACTCTGGTTGTAAATGGTATGAAAATCGACACACCATTATCGAAAGACCAAACCAGGCTTAGTCATCTTACAAGGAACGACTCAGGATATGGAAACCAGACTTGCAAATTGGTTTTAAGTCGAACCGCTGCGAAGTAGCAGTCTCTGGTGTTTTTGGAAATTTTTTTTTTGCAAATTCTGGTCTTAAGATATCAACATTTTTTTTACAAATTACCCATTTTCCTAACAATCTTCCTAACCTAATTTTACGAGTCTGTCTAAAAGCAAACTGCCATTTTAAGCCATATCTCACTTCCTAACAGTCAAATAAAGTCAAGAAAGATATAAATCGAACGGTATTTGAACTGCCAATAATCGCGTAGAACTTTGTTTTATATCGGTTTAGTAGTTTGAATTCAACAACCAAGAATATTTTAAAAAAAATCGATTTTTTCTAGAAAATGCAAGAAATTTCTTTTGTAAACACCTAGGAAAACTATACAAAAATAAACGTAACAATTATTTTTATTTTTTAAACTTAAGAATCGCACTTTTACGAAGAAAATAAGGTATTGTTGAGGAAAATCGTATTACACGTACCGTAGATGAATTAAATTGGGTAGAGGAACTAACACATTAGTTTCAGTACTTTGTGTGTTTACAAAAATTCATCTTGTTCATTTCTTCATGAAGTGAGCGAAACCCCAGAACAAAAATAATAATCAAGAACTAAACAAAAATACAAAACGAAAATACAAAATTTTTTGCACAAAATTGCTCACTGCTCCTGTGTTTGTTCATAGATCTTGATCATCGCGACCTGTTTTTCTTCGTAGAAGTGCGATTCTTAAGAAGAAAAAATAAAAATAGTTTTTTTAGATTTTTTCTAGGATTAAAAAAAAACGATTTTCTCAAAATATTCTTGGTCGTTGAATTCAAACTATTAAACAGACGTAAAAACAATACGCGATTACTGGCTCAATTACCTTTTGATTCACATCTTGCTTGATTCTATCTGACAATTATAAAGTGATATATAGCTTAAAATGTAAGAGCACCACCAAAAAAAGTTTCAGTAGAAATGGGTCTTTTTGGGACAATTTAGTGACTCTGGGACCCTAGTCGAAGCAGTTAAAAAAGCCTGGTCAACAATTTCACTAAATGAAATTGGAAAATATTATGATTCCTCACCAAACCGTATGTTTGAAATAATTAAGAACAAGGGTGGGCCTACCAAATACTAAATTATGCTAAAACAGTGTCCTTTATTAATTAAGTTACACAGTGCCTTGAAATTTCGCTTTATAGATATGTTTAATATTTTTAGTGGTCAAACCTATTCAGATGAGCCAAAAAAAATGGAGATTTTTTGTTATGTTTTTGAAAAAATATTCAAAATGATATAAAAACAAAACCAACAGAACAGAAACTTTACTATTTCACAAATGACTGTTTTCTTTATGAAACAAAATTTATTTCACTCAAATCGGAGTACTCGTTTCGGAGATACAACGTTTCAAACCTAAAATAAAAGTCAAACCTATTCAGTTGAGCGGCACTGAATATTGTTTCGTTAGATTCAAAACAAAGTTTCGATGTAGCCCTCGGAAATTGCGCTCTAAAAATATATAAAAATTTCACGAAGTTTTTTCTGGAAAGTCTAGTAATTCATATAAAATTGCATACTTTTAGGCTGGACAATATAAAAGTACACAACATTTCCTACTCGATTTTTTTGAAAACCAAAGAAAAACGACGCAAAAGCGCATCCCTTCAGCTTAAGTCCAGTATATAAATAAAACAACAAGCCATTGAGAGGAGTACAAGAGTCAAAAATAGGGTACATTCAAATATAATTTTATTTGAATTGGTGCTAAGTTTTGAAATAAAATAGCAATTTGAATTTAAAATCATTTCCGCCAGTCGTTTTTTGCAGTTTCCCTTATCCAAACAAAAAAATTGCACGCATGGCCAACATTTCGGCCCGTTAGCCCAGCAAAATATATTTGGTCTTTATAAACTTCTTACTTTAGCCCTCGATTTTATAATTCGTTAAAGTTAATTTAAGCTCCAGCCTTGGATGTGTTGATACCAACTTTTATTTGAAATACGTACTTATCGCCCATGAGCATTATAATGATAATAATAGATATTATAATATAATGTTAATATAGATTGTTATCTTTCTAATCGGACATAATGCCTAAATACCCTCTTCCGTGATACCCACTTTCTGACCAATAGTACTCGGATCTCGACCCAAATAAATTTCGAGTAAATAAAGCTGTGAAAGAACGGCTGGTTATTTAATTTAAATGGTTACATGATGTCGCCCCAGATCGATTTCGATTATTAATCGACTTTTAGTAGATAATAACCGAAGGCTATCCTACACCATGCTCAAACTGACTAAACCGCTTAGAAACTAAAGCTGCAGCCGCATCTAAAGAAGGCAGATTGGCACGCAGAGCAAAGAGAGCTGCTGCTGAAAATAGATTTTTTGAAGATGGGGAAGGTCCGCTGTATGCAGCTAATATCTGTAAGTTTATAATATTTGTAATATTTTAGGTTACTTTCAAACTAAACCGATTTTGATGAAATAATATGCAATCTACGCAAAATTGTCACCATTCTGGAACAGCATTTTTGGATTTTTTTATTTTTGTCCAAAAAAGTTGCTTCAAACTTTAAACGCGTTTATTTCGAAACCACGATTAATTTCCACGTTTGATTTCTCCAGTTAGACTAATCCGATTTTGATGATTAAAACTGTCGCAAAATTGTCAGCCTTCTGGTCTGATCCTCAATCATAATTTGAAAAGAAATGTTTACCATTTTTTTTTTTACACTAAACTACAAAAAAGGGCCCAAAATCGAATTTTAATTTTTTAATAGCCGTCATTTTGTCAAAAAAAAAAATCAAAATAATTTTTTCGAGGGTCGGACCAGAATTACATCTATACTGATTATAACCCCGTTTTTAGTTTTCATTTCACACAATCTGGAGACTTCGAATCATGGCCGCCAGCAATATACCTTTTTTTGGACACCCACTTTGATTGCAGAGAACTTTGTGAACAGCCCTCGCATCCAAGCAGTAAACATTTTTTGGTTTTCTTTAATCTGTTTGTAACATAATAAAATAAAAATAGAATTGGAAAAACTCTTTGTATTTTCAAATAAGATTTTTTTTAAAAAAGGTCCAAAAACAGCCTCGACATGGAGAATACCCCCTTAAACGGACTAACAATTGTTTGAAATTAAGAACATGCTTATCTGCTATGATTTACAGATGCCAAATATTAAAAAATCTAACGGATCTATCAAATGATTCTGATTGAATCTTATGCTTGTGTTTGTCTATGTGTTTGTATCTTGAATCTGTTAAAATAAATCGTGGTATCCGTATATTTGTGGACTTAGAAAATAAAGTCTTAGATGGAAATTAAACTTTGCAAAGCCATACCAAATTTTCTTGAGATTTCAATTAATTCAGAATGTTGGCAATGATGACTTAAATTCAATGTGGCCAGACAGCTGAGAACTATCTGACAACTTTTGACAATTCTTGATAAATGTCATTGCGAAAAAAATAAATAATATCTGCCGAACTTCGAGTTTATATTTATTTTCTGTTGGTCTTAATCACTGATTGGCTGTATTATATTAGTAAGTTTTTAAACTCAAGGGAAAGAGCCAGTGAGTATTAAATAACTCCGACACCGAAACTAGTCCAAATTCAAAGAAAGAACGCCATAATAGTGCTATTGGAATCAAGATTTGAATGTTCTTTTTAAGATTCTGAACAAGGAAAAGTACAAGGTAAGTTCGATATTTCAAATTACCGTGAAATATTTATTCAATCTAAATTGCTCAGCTGCAGACGATGGTTTGAATTCTCTTTTTGAAAATGACGTGAACCATCCATATTCCAGGTTCATTAACATTTTACCTAACCGTAACCACTGTTATTGTAGTCTTAAGTCTTCCTACCGCTTTGTCCCATTTATGAGCAACTACAGACCTTGATATATTGCTTAGCCATTATATTAACTCTGCTGATCACATTGGCACCATCACACAGTGGACGAAATGGCCGATTTAGCGGCGTTTGATTTAAATTTTGAATTGTGAAATTTCGCCAAATGGTTTGAACTTATTATAGTCAATATCCAATTGAATAATTACCTTTGCAGATCAGCGGTAAGCTGTTTCACGTTACTTCTGTTTTCATAGCTGCAGAGCTTAATTTTTGTGTCACATCTTGTCGTTCGCAATAATCTTCAAATATTTAATTAAAGGTCGGTTTTATTCTGTCAAAGGTAAGTAAATGTTATTTAAAAAGCATTCTGTTCTATGTTTTTGATGGGATGGACCGTGCAGGTACCCTTTTTCATTGTACCTCAATAAATGCTTTCGTGGAGCAGATGAAATATTGTCGTCAAGTGTCGAAGCTAATTGTTAGTTTTTATATTCTGCACCAAAAGGACATAGAGAATATTAAGTTTGTGCAAAAGTATGTAACAGGACGAAGGAATTGTTTGCGACCCCGTGACGTATATATATATTCTTGATCAGCATCAACAGCCGAGTCGATATAGCCATGTCCGTCTGTTCGTCCGTCCGCTTGTCCGTCCGTAAGTAAAGTTTTGAGCAAAAAAAGACGAAAACCCCCCTCCAGAAACAGAGAGAGAGAGAGACTTAGAGATGAGCGTAGCAGCAGCGCTGCATTCAGCGTCTACTCCAGGTACAGAGTACGAAATAGGCGGGCTTCATCGACTCTCTCAGTTTTTTTTTTAAGTTTTGTCTATCGTGTATGTAAAAGTGATCTCATCTTCTGCAAACTCTCGCAATTATTTCTTAAATGTTAAGTTCACGAAGTTAAGAAAATAAGCAATTTTGAGAGTTCATACAATAAAAGTGATTCGAGAAGTTATTTTATTGATGATCAAGCAAAAAATCTCCCTAATTTAGATCATTTTTATTCTGCAATTGTATTAACTGACGATCTAGACTCAGAATAACAATGGATTTTGTTTGAAATTTTACTGTGAGTAAAAAATTAAACAAATTTTGTTTATACATAAAATGAAAAAAAAAATTATTGAAATATTTTTAGTGCATTTTATTTCCTTTGTTTCTGACTTTAAAAAAAGCAGAAAGTATCTATATTATTTACTTTAGAAGATATTAATTTAATTCCGCTAAATTGGTCGTTTCGTGCACTTTGCATTATCAGCATTGTGGTCTGAGCAACTGTTGGGGCTTTGTGAAATAACTCCACCTTTTTTACAATCAACATCAAGCTTTAAATGAAAAGCTGCCGTCCATTGCTCCATGGCACAAATGCGCTACAACAGACGCGTCAAGTGCGGGCTAAGCCAATCTAAAAATAGATGTGAATGTTAAAGGGTTTCCAAATGCAAATGTTTCAGCTGCTCCACCCTAAACAGGTTAAACAATTAAATTGTCTCAGCGCTTTACGAATTTGTCTCTTTTCAAATTATTATCACAGTCTAGTTTCTTTGCCAAATGCAAGATGTTCAATATACACCATTTTTACTCAGAGGAAAATGGAAATTCATTTAAATAGATTCTACATTTAGTAAAGTAAATGACAAGCACAACGGAAATCGAAATGCATAAAATCAATTCTCACAGATTGAAACTAAACAATGAACAGAAATTTGCACTTACCTAAAGTATGTCAATGGAATTTATTTCAACGTTAAATGACCAAATAATTTTTGTTTCGATTGAATGACATTATTAAATAGTTGCACTAAATGTTTGTAGCACACGCGTTTTTACGGGTTTTTTAGTTTGAAGTATGTTATGAATAACTTGGTTCTTAAATTAATTTCAGTTATTTTTTTAATTTTCAAATATGGCTTGATCGGATTTTTAAAATTATTTCGCACCGTAAGCTTTTTAGTACTTTTATTTCTATGGCCGTCTTCTCAGTTAGTTCTCAAGCTGCGCTTTGAAAATATTATGAAATTAAAACATACCATAATGTTTCTACATTTGCTCTTGTCTGAGTTCTCATATGATATGGCTGAAAATCTCCAGTCATTTTAGTCAAAAAAACTCATGTAAGAAATCAGACTATTATTCAAATTATCACAACATTTTTGGAGCTTTTTCAGATTGACTTTTACACGTGTCTAAGCAACTCATATGACACCTCATATTGGATCTGACAGAGGTAAATAAAACTTTACTGAGCAAGTATTTTTATTCAACATTTGTAAGGCAACTTAGAAATTTTTCTTCATTTAGAAAAATGTTTCTGAAAATCCTTTAAGGAATTCACATTTTCTTTGAAATTTAATTAATTCTGTTGGGGTTTTTTTTTAAAGTTTTGTATAAAATTTATAGCCTTATAAATATTATTTTAGTTAATTTTAATATTCTGAAACTCCTTTGAGGCTCATGGAAATTTATAAAAATTATTTTCTTATCTTGTATCTTGTGAAGAATCAAAAAGAGCTGTTGTTATAAGATTAAAGTATATATTTGTCCTAATGTTAAAGCAATGGTTTTTTTTTTTCAAAAATTATCTGCTTTTTTGTGTTAAAAAAATCGGACCAACTTGATAATTTCTCCATCGTTATTTTGAATGTTCGTTGAAAATTTACAAGTACGTGAAATTTTCTAGAAATTTGTTGCACTTTGAAATATGTATAAAAATGCTGTTGTTTAACATTTCATTTTTCCTGCAAATGCAAAATTAACATTTCAAGGATCTACACTTGAATTACTGCAAAAAGTTATATATATATTCTAATTAAGTCCAGAAAGTTATTTTTTCTACTAAACAACTTTTAAAACTATTCAAACGTTTTCATAGAAAGTTTAAGGCAAACGTTTAGTAACATTTAAAGCACACAACAACCCAGGTTTGTCAGCTAACATATAGTCCCTTAATTAAACATAACTTTTATTGTAATCTTAAGACGTTTGTTAAAAAAAAGAATACCTTTAATTATGCTTTAATCTTATCCTCTCTCAGCCAGAAACCACATTTGATTGCCCTCTTCTTGAGACAGTCAAAAACTGGGTCGAAATGCTTGGTTACCTTCAATTTATTTAGTAACTGATTAGTACGAATTTTTTGACGTTAGACCTCTTTTGCACGAGAAATATTTTTATTTTCGCGACCAAAGTTTCGATTCTCAAGGCGTTTGTTTTGTTTTTTGTTTATTTTTGCACTTAACACTCTTTTGACATTTTACGTTTTGCACCAATATGCGAGCATAGGTTTGTGTCTCGACGATGAGAACTATTTTCCTCGCGAACTCTACGCTTAAATCGTTCGTTTGCAACTGAAAACTGAACGGCGACAAATGCACACAGTTCGCCAGAAATTTCAAATTGCGCTTCCTGCTGCACTCGGACAGGAGTCGGCGGAGTCGGCAGCAGCCAGTCATCAGGCTGGCATACAAGGCTTCCAGTGTGCGAACCGAACTAGGAGCCGAATAGGAGTCGTCTTTCACTTGATGAGATTCACTTCCAAAGTTCCACTGGCAAATGTTGAAGACATAACAAAATCCTTATGAAAAGTAATTAATAATATTTTGAAAATTACTGAAATCAGTTTTTGAAAGTCTCCAAATGGCTTTTGATTTCCTTTTTTTCTCTCTTGTGAGTCTGGCTCTCTCGTTCGTCTGCATGCTGTTGCATATTCGTCCATTTGCATGGGAATTTATGGAATGTATTTTGTTTCCGTTTAGTGGCCATAGCGGAAATTGCCAGGCATTCACTTGCCAGCTGGCAAATATGAAGGTTCCACTAAGCTCCAAATTCATCCCGAATGAAGCAGCAGGAAATTGTTGTACAATTAGGAAAATATGTTGTACATGTTTGTTGTCTTATGATTTTGTGCTTTTTACGAAACTTCGTGCAGGTAAATAATATAAAGTTGTTAGAAATGGTCAAATGTTTAGACCCCCAATGTCTGAATTGGTTTATCATCCGAGTATTATGACTGTTGGTGAATCGTGGCGATCCCAAAACCTTGATTAAAGGTCCGAAATAAAAGCACCCAGATAAAACGTTAAAGCACTGCACTCTAGCCTTGTGTAATATAGCTCAACTTCTGTCCATCCGATTGTAATAAAATTTTGTGGCTGGACGCGAATAAAAATATCTATTGCAATCATCCATTTAAAAGCGTTGCCATCAAAAGAGGATATTTTTGGGAAGTCCTCTTTTACGGACAAGAAAGAGGGTAAGAAGAGGGGGAAAAGAGGGGAATGGGAAGAAGACTTTTTTTCAAGCTGTAATTCATTTTTAGATACCATTAAACATTTTTTTACTCACTTTACTGAGACTTGAACGGCACCTTTACCCATGCGACAAGCCGTAAGTAATCGTCGAAGCGTCGAAACCATAGTTAAAGACAGGGCTGCAGACCGGTTTGGAGTTGAGCCGCTCCGGAGTCGGAGTCCAGGCATTTTTGGGAAGCCCGCACCTGAACCTTGGTTTAGCGACCTCCAAACCCAAAAATTTTAGGAGGTTTGAGCCCCGGAGCCAACCACTTCCGATTAATAGGAGGTTTTCAGCCCTGGTTATAAATAAACTTATGGCAGTTTGTTGTCATTTTGCTGCGTGGAGTTCGTGGATCAATTCCCGTAGGTTCATAGTTTCTCTTCTTATATACGGGGGTGTCTTGAAAATCTCTAGAGATTTTCGGCGATTGCACTTTGAACTATATTTGTACTTCGTTATTTGCGCAGTGACAAGAATAGTAGCCGGACAAGATGATATGGAAGGAAAACCGTACGCAATGAAACTACTTGGCTTTGAGAAGGCGGATTCAGTTCGCTTAACTTTTGTCATCTCATCTATTGTAGATACCCGGCATAGTCGTACCCCTTTACCTATAAAGTCAACAGCCTTAGTTTGAAATGCTAACGTTTATACGAAAAGCTCTAGAGATTTCTGGGACGCACTGTTAATGATATTGTTTTTTTAATGTTTATTTTTATTTGTAGGTATTTATTTATTCGCCAATTGAACAAAGCTCTTAACGGGCTACTCTATTTTAACTCAAATTATATTACTAAATTTAATGTCTAAAAGAAGAAAAGTATTCTGCAACAAAATTTTGATTACCGATTTACTGATATCGAGTTCAAATCTCCTGCTAGCGGTAGAGGTGGAAATCTATCGATAGCACTATCGGCACTATCGATGGTTGACCTCTATCGAGCTGCTCTTGATAGTTTACACATATAGGTTTACACATAACCAAAATATAAAGTTTACGCATTTATTTGTTAGTGGCGTCTTTCCAAATTGGTGCAAAAATTGGGTTTACATTTAAATATCAGTAAGTACAGAAAAATCACTTTCTTCAAAGAGGAATAATCAATGATAACTTTTAAAGGAATTATAAAGTATTTTCCCAAACTATGTGTCTAATTTAAAAAAAACATCGAAGTCAACCTGTCCAGACATACTATTGCTATTCGAATAATGTTGTGAATTATCTCGATTAAATGGAGTTCATTGTATTGAGCCCGCCTAAAGCAAACTTTGACATTATAAATAATAAATTAATTTTCAACAATTAAAATAAGCAAATACGAACCAAATATGTATAATTTATTTGGTGGACAGGACTACCGTTGACTATCGAAAAGAGAGAACGTAAGTTAAAGACGGCTCTTACCGACTTAGATATACCCGTTACTCATGAAAAAACATGTTTAACAGTGTTCCTGCGTTCCTTAGTGTGTACATCCGAAAAGTATGCAACATTTTTTTAGCTCGGCAATTTATCACTTTTTTGCTCATAACTTGAGAACCGCTCATCCGATTTTTATCATTTCTTCGGCAAATTAATACATATAACGAATGACTAACTATCTCTAGAAGGAACAAATCATCTATCTTCGGGAGGCGGGAGGGGGCGCGGCAAAAATTGAAAATAAACTTGATCTGCCTGCAAGTATAAGAAGCATTTGTCTCATACATGTCAAACCTCTATCTCTTACCATCTCTGAGATCTAGGTGTTCATACAGACAGACGGACAGACGAACATGTCTATATCGACTCGGCTGTTGATGCTGATCAAGAATATATATGCTTTATATGGTCGGAAATGGTTTGTTCTGCCTGTTTCATACATTTGCACGACTTTAGTATACCGAGTAACGGGTATAAAAAGCTATCGTCGACTATCGAGGATTTTCAAATATCAATCGTCTACGATCGATGGCGCCGACTATCGATAGTTCTCCACCTCTAGCTAGCGGATAACGAGATAAAGATTTTAAGGGCTCTAGATATAGGTTTATTAAGGGAATAATTGGTTCGGGAAAATTGGTTAGAAAAGGGTTGAAAGGTTTAAAGATTTTTGCTAGGTACATTTAAACTTATCATGCTTAACAAGGTGGGAGAGTTAATCCAGCCTAAGACAAGGTCATTCAGAAATAAAAATGACGCAATAGTTCGTCTATCTTCAAGAGTTGAGAGTTGCAATCTACTAAAATACGGCGGAAAAGAATCAGAAAAAATTTTTTTAAGCCTTTTAATATGAACTACACTAGAAGAAGTCCAAATAAATAATGCATACTCCAACTTGAAAGGCCCCAAAGCAGCTCGACCTAGCTCGAAAAAGTTTGGCCGTATTATTGAAGAATAATTTGCAATATAGTATTTGTTCAGATTAAGAGGGAGTAAATTGAAAACACCTCAAGAACTGCTCCTTTTTTAATCAGATTGCAACAAGCTCCTTTTACTCATGGATTTAATTGATCGGAAAATTTTAAGATCATCACCATATAGCAGAAACTCTGGCTTAAGAATATGCATGAATATGTCATATTAAAAATAATGAAAAGTAAAGGACCGAGGGCACTCTCCTGTGGAAGTTCCGATGTAGCCACACATAAGCGAGATTGAATCCAGCACAATAAAGAGGATTGAAACCATAGCTTAAAATGCTTTATCAAATGCCTTGGAAAAATCTGTATAAATAACATCAACTTGACAGCCTTAGTCAAAGGAGCTGATGCAATTATTACAGAAAGTCGCTATATAAGATGTAGTCCAGCGACTTGGTATAAAAGCTTTTTGGTTTGGGTAAATGTACATCTTTACCTGAAAAGATACCTGTTTGGCTACAATAAGTTCAAAGAGCTAAGATATTTTGCAAAGCTGAGCAATGGGTCAATAGTTAGGAACCTCCCTCTTGACACCAGACTTGAACACAGCAATTTTCCACTGTTCAGACTATTCAGATCATTCCCTGAAGCAGAGGGTTCAAAGTCGGAACTGAAAAATTTAGCAAAAAAATTTTAAATGCCAAGGTCTGACGCAATATTTAATTTTCATCAATTTAATCATCAGAATACTGCGTCTTTATGCTGGCGTGAGGGAGCAGCAAGTCTCAGTTATGAACACAAATAAATGTTAATTATGTTCAACATCAAATTAAAAGTTTTTCTTAGTTAATATTTTATACTAACCATTGGATTTTTTGTAGAAATGTGTTTTAACTTAACTTCAAGTATGGTTCTTAAAAACTGAAATTAAATATGAAATATAATTAATTTATATTTTGTCTTTTAAGTGTGTGCAATGCACACTGTGCACTATATAAATAAATATGACTCAAGATACAATTCAAAATGACAAACCTTAAATTAATTAGATGACACTTCGACTTTAATAATTTTCATATTCACTAGATAATGCTAAAAAGCTTTTATTTAAAATTAAGTCATTTATTTTTTATTTTTTTATTAATATGTTTATATTAAATTATTTTATGCCCTTCTTATTGCTGTCTATGTGCTTGCAAAAATGAAAAATATGGACGATATGTCTTCCTGAAGCTTGCTGGATATATTGATGCGTTCATTAACTATCAATAGGTTTGCAGTGCTTATACATCCCAGAATGAAAATCTAATTCTTTCGTATGCACAATCAGTACACAAGTATTTACCTCAGAGTCTAATAAACGGACAAAATACAGTTTTTGTATTTTACAACCTTTTATCTAACAACTTATCTAATGTCCTTCACTTTATTTCTAATATAATCGTACAATAGTTTTAAGCAATATAATTGTGAATAATTCCAAAGCTTTTCCAGTTCTCTTAAGTAAACAAATTTTTGTCTCTTAAATGCCTTGGGCCTTATGGCACAATTTTCAGTGTTTCACTTAAATTCCTAAACGTTTCGCCGAAGTTGCCATAAAACTTCCAGCAGAGAGAAAGGACTCTCTCGCTTACTTTCGTTCTCTCGCTCTCTCTCTATCATTCTCTCTCTCTTGGCGCGTGCTCCACATTTCAAAAGCCACAAACTGCTGACAGCTGACGGCACTGGAGATGTCATTTCTCCCAAACTCCCTGCGAGTCGCCAACGTGGTGGCAACGCGATTTACGAGCCACGACGATGGAAACGAAGTGCGAAAGCCAAAAGGCAGCCGCCAAAGGGAAACAACAACAACATGAGCCAAGAGGACCTGCCTCAACATAACAGCGGGAAGCAGCGAGGCAACACCAGGCAACTTTTGCCGGCCGGCTGAACAATAAATTAGTGAGCAAAGCCAAAGGCAACTCAAAATGCCTGGGAAAGCGCCACTTAGGAATTTCGTTTGAGAGAATTTTCGGATATATGTTTTATTTTTTCTAAAAACATTTTTAACCCAGGAACAAAACATACGCTTTCCATTTAGAATATACAGTTAAGACTCTAACGCAAGTAAGAAAGTCGGGCCCGACTGTAACATACTCTGTAGCTGCAGTTGCAGCTAAGAGAGCGCTGTTGGTGCCCTGCTGTAGCGAACATTATTTTAGTCAGAACTTCAGTGTGCTTGATTACAGAGTGGCATACTTCTTCCTGAAGAAAATTGAGAATACGATACAAATGCGGTATCCCTTGCTTAAAGCAATACTTAGTGAAATGTTCACATTCGCATTTAACATTTCAGTCACATTTGCAATATTTATCATTATAAAGGGCACCTATTTAAAATAAATTAAGTAATGTTTTTGACGTCTTAGAAATCTTTTGATTTCGATTTGAATACACTCTTTTTTTGCGATTTGAAACTAATTGCCCTTATAAGTGAACTGAGTTTTCGGTTACTGAGATTAGAAATGTCAAGAGCTTTAAAACCAATCTTTCAATCTTTGGGTTTTACTTTGTGCAATTCTTGTATACCGAACTTGACCACTGTAAATATTAAAATCGAAAAAAATTAAATAAAAAACAAATCGAGAGCTTTTTAATAGATTCAAGTTTATGGTAACGCAATTCGGTTTCCAATATAATAACCGAATTGGAGGCTATTCGAACCTGACAAAAACAGAAGTAGTTTTCGGGAGCAGCTAAATAAAAACAAAATTTTGCGAAACCTGACACAACAAAGCCCAACATATTTGTAATATCCTATGAATATAACCTTCTGTAAAATATATATTTTTTGCCCTAAAAATCATCCGATCTTCTAAAATGTAAAATGTTATATCGGGTGTGCTCCAGAAATCTCTAGAGGTTTTCGTATAAACGTTAGCATTTCATATTAATTTGAATTTATATGTTGAGATGCTCGAATATGCCCGGCTACTAGATTAGATGACAAATGTTGAGCGATTTGAAACCGCCTGCTCAAAGCCAAGTAGATTTGTTGCGTACGGTTTTCCTTCCACATAATCTAGTAGGCGGTTTGATTCTTCGCACTTCGCAAATAATGTGGGACTACATTTTAGTTCGAAGTGCAATCGTTTATACGAAAATCTAATGCCACTATAGGCTAATTAACAACAATCAGCTGCGTCGATGTATTGTTTTGCCTTTTACAAAAGCACACATTCATGCATACACACTTATAGTGTACTGAGTCACACACACATGCTTGTAAGACACTTTCGACAAATTCAGAGCAGCAAAGTGTCTCAAGGAAACACATGAGCAAAGCAAATTAAAAAAATCTCTCATTGATTGGCAAAGAGCACTCTGTGAATAGTCAGAGGTGAGATGTCATTTCGTTACACTAGTTCAAAGTGTCTCAGAGTGACTGTATTTTATCTGACAGCCTGTGAAAAGGGAGCATTTTTTGGGAGCTCAGTTTCTAACCAACTAGCTGACTTTCAAGTTCACAGCACACTTCATTTCTGAAATCAAGCTCCGAATCACTTTTCTTATTTAGATGGTTTGTTCAAGAGATAGTTAGAAGTTGTCGATATGTATCGATTTGCTGAAGAAATGATAAAGATCGGATTTGCGGTACATTGATAATAAATGATCCTTTGACGTGACGTTAAAAAGTTGACAAAAGCAAATATAAAATTTACAGTCATTTTGATAAGAGCGTTTGTTTTCTGAGTTATATTTTACGGTACACTCTTTACGATGTATGTAACTTCTATTTTCTTGAATATAACACAAAAAAGTGCAAGCAATAAATAATATATAGATAGATAGATGGATAGATAAGATTTTATTCGTATTCTTTTGTGTAAGTTAATTTAAATATTTGTATCACATATTGATCAATACGAACAAAGTTTTGTTTTTGTATAAATACCGACATGGTTTTAAAACCGTCAGTCGGCAGTTTGTTCACTCAAAGTGCTGACTCGGACTTCTACACCTGGCTGCCCGGCTCGTCGCCGAATACCAGATCGTTTGTCCTTATCAACACAGTTTGATAAACTCATTTTACCTTTATAGACTAACTTTAATTGATTTATTAAATATAAATAATTAAGTGACATTAAATATGCATTAAACACGCTTATAATTAATTTCCTATAATTTATGGCCTTCTCTATATAATCTGCAAGCATGATCCAACTAAAGGGGTCTTCACCGTTTAATGCGCATATTATCTCCTGATCCGTAAGTTGCGTTCTTCTAAGGGATCTGCATCGAAACTCTCTGAGAACGGGACATCTGCTTAGATAGTGTGTTATATCCTCGACTTCCCTAAGGTTGCACAGCGTGCACTCCTTGTTTCCCAGTCTGTGTATGCTTCCACAGAGTGTCAGAGCGTGCTTTAAGTATCCAACTTATTGTAGTTCTGCTGTATGAATTGTTACAATATGTTCTTCCTCTCCTGTAGTCGAGATACTTATAAAAACGAGACTTGCTTGATGTTGCACTCTGGATGTGGGATATGTGGTCTTTTTTTCTTAGCGCCCTAAGAAGTTAAATACATATATTGCACTAATGTTCTTTTGTAATATACGTCATACTTATAATTTCTTGAAATCGTTCACAGCTTAGCAATAGTTTTTTACTTCGTAAAACCAAAAAAACTAACTTGCGTATTTCGTATTTGGTTGGCAATCGTCGTATTCAAACATTACCCTGTGAATGCACTTAAGGTGCAAATTTAGACCGTACAGATATCCTTCTTCCGCTCCCGTTTCTAGACAAAGTGCATAATTAGGCGTAGTTTCTGCTATCTTGAGTATCAGCTGAAGTGCATTTGTTTCGCCAAACCAGCCGAGTCCACAAACTTGAGCCGCATACGATTGTATACCCCTAGCTGTTGCCTGGAATAGGTTCCACTTGCTACTCAACGAAATATCAGGCTTATTCATAAAAGTTTTCCAAGTTGAATTCAGTGCCCCTTTTGCTTCTGATGTCCTTCGTCGAATGTGAGTTCCAAAGGACATAGATGTGGTTAAAGTTACGCCAAGATACTTATATTCTGCCACTGTTCTTATGGCCTCAGATCTATAAACCAATTTTTCTGCTGCAGCTTGTCTTCCTCCTTTCCTGAATATCATTATTTCTGATTTTGCCAGGTTGACTTCCATAGCCCACTTATCGAAATAGACTTCCAACTAACAAATCATGTTGTGCAATGTGTTTATATCATCGGCCAGTATCACAATGTCATCGGCATGAAGTAGGAGTCGTATGTTCGTATCTTCCACAAAAAGGCCACCATCTAAACTTTCGTGCACATCGTTCAGGTATAAACCAAAAAGCAATAATATATATTAAAATGACTTCGAATATTTTTGAACGACAAAATTAAAAAATTTCAAGAGTTAATTCTTCCATCGTTAGCTAACCGTAGAACAGTATTAAGTGGTTTTTATACTCTGTACCGAAGGTACATAGAGTATATTAAGTTTTTGCAAAAGTATGTAACAGGAAGAAGGAATCATTTCCGACTATATAAAGTATATATATTCTTGATCAGCATCAACAGCCGAGTCGATATAGCCATGTCCGTCTGTCCGTCCGTCTGTCCGTCTGTCCGTCCGTCCGTCCGTATGAACAAACAGATCTCGGAGATGGTAAGAGATAGAGGTTTGACATGTATGGGACAAATGTTTCTTATAGCTGCAGGCAGATCAAGTTTATTTTCAATTTTTGTCACGCCCCCTTCCGCCCCCGCAATTCGGAAAAAAACGTTATATCTCCTACAGTTTTGAAGATAGACGTTTCGTACCTTCTAGAGATAGTTAGTAATTAACAAAATGTATCGAAAAAATGATAAAGATCGGATCAGCGGTTCTCAAGTTATGAGCAAAAAAGTACTTCGCCCTTGCCCCACCCCCTCCCACCCGTTCACAACTAACACCACACAATCTTAGAGAGAGAGCGAGAGAGAAAGGGTGAGAGAGAGAGAAAAAGAGAGAGAGACTTTGAGATGAGCGCAGCACCAGCATTGTATTCAGCTTCTACTCCAGGTACAGAGTATGTTATATTCGGGCTTGACCGACTTTCTCACTTGTTTTTTCATAAACTAATTACACTAGCTTACAACATTTCCGATCCCGACCATTTGGCAGTCATTTCATATGTAAATTCTATTGCTGAGTCCAAAAATGCAGTCCAAATAATTTTTAGTGGGGCCGTTTTCGAGAAATCGCGGAAAAGCTAGTTTTTCGATTGGGGAAAAAAGTACCTTTAGAAAAATGGTTATATCTTCAGTATCGTGTCTTTATGAAAAGGTAATGCTCTCTTGAAAGGTAATTGAACTCCCTATCATTCGTATATACACCACTTCTCCATCCGGTGCACGACTTCGGCGTTATAAAGGCTTTTATCTGCACTTTTCAACTGTTAGCAGAGTCGAAAATATGAAATGCCCGCAAGCATATCAAGGCATAGCACGCCTTACATTAATTTTTCAACCTAAGTCAATCACAAAATAACCTAAACAGGTACAAAATAAAATCGCAGGTCATTGTAGCTCTTAAATAGAATAGATTGCATGTTACCTCCTGTGACGAACATAAAACAGTCAAACTAAGTCAATTTGCTTGGAACTAAAACCTTCCATTTTTTACAAAAATGCCAATTAATTCTTTATTCTTGATCGGATTTTAATAAATTATGTGGCGGTGTAATTTTGATTGATAAATCTTTAGTGACCAGCAATAAATTAAATTTTAATTTTTAAAATTTTTTAAAAATCGCACTTAAAATCTAGCCTTTTTTAAAAAATTCATAAAAACATTTGCAAGGGTATTAAAACTTCGGCGAAGACGAAATTAGCTTGGCCTTCTCGTTTTTTCATTTATTGCATCTGTTTGTATTAATAAGTGCGTGCTTTTACCTTCCCACATGTTAACAGATCATTAAAATTTAAGTTAATAGTAGTAGTAGTAGTAGTAGTAGTATTTATTATTTCTAGTATTGAACTCGTCGTTAAAATAATTATTAAAGGCAAGGTTGAATTCGAGACATTTATAGGTGCCTCGCGTTTCGCTCTGACGTGCTTCGCGCTCGAATTGGCTTCTCTCACTACTGTCTATTTGCCGCAACAAGTTTAACTGCCATACCTCCCAGGCACTGCTATCATTTGTAAACATGCTTGTGTTGTGTTCTCTCGCCATACTATCCCATTTTTGAAAGAACTGTGATTTGCTCTCCAGTAGATGCTCAACAATGATTCTTGGTAGTCTCGACGGTTCCATCCGCATAGTTTTATTGACATAATTGAAGTGCAGCTGTAGTGTATATTGAAAGAGGGTTGTCAGTCCCGTTTCAATATGTATGGCATAGTTTGGTGCATTCATTGGCAGGTAGAATACTTTCTTGATAAAAAAGCGCAGGAGTCGCTCAACTTCCTCATACCGACTAAAGCCCCAGACCTGTGCCGCATAGCACATGATAGCCCTGGCTGTAGCGAGAAACAATTTGTACTTTGTACTGTTATTGACGGTCTTTTTCCCAAGCAGATTTTTCCAGGTACTATTTATAGCGACTTTGGAGTCCGTCAGTTTTTTTCCCAGGTGTTTGGTAAAAGACATATTGGGGGTTAGTAACATGCCCAGGTATTGATACTCGCTTACTGTCTCAAGTTCGACTCCGTTTAATGTCCACGCATCTAATCTTGCCCTTCGGCCTCTGCTGTTTCTTATCACCATCGCCTTAGACCTCTCAATGTTTATCTTCAAGCTCCATCTTTGACAATATGTACTAAGGGCGTCAATCATTTGCTGCATGCTAGTTGGACTGTCAGCCAACAGCACCATATCGTCCGCATACATCAATACCCTGATACGCCGTGTTCCCAGTTCTACACCTCCAGGCAGGTTCGCATCAATGTCGTCCACATATAGTGCAAATAGTAATGGACTAAGCAGGCACCCCTGCTTAACTCCTAAATTCGTTTCAAACCATTCAGACAACTCCTTTCCATCCCATACGGTAGTTTTGTTAAGGCAATAGAGGCTTTGTATGACATCAATGATCTTTGTTGAAACTCCCAGGTTGCTTAATTTCAAGATAAGACTACGTCTGTCTACCGTATCGAACGCGGCTTTGAAGTCAACAAAGAATACATACATCTTCTTCTTTTGCTCCAGATAGTGCTTTGCAATTGATGTTAGTGCGAAAATGCTGTCCACAGTCGAGTAGCCTTCCCTGAATCCTGATTGGTATTCTCCCAATATGTCATGCGATTTGACCCAACTCGTAAGTCGCGCTAGCACGATTGAAGTAAATACCTTCATCATCGCATTCAGAAAGGATATGCCTCTGTAATTTCCCCGGATCCATAACGTCGCCTTTTTTGTAAATCGGGTATATAATGTTTTTCCTGAAGCTGTCTGGGACTTCTGCTGACTCAAATATGACGTTGAAAGTGTCTGCCATGTGTACTATAAATTGTGGTGTTGCATGTTTTAAAAATTCGGCTGAAACTCTATCCTCCCCCGGTGCTTTTCTGTTTTTGCAGCGCGCTATTGCTTTCGATACATCCGTGGGTAATATCGCTCGGTCCAATTCGGGAATTGATGCATACGGCAGGGCGAAACTGTGCTGTGTTAATGCAGATTCTTTAAATATTAGGCTTTTGAAATGTACCGCCAGACTGTGCGCATCGACCTTAATAGCTTTACTGGTGTTCGTTCCATTAATTTTTCTCACAAGTGACCAAAGTTCTTTGCTATTTCGGACATTGTTAAGTAATGTTTCCAGATTTCTGTTATATGCCCGCTGCGCATCCTTGCATAATAGCTTATATTTCACATTTGCAGTTTGATACCTGGATTTGGATTCACTTGAAGCATTTCTTTGGACTTCTCTTAGCAATTTCATTACATTCCTCCTTGCTTCCTCGCATTCCCAACTATACCACGGTTGTATTTTTGTGTACTTTGGATTGGATGATTTCTGCATAAATTTTGCTGATTTTACAATGCATTCTGTGAGGTTTTCTATCGATGCAGTGAATCCTGGTCTAACTGTCTGTACTAGACTTAGCTCCAGATTTGCCTTGTACCGATTGGCACCATGTTCCAACCAGCGAAGCTTGGGCAGCAGGTTTCTTTTTTCCTCATGTGGTTCCAGAGTCTTCGAATACTCAACACTAACGACTATCGGCATGTGGTCTGAGAAGATCTCGCTTTTCACTTCCATATCTTCTACGTATTGATGCCATTCACCGCTAATAAGACAGTAGTCTATTGTTGACGTAGCTTGGGATCTAACAAAGGTTAGGTTTCCTTCGCAATCACTATTTGTTCTGCCGTTAAGTACCGTCATACTATAGGACTCACACAGATCTATGATTTTCTTGCCATTTCCATCAAGGATTGAGTCCTTAGCAGCTCTGCTAAGATTGCAATATTTGTTCTCCGAATGAGAGTCTTCTATCCACACTTGTTCCTTTGCTATGCGCGCATTCAGATCACCGATAATCATTATGTTCATCTGCTCTGATTGCTGGAGGGTATCGTATAGTATTTCAAAGTCTCTCGTCCAGTGATTGCAGTTCAGATAAGTGGGGAATATGTTTAAGGTCTTGCCATTTACGCTCATGTTGACAATGGTCATGCCAGACGATTGAGTGAACCTGCATCTTAAATCTGTATTCAGTTTCCTGCTAATTCCGTATAAAACGCCACCACTAGCTCGTCCCCTGCTTGCCGTCCTTGTAGCTGGTTCGGAATACAGAGTGTGATTTTGAAAGTAAGGCTCATACAATTCTATTGAGTGTTCGGAGAACGTTTCGAAGAGAAAGAAGATGTCATGCGATTTTATAACGGCGAGAAAATGTGACTGAATCAACTTATTGCTAATACCTGCTATATTGTATGCCAATATCTTAATGCTACCTTTAGAAGAGGAAATGTTTAGAAGAGGAAATGTGTAGGTGAAATGGCCGGTTTCAAGACGGATGCCATACAGCTCGTTGATTTCAGCTTCTACTGGTTGTCCTTTGCACACTAGCTTTTTGTTGCTGTCGAAGCGCACCCATTTTCCGTTTATATTAATGGAGTCGCTCTTAACGAAAACCTTATGGGCGTTGTTGACATTTGTAAGAGCTCTCTTTAACTGTAGGAGCACCGCCTTGTGCTCTTGTTTTTCGATACTGAGATCTCTTTCGATATATATCGACGTTCCCGCTAGTTTTCTTGTGTTTTTAAGCAGCTGCGTAGCCATATCCTCCGTTTCAACTTCGACGCGTAAATCCACTTTATTGTTCCTTTCAAATATCACACGGATATCCTTTACCTTTGCTGAGGCAATCTGCAATTTTGATCGGAACAGCGTATCTAGGCTCTCTTTTGATATTTTGTCTTTTTTAACCCCTCTGACTATTAGAAATTTGGCTTTGCTTTGCTCAACAAGTTTTGTTAGTTCCCTTCTGTCTCTGTCTCTATCGGCTCTCATTTGGATAAGTTCAGCTTTTAGCTCAATATTCTCCTGCTCCAGAGTCTCAATTTTGTGAACGACCCCACCAATCTGCATTTTAAGGTCTCCAATATCTTCCTTTGTTGCTAGGGTGTTAGCTAAGCTGCTCATTTGCTGATCAAATCTTTCTCCCATGTTTTGAAGTGCGATCATAATATTTTGCAATTGGTTATCTGGAGACGTAACAGGTCGTTTTCGCTTCTCCGGCTGTGTTGCCTGTCCGAAGGATTGCATCCCAACTGCCATGCTGGTTGACGCTGCTTTCGAGTTTACTGGTGTATACGGTTCAGTTGGCGTCCTTTGCATAATGTACAAATGCTTTTTTAATATTACTCAAAAATAGAAAAAACGGACAGCCTATAAGTATGCTTCAAAATAGAGCTAGCTTGAACGGTAGGTGGCGTTTTGTTCTTGAGCTTTTCGTCGAACAGCCGCTTACTTGGATGTTTTTTGTTGCTTTGGGTTGGCCTGCCGGGGCTGCTGCCAGATAATTGCACCATTTGCCGCTTTATGCTTAGTGGCCTGATTCCGTCCTTACTTGGTTTTGCCGAGGTTGCCTGCTGCCTCACGGTTCGTTGTACCACGTATCGCAGTTACTAGGTTTATTGCGTACGCTTATTTAAATTCATTAAATTGAACAATTTTTTAAACCGCGAAAAATGTGACCGTACTTGGCGAGCATAAAAATCTGTACACCTTAAGTCTGTACAATTTAAGTTAATATATTAAGATTATAATAGCAAACAGCACATGCAGACCCCATGTACACGGTGCTCATTGTCTTTTTTGACATCAAAGGCATCGTTCACCATAAATTTGTTCCTCCTGGACAAACCGCCAACGCCTACTTTTACGTGGAAGTGCTCAAGAGACTCGTTTTCACTTTGGATTTGCTCATTTCTCTGCATTTTCGGCTCACAGAAACACGTCGCGCGAAAATGCCTGTCCTGACTCTCCAGGTGCTCGGAGACGAGTGACAAGCCGCTCGTTCGTAAGTAAGGAACACCCTCTACCGAATCAAGTCGACGCGCGCACGCTCAAATGTACAGTCTCGGCGGAAAAAAATAAGTCCTATTTCTTTCAGGACAAACCCTGTATAAATAATATAAATACAATATTTTTATGGCTAAGGTTCCACAGGCAACCAATTTGCCGAAATTTTAAAAAAAAACTTGGCTAAATAGCCATCTATGCTACACAGAAAAAAAGATCACGATATTTAGTTTCAAGCTGATATTTTTTTAGTATCGAATCGGCCTTCATCTGATAAATACCCAGATGATATGCTCGAATATATCACTTTTACATTTCGATCATATCAAAGTTATATTTTTTCAGATATTTGCAAATATCAACGATATATTTTTAAAGTATCAAAGCTATACTTTCACAACACTTGTGGGACCATATTAGCTTCAAAGATATATTTATAAAATATCAAAAGGGTAGAATAGTTTAAGTACCAATTTGTTAATTTATGTAAAGCGTTGTTTAATCAAGAAACAGTACTTATATGATTAATTAAATGATTATGCCTGAGTTACATATTGTTGTGAAATTAGGAAAATAGGACTTCAATAATTTACGACTGCGACAAACAACACGACTTGACAACTGCTGACGACTGATCACGGCTGCATACAATCATCGACTGACTCCGACTCTCAATTGGTTCCGACTCACTCCATTTTGCAGACTGTTAACTTAAAATGAACTTGCAGTGGTGTGCTGTTAGGTCGCGCACCCATGACCGCCTCACATTTATTTTTATAAAATGTAAGCTTATTATTTATTTATTTTTATAATAAATCTCTTTCCGGACAAGTCTGCTTCATGTTGCTGAAAAAAATGTAATTTAGGCAGTCCATATCAAGTCCACGCTAAAGAAAAACGTAAATTGTACAATTAATTTATTGAGAAGAATAATTATTCCAATACAAAACTTACCAATTAATTTTTCGTACACCAAATTGTTAAGCTCAAGATTTTGTGAAGAAATAATAAAGATAAAGATTAGGAATCGCACTTTTTCTCACTTACCTTTTGCAATAGCACGGAACGAATGACGAAATTCACAAAAAGAAGCTAGAAATACGCTGCTAAAGCTTCGTATACACTTGCACCAAAGACTCGCCAAAACAAAAAACTCCATATAAAAAAAACTCACAAAAATTTTTGTGCCAAAATCCTTTGGCAGTCTCTTTGGTGGCAGTCCACACTCAAAACAAAAAGGCCTCGATTAAATACCGATAAAATACTAGATCCGTAGTCTTTGTATTTTTATCGATAGCTCCCTGAATAATTAATTTTAATTATTTCAAGAGGTATCGGACATTGCCGATACACAAATATGCGTAATCGGGTGAAATTTGGATCATTTTCCCATCAATGATTGAGCGCAATATTCAAAGTAAGTACAAAACACCGTGAGACTTCAATCATACTTAAACTGGGTTATAATTATGAATTTAATCATTGCAAAAGTGTCATATTTGCTCATCAGGCCCAGTAGCCAGGGTTTGGCCATGAAGAACGCATGTTAATAACTTGTATTTATTGATTGTAAAACTTATAGTTTAAAATTAAACCAAAAGCTACGGTCTTGGCAGAGTGACCATTTTACATGCATACATCTTAATATCTGGTCACATTGTCCCAAAACAAAAGAATTGTCACTTTTGGTATTTTTGTTTTGGCGAGTCTTTGGTGGAAGTGTATACTAAGCTTAAGGCTGGAATGACACTTGCTTTTTTTACAGACAATTTCTAGCAGCAATATTGTCGGGCGAATATTACGAACACGGCGAGTTCGGCGAATTCTTAAATAACATACCAAACAAATCCTAAAGATGGTTGAGAATTTAGTATTTCCACCCGACTTTTTTGGTATTTTCAACAAAAAAGGTCACACTGGCTGTTGTTGACATCTGATTTAGCTTAACATTTAAAAGTAAAAAATGTAATATGTATGTTTTATTAGGATGACAGGATAGATTAGTTAGATTAAATAGGCTGCTCGGCTGAGGCCGTGATCAAGTTAAGACCTTATGGCTCTTTGTGATGTGGGTTGAAATGGTGTTTGGTGGATGTGGATGGGGTGCGTCGAGTGGGCGTTGACGGCCAGGTATTCTAGGGGCAGATAACCAGGTCATCTAAGAATGGGTATCCCAGGTGCAGGGTGCGTAGGGCCATCTTGACGACAACCTATTTTATAATGCATTTTATACCTTGCAGAGGGAGTGTCGCTCTTATGTTTTTAGCGTATAAAAGGAAGCACATCCTTATGTAACCATATCCATTGGGGTTTGAAGCAGGGAATCAAACCGAAACGATTTTCGGTTCTGGTTCCGGTTCCGGTACGTACCGAAACTAACGTTTCGGTAAACGGTTCTGTTTTGGTTCTGCTACTGTTTCGGTATTCGGTTCCGATTCCGGTACCCTTTTATTTCGGTATCGTACCGGTACGTACCGGTATGGACCGGTAAAACTAACAGAAATTTTAAAACTTAACTTTAATCAAAGTGGGTAAGCAACAGTACACATGTATACATAAATTATCAATTTACTTTAAACTTCTTTAAAATTAGATGCAAAAAAGGTAAATTAATGATTATTTCTTAGAAGCATGATAGCGGTCAATGTATTTCCGTCCATCTGATTTCTAGCGGAGTTATAATAAACCGGAAAATAAATGTTCTACGCAGCAAGAATAACTTTTGATAGTTAATACAGTTCCGGAAACATTGTCGAATTTTCTAACCACTATTTAAGTACTTTTTACTCTTTATTTTGTAAACGTTTTAAGCTCAGGAAAACCTTGATCAGGCATCATACGTTAAACTGTCTTGTGAAAATACTAAACTATTTGTATTGTCCTGATTCTTTTCTTAGAAATTCATATATAAACCGACTTCATCTCCACTTTTAGACAAATTAGTTGGGTCAGAGCTGCTTTCCTCATTTAGTTTCAATTAAACAGAAGTGGATTAAATTCTTGAAAATGTACATATCAATCGAATCAGTTACACATGTACTTTTTTCTGTTCAGAGGTTAGCCTAACATTATAACAAGGGTCTAAGAAAATACCACATAGGAATGCATTATTTTCAAAGGGAATGGTCTCGCGATTTTGTATTTCACTGACCAAAAGTTTTGCCAAGCCAGAATCTTTTTTATTTGAAAATAACAATTCAGCCAAATTGAGTAAAAATCCGCCAAATCTAACTGCTCGTTTCGCTGTCTAGTGGTTACACTCAGAACCGAAACCGTACCGGTACAACGTTTAGGTTCTTTTCGGTCTTTTCGGTTCTAAAAATATCGGTTCTCGGATACCGGTATATAAAAAATTAAGAATATCGGTTCCGGTTCCGGTACCGGTTCTGAGTTTCAATCGGTTCTTTTCGGTATACGGTTCTGGTTCCGGTTCCGGTTTGATTCCCTGGTTTGAAGGTTTTATTCACAAAAGAAGCGCAACCTATTGGTCGACTGGCTTTTTTTTCAAAGAAAATATTTTTATTTATTTTTAGAAAAACTTAATTTTTATAATTGAAAAAAATAAATAGTTTAATTTCAAGATGCCAAAAGTAAATTTATATAGCTAAATAAATAATCAAACATACCAGCCACAGCAAATTGTTGTCTAGCGACAATATTGTATCTAGCGAAAACAATTCTGACTGCTCTGCCCCCAGCAGCAATTTATTGTGCGGCGAATTCAGCAACTGTCTATCTCGCTCTCACACATTTAGATTCCCATATAAGCAAAATTGCTGCTAGAAATTGTCGGTAAAACAAGCAAGTGTCATTCCAGCCTAACCCGAGGCCAACTTCAAACTGCTTCCGAAGAGAAAACGGCCGGCACACGTTTTCGCTCTTGCTGCGGTAGAGCAATGGGCGTTGTTGTTGCTTATTTCGAGATAGACTATAACTGTCTCTCTTTTATTCAAGAGACTCTTTGAGTCTCTTTCTGCTTTCAGAATTTCGATGTCTACTTAGATCACAAATCATATCACATAGATCATTTCACTTTTCAATATAAAATGCTAGGTATTAACATAATACTTCAGGTTCATATTGATATTAAATAGTTTCACTTTGATATGAAAACATATTATTGAAATTATATTGAAATATCAACTTGATATTAAATCTTATTTTTTCTGTGTATATAAGTTGATCAGATATGGCCGAAAAGTTCCCTAATGTTGCCTGTTTTTATCAAACCTTTATCAATTTATTTGGCTGTGGCACCTAAGCTCAAGCTCAATGTTAATGTTTTTAGCAGATTTTGGATAGAAAATGTTAACGTCTTTCGCGCGACTTAAAAAAATGTTGACTGAGTCGCTCTCCTTTTTCATATTTCACAAAAGAATTTATGTTTGCGATCTGTGTTCTTAAATTTTCTGGAGGAAAAAAATTTGTATCAATTTATATATATACTAGCCGAAACAGCCGCGACTTCTTCCGCGTCCCACTTTTGAAAAAATCGTAATAAGTAGAAAAAATTGTAATTCTCTCTGAACACTGTGTTTCTATATAATCTATTTGTTAAAAAGGAAATTCTCTTTTAATATTATTGGCTCCATTAGCTTAATTTTAAGACAGTTCCGAATTTACGGATGATTAAAATAAATCAATCTGGAAAAGGAGGATTAAGTAAGGCGTGGAAAATGCAATTATTCACTTCCAGTCTTGTGAATACTGAACAGACTATAGTATATTCTTATTCCGAAGGACTATGTAGTGAATTTAGGGTCAAGGGACATTTTATTTATAAGTGCGCACCTATATTTATTATTTATTATTTGTTGTTGGGGAGTGGTGCACCGCGACCAATTTTGGTCTATTGTGCCCCCCTACTGAATTTACAATTCCCCTAGCAGCCCTAATTCCTGTACAAAAGCCAGGATTTTTGTGGGTTCTAGGTTACTGATATTGCTTGGGTGTAGAATGTGTTTCCCAAATCTGCTGAGTCTGCGCCTCGCTAGGGCATCGCATTGTGCTAGTATATGCTCAGAGGACTCCTCCTTCTCTTCACAGTATCTGCAAAGCTGGGTGTTTGTTATTCCCAACTTGTACATGTGGCTCCTCAGTCTGCAGTGACCCGTGTAGAGCCCTGTCAGAATTCTGAGGGCATTCTTTCCTTGTTGGATTAACTTTTGGAACCTTTTGAAGTCATGGTTCACTATTAATGCTTTAGCTTGTCTCATTCCCTTGGTGTTTACCCAGGAGGCTGATCTAAGCGTATTCTCTTCCTTTCTTAGAAGTTCTTTTATTCTGTATTGGCCTATGCCGCAGTAGGGTTCTGGCCCTACCATTGCGGTGGCTGCGCCCTTGCGTGCCAGTTCGTCGGCCAATTCGTTTCCGGGGATGTTGTTGTGTCCCGGTATCCATCGTAGGGTCAGGTTGTTCCTGCTGCCTAGTTGGTCCAATTTGTTCTTTGTCTCTAAGACTAGCTTAGAGGTGAACTTATTGCTACTGAGTGCTTTAAGCGCTGCTTGGCTATCGGAGAGGATAGCTATTTCTCTATTATGGTAGTTCTTCCCCATATTACGGTCTGCACAACGGGAGATGGCACATACTTCAGCTTGAAATATGCTTGTGAATTCTCCCATTGGTTCAGATATTTTCGTTCCTGGTCCTGCTACCCCAAGTCCGGTTCCTTGGGGCGTTAGGGGACCCGTCTGTGTACCACATAATTGTGTGTGGTTTCATTTTATGTGTCTCTTCAAGTGAGATCCATTCTCTCTTATTACTTTGGTGTACAGTGAAATTCCTGTCAAAGTGATACTCGGCCACCATTTCGTCTCTGGGTTGGAGGATTAAAGGGATTTCCTTTTCCAGCTATTCAGAGTCTCTGAGGCTTACTATGTGGTTTCTACCCACTCCTTCTGCTGTTAGCCTGAGCAGTGTTGCTTTTTTCTTCAGGCAGATGGTATGGTGGAGTGGTGTTAGCTCCATCAGAACCTCGATTGCCGCTGTCGGACAGGTACGCATGGCTCCAGTCATGCATATACATGCCAGCCTTTGCAGTTTTTGCAACTGCGTCCTTACTGTGAGGAGGTTTGCTCTATCTCCCCACACGACAGCTCCATAAGTGAGCATTGGTCTCACAACCATGAGGTATAGCCATCGGAGTATGTGTGGTGCCATGCCCCACGATTTTCCGGCTATGCTCCTGCATGTGAATAGTGCTCTAGTGCATTTACTGAGTGTATACTCTAAGTGCTTGTCAAACCTCAGCCTGTTGTCAAAGACAACGCCGAGGTATTTGACTTATTTTTCTGGTGTAATGAGGCAGCCGGATAGGCGTATTGGCCTCATTCTGCTTAGTTTGTATTTCCTAGTGAACGGTACTATAATGGTTTTCGCAGGGTTTAGGTTGAGCCCAACCTCCTTGCACCAATTAGACGTGACTTTCAGACCCCTCTGGACTATGTCACATAGGGTTTCTTCGTATTTTCCTCTCGCAACGATGACAATGTCATCAGCGTATCCTTGGCATGTTATGCCCAGGGAGGCGAGTTTTTCTAGGAGCTCATCCACTAGTAGGCTCCACAACAGTGGGGAGAGAACTCCCCCCTGAGGGCATCCTCTAGTTGTGGTGACTGTGATGGTTTCTTCACCTGCCATTGCAGAGGCTTCTCTGCATCGTAGGAGTGAATCTACCCATCTGCCTACTGTAGGGTTTATTCCTCTTCTGATCAGGGCATTCTTGACAGCACTATGGGATGTGTTGTCGAATGCTCCCTCAATGTCTAGGAAGGCGCATAGAGCCACTTCCTTGTCTTCTATTGTTTTCTCGAGCATCTTCCCGAGTTGATACAATGCCGGGTCGGTCGAGCGGCCTGCTCTGTACGCGTGCTGTGTTGGTTGGAGGGGTGCCTCCTTTAACAGCGTGCTTCGTATGCAATTGTCCACTAGCTTTTCAATCGTTTTCAGTAAAAACGATGTCAAACTAATGGGTCTGAAGGACTTTGGGTTAGTTATATCCTTTTTCCCTGCCTTGGGGATGAAGACTACCCTTGCTTTGCGCCAGGCACGTGGGATATACCCAGTAGCCAGACTGCTGGTGATGATCTTCCTGAGGATGGGTAGGAGTATGTCCTTTTCTTCCTGCAGGAATGCTGGATAAATGTTATCCGGTCCGGGGGATTTGAAGGGCTGGAATGTTCCAATTGCCCACTCAAGTCTGCCTGCGGACACAACTTTCTTGGCTTCTGCCCAGTCAGAGCTGCGAGGCTGATAGCAGTGCGCACCTATATACATTTGTTTAATATTAGATCTCCAGAATATAAATAATATCTGATCAATTTATGTTAATGTAAGAGATGTATGTATGAAACATGTAACTATTAAATATGTGTACCTATGTGTCTTTATTATGCGGCAACCAAAACAGGGAAAATTCATTCCTGAAAATAGAAAAAATTAGACGCAAATGTAACATTTCTTATTTAAAATCGGAAAAAATAAATATATTTTTAATAAAGGTTACAATTCCCGCTGCACTCTGATTTTTTATCTGCAAAAAGCTAAATTGAAAAATGCTGCTTTGAGAACACAGTTTGTTCTCCATCAAACACACTTTTCATTGCGCTCTTAGATTATCAACTCACAGCCTAGTTTATTAACAAAGACTCGCAAATGAGATATGGAGACAACTTATTTTTAGCAGACTGCTCACGTCATGTGTGCCATCATTTTTCCGGTGAGTTCACGTACCACCACTAACAAAAGACGGACTGCAGATAAGGCAATTGTTACATTTACATACATTTGGCTTTGAAATACGATTAACATATTGTTAAAGCTGTCGATCTGTTTTGCATGTGCCATTAGATTCAATTCAATTGGACGAGGCTATTCTCAACTTGATTTATTGTTTGTTTTTGTGAAAAAAAACTCACATATACACGCACACAACACGCTCTCACTCTCTCTCGCGTTCTCAGCGAAACAACTTATTCCACAACATTGCCTGAGCGCAACAACCGTTATGTCCCCATACAAACGTTTCATTGACCTTTTCAGAAGATTGGTGAACAATTTTCCAAATTTTCTTTCTTAGTGCGCGCCTACATAACTAAAAAAGGTCTATGCCGAAAATCAGGCCTGTACGATAAGCCGTTTAATCTGTGGCTTGATAATATGTCATTCAGTCTGTCAGTCGGGCGTACAGACTTATATAATAGATTTTCCATGGCAAAAGGCAATTGTGCTTAACCTGAAATTTTAAAATTTAGAATTAAAAATTTAGCTTTAAAAATAACAACAATATAAATTTATTCGCACGTAAGTGCGATGTTCTATTACAATGGTACAATTTTACTGCAAGTTTCAAAAACAACAACAAAACACAAGCACAGAAATTACGCTAGACTTAGTATTTATATGTGTTATTTTGACCAAAAATACTGAAAACAAATCAAGAACTAAATACATTTAACAGTATTTCTCTAGTTCCCAAGACCGCCTTTAGGCGGGCTAAGTTCAAAATACGCTTAATCGTGTTTTTGATCAAATTTTGCTTTTTTGATTGGTTTTATCTATTTTGGGGAATCCCAAATATTCATATTGGCCCGCTTGCAGCTTGCGCTAGCACGAAAAGCAGTTGAGAAAGTCAGTTGAATGCAGAAGTTTTTAAATAACACAAAAAAAAATATTTTGTGCGGAGTGCGAAAAATGAAAAAATAAAAAAAATATTCATAAGCGTAGATGAAAAGTGAAATTATCTGTGTGTTGCTGAACGTCTTTATCAAACAAAAAGCGATTTTGCTGAAGAAGGAACGTGCTTGTGAGCATTTTAGCTGAGTTCAAAGGTCACCCACCTAGAGGCGGTCTTGGGACAGCTGGCGAAAAAAATATTTCAAAGTAAGTTTCAAATGCGAACTTCTATATAAGAATAGTTTGACTAAAAATCTTTTTTTTTAGCCATGGAGCGTAAACAAAGGCATAAATTATCAGCGCTATCTGATGATGAAATCACAAAAGTTCTAGATATGTTGGATTTTGATGGCGACACGGATAATGAAGAAGAAAATGAAGACGATTTAGATGAAGATCCTTGTGAGTATGACAGGATCGATATGGAGATAGATGAGGTTGTTGGTATGTCGAAATCAGCACTTCTGTCAGAGATTTGTTATCAATCTTATCACCATCAACCTCGATCACTTCAATTACATTTCCGACAACCAAACGCTGTCCCCTGGCTAACATTTACCCAAAAAACTATTCGTCCGGTTTCTGTTACAACTTTGAAGTACATATATATTGGTGCAGGCGACAATTTGGTTCAACCTGGTGCACCAGATCTTCGAGCGTCGTCAAACGTGGTAGTTCGATTGTCCCGCATTGTTCCAGAATTCAAAAACCATATCATAATTTTCGACAACTTCTATACTTCACTGCCCCTGCTTGTGTTCCTCCGATCACGTGGAATTTTTTTTTTGGGGACAATTCGCTCAAACCGAATCCCCAATTGCAAGCTCCCAACAGATTATGATCTCAAGAAGCACCCGCGTGGATACTGGCTTCGCAGCAAATGTTGACGTTTCGTTCGGCTCGCATCAACTTACGTCGGCTTAAAACCATTTCAGAATGAAGCATCTGCAAAAAGAACTGTGTCGCGTTTTGTACGCTCAGAAAAAAGTTTGTTGATATCGATTGTCCTAATGCAATTTTTGAATACAACAATCACATGGGTGGCGTCGACCATAAAGACTTATTGGTCGATACAAAATTTCTTGGAAAACTGAAAAGTACACAAATCGCATATTTACACATTTGCTTGATGTGGCCAATGGTGAATGCTTACATTTTGTTTTACAGAATAAACAAACCAGATCCCAATGACAAGCAATCCGAATTTCCGAGCAAATGTTGCAGAAGTGCTTTGTACGTTAAAAAACGTTACCAAAGGTCCTGGACGTCCATGCACAGCTCCTCAAAAAAAAGGTCATGGAAAAAATACTTTTTTACCACCTGAAGACACTCGCTTTGATGGAGTCGATCATTTTCCAGAATTTTTGGGTCGAAATGGAGGGAAAAATAGTTGTAAAAATCCGGGATGCGCTTCTGAAACGCCAGTTATGTGCCGGAAATGCAAAATAAATTTTTGTTTCTCCCAGCAAAAAGATTGCTTCTTTAATTTCCATCATAAGTAAACTGTAGTTCATAATTTTCTTATATTAAACTTCACTTCACTTTATGTTGAAACTATTTTGTTGGGTTTAAGAGTTATTTTTCAAGAATAAAGAAGCATGTTACCCCCTTTTCAAAACATTTCCGGATTAATATTCTATTTCTTGTATATTAATAAACAAAAACAAGTAAGAAAGTCGGTCAAGCCCGACTATAACATACTCTGTACCTAGAGTAGAAGCTGAAAGCAATGCAGGTGCTGCGCTCATCTCTAAGTGTCTCTCTATCTTTCTCATTCTCTCACCCTCTTTCTCTTTCACGCGCTCTCTCTGAGATTGTGCGGTGTTAGTTGTAAAATGGTGGGAGGGGGTGGGGGGACGGTGATTTACTTTTTTGCTCATAACTTGAGAACCGCTCATCCGATCTTTATCATTTCTTCGGCAAATTGATTTGCTAATAACTAACCATCTCTTGAAGAAACGAATCGTCTATCTTCAAAACTGTAGGAGATATAACGTTTTTTCCGAATTGCGGGGGCGGGAGGGGGCGTGGCAAAAATTGAAAATAAACTTGATCTGCCTGCAGCTATAAGAAACATTTGTCCCATACATGTCAAACCTCTATCTCTTACCATCTCTGAGATCTGTTTGTTTATACGGACGGACGGACAGACGGACAGACAGACGGACATGGCTATATCGACTCGGCTGTTGATGCTGATCAAGAATATATATACTTTATATAGTCGGAAACGATTCCTTCTCCCTGTTTTCTCCAAGAATACAAATTTTTTCCAGAACAAACATTCTCTTTTGAAGCGAAAACAATGCAAAACATAATTTTTTTTTCAAGAAAAATTTGGGAACCAGAGGGCTAATTTTACTGCAAGAATAGATAGATTCATCCAACAACAATTTGTCAAAGAAGTGTTTATTAAAGAAAAGCAGAAAAGTACGGAATTATTCTTAACTCTTCTTGCAGTACTTAAGAATTAAATTTTCACTTTACGAGTAACGGGTATAATCAGATGAATTTGCCTTTCAGTTCTAAGACCAAAAAGTAGACAAGTTGCTTGTCAACAATACAACTGTTTAGTTTGTCGCTAAATTCCTATTTTTCCCACTTCTAATAACCACTTGGTACATTCACCCAAATACACATTGGCGGCACCGTCTAACCACATGCAACCTGAACACGCGAATTGAGCAACAAGCTGAAAAATTGCTAGTTGTAATCAATGCCCCGTCCATGGGGTACATCCTGGTATCCTTCACCTCCCCTGCCGTTGGGCGTCAAAGCAGAACACACACTAACCAAATTTCATGTATCCAAAAGATTTGACCATGTGGCAAGCAATTGATTTGGTCCCCTCCCTCTCAACTAACACAACGCATCTACCTGCCCCTGGAGGGTCCCTCTGAACAGCGAAAGGCTGCTCGCGCATTTGTAAGCGGATGAACATGAAAACTATATAAGATTTTAGGCAAATGTGAGTGACAGGACACGAGAAAGGGGGTGATACAGGGGCCAACGGATTTTGAATAAAAGCTGATTACAAACAACGGCCACAGCAGATGCTCTTCGCTCGAGCTAGGCATTTTTTGCAGCATACTTTTAGGCCGACGCTTGAAAATCTTTAAACTAAATTTGCTGGAGCCATTGGAAAATTGGTAATTTTTAAACAGAAACTGGAATGCAAAAACCTGCCAAAATCATTAGCTTTCTTATAAAAATCCAGGAATATTGAAAAAATTTAACAAAAATAGCCAAGCCTCTAAACTATAGAGCATAAGGCAACCGACAAGCTCACTTTTTAGTAGCCCTGAACTGGATTAAGGGTGAATATAGCAAGCTATACATAAGCCATGTAAAATATATCCGTCACCATTTAATTTTCAACACCATTGTGACACACAAAACAAATAAAATTAGTCAATATCCCAACAACTTACAAATTGGCACATTACAACTTTCAGGGCTTCACTAAAATACCCTAAATGCAAGGGTAAACAAAAAAAACTTTAAAATTAACCCCAAACATTTCCTTGCTGTCTTTTTTCCTTTTGTTGTTACAGTTGTTTTCCCCACATGTCCGTTAGAGAATGAGAACACAAAAATTTAATTAACAATTTAGAGCAACATTTGGGCCACCAAAAAAATGCAGCTACAACGCCAACGCAATGACGTGACCCCAGCCAGGGTGCGAGGTGGGGGAAAGAGCAAACTGCCCTGTTCCCGACAGACAACTGCAGCAGCGCCAAAAACAACTTATCACTCAACAATCAGAGGCAGACCCCGGCCCCGGAACTAGCCAAGTAATTACACGAGAACATGCCAAGTAGGTGCCCGTTCACATGTAAAAGGATTTCGCCCACAGAGATGATGATATTTCTAACTATGATGACCCACCATGAGTAGGAGGAGGAGAAGGAGGAGTTACTACCAAAACCGAAAATCAAAAGCAGTTTACAGATTTTCTTGACTTGTGTGGCCGGGAATTATCCCAAGAAGTATGTATGTTTCCTTGTGACATATGTATGTAGATGTCCTTGTCGGAGCGCATGGAGACATGTGGCAAATTATAACATTGACCAACCTCGTAGAATAACAAGAATGGGTTAGTTGTTCGTGTAGTTGTTGTTCCTGTTGTTTGTGGCATGTAAACCCGAGCTGTCATAATCAAGGCAAGTTGCCCGCGGGGACTAACAACCAGAATGAGAATGAGAATGAGAATGGGCATAAGAACAAGAGCTGAGCTGAAGCTGAGAACATGTGCTGACTGCTGTTTGTTTGTAGTTTTAAAAAATGAAACGAAACGGAAAAAGAAAACTAAAAGGGTAAGAAACGGGTGGCTTGGCATTGAGCTGAAGTTTGTTGGGTATGCGGAAATAGAAAACGTCTTTGCTACACAATATATAGGTATTATATACCGGAGGATCGTGTCTGTCTGCAGCTGTACTGATATTTGAATTAGATCAAAGACACTACATATATAGATACCGCATCTCATACAAACTTTCTTTTTTGGGATCCAATGTCAGATCCCAAGACAATACGTTTTTGGCTTCACATGTCACATCTATAATATCTATAAATCTTTAATTAGATGTTCAGTTTTGCATTTCTATTTTGCTATTATGCAGACCAGTGGGTTTTTGTGGATTGAAAATGTTCTCAAAAATTGGGTGGATCGAATGGGCTACTGCCAAGTCAGCCGTGGTGGTCATACATTTCGCTACTTTTACATACACGAGCCGAAAGCATGCTGAAGCTGAGTTTAAGAGAGGTCTTCAGTCGCAGGCTTGCCTTCGATGCGATCAGATCTTACTTTTTGTCCTCGTTCTCGTTGACAATCGATGGGTTAGTTCAGTGGCCAATTGCATAGCCCGAGTGTCCCTTGCAGCCCGGCCCGTAATATCATAGAACACACAATGCAATACATTTTACAAAAAGAACGCGCTGGTCGAAAGCCTATTCTGCCAGAAAGTTGGAAAAGTAGTGACTATTATTTTAAAGAATTATGTAACCATTATTTCACAATAAAGATTAAAATTAAAAAACATCGTGTAAGCTAATTTTTTTCCGTGATTTGAGTGGCTATTGAAATGCTAGGACTTTTTTTAAAGATCATTAAGTGCCGTTCCCTTCATTCATTTCCGATTTCACAAAAAAATATAATTGGCCTTTATGAATATCTTATTTGAACTCGATTTCAAACAGATTTGCTGCATTTGACCAAAATCAGATGACTCTTTCTTATAGCTGCCATAGGAAGCATCGTTCAGAAAATGGGTCTTAGTAAACAAACTTTTTTGTTTTCAATATTAGCGTTGAAGAATTTGGCTTTGACGAGAAACTGTTAAATGCTCACGTTTATCCCTTTAAATATAAAAGAGAGCGTCCTGATTCACTGACTGACTGATGGGCAATCATCGCACAGCGATGATTCTCTCAGCGGTAAGAGATAGAGGGCTGAAATTTGGACAGTAGTATCTGTTAGTGGTGAAAGTGCGTACTAAGACGGGGTTTGGACGGTTCCACCCGGAAAAGTAGGAAAAGCTTGTATGGGAAAAATGTTATTTTTCATCCGATTGACATGAAACTTGGTTTGTAAGCACGCGCGAAATACGCGAAATAATTTGTCACGTGTTTTCCGCATTTTGGAAAATCCACCCACGAGGAAAATGGCCGGAAAATTCAGCATGCAAAAAACCATTTTTCATCCAATTGCCTTCAAACTCGGTTTGTAAGGAAATTTCCTGGAAAACTTTGCATGCTAAAAAACTATTTTTTATCCGATTGGCTTGATTTTTGGTTTGTAAGGATAGAATAAAATATAATTTGAAATGTGATTTTTCAATGTCGGAAAATTCGACCCCCCGGAATGAAAGTTTTACTTCCAAAATAACTATTTTTCATCCGATTGACTAGAAACTCGGTTTGTAAGGAAAAAATGAGAATTCCTGTGTGTTTTCATTTTTCGATCATGGAAATACCCGCTGGTATGCCTAATGGAAAGTGGATTGGATGTAGGTTCGATGTGAGTGGGATGTGGGTGGTAAGTTGTTTTTGAAGTGGGTGGTAATTGTATGTAAAGTGGGAGGGATGTGGTTGGCAAGTGGGTAGAGTGTGGGTGGTAAGTGGGTTGATTGTGGGTGGGATGTAGGTGGAAACTGGGTGGAAAGTTGGTGGGAATTGGGGGGATAGTGGGTGGGATGTAGATGGGAAGAGGGTATGTATTGGTTATATACTGTTATACTGTTGTAGGCGCAGCGAAGCGCGACGGAATATTTGCTGGTATATATACATATTTAAGTCGTGGGTAATTTGTCTATACACTGAAAAAAAAATCACTCCATTCCGGGATTTCCGGGATCAATTCATGCCGAAAGGGTACTAAAAATGGGTTGATCCTGGAGACGCATAAACCATTCCCGAAAAAAAAAGTTAAGCTACAGATATTTTATTAAGCTTTGATCCCGGTTTTTGCCTGGCCGAACTTAAACTGATCCTTCTTTTCGATCTAAGTCCTATAAGGGATAACATCAGGGACCGTAACTGTTATAAGTTTTAAAATAAAAATTAACACTTAACAGTTATTTCAGAACTTTAAAAATAAATTTTTGTAAACTATTTTTTTTATAATTTTTGTATAAAAGTTTGTAAATAACAGTTATTTTTAACTTTTATTCAAAAAAGTTGAATTTAAGTGTTATTTGTCAACGTTTATTTTAAAAGTCAAAAATAACTGTTATTTTGCAACGTTTATTTTAAAAGTTAAAAATAAACGTTAATTTGCAATATTGGCCAATCGGGACATAAAGTTGCATAGGCACATACCTTAAGTCCTTCTACCACCATGCTAACTTTGGTTCAGATCGGACTACTGTAGCATATGTCTGTAGTTCAAATCTGCAAGAGTGATTCCGGCATCGTATGATTACCGGTAAAAGTAATCATTGTTTTGATGCCACGATACTTGTTCATACTCATGTGAAAAATTGTAATGGTTTTGGTGCCCAGTATTAATCTGCATTGTGTGGATCGTACGATTATTTTCGTAGCACCAGTAAATATATGAAATAATTTAAAAATATTGGGAAAGAATACTTTTAGGGGCATCGAAGTCAACTAACAAGTATTTTAAGATTTTCGGGGGACCCATAGAAAGTTAAAGTGTGCAACAGCTTAAACCAGCCCTGCTGTGGTTTAGTCGATCTTTATCATTCCTTCGCAGATCGGACGGAGCCATGTCTGTCTGGCATAATGAAGATTAAAAGAAGTATTACACCAAACTTAAATGCCAATTAAGATGGAAATTCCTTAAGAAACTGCTTTTAAATACCACAAATAACTGCATTACTATGATGAAAATCTTACCGAACCACTTTAAAATACCATGAATGATCAAGGGCGAAGAGAATGGACCAGAGCATACAGAATGTTTTATTAATTTGCGAATAGAAAATACCAAAACGGAATCAAATTAGTAAAGATGCAAAGATATCATCAGGTTCACTATTTTCGCTTGCAACTAAGTACAGAAACCAGGCAGATGCATTGCAAATGCATTGTTAATGGCATACCATTTTTTTTTAGACAGTTTTAGCCTTGGCAAGCTGATTCTTACAAGATTCACTCTTTATCAAAGCTTCATTATACTTGATCATCAAAGTTTTAAACTTATCCCATTGCTTCAAAAGCAGATGACATTTAGGAGGGTGAAGAATTTCAAAGTCTATTTCAATCTGAAAAGAAATACAAGAATGTTTGAGATAATATTTAATAGCTAGTTTTAAAAATTACCAAATCAGCGGTCCACTTGCTTCCAGTCTTTACTCTATTTAGACAGAGTTCGAGTCAAGAAGACACAGAACATTCGACCTTCAGGGGATCCAAACTTTTTCACCTTTGATTGGACAGTCTTCTTCAGTACCAAGCTGGAAGAAAAAACATAAAAATCAGAATCAGGATCACCATAAGAACAAAATTTCAACATTTATAGAAAGCCAATTTTTTTGCCAATCATGTAAAAAACTGAATTTTTCTCCTGTGTCAAAATACTTTCTTGACATACTCTACATGAATATACGTGCGCAGATATATGTATACTCTCTCTTAATTGGTTGTAACGTACGAATCGTGCCTAAGACAAGCCTTTTTGGAATGATACATGAGAAAGGAATCTAAAAATACCGCCGAGAGACATTTCGTGGGTGATGAAAACCAGATGCGGTATGTTTTTGCTCCAGGGAAACGGTAGCAAGTGGAAAAACCTATCTGCCTCCTATGCAATACATGAGAATCTGAAGATATTCTGGGAAGTTGTCCTGTACTACGGAAGTTCCTTAATTGATGTGCTTAACTGTTCTAGCGCACGCGATTGGGCGAATTTAGTCAGGTTCCTAAACTCAGCATGGGAGTATAGGAAAAAAATTTAGTTTGTATTTTTGTAATTCTGTCCAACAAACTTCAACGTAAAAAATGTATAACATGTTCTTAGTTGTCTAAGTACCTTCTTTGTTAAATTAAAAGGCCGACGGCTTATTTTTTTAACCTAAAGCTAAGCATTCACTGTACAACTCAAGGAAAAGATATAAATTACTAATACTTCTACTACTTGAGAGAAGCTTGGCTTGAACCCGTTGGAGGAGCTGTGTAGCCAATTTTACATTTACTTCTACAACTAATCTTTGCCAAGTAGCGGTAGAGTATCTCTAGTTACCATCACAAGTTGTTTCCATCTGAAAACTAAGCGAGCCCAAAGCTTACTTTGGGGAAATAATTTGGTCTCTGTTATTATTGTGTTATTAGTGGGAAGAACTCTCACTACTTTTTTCCTAACGTCTTCACTTTCGCCAGCAAATGTGTTTTATAAGTTTTTTGCTTGTTCGCTTTTTTGCTCCCCTGCGACCTCTCCGCAGAGAAATTTCCACTCGCAAAAAAAGTAAACATGCACCCAAAGCGCAATCTAATTAAGTGAAGTGTAGATGGAAGGACCAAGAAACGGAGCAGAAGATGAACTCCCTTGCTGTCGTATCTGTTGCTACTCTCTCACTCTCTGCCATATCCCCTTAAAGGGGATGTGTGTCCTGACGTCCTTGCTGCGTGCTGCTGCATGTGATTTGCTGCTTTTCTTTCTGCAGTTTCTTGTTGATTTTTTGCGATTTTATTTTTTGTTTCTTGTTCGAACAACATTTAAATTGGCTAAATGGTTTTCCATTTGCTTGCACCCTCAGTAAATGGAAATAGCTGGGTTTCGATTTAAGATCGCACCAAAACTAAATGCTAATGGGAATTGCGGAATGTTGATGGCTGGAAAATGTATTGCAGAGGCGTTGTCTATCAATATTTAACTAGATGAAATGTTGTTTGTTTGCAGGAGTTGTGCTTGTTTAAGCTTAACCATGTCTCGCCTGTACTCAAAATTTCTTGCTCTTTATCCATCGACGCAATTTAAAATGCTCTTGGAGCAAATAGTTCATTAATTCTTTCGAGTGTTCTGTGACAGCTTAATTGAAAAGTGAAACACAGATGCGTGTAACACAGCACAGGTCCAAGCACCACATAGCATTACTAAGACTGAAAAGCATCAAGTTATTAATATGGGCATTTTCGAAAATACGTCTTCCAGAAGCCAATGTGTAAAGTCGTGCGAAAGCAATCAAAATAAAACAGAGGCAAGCTAACTTCGGCTCGACCGAAGTTTATATACCCTTGGAGCATGATACTAAATATGCCTGCCAGTTTGTTATATGTAGAGACCGGATTTATATGCTTTAGCATATTTGGCATATTTTGTATGAAAAGAATATGAGTATATGTAAAAAGCATATGAGTATATTCTTTTAATTTCTTAAAACTGCAACTTTTTCGTTGCTAAGATTGTAAGCGCTGCAGCGCAGCTGTTAGCTTTTTGACTACGAGTCTAAGATACCCAGGTTCGATTCCCAGACGGGGTGTAATTTTTTTTTTTTTTACATACTAATTTTTTGTAAAAAAACTAAATATGAAAATTAAAAAAAAAAAATGGTAAGAAAAAAATTTGATTGCTATTTAATATTAGAAAGTCAGTTGCAAAAATAACTATTAGAAATAAATATCGTATTTACTATCGTATTTATAAGAATATTTTATCGGACAGAATAACTCTGCACCAGAGTCCTCGGTACACCGACAGTATACGAGCTTAGACTCCTTTCTTTAGCAATAAAGTATTATATGAGTGCGCTTTCGCGTAGCTAAAAAAAATGTAATTTTGGATGAGGAGCTTCTAGAAAATCAGATGATAGAAAACAATTGTTCGGAAATCGCCAACACTATTTTTCTACTAGAAAAGCAAGGACATAGTCTTATAAAATCAGTGCAGATAATTCTCAATCTTCAAGAGTCTCTTCACCTAGAGAAGTTGGGAACATTATTCGGAAGAAGCTTGATACCGTGATTGAAAAGAATACCTTTTTCATGGAGTTGGTGCGATTATCAAAACTGTTTGGAAACTCGGATGCAAAAACTACTATAAACAAGGAGTTTCGGAAGAAATATTTTTATGCGCCCATTACTTCTTGCGATGTTGAACGATCCTTTTCCATTCTGCTTTAATTGTTGAATTTATATGTAAAAAAACATATTTTTTTAAACAGTTTTAAGTGAGTTACCCTTTTCAACTGAGATTTTTTATCATTTTCTTGAGTGAAAGTCTTTTAGCCAATTTCCCCTATATCCAGTACGTTGAACCATTTTTTTTGTAAATCTTCATATTTTGAGTATCTCGAAAGAAAAAACACATTTCTATGCATAACTAAAATGTATTAAAGGTATTTAATAAAAAAATATAAAAAAATATGGACGGTCCTTACTGTGACTCGAACTTGGGTACATAAGACTCGTATTCTAAAACCTTACATCTCAGCCAAGGCACCTTTATTTTCTTATTGGAAAAATAGCACATATAAGAGAAAAAAAGAATATACTCATATGCTTTTTATACCCTTGCAAAGGGTTTTATAATTTTGCCCAGAAGTTTGCAACGCATAGAAATATTCATTTCCGACCCTATAAACTATATATATTCTTGATCAGGGCGACGAGCTGAGTAGATTGAGCTTTGTCCGTCCGTCGGTCTGTCCGTCTGTCTGTCTGTCCGTCTGTCTGTTTCTACGCAAACTAGTCTCTCAGTTTTAAAGCTATCGAGCTGAAACTTTGCACAGAGTCTTCTTTTTACTGCACACTGCTAATATGTCGGAACCGACCGGATCGGATAACTATATCTTATAGCTGGGAACTATCGGCCTATCGCCTAGCATAAGAACTATCGGTTGAAAAGTGGGTTTTTGTGAGAAAACTTTTTTGTTTTTAATGTAAACGCCTTCCGCTTCGGCAATTATTAGTTTTAAACGCTTTTACACAGATTTGAAAGTTTTTGTCAAAATCGGATGACTATATCTTATAGCTGCCATAGGAACTATCGGTCGAAAAGTGGGTTTTTGTGAAAAAACTTTTTTGTTTTTAATGTAAACGCCTTCCGCTTCGGCAATTATTAGTTTTAAACGCTTTTACACAGATTTGAAAGTTTTTGTCAAAATCGGATGACTATATCTTATAGCTGCCATAGGAACTATCGGTCGAAAAGTGGGTCTATATACAGCTATACTATATAGTGTTCTGATTTTCATAAAACTTGGTGAAAGTATGTGAAGGCATAGAAAACTTATACATACGAGGTTTGGGGACGATTGCGTGGAAGACAAAAAAGTTTTTCTCAACAAGACTACTTTTTCGACCGATCGTTTATATGGCAGCTATACGATATAGTCATTCGGTCCGGCCGATTCCGACAAATGAGCTGCGTATTTGTACCAAAAGGCTTCGTGCAAAGTTTGGTTAATATAGATTAAAAAATGACGGAGGAGATAGCATAGAAACAGACAGACAGACGGGCATGGCTATATCAATTCAGCTCGTCATGCTGATCAAGAATATATATGCGTTATATGGTCGGAGATGCTTCCTTCTATGCGTTAAAAACATCTAAACAATTTCAATATACCCTCTCCAAGGGTATAAAAATGTTAAAAAACCAGTAAGAGTGTTGCGGTCAAGTGCCCCGACAGCAAAATACCCTGTTCCAAGTAATGTGGTTCCTATAGCTTTGAATTCCATTTATTTTAAAATTTACATTAGGGTGGACGCCGATAAAAAATATAACTGATACCATCTTAAACGATTACTTTTAGGGTGTACATAATGAATAAAAATATCAAAAAAATTTATATCATGTTTTAACCTCTGCGAAAAGCCTTCAAAGTTTCCACAAATATTACGTATGCGACACCGTTCACCGAATCGAAATTCTGTCGACGAACTCTTCGTATCATTTTAAAAGTTGTCAAATTTGAATTTAATCGAACAACAAATAAAAATGGTGCAGGAATTGAATGTATTTTTGGTTGGTAGACTCGGACCAAATTTTGACGAAGCGAGCCCATTTCCAACGAAGAGATGCGTTTTTTCCACGCTTTTATATGGGACTAAATTCTTAAGACTGCCCATTTCAGAAAGTGCAACTAGTGTGGCTCGCAAGTTGAAGTCAGCATGGTCCACGAGCGGGGTTTCAACAAAGGGCCATATACTCATGAACGCACTGTCCTTCTAGTCAGATACTACAGACATAACAGTGAAAACCATTTTGAGTGTCCATTTTGGCTACTATGGGCAATTTGCTAAACTCAAGAGATCGCTCCGTGGACACCGTTTTGAATCGATAAAGAGACAGAGCCCCAAACGAAGAAGAAATTAAAGACTATACCAGAAGAAGACTTTGCAGCATGTTCTTAAAATTGTCCTACAGACACAACCAAAATTGTAAAACACGTTGGCACAAGTGTAATGCAGTAGGGGGAGGTTACTTTCAAGGGAATGAAATGAATTGACAATATTAAATAAAGAGTTTTTGATTTATGAATAATTTCCCTGTATTTTTTGCCCATAGTAGTATAGTAATCCGCATTATTTTTCTATTCTGAAGAAGCTTATTTCTAAGCAGCCCAATAAAAGTAGACTATTCGCAGGAACGGCTGCAACCGTGATGCGCAGCACTTCAGTTCAGTGGGACCTGACTTCAAAGATATCTTGATAGCCTTTTAATGAACGGCTAAAACTTGCTTTCATCTAGAAGTAAACAGCGCAAAATAGTAGAAATTTTGCCGTAATATAAAATTTTTACCAAAAAATTCATCGTTTAAGCGGGTATCAGTATGACGTTACATTTTCTATACCCTTGGAGAGGGTATATTAAAATTGTCCGGATGTTTGTAACGCATAGAAGGCAGCATGTCCGACCACATAAAGTATATATATTCTTGATCAGCATGACGAGCTGAGTTGATATAGCCATGTCCGTCTGTCAGTCCGTCTGTCCGTCCGTCTGTTTCTATGCTATCTCCTCCGTCAGTTTTAAAGCTATCTTAACCAAACTTTGCACGAAGTCTTTTGGTATAAATACGCTGCACATTTGTCGGAACCGGCCGGATCGGATGACTATAGCATATAGCTGCCATAGGAACGATCGGTTGAAAAACTAGTTTTAGTGAGAAAAACTTTTTTGTTTTCAAAGCTATCGCTCCCAACGCTCGTATTTATAAGTTTTTAATGATTTCACATAATTTCACCAAGCCTTGTCAAAATCGGACAACTATATAGTATAGCTGCCATACAAAAGTTAGGTCTGAAAAAAAGTCTTAGTGAGAAAAACTTTTTTGTTTTTAATGTTATCGCTCCCAACGCTCGTATTTATAAGTTTTTAATGATTTCACATAATTTCACAAAGCCTTGTCAAAATCGGACAACTATATAGTATAGCTGCCATACAAAAGTTAGGTCTGAAAAAAGTCTTAGTGAGAAAATTTTTTTTGTTTTCTATGTTATCGCTCCCAACGCTCGTATTTATAAGTTTTCAATGATTTTATATAATTTCAACAAAATTTGTCAAAATCGGAAGCACTATATAGTATAGCTGCCATACAAACTGCCAGGCATATGGGCTAATCCGAAAATTTTTAAACCAAGGGTTGAAATTTAAAGTTGTCCAAAATCCAAATGTTTGTTAATGGAATAATAGGGTACATATTCAAGCTTCAAAATATGTAAGCAATATTGTTCTACGGTGGTTTGTCTGCTCTTGGCAGAGGCATACCTACACCTTCCTCTTGCTTCTATTAATTCTTGAAAAAAAAGGGTTTTTTTATTGGTCACAAAAATGGTAAAATCAGTCGTTATAGTATTTTCCGCTTAGCAAAACTTATAGTTTGTTTCATTTCCTTTAATTTAAGGTACTCACTATATTTGTAGGATATCTAATATATATTAAAAATTTAAACTAAAAACCGGTTTACTGTGTGTAACGTCCGCAACGGAAAATTGGGTTTTTTAAATTAGCAGAAGAATTTTAATAATTCGGTTATCCAAACTTACTTTATAAACAGAGAATTTTATGCCCTTTAAGCTGATGAAAAAAAATATACCTTTATTACACATATTTTTGAAAAAGTTAATGTGAAAATGTGTAACGTCCGCAACGGCAAGAAAATCCTCAAAAAATTTTTTTTTTATTTGAGGTGGAAATAGGTGTTTATAATGGATTATTGCCTGCTGAGTCTGAATCTGGGCTCTAAATTGCTCTAGGTTGTCGAGAATCCGACAAACATAACCTCAAAGTAACAAAAAGTGTGTTTAAATAGTATTAATATTAATAATTGATAAATATCGATAAAAATCGGTATTTCCAACATCGGAAAATGAAAACCCAAATGAATTCGAGTTTTATCATTACAAACTGAATTTCAAGCCAATCGGATGAGAAATAATTTTTGGGCAAGCAGAATTTTACGGAAATTTTCCTCGTGGGCGGATTTTTCAAAATCTGGAAAACACGTGTCAAACTATTTCGCGTACTAAGCTTACAAACACAGTTTCAAGTCAATCGGATGAAAAAAAAAATTTTTTTTATACTATTTGGGTCAATGGAAAAAGTGTAACGTCCGCAACGTAACGTCCGCAACAGCACGAAAATTAAGATATTTTAATAACGGGACCACTTATCATTCTTTTGAAAGCTGGGTTGAATTGGTCATATATTCTACTAAATTTTTTGTTATTAGACTTTTTTTGTTTATTAAGCAAAATTCGCTAAAAAATGTGGAAATGCACATAAGCCTCAAAGTCGACTTCCATTTTTTGTAACGTCCGCAACGGAACTTTAAACAAGCATAACTTTTTTTCAAAAACAGATACCCTGTTATCTTAAATTAGGTTTGAAAGTACTCCCAAAGAACTGCATTTTGCACCAAAAGTATTTCAAATATACCAAAGTGGACGTCAGCTGTGTCAATTTAAAGAAGCAAATTTGCGTACAAATGTAACGTCCGCAACGCAGGATTAGCCCATATATCAAGCTCCAGAGGTATATAAACTTCGGTCGAGCCGAAGTTAGCTTGCCTCAATTTTTTTTTCTAAATTTTAGGGTGAGTTTTCTTTATTGCCTTTTCTAATTTTTAGGATAATTTCACCTTTGATTTTAGAAAATATTTGTTAAAAATTTAGCGTACTTTGACCTTAAATTAAGAAAATAAACCGCAATTTTAAGAAAGTTCTTCTAAATCCTTCGGCCTTTCTAAAAATGTTTTCGAAATTGCAATGCGATATGCTGCCGTTCGGTTTTAAGGACGAAGCCGTCTATATGATGGCGTTTGTCGCAATGCCTGAAGAATGCAGATGTATTGAGCAAGTTTTTGTTTCGTCTTGTAGTAATCGATTAAAGGATTGTTTAAAATAAAAGCAATCTAAAAACCCCTCAAGTAAAAAAAAAACATTAAAAAAAATAACCATTTAATAAAAAAAATATGCTCCTATAGGGATTGGATCCCAGTCCATGAAATTTTCTAAGCAAATGTCTTATCCACTCGACCACGACTCTTGCTTCTTATTGAGTGGTCAATGTGAGTACTTAAGCTCCAAATACGCCACACAAATTCTTAGGTATAACTAAAACGCAAGGTTCTGCTAAATAAAAAAAAAAACATTAATAACAAATATTAAAAAATATATATATTAAATGAGAAGAAAAAGAAAAGTGGGACTTGAGCCCAGGCCTCCACGTTTGCTAACCGAAAGTAATGTTAACTAGACCATCTGTGTACATTATTAACTATAGTTATGTCGCTATGTCTTGCTCAAGGTTAATAGTCGAGTGGGCTAATGCGTCGTCCGAGTGTTCAGTATTTGAGAGAGGCCCCGAGTTCAAGTCCCAGTAAAGTAAGTAAAAAAAAATGGTTAATGCATTTAAAAATTATTTATAGCTTAATAAAAAATGGCCCAACCCAATGCTTCGCGGCGGGGTGGATCCAAACAACAACCACACACGGGGTAGTCTGTGGTCTTGTCCTACCCTACCTCCACCTAAAACTTTTTATACCCTTGCAAAGGGTATTATAATTTTGCCCAGAAGTTTGCAACGCATAGAAATATTCATTTCCGACCCTATAAACTATATATATTCTTGATCAGGGCGACGAGCTGAGTCGATTGAGCTTTGTCCGCCCGTCTGTCTGTCCGTCTGTCTGGCTGTCTGTTTCTACGCAAACTAGTCTCTCAGTTTTAAAGCTATCGGGCTGAAACTTTGCACAGAGTCTTCTTTTTACTGCACACTGATAATATGTCGGAACCGACCGGATCGGATGACTATATCTTATAGCTGCCATAGGAACTATCGGTCGAAAAGTGGGTCTTTGTGAGAAAAACTTTTTATTTTTAATGTAAACGCCTCCCGCTTCAGCAATTATAAGTTTTACACGCTTTTACACAGATTTGGAAGTTTTGGTCAAAATCGGATGACTATATCTTATAGCTGCCATAGAAACTATCGATCGAAAGGTGGATTTTATTTAGAAATATTGTTTCTTTTAATGCTAACGTTCGTAAACTATGATGTATTAAAACATTTGCAAGGGTATAAAAACTTCGGCGAAGACGAAGTTAGCTTGGCCTTCTCGTTTTTTAAGTCTTTTACTGTCAGCTGCTTCCTCCTTATGCCAGCGCTGCCATAACCGCTTGGGAATTTTAAATTGACTTAACAGCTAAAATTGTCTAAGTTTTTTTTAGAAAAATTGCCCTAAAATCTGGAACACAATTTTTTAATTTTTAGAAAAGCATTTTTTTAAAAATATGGCGAGTCGCCTCTGGAAGTTTTTTAAAGGCGATTTTCTTAAAATCAGGGCGAAAATGGACATTTTTAGGGTGAGTTGTTTTTTGAGTGTAATGAAGCCGTTTGGGTCACGAAACCTTGCTGTGGATGAGCGGATTTTTAACTATAGGTTGAGTCGAGCTCGTCGTAGTATTGAGAATACATTCGGAATTCTCTGTGCTAGGTGGATCGCTGTCCAACGCCTTTTGTTTTGTCACCCGGACCGAGCACAACAAATTGTAGTAGCATGTTGTTTGCTCCACAATTCATATGGAACTTTTAAAAATTCACATATTGCAAAAAGCGCAGCATTTGTGTTCTTGTTCAATAAATCGTCCCAATAGTGTAAAATCGGACGGACAAGTGGAGGCGGAGGAGCTACAGGAGGCGGTCGCGCAACGAGCTCACCCTGCTTGCTTAGAAATGTGTCCAGCATACCAACCTTCTGTTGTGAACTTGATTGGTCGCTGGTCTTCGCTTTCTTGGACGATTTTGACTGCTGTGAAATTAAATAAATTGATGACACATGAGGTTCTTACTTGACATGACCAATATAATGTAAGTACTTACATAAGAGTAGGAAGATGTATCTAGAGATACACTTGGCTCCAAGTCAATCTCCTCCAACTCGATCATCAATCGCGAACTCCATCAAAGCTGACTCGTCCTCAGGTTAGACCAGAGATACAGACGAAGCCTCTGAAGCACTATGGCTCGTCGAAGGCATGTTCTCGAAAGCAGAACTATCAGGCGTGTTCCGGTTTTCACTTTCGACAAAAATTGTCGAATTCGAATTGGTTAAATGTGCTCTTGTATCAAATTTATTTGGTTAATCAGATTACAACGTTTCAATTTAAGTTCGTCGAGTGAAGAGTAATTAGAAACTAAAGGTTAGATATGGATTTCCTTGGATGTTTAAAAGAAAGAGTAGTGAAAACCGGAACATGGCGGTATATGTGCTGAAAAAATTAAAAAGTGTGAATAGAAATATACAAATTAATAAACATATTTAAACTTACCGTCTCTGCGGTGACATCTCTGGCAGAAAGGTCATGTACTGGGCCAACTGCCAGTCGACGCCTTCACCCACCTTTGGCTGCGTCAATGGAACTCCACCGGCACTTCCACTCTTGGGCAGCTTCTTTGCAAACGCCTTCTGGTGGTAGCGGTAGCTGTCCCGCAGGGACTTCCAGGCACTCTTACAATCCTCCACTGTAAAATGTATTTATTATATTTTGCAATATTTAATTAAATTATATAAAAAAGCAATTCTTGCAACTCACCTTCTTTTTTGACCTCAGCAGCCACAGATTCCCAAGCTGATTTCGCACACATAGCATCGAAATGCTTTTTGTGGGTCAAATCCCACAGGATAGGATGCTCATGGACTGCCAAAATTAGTGCAATTTTCTCATCCGTGTTGAATTGCGCCAATCTGTTTTTTTTTTTTGTTTTTTTGCGCCACAATTGTTTGAAGACATTTCGATGGGTAGGTGTCGGAAAATATACAAACTATTTTTTCTGCTACCACCCCGTCAGAATTAAATCAGCTGTCAGCTGCCTGTCAAGTTAGCGGCGCTAGGAGCTTTCCGATGGGTATGAACGGAAATTTTAGTTTGTCTTTTTGCTCCACAATTGTTTAAAGACATTTCGACGGGTCGGTGTCGGAAAAGTTACAAACTATTTGTTCTGCTTCCACCCCGTCGGTATTGAATCAGCTGTTTGCGAGTGTCAAGATAGCGGCACTACGAGCTTTCCGATGGGTATGAACGGAAAGTTTAGTTTGTCTGAGTTCGACCGAGCGTAGGAGGCCTGTCGGAATTTTACGAAATCTTTCCGACACCCTTTTTTTATATGGAGTTGACACCCAGCTAAATCGATTTAGTTTGTCTGAGTACTAAGCTTTAAGCTCTTGGACTTGTTTGGACACAGTGCCAAATTGCTGTTTAATCTCCGCTACGTCCTCTTTTGTAGCCACATTTTTAAGAACATCCATTATGTCCCTCAGTGTAGGCTCCTCTGGCGAGCAGTCCAGCCTTCCCCTTTTGGATTGCTGCAAAGTGATTATCGCGTACGCACCAGTCCTCCACGTCCAGCCATTTGAATGCACCAACTGTTTTTAAAAATCCCCCGCCACCAGCTTATCGATTGGTGGTTTTACTTAAGCTGAGTGCTACGCAACTCGTTTATCGGTAATCGATCGCAGGGCTATTGCTTGTATCAGCTGATGAGTTCCGCCTGATGAGGACTTCCACCGTGAAACTCCAATTCCTGACCCTCGGTATGCCACTTGTTGTGCGTTGCTGCGACAGCTCAGGTTGATTTTTCGTGCCGGACACCAGAAAGAGTCCAATTGTCAGGAGCTTGCTGCCACATACGTCTTACTCACACCAATGCCAAACAGAATATATATACTTTATATGGTCGGATATGATTCCTTCTCCCTGTTACATACTTTTGCACAAACTTAATATACTCTATGTACCTTCGGTACAGAGTATAAAAAATGGATTTTGGAATCGCCGTAAATAAGATTTAACTAAGCAAAGATGCTTCCAGCCTATTCCAAATTTTTACTAGAACAATTAAGAAAACTCAAAATACACAATTAAAAACTCATTTGTGCTTTTTATTTACTTTGATGTCTAAATTGTGTAACGTACGTACCGAAAAATAGCGCTATTTTAATTTCATAAGAAAAATCAATGAATTTAGTTGCAATCATCATACTGCTTAAACATAACTATTTCTGTTCTTAAGCTGGAAAAAAAATTATACATTTAATCAGAAATATTTCCTCCTCGACCTATAGATAGAAGTCACTTTTAAAATTGGTACAGCGTGTTTCAGTTGGGTAAGTTTAAGATTGAGATCAACTGCTGAAGGTTCAGTATGCCAAGACGGCATTGGGCTACACTGATTTCCAGCAGGATTGGGCAGATTGCGATGAAATAGTTTGTGTCCTTAATGCTGTTGAAATTGCACGGGGAACGTTTGTTGGGTGTATTTCCATACGATCTATGGTTGAGTTGGAGCAATTCGCAGCGTGCATGGACATAATTGATAGGCTCTTTTCGTTAAAGTAATTATTAAACCTCAAAGAGAGATTCAGGCGTTTATCTTTATAAATATAAAAGAGAGTGTCCTGAATCACTGGCTGACTGACTGATTCACTGAGTGATTGTCAATTATCGCACAGCCTAAACGGTAAGAATTAGAGGGCTGTAACTTAGACAGGAGTTTCTGTTAAAGGTGAAAGTGCGTACTAAGACGGGGATTTGGAAAATTCCAACCGTAAAGTCGGAAAAGCGTGTGAAAAGTTTGTATGGGAAAATGGTATTTTTCATCCGATTGACTTGAAACTTGGTTTGTAAGCATAGTATGCGAAATAATTCGACACGTGTTTCCCAATTTTTGAAAATCCGCCCACGAGGAAAATGGCCGGAAAATTCGGCATACAAAAACTATTTTTCATCCGATTGGCTTGAAACTCGGTTTGAAAGGATAGAATACAAAAAAGTTTGAAATGCGATTATCCGATGTTGGAAAAGTTGACCAAACGGTTGGAAAATTCCCGGAAAATTTGTATTTTTATCTGATTGACTTGAAACTCGATTTGTAAGGGCAAAATGAATATTCATTTGTGTTTTCATTTTCGGTGTTGGAAAAACAGCCGGGATGCCCACTTTGAACTTCCCAGTGGGAAGTGGATGGGATGTGGGTGGGATATGGTTGGTGAGTTGTTTTGGAAGTGGGTGGTATGTGGGTGGTATATGGGCGGTAAGTTGGCTGAAAAAGGGTGGGAAGTGGGTGATATGTGGGTGTGCGTTGGTTCTATACTGTTGAAGGCGCAGCGAAGCGCGTCGGGTTATATGCTAGGACATAAATATAACATACTGCCGGAGCTGTTGTAGGCTTGGTCAATAAAGTTTGCATGATTTCTACAGTCCTCTCTAGTAAGCTACTGTGCGATTTTTTGAAAAAAGCTTTATCGCTCAGATCAATCTGCAGAGTTTGCTCCTCAGTCATAGCGCGCCAAATCGCAAAGCAGTGAGATCGCCGTACTAATAATTTTGCTGTAGTGTATAGTATACACTGTATACCAGGCGGCTTTTAGAAAGGTCAAAAATCTTTCTCGTGTATCCAAAATGTGAGGCTAGAGTAAAAGCTAAGGGAGATTATTCGGCGAATAACGTGGTAGGCGAAAGACTTTTTTGATGAAAAATCTTTAAAGTCTTCCTATTTCCTCGTGTGTCCTAAATTCCCACATCTCAGAACCATAACACTTAATTATACTGGCAGTGGTTTTAAACTTTCGGTATTTGACACTATGTGGCAAGTGCTGTGTATCCAAAAGCGTATTCCATGTACTATGAAGAGCTTCAATGGAGTCTCTAATTTTTGCCTGCCTGTGTAAGTTCATCGCCATGTTGGGGGACAGATTAATTCCCAAGTATTTGAAAGAGCTAATCTCATCGCCGCGGATGGGTCATTCTTTTATAAACCGAACAGTTTGAAAATTTTTCATTTTTGATTTTAATAAAAAAAATAGAGGCAAGCTAACTTCGGTTTGACCGAAGTTTATATACCCTTGGAGCTTGAGATATGATAGATTTTTTTCAGACCTATCTTTTGTATGGGAGCTATACCATATAGATCGGACATCTATATGGTATAGCAAGTCGACAAGTCTTGGTGAAATTATGTGAAATCATCAAAAATTTATAAATACAAGCGGTGGGAGCGATAGCATTAAAAACAAAAAAGTTTTTCTTACTAAGACTTCTTTTCAGACCGATTTCGATCCGAAGCGATTTCTTTGTCCGATTTCGAAAAATCTTGGTGAAATTATGTGAAATCTTTGTAAACTTATAAATACGAGCGTTGGGAGCGATAGAAGTAAAAAAAACGAGAGCATAAGTTAAAGTCGGCTGTAACCGACTTCGATATACCCGTTACTCATGAAAAACATGTTTAACAGTGTTCCTGCGTACCTTAGGGTAACCATCAGAAAAGTATGCAACATTTTTTTAGGGTGGGTAGCGGGGGGGCTCGGTTCACTTTTTTGCTTATAACTTGAGAACCGTTCATCCGATCTTCATCATTTCTTTGGCAAATCGATTCATTTTGCTAATTACTAAGAAGAAGAAACAAATCGTCTATCTTTAAAAATGTAGGAGATATAACGTTTTTTCCAAATTGCGGGGGCGGGAGGGGGCGTGGCCAAAATTTGAAACAAACTTGATCTGCGTGCAGATAAAAGAAGCATTTGTCCCATACATGTCAAACCTCCATCTCCTACCATCTTTGAGATCTAGGTGTTCATACAGACGGACGGACGGACGGACAGACGGACGGACGGACAGACAGACATAGCTATATCGACTCGGCTGTTGATGCTGATCAAGAATATATATACTTTATATAGTCGGAAATGATTCCTTCTGCCTGGTACATACATTTGCACGTCTTTAGTATACCCTTTTTACTCTACGAGTAACGGGTATAAAAAGTTTTTCTTACTAAATCTAGTTTTTCAATCGATCGTTCCTATGGCAGCTATATGCTATAGACATCCGATCCGGCCGGTTCCGACAAATGTGCTGCGTATTTGTACCAAAAGACACCGTGCAAAGTTTGGTTAAGATTGCTTTAAAACTGACGGAGGAGATAGCATAGAAACCATTATTTTAAGAAAACTAATTACTATAACATTGCTAAACAGCATTTTCCCCAAAAGCGCCAAACCAACCTTTCTAAAGTAAATTGGCATAATTCTATCAACGCGTTATCGAGATATTATCGATAATCGTTTTTATACCCTTGGAGAGGGTATATTGAAATTGTCCGGATGTTTGTAACGCATAGAAGGAAGCATCTTCGAAAGCGTTGAGCAAGGAGAAAGAATTTACCGGAATATGATGTCAATAATTACACAGTGCTACAAATTTCCAAAAATTGTAATAACCTGGGTATTGGCATAGCGTACGCTGTAGAGCAGGTCGCGTATAGCACTTCCTCATACTTGGTTTTCCTCGGGGACCCCCAAAATCTGAAGTTATGGCCCAAAACCGCTTTTTGCTTTTTTACCTCACTTAAATAGATATAACTCGCGAATGGACCGTCTAATTGCTCATAACCTTATCAATTCCGATAGCCTCGAGAGGGATCTAAAACATTATAATCAATGGTTTGACTAATTTAATGCGATGACTGAGAAATGCGGCTTACAGATCTGGCATTTTCAACTTTTTTCGAGAAATTTGTACTTTGACCATCACTGGTTTAACTATTTTATTCTATGCGATTTTTCCTTAAAGTTTGTAATAAAAAACCCATTTAATTCTCCGTCGAACGGTTGTTGTCCCAATGAATTTGGATACCGTTTGACGAAGTTATGCGCGGTTTTCCGAGTACACATCGACAATCTAGTATTTTTTTTAGTGTGCTAACATATTTATTTTTGTTTTCACATAATTGCCCCTAAAAGTAAACTCAGTTTTGTTTGGCGCCAGATTCAAATAATATTTTTAAATACTTAAAATGCTAATATATATAAAATTCAATGCTTCACGATTTCTGGGCCAAGATTAACGCTCTCCAATAATGTTACCTATTGCGGGCCATATCCGAGAGTCAAAGAAACGCATACAGCCGCAAAAAGTAGAGGTCTATATTTTGAAAGTGTTTAAAATCAAATTTGGTTAATTTTGTAAAAATATTGATATTTTAGCATAAAAAGCACACACCCCAGCTCATTTTTGTCCAACAACAAAACGTTGGGCCCAGTTTTCTGGAGCAGTGTAATTTTTAGAAAAGCTTTTCATAAAAACAAGCGAGAAAGTCGGTCAAGCCCGACTATAACAAACTCTGTACCTGGAGTAGAAGCTGAATGCAATGCTTGAGCTGCGCTCATCTCTAATTTTCTTCTATTTCTCTCTCTCTCTCTTTAAGGGTGGGAGTGGGTGGGGGAGGGTTGTTTACTTATTTGCTCATAACTTGAGAACCGCTTATCCGATCAATCAATTCATTTTGCTAATTACTAACTATCTCCAGAAGGTACAAATCGTCTATCTTCAAAACTGTAGGAGATATAACGTTTTTTCCAAATTGCGGGGGCGGGAGGGGGCGTGGCAAAAAATGAAAATAAACTTGGTCTGCCTGCAGGTATAAGAAGCATTTGTCCCATACATGTCAAACCTCTATCTCTTACCATCTCTGAGATCTGTTTGTTCATACGGACGGACGGACAGTCGGACATGGCTATTTCGACTCGGCTGTTGATGCTGATCAAGAATATATAGTCGGAAATGAAAATGGCACTTTTTAGGGCGAGTCGTTTTATCGTTACATCTTGAATAGATGTTCTTAACTTATCCCGTTTATGGATAAGACCCACCCTGGTTTTTAAGTAACCAACAACAAATTGTGGCAATTACAACAATCAACAGAAGAATGAGAACTGACTAGGCGATAAGAAGCAACAATCAGCACAGTCCAAGCCCAAGCCCAACCGCTGGCCTACACTTAAAACCGCGATTACAAATACAAACGAAGGCCCAGACAAACCGACAACAATAACAAAATATGAAACTGGGCAATAAACTGAAGACGAATGAGCGGCAACAACACATTTGATTGGCCCGTCGCAGTTGGGGTAAGCTAATCAGACAAGCATTTATGAACATATAGAGAGAGGGTATGACTCAGGGTGTTGTTTATTAATGTTATGTTATGCTATGGCAACAGTTGGCTTCCACTTAAGACCTTCCTCGCTTTAAAAATGTCATATGGCCCAACATTTTTGAATCAAAATAATGTCATTTAAAGTTTTAATAATATAGGAATCCAATGAACAGCTGTAATTGCTAAATATACAAGCGAATATAAGCACTAAAATGTTTAACTAAGTCATTCGCGCACATTTTTTTTGGCAACATTTGATAAGAACATTTTTCGCAGAAAAAAAAATTTTTTTGAGTAAAAGTTAAATAAATTGAACTAACATTTTCAACAAAGCTCCTAAATTGGGCATCAGTTTCGGCAAAAAGCTCATTGTTTAAGCTGAAACTGTTTTCTTTGTTTGTTTTAATAATTTAATATTTAAAACAAAATTTAGAATTTTGTTACTCTCGAACAGGCAGAGACTTCTGTACATGATACTGATAAGACACTGAGCCGAAATCTTTTGAAAAGTTTGATTTAGTCTGTTCCGGTTAGTATTACTTTCTTTTGTGCACCATATTAAACAGATAACAATACAAATTTGCTAAATCTGGGAACGTCTGTAATTGTCTCTTTAAAATGTTTGTAGGTGTTTTGGCTATGGCCTATCACAGACTTGTTTACCGATTTCCTTGGTGACCTAGCTTTTTCTCAGCAAAGCACGCTGTCAAACCAAAGAATAGAAAAGTAACAGAAAAGAGAAATTTCAATGTGCACCTTCGACTTTACATCTGTAAGGCTCACACACAGCTCATATTTGTAAAATCATAGTTTTACATTGCAAAATTTCCCAGACGTTCATTTGTATGGCGCTTACTCGTCTTTGTTAAAGCAAAAAAAAGTTGTAATTTTGTTTCCCTGTGTAATAGTTATTAAGGTGTGATAAATTCGGTGAATTTAAAAAGAGGTTTTTACAGAAGAAATCCATTTAAGGCAACTTTTTCTATGTAGAGACTCTCTACATAGAGAGAATGTACGATTTTTACCATCTTAAAAGTTCGGGTCCTTCAAAGTGTGGAGATGAAGCCTTGAATAGACTACGTTGAAAAAAATAAAGGGAAGCTAACTTCGGTTCGACCGAAGTTTTTATACCCTTGGAACATGATATATGTTTGATATATGGCTATACTATATAATCGATTTTCATCAAATTCTCCAAAATTATGTTGAAACAGATAACATTCACATCTGGAAACTATAAAGACGCTACATTTATCGACAGATCTTTCCTTTGTCAGCTATATGCTATAGTCATCCGATCCGGCCGGTTCTAACAAATGTGTGCGTTATAAACATCCGGACAATTTGGTATCCTCTGCAAGGGAAACAAAAACAATTCAAACTAGATTGAATCGATTTTGGTAGCAACATTTTTGTGTACAACCAGGACTCGAACCTTGGGCACTGATTATGATCAAAGTGGCATCTCATCGCACACCACCAACGCTTTCGCTTTTCGCCACATGTTTAGAATGCTATTAATGTTTTTTCGCTCTTTAGTTTATGAAAATGTTTGTGTTTTTTTTTCTTTCCTTTCCGCTTCTAAAAGAACTTTCCTTACTAACATTTTCTCATGATCAATTTTAAAAAATGATTTCCACAATGAAGTGTCCGAAAACCACTCCCCAATAATTTGCATCTTTCTATTTTGTTTTCGTTTTTGTTTTCATTCTCTTTCCTACCTCTTCTATATGTAACGTATCGCCAGCCAAATGGATGGCCATTAACCAATTGCGATGTCGTGTCGCTTTAGTTTTACTTTGTTTTTCGTCTGCGTTGTTGTTGGGTTCTTAACGATATGCGACAATTTTGACCCCAAGAGACCAAGCTGGCGTATACTCACACACACACACACACAGCTGCCATTCATATTACGCCACAAATTTATTTGGTTTTGGGGTTGGGTCAAAATTTAAATATTTCAATGCGCCAACAAAATGACAAAACGGCAAACTGATTTTGCTTCTGATCGAATTTTGGTTTCATTGCGGGCTCGTTGTGCTTGAATTGCTGTCTGCTGTCATGCCCCATCTTCGATATTTCCAACTTGGTCTTGATCTTGGTCTCCCGCTTCGGCGCTGTTGTTGTTGACACAAACATTCCCCTCTATGAAATTTTTATGGCCTGATTGAACTGAGTTGGGTTGGGGTTTGGGTTCAATTAGGGTTCGCTTTCGGGCTTATCGAATGGGTAAGCAAAAAAAAAAATGTGTATCAAAACAAGCCAACAGTTACGTTGCCTCATGCTCCTGACGTTTTTTGACCTGTGTCAATATTTATTGGCTTTGTATTTTACAGTCAAGAGAGTCGCACGTACATAAATATGTATTTGCATTGGGAATTAGTGATTAATTTTACTGATAAGCTGAAATGCCGCTTTGGTATTTCCTAACAATGTTTATTAAGCGGAAATGAAATATTTATCGTTAGTCCGTTAGCCAGTACCAAAGAGTATGGAAAAACATTGAGGAACGCTTTTTTGTATGAAAAACGAAACAAACGATCGCATGGCTGACGGCATATCATCACAGTGCTACAAATTTCAAAAAAATTGTAATAACCAGGGTATTGTCATTGCGTACACTGTAGACAGGTCGAGTATAGCACTTCCTCATACTTGGTTTTCCTTGGGGAACCCGCAAATTCTGAATTTATGGCCCAAAAACCGTTTATTGATCATTTTGCTAACTTAAGGGGGTATTCTCCATGTGCAAAATTTGTTTTTCGATTTTTTTTTTGCACTTTTCTGTTGCGTGGATATTTGAGAATATCGCCCCAAAAGGATTTTTTGAAATTCGAAATACTTTTGAAGATATAGCCTTTTTGGTCGAACAATGTCTTCGCTAAAACGAGAAATTTTTGAGATTTGAAATAAATTTCTAGGCAATAAAACTGTGATGTAACGGCCGGTTCTTGAATTTGAATGAATATTGTCGCCCAGATCGATATCGATAATAAATCGAATTTTAATCGATAATTATCGACCGCATCTAAAGAAGGCAGAATGGCACGCAGAGCAAAGAGAGCTGCTGCTAAAAACAGCTTTTTTGAAGATGAGGAAGGTCTGCTTTATGCAGCTAGAATCGCCGACTAATATTTGTAAGTAAAGGGTGATTTTTTAAGAGCTGTAGGAAAGTTTAAAAAAAAAACACATAAAATTCAGAAAATTGCATGAAATCTTTATTTATTTATATATATTTTATCTTTGTTTGAAGATTACTTCATGCAAATGTTGACTGTGGCTGCGTCTCAAATGGTCCATTCGCTTAGTCCAATTTTGGCATACTCTTTCCAACATTTCGGCCGGCCCGAACGTGAAACAAAATTTTCACCGCACTCGCCTCTCAATAAGTCCATTGTTGCGCGTGCTGTGTGGCATGTGGCACCATCTTATTGAAACCACACGTCATGAAAGTCAAGCTCTTGAAAAGTTGGATATCATCTCCCGGTAGCGCTCACCATTCGCAGTTACGTTACGATTCGCATAATCTTTGAAGAAGTACGGTACAATGATGCTACCAGCCCATAAACCGCACCAAACTGTGACTTTTTCTGGATGCATTGGTAGCTCTTGCAATGCTTCTGGCTGATATTCTTTCCAAAATCGACAATTCCACAGTGGGTCGAATTCCCAAATAATTGGCATAAAGTCGTGTGTTGCAGATATCGAGTATAGATATAACACCTATAATATTTAAACGAAATGTTAAGTTAATTTGACCACGCCTTCCTCGACCGCCCTTATATGGCAACACTGCGTATACGTAATCTGAAAACAAAGTTTTGAGAACTGTGAATAAAATGTTAGAGTTTAAATTAAAAATGAATTTCCAGTAATTTATAGTCAAATTTGAAGCGTACATTCCTTTAGTTGGCCAAATATCTGGTTTTTAAAAGCGGTAGAGTTGCCATACGTCCAGCAGCGTTGCATGACAGAGTTTAAGCTCATTTTCAAGTTTAAGGCACCGCAAAAGCCGCAAAAAGCCGCAGACAGGATAATTATAATCTTTTAATACACGCTTTCTACTTTATTTTGACATATATTACAAAACACACAAACACGCACAAGGTTAGTTTTGCTCCACAGAAGACTTGCACTTTTCTTAAGTTTTCTCTGTTTAGGGACCACACGAAACAACACAATTTAAAGCAACATATTGAATATTATCAAGAAATGCTTCCATTTATTTATTCTACATACCCTGGCCTTTATTATCCATATTTTGGCAAAAAATTTTGTGCAACTTTACACGACGTGCAAGTCCTCAAAGTTAACAAATAGTTGTCGCCAATTTTATCGCAACAATCACTGCTCTCATCACCTGACTTCGATAATCGATAACAATTTCAGGGTTGCAAAACTATCGAAAATATTACTCGATTCTTTGTACATAGACTATGTATTTTTAAGGTGTATTATTAAAAATGAGTTTTGTTTCCATGAAATTTTCGACTTTATGCCAATTATTTGGGAATTCGACCCACAGTGAATTCTGCTAATTTACGTACCCATTGAGCCAAAAATGAGCTTCGTCGCTTTTTTAGCTTGAACTTTCTAAACAGAGCACGCATTTTGCTAATAAAATTCAATAATTTGTAAGCGTTGTTCGTTTGTAAGACGATTTATGCTTAAATTATAGACCAAACTGAAGATGTTTGACAGTGAAACAAATCACGAAACGAGTGTGAGCTGTTTAAACTAGTGTTGCCCAAAAAGATAATAGCTAAAACATCACCCTTTATATAATATCTGTTATATTTTGGTTACTTTCAAAGCAACTTTTTCGCTGCGCCTTCAACAGTAAGAATCAATGCACACCCACTTCCCATTCACACCCCACCCACTCTTCACCCAATTCCCACCAACTTTCCACCCAATTCCCGTCGACATCCCACCCACACCCCATCCACCTACCAACCACTTCCCAGTGGACATTCCGGCGGTATTTCTTACATCGGAAAAGGAAAACACAAATGAATTCTCATTTTTAATTAACAAACCGAGTTTCAAACCAATCGGATGAAAAATAGTTTTCTCTCATGCAGAATTTTTCGGCCATTTTTAACGCCAGTGGTCGAATTTTCCGACATTGGAAAATCACATTTCAAATTATTTCTTATTTTATACTTAGAAATCAAGTTTCAAGCCCATAGAATGAAAATAGTTAGAACGAGAAAGGCAAGGCTAACTTCGTCCGTGCCGAAGTTTTTATACACTTGAAATCGCTTCGCAGATCAGCTTAAAAACATTTAATATTACCCATGACCGTGATTGAAAGCGGTAATATTGAGGAAAAAACAGTTTTTCTCATTAAAATCCATTTTTCGACCGATCATTTGTATGGCAGCTACAAGAAGTAGTTATACGATCCGGTCGGTTCCGACATATTAGCAGCGTGCAGAGAAAAGAAGACTGTGCAAAATTTCAGCTCGCTAGCTTCAAAACTGAGGGACTAGTTCGCGTAGAAACAGACAGACGGACAGACGGACGGACAAAGCTTAATCGACTCAGCTCGTCACGCTGATCAAGAATATATATACTTTATGTGGTCGGAGATGATTCCTTCTATGCGTTGCAAACTTCTGGGCAAAATTATAATACACTTTTCAAGTGTATAAAAATAAAAAGTTTTTTTACACATTTTGGCCTAATGGAAAAAGTGTAACGTCCGCAACGTAACGTCTGCAACAGGACCAACATTAAGATATTTTAATACTGGACCACTTATCATTCTTTTGAAAGCTGGTTTGAAATGCACATAAGCCTCAAGGTCGACTTCCATTTTTTGTAACGGACGGTAACGGAACTTTAAACAAGCATAACTTTTTTCAAATACAGATAACCTATTATTTTAAATTAATTTTGAAAGTAATCTTAAATAACTGCGTTTTGCCCAAAAAATCATTAATATATACCAATGTGGACGCCGGTTCTGTAACGTCCGCAACGCAGGATTAGCCATTATGTAGTAGACGGCAATACCTGCATTAATTGTTAACTTGACTGGGGTTTATCCTGGCCCTATAGGGTAACAGCACCCGAACAGAAACATTGTATATATATGTAAGTATTAGATATGTTTTAGTGATGTATGGGGATTTGAAGCAATGAGATTTCGACTTGCTCCAACCTCCCAATTTGTGAGGTTGGGTAAAAAAAATGCGTGAGCCAAAATGCGGTGGCGGTGGGTTAAGGGGAAGTGACCCCGCATCAAGGTCAAAGTTGTCGAAAAATGGTCAAAAATTGATATATATGGTCATTTCTGCCCAGGTCAAATGTACCAGTGACCCCCATTTTCTTTTCCCGACATTTTTGTCCTAGGCACCTACCCCCTATCTCCACTCCCTAAAAGGGTCCCCATACAAAAATGACATTTTTATAAAATTGCCCTCCAGCCCCCTAAAACACTTCCTGCAAGGGTGAAATGTATGACCAACTCCCATTATTTTTCACTTTCCAACATTTTTGTTCTTGACACCCAACCCCTCTCTCCTCTCCTTAGGGGGCTCCCATACAAAATTAATGATAAATGCATGTTTGTATGGATTAACTAATACAATGTTTCAGTGCTTGACAAAAATTTTCCCCAAAACGCCAAACCAACTTTTTTTAAAGTATAGTGGCCCGCTGATCACGAAAATCGAGATATAAAAAATTTCTATCGACGCGTTATCGAGATATTTCCGATAATCGCTTTTTTCGATTTTTCCAAAAGTTTGTTCTTCAACCGATTTAAAAACTCTATTTAAACTCAAAAAGAAAAACCTTGCCTCAAAGTTTTGTTTTCGGACAAAAATGAGCTGGAGTGTGTGCTTTTATTGCTATAGGCTTAAGTGTAGAAAAAAAATATTTTTTTTGCCAAATTTAAAAATTGATCGAAATTAAAACGCTTGTAGATTCATAATTATACAAAGTAGTTATGTTTTTTAAATGGACAATCAAATCTAATTAATTTACTTTAAAATAGGCCTTCGAACGCAAAAATCGGTCAAAAAGTGGATTTTTCGTGAATTTTTGTGAAAATGGACAAAAATTTAGTTTCTTTAGATACCGCTGTGATTCTGATTTATAGTGAGTGGGTTTGATTAGCTCAGGCGTAGAATAATTCGAATAAAACAAATTTTTTCCAAAATATATAAAATTTCATTTTAAACACTTTCAAAATATCGACCTCCACTTTTTGCGGCTGTACGCGATTTATTTTTGACTCTCGGATAAGACCATGAAAATAATCAACAAAGCCCCAGTTGCCAAGGACCTGTGCTTAATTGACATCATTTCCTGGTAAATCCATTCTCCGCGCTCATCGCTTTCGACACCCAAATTTTCATAGAATACAAATCGCACTTAAGTGCGAGTTCAGAAAGTGAATTTTCAGAGCCTTGTCAAAAGTGTTGATAAGCAACATTTTTGAACTAATCTGTAGAAAGGACAATTACCTGAAAACTAGCGAGAAATAATGAAAATTCCGTATCAATATTTCTAAACGTCGTCTGGATCTCTTGTGGTACCCTTTAATCATTGGACTATCAGATGAAAAACTTTTTTTTTCTTCTGAAGCTCTCTTTTGCAAAAACTCTACGGAAATTTAAGCATAACAGCAAACGTTCTGAGAAATTAAACTAAGCTAAGGCATAATTTTCCTAGGGGTAAACACGCTATCAAAGATTTCTAACAGCAACTAAGGCTCGGTTTACACTGCGTCAAGTGAAACGAACATTCAGGGAAACATCAAATTATACGACGCATGAGTTATAAGGATCACTTGGTTTCTGTAAATGCTGAAGTAAAATGAAAAATGAACAGTCTTTTTTTCACCAAAACTTGAATAAAGGAGCTACTTTATGACCGATTTCTGTGTTTGAAGGCTTCTTTTAAAATAAATTAAAAAGATTTTACTGTCTAATTAAAAAACATAATAAGTTTGTATATCTATGAATCTACAAGCGTTTTAATTTCGATAAATTTTTAAATTTGGCAAAAAAAATATTTTTTTTCTACACTTAAGCCTATAGCAATAAAAGCACACACTCCAGCTCATTTTTGTCCGAAAACAAAACTTTGAGGCAAGGTTTTTCTTTTTGAGTTTAAATAGAGTTTTTAAATCGGTTGAAGAAAAAACTTTTGGAAAAATCGAAAAAAGCGATTATCGGAAATATCTCGATAACGCGTCGATAGATATTTTTTATCGGCCATGTTCTCAATTCCACTTCCACAAAAGTTTTGTGATTTGGAGTGCAAATTTAGTACTAAAACCGGTTTTAAATCACAGAATTTGTGTGGAAGTGGAATTGAGAACATGGCCGTATATCTCGATTTTCGTAATCAGCGGGCCACTATACTTTAGAAAAAGTTGGTTTGGCGCTTTGGGGAAAATTTTTGTCAAGCACTGAAACATTGTATTAGTTAATCCATACAAACATGCATTTATCATCAATTTTGTATGGGAGCCCCCTTAAGGAGGGGAGAGAGGGGTTGGGTGTCAAGAACAAAAATGTTGGAAAGTGAAAAATAATGGGGGTTGGTCATACATTTCACCCTTCCAGGAAGTGTTTTAGGGGGCTGGAGGGCAATTTTATAAAAATGTCATTTTTGTATGGGGACCCTTTTAGGGAGTGGAGATAGGGGGTAGGTGCCTAGGACAAAAATGTCGGGAAAAGAAAATCAATGGGGGTCACTGGTACATTTGACCCCTCTAGAGGCAACCCCTGGGCAGAAATGACCATATATATCAATTTTTGACCATTTTTCGACAACTTTGACCTTGATGCGGGGTCACTTCCCCCCCACCGCCACCGCATTTTGGCCCACGCATTTTTTTACCCAACCTCACAAATTGGGAGGTTGAAGCAAGTCGAAATCGAAAAATCGTGCACTAAAACATGCCACAAAACTTTAAATTAATTGATTTTCTGTCATCACACAATTAATACGAATACTAGTTTTCCGAAGTGTGCTTAGATATCGGCGAAAAACTTCGCTATTAGGTAACCAAACACATCGGGAGAACAATTGTTCAACGCAGAATTAAAAGAGCTTTTATAATAAACTTTAAGAAAAAATTGCATAGATAAAAAAGGGAAACCAATGTTGGTCAAAGTATAAATTTCGAAAAAAAATTGAAAATACCAGATACCCGCATTTCTCAGCCATCGCGGTAAATCGCTATAACCTATGAATACAATATATTAAGTTAAGTTAAGTTAAGTTAAGTGTTAAGTTATATAAAATCAGATGGTCCATTCGCGAGTTATTTCAATTTAAGTGAGCAAAATCATCAATAAACGGTTTTTGGGCCATAACTTAACTAACTTCGAGGGGTCCCCAAGGAAAACCAAGTATGAGGAAGTGCTATACTCGACATCATAAGCCACGGGTATATCGAAGTCAGCTAGAGCCGACTTTACTTACGCTCTCGTTTTTGCCAAGTATTGTTTTTATATTTATTTAATTCATTATGATACGTTACGGGACTAACCTTTCTCAAGCGCCATACTTCTAATGCTTTTCATAAATGTGATTGATGGATCCACAAGTTTTGGCATTAATGCATGTAGGTGTAGACTGTACCCACATCGAGTTTGTTTCGAATTTCGAAAATTCCCCCTCCTCCATCTCTTAAGAGCGGACGATCGCGTCGATCTCAGAGACTATAAGAGGTAAGGCCACAAATTTTTACCTGTATGTAGGTGTATACCGTACCCACATCAAGTTTGCTTTATATTTGGTAAATTCATCCTCCTTCTCCTTCTAACCGCGAAAAACTGTCAGAGCCACAAGTTTTAAGTTTGAACTTAGTGACTTAATATGTATTAAGTTTGGCCCCATATCTATCTATTCTGCATAACATATTAAGATCCGAGTATTCCAGGGATGCAAACCACTCGGAAATAAGGACTGGTTCGGTTCAGTGGTACACACAGTTTTTAAACCGCCGGTTCGGTTCATTGCATGGTTTTTGGGGCTTACTGAACCGCGGTTTCGGTTCGGTTCGCTCTATATTCATTTAATTAACTAAAGAATTGTAATTTTGATATAAGTATTCAGATTATTCATTAACAAAAACTTAGGTTTTCAGTTAATCGGCTATTTTCAAAATTTCGACGGCAATTTCCGTATAAAGGTTTTCATTTCGTTTTGAAATTCTAAAGCTTTACATATCAGGTGACTTTGTTGTTGTGTTATTGTGAGTTGTTTTCATTAACGTTTTGAATTTTGTTGTATATTAACATGAAATGAGACCAAGCTACATTTTTTCCTTCTTCTGATAGAAGGGTTGATTCCTGGAATCTAAGAAATCGAATTCAAAAATAATTGGAGCTCTTTTTTCCAAAGAGTTGACAATTCTTCTCTTTTTTCAACCTTAATTTTCATGCCTGCCAGCCATAGAAATACTCATACTCATTTTCTATGTCAAGCCAATCTCAATTAAAAATAAAAAGTTAACGTTTAAATATTCAGTAAGTTGACACAAAACGGATAATAGAATCAAGAATTGGCTTATTACAATTTTGGGTCCTGAGCAAATTTAATAAGGTTGATGTTCTTAGCCTTTTTACAAAAACTCTGCTTGATATATGTGAACTTTTATTGATATATGTACAATGTGCGGTCTATTGCATATACATAAGATAAGTTAGCTGCATGAAGAGATATTTTCTGATTTTGGTTGACCTTTCTGTATAAATGACAAAAAATAGAAATCTTTGATGTATGCATTTATGTAGGGGAGAATGGCGGCTTCTGAGCCGCTCTGGGTTGTTTACCACGCGAATATTGGCCACAAAAAAAATTACAACTGTTTGTTTATGTCAAGTAACATTTTTCTTATTACACTGTTCAACAGTAAAAAGTATTTAGAGCATCGTTAACTAATTCCAACGTGCGTACTTGTGCTGATTTCGAGATGGTATGTCAAAGCCATATCTTAGTTTCCGTTTCCAAGAAATTCGCGAAAAACTAAATTTCCGACTTTTTGCCGTTGTAGATTTTTTGTAGATCACACTAAGCAACATTTGCTAATTTTATAAAGCTTCTAGGATAGTACACACATCAATGCAACTGAGAAAAATGAAACACGCCATATAACTATTGCCAATGGTGTCGAAATTGGCCTTCAAAGTCAAATTTTACTTGATTTATAGCAATTTTGTCGAACTAAACCATTTGCTACAAGGCATTCTATTTGTCGGACATTTATTGGCTCCATACCATCATATAGCTCAAGATATGCACTAGTTATGGTAATTTTTTGGCAATTGTGTCAGGACCGCAAGCAAAGTTACAGCCAATAATATCCGAAAATCAAGATTAAAATTTATGGGAGGCAAACTAGATTCCCAACCCAAATTTTTATAGCAGTTTTAAAAAGGCAACTTGATATAGCATTGGTTTAACTAAATATTTAATCTAATGTAAAATAACAACATTCACGTAATGCTACGTTAACATTTGTGATTAGTACAGAATGTGAAAGGATGATAGCATATTTTGAACTAGTTCAGAATAGTTGACATTCCTCTTATTTCCTAAGAAATTATTTGTGACAAGGCGAAAGTCGTCCCAGGCTTCTTTTCCTTAAAAACAGATTTACAATTATCTTGAAAGAAATTTACAAATTTTGTTTACCTTCTATGACTAGGTCGAAGTTAGCATCATTTAATAAATTTCTAAATGCGGACGGACAAAAACACCTTCCTTTACCTTAGCTTCGCTTAGTCTGGAAAACTTCTGGCGTAGATTTGGAAAGCAATTGCATTTTTATCCATTGCTTTAACGAAATTCTTCATCAGTATTATGGGCAACGGTGGAAAAAAACACCTTTTTTTGGTCAACTAATTTCCGAGAGGCCACGACTTATTTATATAGTGTGCCTTTCTGTCACGACTATCCCATTCGAAAATGAAACAACAAAATTTCGTGTATCCTAGTTGTAGTCCCAGGAGAAGAAGATTTGAGATCTTCAAATCTCCGCAAATTTGCCACTGGTGGTCATTTAATATGCAGCACAAAGTTTATCATGCTTTCGTAGCTCTCTTTCATATGTACAGAATGAACAATGGGAATCGAAGGTGCACTATTTTTGTTATGTAATAAAACAGCTTTTAAAATTGCCTTAGGGCTATCCATAAAGAGTCTCCATTCGTGCTTGTTTTATGTGATGATTTTAGCCTCCAATTATCCACTGACATCGTTACAACAAGCTAAGCTCTCATCACTTTCGAAATATTGAGTAAATTCTTTTTGTCTACTGCGTAAAGATGTAATAGTCGTTCCACATTTTAAAAGGTTCCATTGCTGAAGTTTCGAGCCTAGAAAGTCAGCTTAGCTCTTTGGTAATTCTAAGTCCCTTACAAGATCATTCAAATCAGCTTGCGTTTTTAATGTGGCTGAGCTGACGAACTAAGTTCTCCGTATTCTGAATTCAAGGAACACAATCCGACAACTAAAAAGTAAAATTTTAAAACATTGAATGAAAATTACAAAAGCATAAGGTTCATTTAGTAGTATCCAAGTAGCCTTTTTATAATTCTGCCATGGTTCTACTCTTCGCAAATGTTAACGTAGCATTCCATGAATGTTGTTATTTTACATTAGATTAAATATTTAGTTAAATCAATGCTATATCAAGTTGCCTTTTTAAAACTGCTATAAAAATTTGGGTTGGGAATCTAGTTTGCCTCCCATAAATTTTAATCTTGATTTTCGGATATTATTGGCTGTAACTTTGCTTGCGGTCCTGACACAATTGCCAAAAAATTACCATAATTAGTGCATATCTTGAGCTATATGATGGTATGGAGCCAATAAATGTCCGACAAATAGAATGCCTTGTAGCAAATGGTTTAGTTCGACAAAATTGCTATAAATCAAGTAAAATTTGACTTTGAAGGCCAATTTCGACACCATTGGCAATAGTTATATGGCGTGTTTCATTTTTCTCAGTTGCATTGATGTGTGTACTATCCTAGAAGCTTTATAAAATTAGCAAATGTTGCTTAGTGTGACCTACAAAAATTCTACAACGGCAAAAAGTCGGAAATTTAGTTTTTCGCGAATTTCTTGGAAACGGAAACTAAGATATGGCTTTGACATACCATCTCGAAATCAGCATGAGTACGCACGTTGGAATTAGTTAACGATGCTCTTGATACTCACAAAAGGTCACAATTTGTTGAACTGTGTTACCTATCTCTTGGCAAGCAACCTATCAGTCAACACGTTGTTTAAGTTTGTGCACCTGAACTCGATTTAAAAAAAAAAAAAAAAGTTTTTTTTCATTTTCGACTAGTGAATATTAATTAAAATCTTTTCGTAATGTTAAAAGTAAGTATGAAGGAAACATGTTTGGTCAATTGCCTTTTTGATAGAAATATGAATTTAAAAAAAAAACCTTGGGTTATGTGACGTCAACAAAAAATAATTGAGAAATGGGGGGGTGTGAGCCACTTTGCCAAAAAGTCGGAGTAAAACAGAGGAAAAACTCTCCAAAGAAGTTAAAAACGAGAGCGCAAGTTAAAGTCGGCTCTAACCGACTTCGATATACCCGTTACTCATCAAAAAACATGTTTAACAGTGTTCCTGCGTTCCTTAGGGTGAACATCTGAAAAGTATGCAACACTTTTTAAACTCGTCTTTTTTTCACATTTTTGCTCATAACTTGAGAACCGCTCATCCGATCCTTATCCTTTCTTCAGAAAATTTATTCGTTTTGCTAATTACTAACTATCTCTAAAAGGTACGAATCGTCTATCCTGAAAACTGTAGGAGATATAAAGTTTTTTCCGAATTGCGGGGGCTGGAGGGGGCGTGGCCCAAGTTTGAAATAAACTTGATCTGCCTGCAGATAAAAGAAGCAGTTGTCTCATACATGTCAAACCTCTATCTTTTACCATCTCTGAGATCTAGGTGTTCATACAGACGGACGGACGGACGGACGGACGGACGGACGGACAGACGGACAAGTCTATATCGACTCGGCTGTTGATGCTGATCAAGAATATATATACTTTATATGGTCGGAAATGATTCCTTCTGCCTGTTACATACATTTGCACGACTTTAGTATACCCTTTTTACTCTATGAGTAACGGGTATAAAAATAGAGGCAAGCTAACTTCGGCTCGACCGAAGTTTATATACCCTTGGAGCTTGATATATGCCTGACAGTTTGTATGGCAGCTATACTATATAGTGGTCCGATTTCGACAAATCTTGTTGAAATTATGTAAAATCATTGAAAACTTTTAAATACGAGCGTTGGGAGCGATAGCATTGAAAACAAAAAAGTTTTTCTCACTAAGACCTTTTTTCAGACCTAACTTTTGTATGGCAGCTATACTATATAGTTGTCCGATTTTGACAAGGCTTAATGAAATTATGTAAAATTATTAAAAACTTATAAATACAAGCGTTGGGAGCGATAACATTAAAAACAAAAAAGTTTTTCTCACTAAGACTTTTTTTCAGACCTAACTTTTGTATGGCAGCTATAACATATAGTTGTACGATTTTGACAAGGCTTGGTGAAATTATGTGAAATCATTAAAAACTTATAAATACGAGCGTTGGGAGCGATAGTATTGAAAACAAAAAAGTTTTTCTCACTAAAACTAGTTTTTCAACCGATGGTTCCTATGGCAGCTATATGCTATAGTCATCCGATCCGGCCGGTTCCGACAAATGTGCAGCGTATTTATACCAAAAAACTTTGTGCAAAGTTTGGTTAAGATAGCTTTAAAACTGACGGAGGAGATAGCATAGAAACAGACGGACAGACGGACAGACGGACGGACGGACAGACGGACGGACAGACGGACATGGCTATATCAACTCAGCTCGTCATGCTGATCAAGAATATATATACTTTATGTGGTCGGAGATGCTTCCTTCTATGCGTTACAAACATCCGGACAATTTCAATATACCCTCTCCAAGGGTATAAAAAAAAAAAACATTAAAAGAGGCAAACAAAGAACAGACACCAGCAAAAAGTGATAAAGTTTTAAATGGGTGGCTAACAACCCCCACAAATTTTCAATATGTCAAAAAATCTGACATGTTGAATAAACTGAAATAAAAAGTTTCCAAAAATGTATTTCTTAAAACTAATGATGAGGAAAGTTTCGTGCATATTTCAACTAAAATACAAAATTTACAGAAGGAAAAAATATTGATTTTTGGCGAAGTTATGTTCGAAAAAAAACTATGATCACAACCCCCCACTCTCCCCTACATACATATATGGGAAAATGACAAAGTTTAAAATTTTAGCAGCTAAAAATTTATTTTTTAAATTTTTGAACCGAACCCATTTTAGACTTTTTAGGCTTCGGCTTAGGTTTAGGTTTTTTAGCTCCAATTCGGTTCGGACTTCCCGAACTATTACTAATAGTTCAAGTTTTCATGTTAATAATAATACTGTTCTGAAATTCATTATCGGGAACTGATTTGGTACCATTTTTAGCGTGAGTCACCGAGCTAAGCCGAACTTGACCCAATTACAGACACCTTAATAAGATGTCCACGTTTTAAGACTTCGTGGGATTACTTTATTAACGAACGCTCAAATGTTCCTGATCTTACAACCCGCTAAACAATTTGCTGCTTGGCCAATTAACTGCGCACAAAACTCATCTCGCCTCATAAAAAAGCGGCCCAACTCAATTCATACAAACATAAGTACGTACATATGAAAAATTTAATCATCAGTAGAAAACAAAATTCCGCTTGCCTGAGTTTCAATTTGGCTTGAAAAATGCTTCGAAATGAGAAGATGAGCGAGCGAGAGAGATGATCGTGCCACATTGCATTTACAGGGGGAAGTTCTTTTTGCCCGAAAACATTATCATGACAACATTTGTGCGGGCACGTTATGCTGCCTCCCCTACCCCCTCCCCCTCCGTCCGGCCCAAAAGCAGAATACATTAATTGACACTTGGCCGGAAATAGTTCATTAGGCATAAATTACATACAGACAAAGCATTCGCATTCTCATACTGTGCGCTCTTTTGCCATTCCCACTCGATTACTGCTTAGATTTCAGCGGCTTAAATGTCCGGACTGGGACTGGGTCTGTTGTCTGTTATCTACACTCTATGGCTCTGCCACGAATGTGAAGGCAAGGCGCAGGCCGTAAGATCAACATGTGTGATCCAAATGTGTTTCTGTTATTTTGTAAATTTTTACAAGAGACGAAATCAGGCAGAAAAGAGGAGGCGAAAAACACAACGCCAACCACCAGAAAGAAGGCAGGCAGCGGCAGCAGCTACCCCAGCCAAGACCCTCGCTTCGTGCATTACTTAAGCGGGCTCAAATCTGCTTCCCCACTCCCCCTCTCTTGACAAACACACACTCGCAGGGCAAATGAAATAAGTGCAGTAATAACAACAACAACAACAATTGTGGGGACCTAACCAAAGTAAGAGAGTGCGGGCCGAGCCAAACCGAACCCGAATATGATCGGCCGAGTTCGGGGTCGTGGCTGAGCGCAACAAAGTTGCTGCCGCTTTTAATGCAGATGAAAAATGCAAGCTATGGGGGGTAGGCCACAACGAATAGTGCAGGGACGCTACAACTAAGATTTAGAGTCTTTATTTTTAGACTGTGGATGATTTTCACTCTTATTAAAGTATATCGGCCATTTTCTCAATTCCACTTCCACAAAAATTCTGTGATTTAAAACCGGTTTTAGTACTAAATTTGCACTCCAAATCACAAAACTTTTGTGGATGTGGAATTGAGAACATGGCCGTATGTATGTATTTTGGCTGGCCAGTCGTTTTGTCATTCATTTGAAAGCAAAACAATTTCTTCCACTAAAGCTTCTTCGAGATAGCTGCTATGTGTTAGATTCCAAAATTGCAGTTGTTACGGAGACCTGGGGACCAATCTAACCCACCTTCCGGCTCGGTAGGAGCCCGGCATAAGCTCGCCGTATGTGGGACCGATCTTTTGGGCATTTGGTCTCCCTTTGGAGTGTATCAATAAATTTTCGTGCCGTGTATATAAAAAGAACCCGGAATCGTCTGTCAGTCCGTCAGTTGATCCCCAAAAAAGGGCTGGGCAGTTGGGCACTCCTTCTACGCTATCGCATAACCTTTGAATCACTCCAGGGCCGGCGGAGTAATCCCCTAGTCATCTGTGTCTCGTCCGTCTACCTAAACAAGTCTTATAGCCTATTTCCACTGGCTTCATTTCTTGTCATTTTCATTTCTAAAAATTTTGCCGTTTCCATTGACAAATTGTCATTAGTTTAACATTCACAACGATACGTTGTGAAAAACACTTGAAAAGTTTGAATTAAATAACAGGCGCCACTTTCAAACTCACATGGAATATTTAGCAAAAAATAACATTCCCGTCATGACAGCAATTTTCAGGGGCAAACGCATTGTTATCGTCCTGAATTAGCAACAGAAAGCTAAATACACAACTTTTATTGACTAATTCATATCTTACACAAAATTGCGCCTACTATTTAAATTCAAATTAACAAATTATTGGTGATGACACTTTCCGTTTCAAGAGAGTAGCGAGTAATGCCAGAGAGTAGCTAGTATTTAAAAAAAAAATACCAGATTCCTTCGTGGGGAATGTCATCATTTTTCATCATTTTTCAGAAATGAAAGGCAAAACGATGTGACAATTCGTATGGAAGAAATGATATAATTTTCTTCATTTCTTGTCATTTCATGAAATGAAGCTTCATTTGTTCAGTGGAAATAGGCTATTACTCTGGACCAGTGTTGCCAAATCAGCTTTTTTCCCGTCATTTCTGGCTTTTTTTTTAAAACCGTATTGCGGGAAAAAATTACAAAATGCGGGATGCGGGAATTCTGGCTTTTTTAAAAGGATTTCGGCTTCTTTTTAGATTTATTTTTGTTTTGGAGCAAATCAATAGCTTTTCACCTATGTCAGTCATTTATCGACAATAATTAACACTTGCTATATGCCACGATAAATTGCTTCGAAAGGCTTGGCTTCGGAAGTATAAATCTGGTACCTCTTAAAGATCTGAAAGATTCTACAAGTTATTCCATCAGATACCAATAATAAAATACTACTTGATGACTATTTGGAGAAATGCTTCAGACGGATAGAGTATTGGAGAAATCTAGTTGAGCATGTTCTGCAAAAATTTCATAGTTGATCTTATAAAACAACAGAAGCTGAAGTTTATTTTTATACCCTTGGAGAGGGTATATTAAAATTGTCCGGATGTTTGTAACGCATAGAAGGAAGCATCTCCGGCCACATAAAGTATATGTATTCTTGATCAGCATGACGAGCTGAGTTGATATAGCCATGTCCGTCTGTCCGTCCGTCCGTCTGTCCGTCTGTTTCTATGCTATCTCCTCCGTCAGTTTTAAAGCTATCTTAACCAAACTTTGCACGAAGTCTTTTGGTACAAATACGCTGCACATTTGTCGGAACCGGCCGGATCGGATGACTATAGCATATAGCTGCCATAGGAACGATCGGTTGAAAAACTAGTTTTAATGAGAAAAACTTTTTTGTTTTTAGTTCTATCGCTTCCAACGCTCGTATTTATAAGTTTTTAATGATTTCACATGATTTCACCAAGATTGGTCGAAATCGGACCACTATATAGTATAGCTGCCATACAAACTGTCAGCCACATATCAAGCTCCAAGGGTATATAAACTTCGGTCGAGCCGAAGTTAGCTTGCCTCTAGTTTTTAAATTTACATTGATGTGTTCTTTGTCGTAAGTAGCTCATTATCTCAGACATTTATGCCTACAGTGGCCTCCATAAATCCTAGAGTGCCAAAAATGCAAGATTTTCGTTTTTCCGTATATAATGAGTACTGTTAATTAAAGAAAATGAAACAAATTTTAAGTTTCGCTAAGCGCAAAATACTGAAAGAACTGTTTTAACCATTTTTTTGACCAATAATACATATATCCCTTTTGGTTCAAAAATATAATACAAGCAAGAGGTAGGTGTAGATATGCCTCTGCCAAAAACCAACACACCACCGTAAAACAATATTGCTTACATATTTTGAAAGTAGAATGTGTATCCTATTATTCTATTAACAAACATTTGAATTTTGGACAAATTTAAATTTCAGCCCTTGGTTTAAAAATTTTCGGATTAGCCCATATGCGGATCTTTCTCAAACACATTATAATACCACTATACTTTGGCGGATTTGTATCAAGAATTTGATCTATTTTTGTTCAAGTGCAACAAAATGAGAAAAACTGATCTGGCCCGTACTTTATCTAAAAATGGAGACGATGTGACTCTTATAGTCTTAGCAGAAAACCGAAGGATCTTTACACTATATTGTCTGCAGGCCAAATAAGATATGTCGCTCTTGTTGGATTATGAAAATGAACTAGTAAAATGAAACAGCGATCCACGTGCAAAATTGTACATCATAGAACACAATATTTCGAATACTTCTCTATTATAACCTCAAAAATTGTGTTTTATTGAAATCCGAGTTGACAAGTATTTTTAGTATTTTGACAAATTAGTTTAAAGGCGTTCATCATTATTTGTCTGAGCATACAACGCTTACAAAGTAATAAGAACATTCGACAAAACGTCTGAACACTTTCTGAAATTGTTTGAGCTATCAAAAGTTCCTCTTGCTGTTTCAGCTACCCAAGAAAGCTTCAGATTATTTAGGATGAAGTTAATAAGGTCTTTGCTAAAAAATCGGAGAAACGAAAAACCCAATAGCCGATAAAAGCAGTGTGAACTTACTTATATAATGCATATTTAATGGAAACTAACAGCGAAAACAATTAAGTATTTATATAGATCGACTATACCCATATTTGTGTGGGTAGGCTGCTAACCCACTTTGTTATGTTTTAGTTCAAAATTGTACTTACATATATTTTACTGGTGCCGTAACAAAAGTTTTAAACGTACCAGAACCGGTACCGAAAATTCGGTTTGATTCCCTGATTTCAGTGCATTCTACTCTCCAACAGTCAAACTTCTTTAAAGATCCAAACTGGCCGGAATGCAGGGTGCATTTCCATCTTTGCTTCTTTTTAAATGTGTGTGCGTGTGTCGCGTTCGTTCTTTTGCTCGCTTTTACTTTCGGTCGTGGTTTACAATTAAACGGCATTTTTCCGTCTGAGCGAGGGCGAATCAGATAGAGACAGAGAGAGAGCAGATTGTGGCCTGGCCTGCAGCAATGTTCTGGGCCTGGGTCTGAGCTATGACGCTGCGACGCCGACGCAGATAACGGTAACGAGGTAATGGCAGAGAGAGAGCCAGAGCCAGCCTAGCCTCCCCAACAGAGAGTGAGAGAGTACGAGAGCGCTGGCTCATAGTGCGCGTGATTTTTTGGCTTTGCTTTGTGTGTGTATGAAATGCGGGCTTGCTGCCAACTGCGCTGCAGGCTTCGACTGTGGCAGCGCGACTTTGCCGTTGACGGTGGTTGTTATTTTGGTTTTTTAGTTGCTGTTTAAACTTGGTCGTGAGAGGGTAGCAGCCCCGTCAACAAATCCGATCGCGTTACCGAGAAAAGTAAAGTGCACCCTGGCCCACATAAACCATCTACACATACTCCAGCAAATCTTGATGGCTCCGGTCTCCGGTTCGCAATCGCTGCAGGATATGAGCGCCGCTGCCGCTGCCATTGCCCTGGATATGAAGCCGAAAGTGGAACAGCAGCAGCAGTCGGCTGTGGTACCCGGGCAAAAGATCAAGAAATGTGCGTTGACCACCCCTCCGTCTCACCCCCAGCAAGGGAACAACAAATAAATCTGACCTCTTTCCCTCTCTCTCTCGCACACTTGTATACAGTGGTACGTCGCAATGCGTCTGATAAGCTGAAGCTCATCCAAATGGTCCACGACAATCCCATATTGTGGGACTCACGTTTGCCCAACTTCAAGGGCGCCGAGGAAGAGAAGAATCGTGCCTGGGAGCATATTGGACGTGAGTTCAATGCTCCGGGCAGACGTGTGGCACGAGCGTTCAAGTCTTTGCGAGAATCTTATCGTCGGGAATTGGCCCATGTCAAGCTAATGGGTAATGGCTTTAAGCCCAAGTGGAGTCTATACGAGGCCATGGATTTCCTGAGAGATGTCATCAGAGAGAGAAAGTGAGTACATTTTAGTATATTATTAGGCTGGACTTGAACATTTCTCAACCGGGATTCACAAAATGTCATCCAATTAGATTTTAGCCAAGTTCACACAGGCAAATAATTTGACAAATTTTAAGGAAATTTTTCTTTCTTTAATAGCTGTTATTGCAGATTTTGCAGGACTGTAAACATAAACTATGATTCCAATCACCAATAATTTTTTCAAATACGGTCCAGGAGTTCGCCAATTTAGCCAAATTTTTCTAAAAATTTCGTCAAGCTATTTGCCTTTGTGAACTTAGCTTTAGGCTGGAATCAAACATTTCTTAAAATTTCATCATATTAATAAAAGGGTGGACCTAAGACCAATTGTAGCAATATGGGCCAAAATGGGCAAATCCACACAAATGAAAAATTTTAAAATGCTTAAAAACATAGGGAAACAATCAAATTGAACGTTTTCTAGCCAATCTTAAGTGTATTCATAACCAATTTCTACATTTTCGAATGCACAAAGAGTTACAAAAAAATGCATAAAAAAAAATGCATAAAAACCATACAAAACTAAAGTGATTGAAAATATGGGTGATTGCAGTTATCCGTTAGTTTTTGGTTAATATTTTAACAAAGACAACATAACTATACAGCCATATTCCCATTTCCGTTATGGCAAACATTTTCCGATTTCAACGCCATTTTTTAGTCGAAAAACCGGCTTAAAATCGCAAAAGTTTTTGGTTAAGTGAAAATGGGAGCATGACTGATAATGAGGAGTTTTGGTTAACGTAACCTTAATTTAATTTTTTTTTTATTAAAAAATTACATTTAGGGCCGATTTCACATCTTCTAAATACAGCTATTTGCCATAAACTAACAAATAACAGTGCAAAATCGATGACTATCTGACACATAGCAGCTATCTATCTGGGAGAACATAAATCGGCCCTTAAAGATTATTTACGGATTATTATTTTAAAAATTAAAAATAAAGATAATTTAGTTATTATTTTGTTTTTAATAAGTTAAAAAGATAGTTTCGAAATATTTTTTGATCCAAGAGGCGTAGGACTAAAATTTAAATTCATATATAATCTAAGGATCAATACCTTGTTTTGGCATATGATTTGCCTTTTAAGGATCCAACAAGTTTTGTCCAAATGTTAGATTATCTTCAACCATTTAAGTTACTGTGCCGATACTACCAAAAAAGGTATTTTCCAAAACATTTTGTATCCACTTTGTCTTATTCGACGTATCATACATATAACTATCGATTTTGTCAAGATACTCTACTCTGATACTCTGGAGTAGAGGTAATAGAGTCGGCGTTTGTTTAATGAGTACTGGGTTCGAGTCCCACTAGGGAAGGTTATATATATATTTTTTTTCCAAAAACCTTTTCCAATTGTTGTGGTGCTTACTTCCTAGCTCCATGTTTAAATTTATAAGGCAAACATTTAATTTGAATTTTTTTTAAGTTTTTATACATTTTTTGTATATCCTCAAAAATTTCTTAATCGACTATTTTAAGTAGTTCTTTAGTCAATTATAGTAAGAGTTGGCTCACTGGTAATTTCTTTCACAACGAAAAAGTTATTCGTTTTGAAAGTAATGCTTGTTGGTCGGTGAAATGGAAGGTAATTGCAAAATTACGCATTTTTACAGTTGCTAGATGTACTTAAAGTGAATTTTTCTTAACTCTGTGATCCATTTAGAAATTGTTAGTGAAATTTGACTTGCATTTAAAGCTTAGTACTCAGACAAACTAAATCGTCCGCTAGCTAAATTGACAACTTAATCCGATGGGTGAAGTGTGACTGTTCAACGCCAAAATACCATCAAATCATCAGAATACCATCAAATGTGAATTGGAATTTTGGAATTGAGAACACAAGAACGAAACCGAATCGGAATTGCGTTTGATTTTCTTTTCAAAAAGTAGTGGAATTGAGAACATGCCCTTATGTCTTTTAATTATTTTTGGCTTTTTCACTAAACAAAAGTTATTTTTTTGGGGGCGTCTGCCTACTTAATCAACAAATACAATTATCATTAAGTTAGGGCACCGCTCTTATATTAACAAATTAAGGCATTCTTAATACTTTTGATAACCAGGCCGGATATTATACAAAAAAGCAATTGGTAATACTGAACATGAATATGTCAATAGTAAGCCATACTTTTGGCTGTTTCTTAAACTTTGTTACTTTGCTCACATTTTCGTAAAATTTTTTGAGATCGGCCTTGAATTTTCTAGCATTTCTTCTAAAAATTTATTTTCTTATTAATTTGTGTTAAGGTCCAGTCCAGTTTGTTATTTTAGAAAAATCTCTTTCCATAAAGCTAAAAAGTAAAATAACTCAGGAACTAGTGACAGAACTGTATTTTTTGTAACAAAAAAATAAACTTGAAAAGTAAGATTTGGATCAAAGTTATTGTGCTACAAATCCTTTCTTTTTCGAAACACATTGTTGCCCCAGTCTCTTATCATGTCAAGCTCGTCTTACGTGGTGGTTCACACCTGCTTCATGCATTTTATTACCGGGTCCGATCCAATGTTCGATCGAATCATCGTCAGACAGGGTCTATTTCACCAATGTGACACAAAGAATACACGATAAGCGCTCTCCTGCTCCCCTCTCTCTCTCTCTCTCCGGCTTTGTGGTGAAGAATCATAAGCGGGGCGAGTGCGCGGCCAAAGTGCGACATGAATAACGGTTCTTGCGTGCAGTTGGCTTTGTGCCTTTTGATTTGTTCTAGCAAATCATCAGCTTAAACTTATCATTGTCAGACAATAACCCAATTCCAAGACATTTCCTTCTTTCTCTGATGATGACTCACTGATTTGACTTGATCTGGTTTTAAAATTGAAATTGAAAGGTGGATCGGTGAAGTGAACCATGGAAAAGCCAATTTGCTGTTCGCTTATATTGGGGTGGGCTACCACCTGAAAGACTCCTCTATGAGTCGTCTTCTGGGAAAACTGACAGCTTAAATGGAGGGGAAGTTAAAAAAGATTAGCGTAAATTTGCTTTGGGGATTATGCGAAGGTGAGTCATCGCATATGCAAATAAAAAGTGTATGTAATCGTACATCTAATTGCAATTTTTAATAATTTGAAAGAAAATTGAATTAAATGAACTTATAAGCTGGTCAAAAACAAAATGATTGGAAATATTTGATTTTAGAGATTTATTTGTAACAATTTCAACTAATTTTGAAAGAATAACATGGGCTTGCTCTTTTTGCCATTTTGTTTAATTTAGAAAATCGTTTACCCAAAATGTTTCTGTCAGACCTGTTCCGAAATATTTCATTTTAAATAGGGGTAAAACATTTAAAATTTATTTTAAAGTCTCAATTACTTTTATTTCCGCCGGCTCTTCAGCACAACTTATGACAACGACAGATTTTTTATTCGAATGAAATTGTTAATAAACAGAAGCTGCTGATATGAGTCTAAGCTGGAAATGATCTTAGCATGCAATTTCAAAGGAAATTACTATCAAGACACAACAAGTCAGTTGATAAGCAGCTTTTGGCTTTGGGTTCTTCCCTCAGTCAAGTTAAATAATGATAATGAGCGATTGATCATGTTTGAGTAAATGTTTTTAGTTTAAAACGTCTTTAATTTCGGTGCGGTAGGGCTTCAGTTTTGCAAATCCAACAAAAAAGTTACATACAAATTTTATTAGAAGAATTTTGAATTTTTTCGAAAGATCAGAAATTTACCAACTAAGAAAAAAAAATAGACGCAAGCTAACTTCGGCTCGACCGAAGTTTATATACCCTTGGAGCTTGATATATGCTTGACAGTTTGTATAGCTGCTGTACTATATAGTGGTCCGATTTCAATAAATCTTGTTGAAACTATGTAAAATCATTGAAACTTATAAATACGCGTGTTAGGAGCGACAACATTGAAAACAAAAAAGTTTTTCTCACTAAGATTTTTTTCCAGACCTAACTTTTGTATGGCAGCTATACTATATAGTTGTCTGATTTCGACAAGTTTTGGTAAAATTATGTGAAAAAATATTTTTGTTTTTATACCCTTGGAGAGGGTATATTAAAATTGTCCGGATGTTTGTAACGCACAGAAGGAAGCATAAGCACATAAAGTATATATATTCTTGATCAGCATGACGAGCTGAGTTGATATAGCCATGTCTGTCCGTCCGTCTGTCCGTCCGTCCGTCTGTCCGTCTGTTTCTATGCTATCTCCTCTGTCAGTTTTAAAGCTATCTTAACCAAACTTTGCACGAAGTCTTTTGGTACAAATACGCTGCACATTTGTCGGAACCGGCCGGATCGAATGACTATAGCATATAGCTGCCATAGGAACGATCGGTTGGAAAACTAGTTTTAATGAGAAAAACTTTTTTGTTTTTAATGCTATCGCTCCCAACGCTAGTATTTATAAATTTTTAATGATTTCACATAATTTCACCAAGGTTTGTCGAAATCGGACATCTACATAGTATAGCTGCCATACAAAAGTTAGGTCTGAAAAAAAGTCTTAGTGAGAAAATTTTTTTTTGTGTTTAATGTTATCGCTCCCAACGCTCATATTTATAAGTTTTCAATGATTTTACATAATTTGAACAAGATTTGTCGAAATCGGACCACAATATAGTATAGCTGCCATACAAACTGTCAAGCATATATAAAGCTCCAAGGGTATATAAACTTCGGTCGAGCCGAAGTTAGCTTGCCTCTATTTTTTGTTTCTATTTTTTAGTAGATTTTTGGTAGCAAAAGATAGGTTAAGTCGATTTGACGATTAAAATATAAATTGAAAAAGTTATGTGATTTATCACGCGACAAAAAAGGGAATTCGTTTTCGACTGCATCTAATTAAATTCATAAATCTGCGAATAGTAAATAAAAATATTAAAGCATTTAACTCTTGAATAAAGTGGAGTAATGCAGCTTTTTATTGAGTGCAATGATATTCAATTATTTACATTAATTTTGTTTTTATAAGCTTAAATATTATGAAGAACGCGAAATTTAGCACGCGACATCTTAAAAAAGCTAACAGTGTTATAGATATATATTCAGTATTCAGGCCAATTCTCTTTTAGTATGGAATCAGAAAGGCTTTAAATGGATTATGTTATTTATAATACCCGTTACTTGTAGAGTAATAAGGGTATACTAAAGTCGTGCAAATGTATGTTACAGGCAGAAGGAATCATTTCCGAACATATAAAGTATATATATTCTTGATCAGCATCAACAGCCGAGTCAATATAGACATGTCCGTCTGTCCGTCCGTCTGTATGAACACCTAGATCTCAGAGATGGTAAGAGATAGAGGTTTGACATGTATGGGACAAATGCTTCTTTTATCTGCACGCAGATTAAGTTTGTTTCAAATTTTAGCCGCGCCCCTTCCCGCCCCCGCAAGTTGGAAAAAACGTTATATCTCCTACAGTTTTAAAGATAGACGATTCGTACCTTCTAGAGATAGTTAGTAATTAGCAAAATGAATCGATTTGCCGAAGAAATAATGAGCGGTTCTCAAGTTATGAGCAAAAAAGTGATCTAAGCCCCCCGCTACCCCCCCCCCTCCCACCCTAAAAAAAATGTTGCATACTTTTCGGGTGGTCACCCTACGCAGGAACATAATAGCTCATAAATCCAGATATTAATCCCTAGTGTGGCTTTTGTAAATCCTAGAGCTGGAAAAATTTTCGTTTTTACGCCATATTTTGGAAACAAGAGCTGATGTAGCTGAACTCGACACCAGTGCACCTCAAAAAGTTAGTCATTTTGTTGGCCAGTGGTCTTACCGGTTTGTATATAGGGCTGTTCCCGTTTTCGATTCCGATAAAATCACGCGGAATCGCGTGATACATGTGTTAAATTTTGCACTGGCATAAGAATAGTTTATGCACATAATTAATGAATCGGAGCATTATCCGCCTTATCTTCAATTTTACTTCAGCTAAAGTATTTACATGTTCTGAACCCCGAATTCACACAATTGGTAAAACAATTTAAAAATTTTTATTATGAGGACAATCTTAATCTGCTTGTACCTAACAAGTTTGGCCCTATGTTATAGTACCTATAGTTTGACCGTTTTCACTCTTTGAGGCCAAGTTAATTATACAAACGACTAAAGCTAAGGTCCCACAGGCAAATAATTTGCCCAAATTTTTATGAAAATTTGGCTAAATAGCTATGTTTGCAGATTTTAAAGGACTTAAAACTAATTCCATGGCTTCATATGCAATTACTAAGATAACGTATGACCGAAAAGTTACCTAATTTCGCCGATTTATCCAGATTTTCATAAAAATATGGGCAAATTATTTGCCTGTGGGACCTTAGCTTAAGTAATTAAACATACTTAGGGACGGACGGACTTCTAGGTGGACATGGCTACATCGATTCGAAATGATTTCTTTCAAATATTACATACATTTTAATGAGTCAATTTATGAGTAACCGTTGTTAAAAAGACGAAACTTGTGGTCTGATATAATACTCATCCAATGATTTCTTCGGCCAATATCCGATTTCGCAACTTGCTCATTCAGAATACATGTCAAGCTTTATTAAGATATCCCTAAGACCCTGACAGACATGCCTATATTTACTCACTGCCGTCATGCTGTTCAATAAATATATTCTTTATGGTGTGAAAGGTAGCTCCTTTTATTTATCATGTAGTGATGGTAGTGTGATCTCTTTCAAGTATATCGCCTGAAAGAACTGGGTATTTTATATGCTAAAAATGGTAATTTATTAGGAGTTCTAAGAATTTTCTTCGCTTCCATTATATTCTGTGCACAAAATAAAGGTCTAAGTTTTGAGTCTTAATCGGGCCTTTTCGGTATATGGATCTGATTCGGGTTGCCATTCTATTAACTGCATTTTAGATATAGTTTTGATATCAGTGTAGCTCTGTATTAAACTGACACCGACTTACTAGCCTTGTCCCGCGGAATGCAGGGCTGAGGAACTATAAGATCGTTTAATTAAATTAAATACTATAAGTACATCTTCCCACAGATGACGGTTTTTTGGCTCAAAAGTAGAAGGGGACTTGTGGAAAGATGTCCCAGATTGCCTATAGATTTTTTATTCGGCCTTTTAAGTCTTTGATGCTACATAAAAATTATCATATCGCATTATTTGGCAATCATTTTGGAACAATCATAGAATAGATGGGTCAGACGTTTGACTAGAAAACTCAGCTGGCCCCTCGAAAAAATAATTTAGAGATGAACAAACAAGGGAAAAAACCTAAACGAAACAAAGGAATGACCAGGCCAGAGACCCGCAAAATGGTTCGGCCCCTGGCTGGCTCATATGGAGCCAGCGTGTAGCTGTGTATTGTACTTTATGTACATATATTTATATGAAATAAGGCCATTTCCTTTCAATTGACTGTACCCACATGGGCAACAAGCAGCAGCAGCGGCAGTCCGACGGCCCCGTCCCCGACACATGCCCGCACTGCACACACACACTCACATGGAAATTTTTATTATTTTGAGCTGATAACAGACAGAACGGGCCCGGCCCGGGACTTGAGCCATAGCCATAAAACAGATCTCTTCTCTCGCCCAAGCAGCGAAAAATTATTCAACATCGCGTTCGGTCTCAGTCACAGTCGCCACTTGAACCAAAAAAATCCAACAACAACAACATCCGAGGGAAGCTGCAAAAACCAACAATAACTTTGCTCTGATGGTGGTGGCAGAGCCCGTGGAGAATGAGAGCGATATGAAAATGAACGCAGATTATGGACCAAGTTTAGAAAAAATTAACTGAGAGCGAGAGCAATAAGCGACTGAGTGAGCTATTCAGCGAACGTTCGGCTTGGGCTTCGGCCAGGGTTAAAAATATATCAGGCAACGGATGGGGTTGGTTGGTCTCTGTCTCTGGCCACATACATGAGTGTTGCTGGTCTCTGTGTGTGTCACGCTTATGATTTAATAAGCAAATGAGCTGCAAAATTGATGAAATTGTTGTTTGACCCTCTCTCCTCCCCCTTAAACTGTTCAATTCCCATTCCCACCACGCCCCAAAATCACAGTTGCGATCGTCTTTTCGTATGAAAATGCTTTTGCATGTGCGTCACTGAGCAAAAATATTGGGCGTATACCCACATAAATGGCAATTGAAGCAATGTTTTTCAGATTGATACTCTTTTTACATTGAACACATTTGTAATGATTGGCCAATAAACTAAAATTATGCGTATTCCTATGCAAATCTGAACATAATCTAGATAGATCCTGATTAGCAAATGACTTACGCCAAATCAAATTAAACTTTTCTACGAATCATCTTCCATATTTTGGCGTATTAGCGCCCCGTGTCTTATCTTTTACAAACTTGATAAAATGTAATCCAATTAAATAATAAAAATATTCAAAACGAATACCAACTAATTACTCAATAAGTACCCGGAATCTCTTTCAAGTTAGAAAAGTTTTAAAAACCTTTTTCAAATCATACAGCATGGACAATTTCACTTTCGCATAAGTTTTACGTTTTCAGAGCAAATTTGTTCGAAATTCGGTTTGAAATCACAAAATATTTGCGAAAGCGAAAATGGGAGCATAGCTGTAAGTATCAGTTTTTTTTCACTTGGATTAATATACTCTTAACCAAACTTTGGAAATTTTGCATTTATTTCCCATACGTGAAAAAACTGTCCAGATAATGCCGCTGAAACTATAGATTGTAGTGAATTTAGAATGAGCATTTAAATTTTTGAGGAGCCAAATGAATTTTGTCCTATAGAAGAGGGAGATATCAGGGCTTTCAGGGTCAAAAATAACACGGTCAATTGACGGCACGGTTTCGAAGGATAGCCAAAGGCCTAGATAACACAAGTTTACAAAAAAGGACATTTTTTGCAACAGAGAACTTTGCAACCGTTCCTTATGTATTTTTGGCCGCTGAACTCAGATAAATTGTCCGTTTTCTTCCAGCACGTCAGGTTCACGAGATATTTGAATTAGAGAGGTATCCTTACATTTGTTGGTCGTGTGGTCACATTAAGTGTCCTATTCGAACCAACTTTGTTTTAATGTAAGCTGCATTGAATGACGTTAAAGAAAATCCAAACACGAAGTTTTGATTTTGCTGATAAGGTACCAATTTTTGGATTTGAACATTAAAAATGTGGGTTTTTTTTTAAAAATCGATTTTTTTGCAAGCTTAAGAAATTCTGTTAATTTTTCTGCTAATATTAAAAATCTTAGAAAAAAATAGTTGGTAGTTCTTTGTTTCTTCTTATTTCAATTATTTTCAGTTTTTCAAGTTTGTTTCAAATTTTGGCCACGCCCCCTCCCGCCCCCGCAATTTGGAAAAAACGTTATATCTCCTACAGTTTTGAAGATAGACAAATCGTACCTTCTAGAGATAGTTAGTAATTAGCAAACTAAATTGATTTGCCGAAGAATAATAAAGATCGGATGAACGGTTCTCAAGTTATGAGCAAAAACGTGAACCAAGCCCCCACGCTACCCCCCTTCCACCATAAAAAAAAATATTAAATATAAATACTTATATGGGTTTTAGCGACCTGTTTTTTGTCAAAGTTTTTGCATTTTTGGCTGGCTTGAGGTCGGTGGAGAGTTACAATTCAATGTAATCAACACAAATCAGACTTATAAGGAAGTCTGTGTGGTAGTTTGAATGTGAATATGCAATACAAACAGCGATCGTTGTACAGACATACCAATTGCTATTCCAAATTGTTGTAATTAATCTCTGTTGATTTGTGTTGATTACATTGAATTGTAACTCTCCACCGACCTCAAGCAAGCCAAAAATGCAAAAACCTTAAATATAAATATAAAATATTGCATACTTTTCAGATGTTCACCCTAGGGAACGCAGAAACACTGTTCAACATGTTTTTTCATGAGAAACGGGTATATCGAAGTCGGTTAGAGCCGACTTTAACTTGCGCTCTCGTTTTAATGTTGTCACTTTGAACTTTCGGTAATTTTAGCTTAAAGCTAATTGAAAGGAATTTTAGTCGCGGTATGTTGGAAACCTATTCTTTTGTTTTAACTTGTTATACCCTTGGAGAGGGTATATTAAAATTGTCCGGATGTTTGTAACGTACAGAAGGAAGCATCTCCGACCACATAAAGTATATATATTCTTGATCAGCATGACGAGCTGGGTTGATATAGCCATATCCGTCTGTCCGTCCGTCTGTCCGTCTGTTTCTATGCTATCTCCTCCGTCAGTTTTAAAGCTATCTTAACCAAACTTTGCCCGAAGTCTTTTGGTACAAATATGCTGCACATTTGTCGGAACCGGCCGGATCGGATGACTATAGCATATAGCTGCCATAGGAACGATCGGTTGAAAAACTAGTTTTTGTGAGAAAAACTTTTTTGTTTTCAATGGTATCGTTCCCAACGCTCGTCTTTATAAGTTTTTAATGATTTCACATAATTTCACCAAGCCTTGTCGAAATCGGACAACTATATAGTATAGCTGCCATACAAAAGTTAGGTCTGAAAAAAAGTCTTAGTGAGAAAAACTTTTTTGTTTTCAATGGTATCGCTCTCAACGCTCGTATTTATAAGTTTTTAATGATTTCACATTATTTCACTAAGCCTTATCAAAATCGGACAACTATATAGAATAGCTGCCATACAAAAGTTAGGTCTGAAAAATAGTCCTAAAGAGAAAAACTTTTTTGTTTTCAATGTTATCGCTCCCAACGCTCGTATTTATAAGTTTTCAATGATTTTACATAATTTCAACAAGATTTGTCGAAATCGGACCACTTTATAGTATAGCTGCCATACAAACTGTCAGGCATATATCAAGCTCCAAGGGTATATAAACTTCGGTCGAGCCGAAGTTAGCTGGCCTCTATTTTTTTTGATTCTATTTCTTAACCCTTAAACAAACTACTTTCTCCAAAATTTAATTGGAGCCGCCACTTACCCTTTGTTAAAAAAAAAATGTTTACAAATTTTTAAATAATTTTTATTTGGAAAAAATGTTTAATCAATTTCCATTAACGGTAAATCAACAATATTAAATATATTTATTAAACTAAAACTTACTTTTTCCATTGTTATGAAATTAATCGGTTTTTACTGCGAAATTATATATCGAACTCTGAATCCGATACTTTGACCCATTTCAAGATAAGAGCTTTTGGAAGCTCCTTAGCTCCTCCCACGACGCTCAAGCTTACGCCACTTGTTCTCAATAGGATTCATGTCCGGAGAACGTGGTAAACATTCTAAAAGCTTGATTTTCTCTTCACAAAACCACTCACGACTGGCTTGAGAGAAGCTTGGCTTGGCCCTATGGCTGTATAGCAATTTTTACAAATTTTTCTTACGACTGTCCAAAAAGTCTACTAAGAATTAAGAAAATAAAGACCAAGCCTGCATTGACGGCATCTGATAAACAAGCCAGAATGGATATTGCGAAACGTCAAATGTCTTGTCTTGTAGAGACGAGTGGAAAAATGTGGTATTCTCGGATGAGAAACCCTTTTCCAACTTGAATGGGCCAGATAGGCTTAGCTCTAAACGCATTTCGACCTCCCGAAACTGTAGTGGCGGCTCTGTGTTGTTTTGGGTCGCTTTTAGCTATCACAATCGGACCCCGATATGAAAGAGTAGAGGTCACAGAATAAAGAGAAGAGATTTACATCAGGGTTCCCCACAAAGAGAGCGCTAAAATGTGACTGTGTCTCTCTCTATCACACAGTGAAGCATGACTTCGGAAAGCATTCGGTGTGAGTCGGCGAGTATGTTCGTGTCCAAGGTCTATGACTGGAGAACTCTGAATAAAACTTATTGGATGAAGTGTTTTTTAACTTTTTGGGATCCGGAAACCATCTCTCAGCAAGACAATGCGCCCGTTCACTTTTCAAAGGACAGTCGTAAGTGGTTCACTCAAAAGACTAGTATGCCTTGCGCGTTATTCAGACATGAATCCAGTTGAAAATATGTATCGTAACCTTGCAAAGTTGAGAAATCATAATTTAAATTTTGATAAATATATTCGACATTGATGATTTAACTCAAATCGAGCAAATCCTAAGGCTGCCTTCACACTGTTCTACTCATGACCCATGACATCTAGTAGGCCCGCATTTCCCCATGAAATTCTATAAATTTGAGAAGAACACTCTATCATGTGTCATGTGTCGAACAGTGTGAAGGCAGCCTAACATTTTTTGACAAAAATTTTTTTTGAACATATCTTAATCATTTTTTACAGAACAAAATATAGGTGGCTTTAATTAAATTTCGATGAGTGTATTCCAAACAATTAAAGGTTTTTGTAGGGATTTAAGAACGCGTAAATAATAATTATTTGATAATCTTTATTTATTTTGTGGTTAATTTGTTTTCAATTTATTTAAAATCTAATTTTTTATTTGGCACAATTGATACTATCGATGGAGTCCTCTATCGATGTTCCAAATATCGATCGTGCCTACTGGCAATCATAGTTAACGAATCAAGAAAATATGCGTAACTTCTCTAACTTCTCTATATTTTTGTGCAAAACAGTCCGAAGTCGAAAATAAGAAATCAAATTGCTGCAGCCTATTTTCCTAATTTTGACTATATATTTTTTTTATACCCTGTTTCCATTAAAAATGGGAAAAAGGGGATCATGAAGTTGTGCAAATGTATGTAACAGGGAGAAGGAAGCACCTTCGACCCCATAAAGTATATATATTCTTGATCAGCATCAACAGCCGAGTCGATTCAGCCATGTCCGTCTGTCTGTCTGTATGAACGCGTCGATCTCAGAGACTGTAATAGTTAGAGCCACAATTTTTGGCATGTATATAGGTGTATACTGTACCCAGATCGAGTTTGTTTCAGATTTCGAAAATTCCTCCTCCTCCATCTTTAAACTGCGAAAATCTGTCGTTTTCTCTGTATAAACGCGTAGATCTCACAGACTTTAAAAGGTAGAGCCACAAATTTTTGGTGTATACCGTACCCAGATAAAGTTCGCTCCAGGTTTGTCAAATTCCTCCTCCATCTTCTTCTAACCGCGAAAAACTGTCAGAGCTACAATTTTTAAGTTTGAACCTAGTGCTTTAATATATATTCAGTGAGGCCCAACATCTATCTATTCTGTGTACCACAATGAGATCCGAGCAAAAACACCGAAGATATGTACATAAGTGCGCCTGCCCATTTATTGAAATAAATTTAAAAAAAAAATGGAATTCAAAGCTAAAGGAACCACATTACTTGGGACAGGGTATTTTGCTGTCGGGGCACTCGACCGCAACACTCTTACTTGTTTTTTTAAATTTTTTGCAGCAATTTTAAGTGAAAATCAACTTTGAACCGCTGCCATTCATAAACTATTTTATTAAATGGTTCCAAATTTTGCCTAAAAACAGCTATATGTATTCAAAATCTTCTTCGACAGTGGTTTTATTCAGTTTCCCAAACAAAAATTTAAGACATTTGCCAAAAATTCGGCTCGCTGGCCCGGTGTTGTTGCGCTTGATCAATTTTTTATACCCGTTACTCGCAGAGTAAAAAGGGGTATACTAAAGTCGTGCAAATGTAAGTAACAGGCAGAAGCAATTATTTCCGACCATATAAAGTATATATATTCTTGATCAGCATCAACAGCCGAGTCGATATAGATATGTCCGTATGTCCGTCCGTCTGTCTGTATGAACACCAAGATCTCAAAGATGGTAAGAGATAGAGGTTTGACATGTATGGGACAAATGCATATTTTATCTGCACGCAGATCAAGTTTGTTTCAAATTTTGGTCTCGCCCCCTCCCGCCCCCGCAATTTGGAAAAAAACAATATATCTCCTACAGTTTTGAAGATAGCAGATTCGTACCTTTTAGAGATAGTAATTAGCAAAATATATCGATTTGCCGAAGAAATGATAAAGATCGGATGAGCGGTTCTCAAGTTATGAGCAAAAAAGTAAATCACCCTCCCTCCACCCCCGACCATCCTATTACATCTAACACCGCACAATCTTAAAAAGAGAGTGAGAGAGTGAGAGAGAGAGAAAGAGCGAGAGACTTAGAGATGAGCGCATCACCAGCATTGCATTTCTTCTTCTACTCCAGGTACAGAGTATGTTATAGTCGGGCTTGACCGACTTTCTCACTTGTTTTTCTTTGTGTAATAATGAAATTATGAATTTCATACTGGCTAAAAACCCATAATATTGAGCCCCAGATCATTTAATTTTTTTGTGGATTTTTTGGAGTTGTGTGTTTTGGAAAAAGTGCATAAATTTTCATGAGGAATATTTTGAAAATCAATAAATCCATTTTCGTTGAAAAATATTTGTCGGATATGCTTCCATTTATGCATTACCAACCTCTGGACAATTTTAGTATTCCTTCAGCAAGGGTATAAAAAATCACGTTAATATTTCTTGAAGATTTCCTTTTATTTTTTACCAAGCTCTATTCGTCGTCTGGCTGGCCACAAATTCAGCTGATAAACATCAATTGTGGAATTTCTACTACGCCACAATTTTAAATAGAAATGTAAACTGTCCCCTGACCGTTTTGGTTAGGGACTTTGCTTCGCTAGCGGAAGCAAACATTGATAAGCCAAAAAATAACACGAACCGAAAACCGCAAGCAAATAGGGCGATTTCAATTTGGTGCGCTGAAACATGGGAAAATGCATTTGGCCCTGATTAGTGGTAGTGGTTGTCCTTGCTGGAAGAGTAGAGCATATCGTTTTACAAACAACATGAAATTTTCCAATTGTCAACTACCTGCGAGAGACTCAACCAGGCCCGGACATTTGGGGAATATGTTAAAAATAGCCACGTTTTGATGTCCCAGGCAGCTGCATCTGTTGAAATTTGAGTAGCGCAGCAGACTGGCTCTTCTTCTTCGTCATTTTTAGTAGTTTGTGTCGAATTTGCTTATTTTCTTGGGGGTTTGTTTGAGCACGTTTGACGAATATATTTTTGGGGGTTGTTAAAGTTGTTGAATTCTATTCTTAAATTAGAAACAATATTGAAGCAAAGGAAATGCCAGAAGATAAAGGAAATAAACAGCTGAATGGTTAAAGTAATCCTACCAAAATTGACTAGGAGCGCCATAGAACAATTAATGATTAGGGGTAAATAGTGGGAACTAAAAATGAGAGAACTTTGTTCATATGTAAAAGTAATTAATGTTTAATGGGATAATATTTTTTTACTATTTTGTACTTATTGGTATTTCATTTCCTTCTCTTTCAGGGGCGCCTCCCATGCCAGTGATCTCAGCTTGACCGCATTTGCCCAGCATCTGCATCACAATAATAACAACAACAACAACAATCACAGCAAAGCAGCTGCCTTGAAGTTATCCTCCTCCTTCAATGACTCGTCCTCAGCTGTGCTGAATCTCTCCAAATGCTCCTCCGGCCTAAATTTGAGCAATGAAGATTATTATGCCGACTACTATGTAAAGCCAGAGCTGGATCTCTCAACGGGCGGAGCTGGCAGCAGCAGTGGCAGCAGCTCCATAGGTGGCGGAGCTCAACCATTGCCTGCCCATCAGCAACAACCCAACGACAGCCGTGTGAGCTCCACTCGCAATGAGCAGCAGCTGCATCAGAGCTACGATGACATGGATGCCAGCTCGCTGCGCAGTGCCGATGCCTCCGATGAGGTTGAAGAACTGGAAGCCATTGATGCCGATTTTCCCTATCCACTCATTCTGGACTCAAATTCGCCACGAAGCACAAATGCAGGCGGCAAGCGTCGCTTAGATGAATTAGAGGGGGCCGATGAGGGTGAGGCTGGCGAAGGTGATGGCGACGGCGATGACTATGAGGATCAAATGCTGCAGCAGCATCGTCATTTGCGTCAACAGCAAAACGCTGCCGCAGCTGTGTCCGGGGGTGCGGCAGTGGATCTGCCGCCACCTCAGACCGTACGCGAAGTTTTGAACACCAAATTCTGTGGTTTCATTTCGGCCAAACTAAATAGCATGGAGGACACCGAGGCAGATAATCTGATGAATCGTATACTGTTGCTGCTGGTTCAAATGCAGCAGCAACAGTGCGAAGGAGCCGCCAAGTAGAAGATGATAATGGTTAAAGGAGGATCCAACTGCTTAAAGCAAACGTAGAGATTAGTATTGGTTAAATGAGTTGCTCACTGAAGAACTGAACAAGTGAAAAGTTTTTCTTTAATTGCTCTTTTGACTCAGTTGTTCAATTGCTCTCTCCAAATTATGTTATTACCAAATGAATAAAAGGTTATGAGCAAATGAACAACTGAACCATCTGAGTATAAATAAACATTTACCCAACATAAGTAGAGAAAGAGAGAGATACACATAAATTCTTGCCATATTCATGTCATGCCAAAAACTGTGCCATGTCCAAAGAATCGCCGTTAAACTAGTAATACCAAAAGTTGTTTTCCACACACACACGCACACACATACAAAAAACACCAAAAAAAAAAGACAAAACTCAAAGACAAAGAATATGTTAGCCAAGTATCGAGATTTAGTTAAATGTTAATTTAGTTTTAAGCTGATCAAACAAACACATACATACACTTATATACTCGTACAAACGATCAAACTGTCATCACATGAAACCAGGCGTTGATTTTGATAAAAACTAAGATTTTCTTGTTAATCTTTGCAAGAGATGGAAAAAAGTTCAAATTACATTTGAAATTCTTGCCCATGCCATAAAAGCATGTATCTACAATAAGATTAGGTTTAGTTACTAAAGTGGCAAAATTTATATACAATATATATATAATATCGCTTAATTTCGCATATATGAATAGTGCTTTCATAGTTTTGCTTTTTTCTAAATGTTAAATAAACCATAAAACAAAGTAATCAACAGGAGTAGTTTCATTTTATTTTTAATATTGTGCTGTCTGGTCCAGACAGCCTAAAGAATGGTGAAATTAATTTTTCCGGCAAATGCAACCGCAAAGTGGTTCAAACCTCAAAGAAACGTCTTCACAAAATGGTAAGACTTACTGACAAAATTTAGCTTTAGTTTACTTTATGAACTCCCACTTTGATTTTATATATTTTTGTTTGAAGTATGAAAAGCCACAAAGTCTGCTGATGAGTAAATTGGAGACAATTCTGAAACAGTCTGTCCAGACATACCATTGCTACTTATTCTAATAAATGTTCTCTCTGTTGAATTATAATCTTGACCTTGAGCCAGCGCTGCACAAAAAAACAAAAAACTTTGACTAAAATTAATAACAGGTCACTAAAGCCCTAATAGTAGTGGTAGTTAAAAAAGTAGTATTTTAATTTGTTATACAAAAGCTTGGTTTGTAACCATCAGCCATAACGTATGATATTGAACAACATAATTTCTTAAATTTTTTACGCGGAATTCTGACAGTTTAATACTAAGACAATGAAATTATAAAGAAACAGAAAGAAGATACATTTTTGCTATAGACTAGTCATAAGTATTCATTAAGGATAGCAAGGCAATTTTTCAGAGCATTTTGGAAAAACGAAGACTGTATTTTTCAGTTCAACCAACTTGCAGAGTGTGCAAAAAGCAGTGAGGGAGCTTACGTGGGGCCTGTAGTTTAGATTGAGCATCTCACATCGAGCGCGGCCTAAAGTGAAGAACATTTTGATGCCGAAGCAGTCTTGGAAGTAGTTCAGTGTTCCAAGGTTGTGGTTCAGTTAAGGACGTCAGACCTTGAAAGTTTTCTCTTTCACAGGAACTCGATGTTTTCCAGTATCAGATTATGTGAGGCTTCCCAAGATTAATATCGAGATTGCAATTGGAAGCAGTGGCTTGCCATTTGTCGAACTATCATCATGTCTGCTACAATTCTGGGAAGTCTTTCAATGGCCATATCAAAAAATCTAGCGGATGTATTTGAAATGAGTTTGAAGGCAATATATGGGGATAGTTGGCAGGCCAGTTTCCAAGTACAGGGCGTAATTTGGTGTAGTATTTGGTAATTTGAGGATACGTGTAATAAACATTCTTTGAAGTCGCTCAACTTCTTTTACCCCTGTTGCCGACCAGACAACCGTAGCTTCACGTTTTGCTGAACGTTGTGGTTTCCAAAAAATTTTTCCATTAGGATTACGCTTTCGAGTCCCGTCTATTGAGTGAGGCAAAACTATATGTCTGAACATTATGTGTAATCAGTTTATGGTTTGTTTCATCTATTATTATTTACCGATCTTTTTCAGATCTTTTTTGGAGACCCAAGGCCATCCCGGAACGCCCTCTTAGGGTTACCTACGGATGATTTAAGGAGTTAATTTATGAGATTTGCATGAGCATTTTTGGACTCAGAGTCAAGGACTATGAATTGTTGGCTTTTAAATATTAACTAAAATGAATAATGATGTTCGTAATGAATGTATTAAATATAGCGGGATCACGTTGTTAAGTGTAATGCAATTTTTGTCTTGTTCTTTCCAGAAACTTAGTGGATATTGGAGAGCGTCGTATAAACGGTATGTCTCGGCAATGTACTCCAGATTACTATTTCTTCTCCAATCCATTGCCATTATTCCCACAACGTTGTCAACAGCAAGCGCATTAAATCTTCGCACGTGCTCTCCAGCTGGTGTTTTAAAGAATTTCAATAATTCATTGTACTTATTCAAAAGGGAACCCAGCTCGCCTTCGATGCGCCTGGTGTTAGGTTATTTAAGCCTCAACGTGCATCCATACGATTGACGTCCTCACTGCCCATTGAGTAGATTTGTAAAAATTTATGTGGTTCGCTTGGCATTGGTATCAATGATCCTACTTTATGATATACTTGGCCTTTGATTTTGAAGGTCAATGGTTCTGGTGGGGTCCTAATTTCCGGTATATGCACTTTTCCCGACAGACTTATTTTTGAATTCGAGCGCATGGCAAATGGAACATTCTTTGTCCTTATCATCAATCAGGTTTTTTGGATGAGCGGAATATTCCATATCTGACTTAAACTCGAATGCGAGAGAAAGGAACGAAGCAGATGTAAATGCTCAATGTACTTGTTGGCGTTGTCGGTCAATTCTTCTGAGTTTGTTAACATTTGTCCGACACGCTTGTCTCTGCTCCAGTTGTTGTTGACTCCGCAAAGCTGGTGCATCTTATGACTAAGAAGAACGCCGTTCCGACATTCTGACACGCGTAATTTCATTTATTTCATGTAATCGTTGATCTGTTCTAGCTTCCCTAGCAATTCGCATGTGCGTTGTTGCATTCGTTCGCCGGCTCAAATAGCCACCCCTACGTGTTGCTGGCATTGTTTACTGGAACACACGCAGATCGGCTAAATTAAAACGATTGATTGAAAACGATATTCCGATATTCTAGTAATTTACAAAACTTTCACAATAATAAAACGTAGCCAGCTGCGTCGTCAATTCAAAAGAATGTTCTGCAGAGGGATACCCAAATCACCTAGCGTTACGAAATATAATTTAAAAGCTGTAGTACACCAGCCAAATAGATACAAAAAAGATTTCATTAAAATCGGTCGGTAAAACCTTTAACCGAAACACTCGCATTGGCATTTACCGTAGAAAAAAGTCTTATCTCTTCGATTTCTATTATTTCATAATTTGTTGTCACATCTTATCTTAAAACTGAACAGGCCAACATCCTTACCATGCCTTTCTCCCCCACTCTTCAGTATCCCGCATAGACCCTGACGCAGCACACACATTTAGCCAGATGTCACACAGACCACGACAAAACAACAAAAACCCTCAAAACCAAAGAGAGATACAGCAGAACCATTAAGAATACAGAAGGCGTCATAAAAACCAGTCAACAATGAGACAAAAGATAAGAACGCATGCGCCACAGGATTGTTGAGAGCCATGAGGGGTTACCCAGATGTGGGCATGCCAAAAACGATATAGACCATGTTAGGCAGAACGCCAGAGACTCGCTCATGAATGAAACCCAATCGCACCGAGAACAATAAAACAACCCTCGAGTTGGTTAGCCCTCCTCTACCTAAGGTCTCAGCCTCGCGGAAAATTGCCAAAACTGGCAAACGCTGCAGCCTGGTAAACTGGTTTCCAAAATACTCTCACATAGTTAGCCTGGCTTAGGGGATGCTGTGGGTTCAATGACCATGGCCCAAGGAATATGCAGCTAAAGTAAACATTTATTACAGTTGATTGTTTTGTTCAAAAAATATATAGAATCTTTTATAATCTTATTTTTAGCTAAAACACTTTCAAAGTGAGCGGCAAACTGTGAACTTTGAAAGGGTTTTGGACTAAAATAAAATTATAAGTTCAGCCATGCTTCTTGTGTATTTTCTCCTCCTGAATATCATTCCAGAACTTTGAGTTTTCTACAATCGGGGGCTTATTCAGATTCGGCTGGTTGGATTCCTTACTAGTGCTAGGACGTTCTTCGGAAGTAGGAAATTGTGTAGATCGTAGGGCAGCTGGGCAACTACAAGAGGCTGGGCGAGCTCCATTTCTCTCCGCTGGTTCAGGCAGTACATCCCTTCCATTACCCTTTAGACTCTGATTCAGGGAGTCTACCGCAGGCTTGGCTCTTCCGTTACGGGAATGTTGATAATTTATTTTATGCATCATTTCATCATCGTTTTCGCTTTCAGAGGTCTGATAAACAGCACGTTTTCTTCGCGTTTTTTTAGTTGTCACCTCAACATCATCTCCGCTCCGAGATGACTGATAAGCTGAACGCTTATTACCCCGTACGGACTTTTTCAGCGCTGACTCGCTCTGAGAAAGCTGTCGACGTAAGGAATATTCTTCATAGATGTTCTCTGTTGGACGTTTTCTCTGACAGGTGCGATTGACACGACATATAGGAGAACAACCACGTTGTCTAGCACCTGGACGTTGATTTGGCTGTATATATTGAGGTTGCGATTGGCTTTTACCCAAAACTCGTCTTAAGCCCTCTTTGGAACTGATTTCTGAATAACTTCGGCTTGATGCTTTGCTAGGTGTTCTCAGATGATTTTGCTTTGATGGCCGCTCAACGAAAACTTTGCTGGAAGCTTTTCTTAAGGTTTCTCGTTGGTGAGAAGTTTTTGAAGCACTGCTTGCTACTCTAATGGGAGCAATACTAGAAGATCTACTTGGTGTGCGGTTAGCTGAACGGCGTTTCTTCTCATCGATCTGTAAAGGACCTTTACTTGTACTTCTAGAATATTTGCTGCTCTTGTCTTCTGACTTCTTGCCACGGTAATAAAAGTCTTCTGTCGGAACAAGTTTTCTCTCCTTTTTGACCTTTTTGTGTTTTTTTGACTTCGATCTAGGACGCTGTTTAAAGTCCTCCTCGCCATAGTCCGTTTCTGACCAGGTCTCTGCAAGAAACCGTTTACCAGCATCTACAGTCTTTTTCCCTTGCTCTTCCTTTTTGCATACACAGCAATGACAATCCTGGTCATTATAATTTGGGACTTCAAAGTCATTTTCTCCTCGTCTTTCTTTCCAACACCTGCATCTCGGATTACGATTATAGCAAGCTCCACTTTCGGTCTGAAAGCAAGCCTGAGCCAAATTCTGCAAACGTCCACGCAATTGTTTGATTATCTTATGCTGCTTGACTCGCACATTGCCAAAACTTTCTGAATCACTCAATAGACTGGGCAGCTCTGGGTTAGGGGCGTCCAAGCCCTGACTGGTCAAGCGTTCCAGCTCTTTTAGCAAGCACAATCGCTCGCAACCTGAGGCGGAAGAGATTTGCCTCAACCGGAACTGTATTTTGGCATAGTGCGAGGTAATGGTGAATAAGGCATCCTGCAATTGCTCTACTTCGTCTTCCAGCTTGCACTCGTAAGGGGTTAGCTCACGGCAGATCATTTTCCCACTTGCATCCATTTCGCAGTAGCGTCGCTGCTTTGACGATCCGGTGGATTGTTCCTCATAGTTGGATTTAGAGCTCTGCTTAAATTCGGAGTCCTCATCGTTTTCCGGCCGGCGTACAGGTAACTTCATGTTGATTTGATTTTTTTTTGAGGGATTTCAGTAAAACAAATTTATTTGATCAAAAAAGAAACAACAATTTTGAACCTTCAAACGGATCTGCCAAATTTTTTGATCATCTCATATATTAGCTGAAAGAGACATATCAAGTACAAGATGGCTAAGAATAGAAAAAATCTTAGAAGTGCGTTCATTACTTAACAATGTTTTTTTTGTTAAATTGATAAATTTATGAATAATTTTGATATCTAAAATAAATTGAATTTTTTAGAGCTGAATCCTAGACTAAGAAGGTGAGGAAATGGTTTAAGGTAGTCGGAAATAAAATCGAGAAGGCAAGCAAACGTCGCCGGTGCCAAAGAGCATCCTTGCAGGTCTCAAGTCAGCTATGCTCTACCGTACGTGTTCAATCGAGAACTTGATGAGGCCATATCCGACGAATAAAAGCAAACAAAGCGCCTGGTATCGATAGAGTTCTCGGTGAATTACTCAAGAATACGACGGATGGTCTTCCTACAGAGCTCTTAACGAATTAGCTTATTAAATAATTTTCGAAGAAGGCGTGGCACCAAAAAGCATTAAAAGGAACCTTTTATGTCCAATATTTAAACAAGAAAGAGAGTTGCGGTCGAATGCCCCGACAGCAAAATACCCTGGCCCAAGAAATGTGGTTCCTATAGCCTTGAATTCAATTTATTTTAAAATTTATTTCAATAAATCGGTAGGCGCACTTGCATATCTTCGATGTTTTTGCTCGGATCTCATTGTGGTACAAAGAATAGATAGATTTTGGGCCTAATTGAATATATATAAAGTCACTAGGTTCAAACTTAAGAGTTAGAAGAAGATGGAGGAGGAATTTGCTAAACCTAGAGCAAACTTGACCCAATCAGCGCCGCCAACTATAGACTTTATAATCAGCATCCAAAAAATGTTTACGTCGATACTGCGAATTTCAGGCGGGATTCCCCAAGGGGTACTCCACAGTATACAGCATACTTGTCGTTTCAGAGTACTTCCAAAGAAAGGACAAAATTGATCTTTTTATACCCTTGGAGAGGGTATATTAAAATTGTCCGGATGTTTGTAACGCATAGAAGGAAGCATCTCCGACCACATAAAGTATATATATTCTTGATCAGCATGACGAGCTGAGTTGATATAGCCATGTCCGTCTGTTCTATGCTATCTCCTCCGTCAGTTTTAAAGCTATCGTAACCAAACTTTGCACGAAGTCTTTTGGTATAAATACGCTGCACATTTGTCGGAACCGGCCGGATCGGATGACTATAGCATATAGCTGCCATGGGAACGATCGGTTGAAAAACTAGTTTTAGTGAGAAAAATTTTTTTGTTTTGAATGTTATCGCTCCCAACGCTCGTATATGTAAGTTTTTATCGATTTCACATAATTTCATCAAAACTTGTCGAAATCGGAACACTATAGCTGCCATACAAAAGTTTGGTCGGAAAAAAAGTCTTAGTGAGAAAAACTTTTTTGTTTTCAATGTTATCGATCCCAACGATCGTATTTATAAGTTTTCAATGATTTTACATAATTTCAACAATATTTGTCCAAATCGGACCACTATATAGTATAGCTGCCATACAAACTGTCAGGCATATCTCAAGCTCCAAGGGTATATAAACTTCGGTCGAGCCGAAGTTAGCTTGCCTCACGGTTTATTGGAAAAGGGACAGTCTAAGCAGAGAGGAATGCCTGCAAGTCTTAAATGGAGAAAGCTGGCCGAAGATTATTGGCTACATCTTCGAAGCACAACGTTATTGGCAATTGGTAAAGCAGGAATTTATTTAGTGAATATAGAAACTTGTGTTTCTTGACGAACGATCTGGTATCTGGGGAAGACCCGGGAAGCCAGATGTAGAAGTCAGGGAAGTTGAAAGACACTTTAAGTATTCGGCTGACGGCTGTAGGAAAAGCCGGTGTTACCAGCAATTGTCATTTTTGATATTTTTAGTTTTGCTTTTTTTTTACCAACGACAGTACTGTTACAAAATTATAGTAGCTTTACTTCTAAGACATATCATGTTAATATCAGGCAACAATTTCAAAATAATTGATTGTTCTACTTCTACTATTAACACTACTACTTTCTATGTTTAAGAACGTTAACAATAAAGTTAAACATTTTTCTCACTTCGTAATTTATTCGTATCTTTTTAAAAAGACATAAAATACCAATCACCGAGTTAAACCACTAGTAAGTCCCACTTTTGACCGATCGATCCTATGACAGCCATAAGATATAGTCATCCGACTGCGACCAAATTTTGAAAATGTAATAAATAAGTACTTAAGATCGGTAATGGCTGTATTTAGGAACTCTAACATTCTTCTTCTTTATTGGCCCGATGTTTGCATCACAACCGCTTGACGGTTTTGGCTTCTGCTTTGGGCGAGCTGGCACCAGTCTTCCCGCACATGGTCGCCCCATCTTAGTGGTAGTCATCCCCTCTTGCCGCTTCTTCCACATTTAGCCGCCTTTGCTTTGTATTAGGGTTGCCGAATATTTTTAAAATATCGTATCAATGATATTGTCTGATTTGAAATAATATCAAATCATATTAAATATATTACTTTTAAAAAATAGATATATATATTATATATATATTTTAATATTTTTCCCAAAAAAAGGTAATACTCTGGCCCAAAATTAAAAGATATAGTCTATATTAAGCAAACATAACAATATTTTCCATTAGACTCGAGTTTTCTATGTATACCATATCATCAGTGACCTTCGCTTGCTAGATCTCAGAGATGGTAAGAGATAGAGGTTTGACATGTAAGGGACAAATGCTTCTTTTATCTGCACGCAGATCAAGTTTATTTCAAATTTTGGCCACGCCCCCTCCCGCCCCCGCAATTTGGAAAAAACGTCATATCTCTTACAGTTTTGTAGATCCTTTTAGAGTTACCTTTTAGAGTTAGTTAGTAATTAGCAAAATGAATCGATTTGCCGAAGAAATGATAAAGATCGAATGAACGGTTCTCAAGTTATGAGCAAAAAACTGAACCAAGCCCCCGCCACCCTCACTCCCACGAAAAAAAAAATTTTTGCATACTTTTTGGATGGTCAAGGAACGCAGGAACACTGTTAAACATGTTTTTTCATGAGTAACGGGTATATCGAAGTCGGTTAGAGCCGACTTTAACATACGCTCTCGTTTGTTGTGTTAGTGAGAGAGCCAATAGTTTAAGTACAGAATAGCATTCAAACCGGGGTTTTTTGTTGCTTTAATTGAAACTATTTTTGTATAGTTTCAGCAACAATGCCGTGCCTGGCGTTTCTTACACATGTGTGAGCTTTGACGACCTTTATGGTAGAGATATCATTGAAACAGCTGTATGACCAACTAGCTTCACTTGTGGTGTGTTCTGTTCCTCCTTTTTGGAGTTGTGCGCAAGCATAACGAGACGTTGAGCCAGCTTAATATTGATGGTTTCATTTTAATAAAATTAATTAGCATTTCTTTTTTATACACTTGAAAAGTGTAATATAATTTTGCCCAGAAGTTTGCAACGCATAGAAGGAATCATTCCGACCACATCTATATATATAAATTTGTACGCCCGACTGACATATTATCAAGCCACAGCGAAAACGGCTTATCGTACAGGTCTGATTTTTGGCATAGACCTTCGTTTAGTTATGCAGGCGCTCACTAAGAAAGGAAATTGGAAAATGTTTTACCAATCTTCTGAAAAGGCCAATTAAAGGTTGTATGGGTTATTTTTTTGTATGGCTAGAACGCGAGAGAGAGTTAGAGCGCGCTGAGAGCGTGCATATGTATGTGTGTGTTTTTTTTTCACATAAACAGGCAATAAATCAAATTGAGAATGGCCTCATCCAATTGCAATAATTCTAATGGCACATAAAAAGCACATCGATAGCTTTAACAATATCTTGACCGTATATATCACAATAAAGGTTACAATTTCACAAAGGTTGAATCCAAAAATTGTGCTGTGTGTTTTTTCTGTCACAACAACGCACACAGCGAGCACCGTGCTCAAAGTCTTTTGTTAGAGGTGAGATCGGAAAAGTGATGGCACACATGTCGTGAGCAGTTTTCTTAAAATTAATTGTCTTCCTACCTCATTTGCGAGTCTTTTAATAGACTAGGCTGTGAGTTGATAATCTAAGAGATTTATATCGATTGAAGCGCCTAAAAATTCATAACAACTTTTCGCAATGAAAATTGAATTTAAATCAATTTAGCTTTTTAAGGATTAAAAATAAGAGGGCAGCGGGAGTTGTGACCTTTATTGAAAATGTATTTTTTTTCCGATTTTAAATAGGAAAGGTTAAATTTGCATCTAATTTTTTCTATTTTAAAAAATAAATTTCCCCTCTTTTGGTTGACAGGAAGACAGGAAGGGAATAATTTTTAATTCAGGAATTTTCACGCGACTTAAAAATTTGGTTGTGTCCGGTACGACGGGACGGGATAGAGTTTAATATGTGTACAGGTCACTGCGCCTTACTTAATCCTCTATTCCCAGATTGATTTATTTTAATCAACCGTAAATTCGAAACACTGTCTAGACACTAAGCTAATGAAGCCAATGATATTAAAAAAGAATTTGCTTTTCCAAAAATAGATAATATATAAAAAAAGCCTTGGTTTTTATACTAATGTTTAATACATCATAGTTTACGAACGTTATCTTAAAAAAATTCTAATAAAATCCACCCACGAAGTTTCATGGCAGCTAAAGATATAGTCATCCGATTTTGACCAAAAAGCGTATAAACTAATAATATACTGAGCGAGGGTTAATTAAAAATAAAAAGTTTTTCTCACAACCCACTTTCGACCGATAGTTCCTATGAGCATAGATATAGTCCCGCCCGACATATTCGGGACCATTCACTCTATAACAGACGGACGGACAAGCTCACGCCCCGTTAATATATAGTTTATGGTTCGGAGATGATTTCTATTTATTTTCTTTCAAGGGTAATACAGTGTTCAGGCTATCAGTTTCTCTACTTACTATGATTTTTTTCAAAACTTGGACGCGGACAAAGTCGCGGCGGGTTTAGCTAGTAAAGTATATATACTCTTGATCAGCATGACGAGCTGAGTCGATTAAGCTTTGTCCGTCCGTCTGTCTGTTTCTACGCGAACTAGTCCCTCAGTTTTGAAGCTAGCGAGCTGAAATTTTCCACAGAGTCTTCTTTTGTCTGCACGCTGCTAATATGTCGGAACCGACCGGATCGGATGACTACTTCTTGTAGCTGCCATACAAATAATCGGTCGAAAAATGGGTTTTAGTGAGAAAACTGGTTTTTCCTCAATATTACCGCTCTCAATCACGGTCATGGGGATTATTTAATGTTTTTAAGCTGATCTGCGAAGTTTGGTCGAAGTCGCTAACCGTTGAGACAAGCGTTTTCAAGTGTATAAAAACTTCGGCACGGACGAAGTTAGCCTTGCCTTTCTCATTTTTCTTTATTTTTGGACAGAATCATTGTTATTAAAATTAATACATACAAACTTTAATTTTTGATATTCCGGGTTTTCTTGGGTAAATGTATCTAATTCTTTTAAAATATAATTAGTCGTCTCTTGTACCCCGATTGGCGAGATGGACATCTTTTTAAACCTAGGATCAAGATATGACGATTACACTAACATTTTATTGGACAGGAACCTCTCCAATAGGTTCAAAGCGACTCTTTATAAGGATGCCCTCGTCGATTCATCTTTTACAATCTGTATTGTTGAATATTAGTGAAATTAACGGACACCATACTGCAGTGACATAATATCACCGCTATTTATCAGTTGCATCTTTAAATTGGCTCAAAGGCTACAAAATCACGGTAAATGTTTAACTTTAGGATATTTTCGACATTAATTAAACAATTCGGCTATTTTTATAAGAAGAGCCACAGAAGGCCCAAAAGGACGTCAGCATATCAAGGCACGAATTCCAACGCGTGTCAACGTTTTGCTGCAGGGTCTTAATACAACCTTCCAGAACTCCCTCATTGGCCTGGGCTTTTCGCAACTGGTATATTAATGCAGGGCTTTCCTTCAATATGTCAAAAATGTTGTAAAATGACGAAATCTCTTTCACTGTGTCGTCCAACACCAACTGGATTGTACGCGCAAAACAAGAAACAAGTTTCCTATATTCAGCTTATTGTATTTGGGTCGACGAAATTGGTCGTGTTCATTCTTTCACAAATTACACTTGGCTGTGCCATTTTTTATGTCGCTGTAATTAGCTTTTATACAATTTGAATCCATTTTCTCTTTGCGTCTTTAAAATGCGTCTGCCCAGATCTTAGAGTGACCAACGCACAAATATCATAAACGGGGGTGCCACAGAAACCTCTTCCAACCAAATTCCAACCGAATTCCAACTCTTAGGTGCCACAGAAATTTCATTTGGTTGGTTTCAAACCTCCCGTGTTTTGTTAGGAGATTTGTCGGAACGCTTTTTTTTGGCTCCACCTGGACAATGGCAGCGCCATCTACTTGACAAGCAGCGGATTAAGGGCTGCAATTTATACCTCATGCTTGGCGCCAAGAAATTTTTAAATTTTGCATTATATTTAAGGAAAATATGAATTAAATTTGAGTTATAATTTAAAAATGCAACATAATACATATTACGCAATCAAAAAATTTGAGTGAAACATCAAATTAAACCATAACTAAAAAAAGGGAAATTTTTTGGCGAGAAATTCAGCCCTGTTTTTAGAGATGGAACTTCAACTGGAGCATCTGCTGATCTAACTAGATTTTCTAATAGGAAAATGAAATCTTTCGAAGTTCTGTGGCACCGACGAATTTTTCGAGAGATTTACAAACCAACCGTCGGCAAAATCTCTAGAGATTTCTGTGGCACCCCCAAAAATATCAAAAAAAAAAATTGATATTCGATATTTGGACAAAAAAAAAAATCACGATATAAACATATCAGTTTTAAAAAAATTTTATCGATATATTGATATTTTGATATATTTTCGACAACCCTACTTTGTATGCCTTTTTTATTGGAGCTTCTTCGTCCATCCTGGTGACATGTCCTACACACAAAAAAATCTGGTGTGTAAAATTAACTACGCTGACGGTAACTTTTTTCAAAATTTTTAATGCGTATGGTTTTATTATTGTCTTGTAACTATGCTAACCGGAAAATCTACTGAAGAAATTTGTAAGTATCACGTATTTACTATAGCACGTGTTTTGTTGTTGCATTTAACAACTGTACTTTTGGTTAATTTAACTTCAAATATTTTGTCAAATTTTTCCTTGTTTTAATAAGTTACTGCTACTACAGTAACTTTACCATAGAAATAGTAACTCAAACGTGATTTTTTCATCCCATACTTTGTTGTTGCAACTAACAGTACCCACAAGAAAATCTAACCTTGAATGCATTTGCTGCACTGATTAAATGTACCGACATCAAATCTAACCGTGGAAATTGTTGACTCAATAAATTTTAGTTGGTCTTATATTGTATACTTGAACGGAATTTGAACTTGAGAATTACTAATGGTCTCATTTATGCGATATTCAAGAAACTTTTCGTGCATGTGCTTAGGCAGATTTCATACAAGTAATAAGTTAGAGGCGTAACTGGTAAAGACGTCCTTCCAATCGTGTTGAGACCAATGGCACCGAGTTCGAATCCGCCCAGAGTAAGTAAAAATTTTTCAAAAGAAATAAATAAATAAAATATTGTTTAATTCAAACAAAAGCTTCAAGACAAAAATTGATGCGTGAGGGGAAGTGAGAGTTGCCTCTTCTGCCGTGGGATGATGATGACCTCAATTAAATTGCCAACGTGTGACCAACGTGTGGAAAAGTAATTACTGTAATCAACGGTAAATATTACAAATTATGTGGGTTAGCGCATTTTTAAACGAGATTTTCGGTTAGATTTACTATAGCAATAGTTCTCCTTACGTAAAGGTTTACGAGAAAATTACAGTAAAATTTGGTTATTTTGAACATTTTTGTGGGTTGGCGCATTTCTAGCCCACAATATTGGTTAAACTTACCCACAGATTTCTTTGTATGTGAACAGCGCAGCCGCTGTTGCTGTATGCGCTTGACCAGACAGGTGTCCCCATAGAGCTCATACAGTTCGGTATTCTTTCGAATGCGGAAGTCATCGTCAACTTTTAAGGGTCCTTAAATCCTCCGAAGAATTTTTCGTTGAAACACGCCAATCTTCGCTTCATCCGCTGCTGTCATTGTCCATGCTTTTGCGCCGTATTGCAGGACAGGAATGATTAGCGACTTGTATTGGGCTATTTTCGTTCTTAGCGTGAGGTCTCTGCTTTTGAACTCCCTACTTAACCCGAAGTTGCATCAGCGGCTTAGACAAGCGGCTTAGACAAATAATGCGGAACAGAACCTTATATGCGATGGGGAGGAGACTGACTGTAGGGTCAAATTACACTTAGACTTCCATCTTCAATCTTAATGCATGTTATCGTCGGACTATTTTGCCAACACCTCGCCCCCAGTCTTAAACAATTCAGCAGGCAGCTCATCAGCACCAGCTGCTTTGTTATTTTTTAACCTTTTTATGGCTAAATAGACATCGTGATGTTCCGGGGGGTCAACTTCAACATCGCCAATTGTTGGCATTGCTACCTATCCAGGGGCGACATTGTGTTAGTCGTCGCCCAGCACATAGCAGAATTCTAGGCTGAATCGTGGTCTTGTCCCATAGCAAATTCGAGTCCCCAACTCGTTATTCGGCGATATCTAGATTTATAAGGAAGTCTGTGTGGTCGTTTGAATGTGAATATGCAATACAAAAGTCCTCTGATGATAAGATGTGGTTATCTTTGAAACAGCGATCGTTGTACGGACATACCAATTGCTATTCCAAATTGTTGTAATTAATCTCTGTTGATTTGTGTTGATCAAGGCTGCAAACCTCTAAAATTTTGCACAAGGTTTGGTTCGGGGTTCGAACCCGTGGTAAAGTCTGGGGTTCGGTTCGCGGACCGGTTCCTGAAACCCCTGAACCCAAGGCTCTGGTTCGAACCTCGGTTCGCTTGAACATAAAAGCTAAGTTTCCATTCATTAATACTCATTTTTTATTAACTCGATAAAATGATTTTTAAATTCATTAGCTAGCACTGACAAAGTTAGAGAGCTGCTTAGTTTAAGTTAATTAGCATTATCAACCATGCTCCCATTTTCGCTTTCGCAAAAATTTTCCGATTCCAAGTCCAAATTTGCTCTAAAAACCGGTTTGAAATAGCAAAAGATTTACGAAAGTGAAAATGGGAGCATGGCTGTATATCTTTTAAGAGCTGTTCATCTATACTATCTTTATGATTAGAAAAATCAAACTTGAGTGTTGAAAAGGCACTGAGAATTTCAATATCCCTGGTTCTCAGGTACCATTCAGCTCCCGTAATGCGCCTAAGGATTTTTGCCTGGACCTCTCTAATCCTTGTCAAGTGAATTTTCGCGGCGATTCCATAAATTTATAGGCCGTGTCTCCATAATGGAGCCAGAATCGCCTTGCAAATTAAGACTTTATTTCTGAATGACAGCTTGTTCTTGGAGTTCAGGAGCCGCCCCATGAGACTTGCTTTGGCAGCCACTGCCTGAGCTATTGCCTAAAGATATGGTGTCCAATATTCAGGCTTCTCTGCAGTTTCATCCCAAGGTATTAACGGACTGCTTTATGCTCCATAAGACCGTGCAACAACATGTAGTCCTGGGCAGGTGGCACGACGGGTGGAATAAGTCACCGAAGCACACTTGTCCGTGTTATGGCAATGTTCCATCTAGCGGCCCAGTTGCTAAACTTATTCAGGTATTCTTGAAGGGAATCTGTGTTAAGAATACTGAGAACACGTTGTAATAAACCATGATTTGTTGAAGATTTTAGAACATTTTCTCGACATGAAAAGCAAGCGTAAAAAAAATCAATTGGTTGCGAATCGTTCAGCTCTAAAGAAGTTCTATAAATTGGAACTACGGTTCAATCAAATATTTTAGATGGAACTCGTTTAATAAACTCTGAATGCAAAAACCTTTAGAAGGTAGTTTGCGTTTGCACATTTTGTAGATAGAGTTCCATCGAGCCACACAGCACTAGTTTTTTCAACATTTCTATAAGCAATAGATTTCATATTGTGTGAGTAGAGAGTTTCTTACAAAACTCTACTAGTGTCGAACTGAACTTCCCTAAAAATATCTTAAGCTACATAGAACTTTTTTAAGCAGGCTCTAGGTCATTTAAGTTTGGGATATTGTCTAAAACAAGACACGCATAACACCACAAAGGAGGCTGGTTGACAGTATAGCGCTTTTTCATGAATACCAATTCAATCTTCAGCTGTCTCTGCCTGTCCTTAGTGTGTTAGCAGAAGTTACCTCATGACAGAATTGCTATAACCGCGTGGGAATCCCAAAGGCAGGCTTGTAGCAAAATCTGGCATCAGTAACAAACGCCAAATACACAAAGGCCTTTGTGTGTGCGTGTGTATCCCGTGTAAACTACTTTAGAGTGTATGCAGCACAACGAACTGTAGTTATAAAGTCCTCTAGGGCAGGTCCTCTTGAGGTAACTTGGTCATCGGCCAAATCAAGGAATGCATTTGCTTTACGTAGCAACCTTCATTTACATTATATTCTTCATAGTGGCATTTCTTTTAAGCTCTGCAGTTGTCATTGAAAAGTTCTGCTCAAACTATATTCGCTTCATTATCGACGGCGATAGTATAAATCTGACATAGGATTGTACAACTTCTAGAATGAAAGCAGTCAGAATACAAGAAATTTCTGTATAAGTAGTTTGAAAAACTCTTGATTTTGTGAACCGAACCTAATTTTTCGAAAAAGTGGTCCGGTTCGGGTTCAGGTTTGAGGGCGCAAAATAATTAGGGGTTCGGTTCATGGTCCGGTTCGGCGAACCCAAAAAACCCGAACCGAACCGGTTCTAAGGGGTTCGGGTTCCGACCGGTTTGCAGCCTTGGTGTTGATTACATTGAATTGTAACTCTCCACCGACCTCGAGCCAGCCAAATGCAAAACGAGTAACATTTAACTTTTCATCCGATTGACTTCACACTTGGTTTGCAAGCATAGTACGCGAAATGATTCGACAAGTGTTTTAGCTATTTTGAAACATCCGAGCACGAGGAAAATGGCAGGAAAATTCTGCAGTCAAAAAACTATTTTTCATCCAATTGGCTTTAAACTCGGTTTCAAATAAAACAATTTTTCTTCCGATTGGCTTAAAACTCGGTTTGTAGTGATAAAATTCGAATCCGACAAAGTTTTGTTTGGAAAGCCTTAAAATTTTGCGGACATGGCTAAATCAAGTCAGCTCGTCACGCTGATATATCGCTCACTTACTACAATAGACTTCTTCACGAAATCAGATTGATCACGTTGTGATCGACGGAAGGCATTCATCGAGTGTGCTAGACGTGCGTGCGATTCGAGGAGCCAACATAGACTCGGATCATTACCTGGTTGCAGCCAAGGTACGCACGCGGCTCAGTGTGGCACATGCCTCACGCTCTGGCACACGTCGAAAGCTAAACGTCGAGAAGCTGCAATCACAAGGGACCTCTGAAGCCTACTCAGCTAAACTCGCCCAATTGCTCAGGGAAACCTCCCCATTCCCTTCCGATATATGCGAACAGTGGCAGCGTATATCGCACTCCATGAGTACGGCTGCCAAGGAGATACTCGGTTACTCCGAGCCCCCTCGAAAGCGGTCTTGGTACGACGAGGAGTGCCGACGCGCTACTGCAGAGACAAATGCTGCCTACAGGAGAACTCTGCAGTCGAGAGTAACGCGGGCTGCTAAAGAGCGATACCTGGAGAAAAAGAAAGAGGAGAAACGCCTTTTTAGAAGAAAAAAGTTGGAGCAGGAAAGGCGCATGCGCGAGGAAGTCGAGATGTTATTCGGCATGAGTGAGACTCGAAAATTTTACCAAAAGATTAAGCAATTAACAGAAGGTTTCAAGCCCAGAGTCGCACAATGCAAAGACGAACAGGGGAATTTGGTCACAGATCCGCAAGTGGCGCTTAACAAATGGAGAAGTTACTTTTCCAACCTACTGGGAGGCGATGACGAACATGATGCCGCCTCTAGAGAAGTAACGATGCCACCAATCGACAACATTGAGATAGACCCCCGACCCAACAGGAAGTCTGTTTAGCCATACGAAGGCTAAAGAACAACAAGTCGCCAGGCGCTGATGAGTTGCCCGCTGAATTGTTCAAGGCTGGAGGCGATGAATTGGTAAGGTGCATGCACCAACTTCTGTGCCGTATATGGGTTGACGAAAGCATGCCTGACGATTGGAATCTAAGTGTTCTCTGTCCAATCTTTAAAAAAGGGGACCCTGCAGTTTGCGCCAACTACCGCGGGATCAGTCTCCTCCCCATAGCGTATAAGGTTCTGTCCCGCATTATTTGTGAACGTCTAAAGCCGCTTGTTGATACACTGATTGGACCTTATCAGTGTGGCTTTAGACCTGGTAAGTCCACCACAGACCAGATATTCACATTGCGCCAAATCCCGGAGAAGACCTATGAGAGAAACATCGAAAATCACCATCTTTTTATCGATTACAAAGCCGCTTTCGACACGCCGATAAGGTCAAGGTTTTTCGAAGCCCTGTCTACTTTAGGTATTCCAGCAAAGTACGTTCGACTTTGCATGATGACATTGAGAAGCACTCAAAGCTCCGTCAAAATTGGAACGAACCTCTCCGAGCCTTTTGATACCAAAAGGGGTTTTAGGCAGGGTGACACCTTATCGTGTGACTTCTTTAATCTGCTGATGGAGTATATACTGCGCCAGTGCCCAAATGCCAACAGATCGGGCACCATCTTTAATAAGGAGGTAATGCTACTCGCATATGCCGATGATATTGACATTATCGGCAAAACCGAACAGGCAGTAAGCAAGGCGTTTTTAGAGATTGAGAAGCAGTCTGAACTAATGGGTTTAGCGGTAAACGAGGACAAGACGAAGTACCTAGTGTCCTCGAAACAGAAGTACACACAACTTGGGCAATCTGTTGCAATGGGAGAGTACAACTTTAAAGTTGTAGAGGACTTTGTCTACCTCGGAACGATGATAACCGGCGACAACAACATCAGCCAGGAAATTCGAAGAAGAATCACGCTCGCAAACCGATGCTATTACGGGCTAAGTAGGGAGCTCAAGAGCAGAAACCTCAAGCGAAGAACAAAAATAGCGCTATATAAGTCGCTTATCATCCCAGTCCTGCAATACGGCGCAGAAGCATGGGCAATATCATCAGCGGATGAGGCGGCGATTGGCGTTTTCGAGCGAAAGATTCTTCGCAGGATTTATGGACCTTTGAAAGTTGGCGAGGACTTTCGCATCCGAAGGAATGACGAACTGTATAAGCTCTATGGGGATACTAGTCTGGTCAAGCGCATAAAGCAACAGCGGCTGCGCTGGCTGGGACATGTTACCCGTATGGATGATCAAGCTCCAGCAAAAATGGTCTACAAGAGGAATGCGAACGAACTGGGTCAAGGCAAGGTGGGACGACCACCCCTAAGGTGGGACGACCAGGTGCGGAAAGACATTTCTAAGCTTGGCGTGAAAAACTGGTGCCAGCTCGCACGGAGCAGAAGCGACTGGCGGACATTAGTTGCAGCGGCCGAGACCGTCAAACGGTTGTGATGCAAGCATCGGGCCAATAAAGAAGAAGAAGAAGAACTTCAATACTGGCATAACTCAAAATATTCCATTTTGAGAAAAACACGTTTTAAATTCTCAATGGATGAAAACCAGAAATTATTGTTTATTTTAGTTTCGAGCTAATTAAGTAAAATATTAATTATTTAGAATCTGGGATGCAAACCACTTGGAAATAAGGACTGGTTCGGTTCAGTGGTTCACACAGTTATTGAACCGACGGTTCGGTTCATTGCATGGTTTTGGGGCTTACTAAACCGCGGTTACGGTTCGTTTCAGTTCGCACTTTATTCATTTAATTAACTAAAGAAACATATTTTTGATACAAGAATTCAGATTATTCATTAACAAAGACTTAGGCTTTCAGTTAATCGGGTTTGTACAAAATTTCGACGGCGATTTCCGTATGAACGTTCTTATTATACCCTTGGAGAGGGTATATTGAAATTGTCCAGATGTTTGTAACGCATAGAAGGAAGCATCTCCGACCACATAAAGTATATATATTCTTGATCAGCATGACGAACTGAGTTGATATAGCCATGTCCGTCTGTCCGTCCGTCTGTCCGTCCGTCTGTTTCTATGCTATCTCCTCCGTCAGTTTTAAAGCTATCGTAACCAAACTTTGCACGAAGTCTTTTAGTACAAATACGCTGCACATTTGTCGGAACCGGCCGGATCGGATGACTATAGCATATAGCTGCCATAGGAACGATCGGTTGAAAAACTAGTTTTAGTGAGAAAAACTTTTTTCTTTTCAATGTTATCGCTCCCAACGCTCGTATTTATAAGTTTTCAATGATTTTACATAATTTCACCAAAACTTTTTGAAATCGGACAACTATATAGTATAGCTGCAATACAAACTGTCAGGCATATATCAAGCTCCAAGGGTATATAAACTTCGTTCGAGCCGAAGTTAGCTGGCCTCTATTTTTTTTTTATAACATTTTATAACATTTTACACTTTTCAAAAATGAATATATTTTTTGCATAGCTGGCATATAACAAACTGGCAGGCATAACTCAAGCTACAAGGGTATATAAACTTCGGTCGAGCCGAAGTTAGCTTGCCTCTATTTTTATACTCTGTACCGAAGGTACATAGAGTGTATTTATTAAATCAACAGCCGAGTCGATATAGCCATGTCCGGCTGTCTGTCTGTCCGTCCGTCCGTATGAACAAACAGATCTCAGAGATGGTGAGAGAGAGAGGTTTGACATGTATGGGACAAATGCTTCTTATACTTGCAGGCAGATCAAGTTTATTTTCAATTTTTGTCACGCCTCCTCCCGCCCCCGCAATTTGGAAAAAACGTTATATCTCATACAGTTTTGAAGATAGATGATTTGTACCTTCTAGAGATATTTAGTAATTAGCAAAATGTATTTGCCAAAGAAATGATAAAGATCGGATGAGCGGTTCTCAAGTTATGAGTAAATAAGTAATTCACCCCCGCCCCACCCCCTCCCACCCTTTCACAACCAACACCGCACAATCTTAGGGAGAGAGAGAAAGAGAGAAACTTAGAGATGAGCGCATCACCAGCACTGCATTACGCTTCTACAGAGTATGTTATAGTAGGGCTTGACCGACTTTTTCACTTGTTTTTACCTGAGGTCGATTCATTATCATCATCTTAGTGCTGTTGTTGTCTTTATCGTCCCAAGACGAAATTTTCTGACCTCTACAAATTACCTTGCCAAGCGTAGAATCTTTTCTTTTTTCCTTTGAACCCTTTTATACCCTGTACGCATCGAAAATGGGTAAAAGGGGATACTGAAGTGGTGCAAATGTATGTGACTGGGAGAAGGAAGCATTCCGACCCTATAAAGTATATATATTCTTGATCAGCTTCAACAGCCGAGTCGATTTAGCCATGTCCGTCCGTCCGTCTGTCTGTATGAACGCGTCGATCTCAGAGACTATGAGAGATAGAGATACATTGGTGTATACCAGTGTCCGGCACCGTTAAATTTTCTGTGTATACAAGTAGCGACGTCCATCCTCTGTAGTTGCGGCGTCGACACACAGACACTATACGACGCACCGTATAGTAGTGTATACCGTACGCAGATCAAGTTTGTTTTAGACTTGCAAAATTTCCCCCCCTCCCCCCTTAAACCGCAAAAAACTGTCAGAGCCACAATTTTAAAGTTACAACATCGTCGCTTAATTTTTATTATCTTAGGCCCTAAATCTATCTATTCTAAAACGCACATTGAGATCTGAGCAAGTTATTCACATATTTCCATTGGCATGCTTTCTTGGTGAAAAACGTTGCCCTTGCTCATCAAATTGGGTAGATAATTTCTTAACAAATTCTTTTATTCTTTGAAATGCAATTTCAGACAATAGAAGAACCTCAGTTAGCTTAAAAAGACAGATTTTTCCAAAACTTTTGTAATTAAGACTTTCAGAGAGTTTTAAGCAGCTAGAACCCTTATGGTGATGAAGCACGCTTTTGAACTTCTGACCTGCGTGGCCTTCACGAACGATCAAACAAATCTGGTTGATCTGTTAAATGCAAAAGGTACGCACATTTAACTTCTGCTGAACGATGGATAAGAAAAGTAAAATTCCGCGAAAAACTGTCAGAGCTACAATTTTTAAGTTTGAACCTAGTGACTTAATATATATTCAGTTAGGCCCAACATCTATCTATTCTGTGTCCGACAATGAGATCCGAGCAAAATAACCGAAGATATGCAAGTGCGCCTGCCCATTTATTGAAATAAATTTTAAAATAAATGGAATTCAAAGCTATAGGAACGACATTACTTGGGACAGGATATTGTGCTGTTGGGACACTCGACCGCAACACTCTTAATTGTTATACCATTGCAAAGGGTATTATAATTTTGCCCAGAAGTTTCCAACGCATAGAAATATTCATTTTCGACCCTATAAACTATATATATTCTTGATCAGGGCAACGAGCTCAGTCGATTGAGCTTCGTCCGTCCGTCTGTCCGTCTGATTCTACGCAAACTAGTCTCTCAGTTTTAAAGCTATCGAGCTGAAACTTTGCACGGATTCTTCTTTTTACTGCACACTGCTAATATGTCGAAACCGATCGGATCGGATGACTATATCTTATAGCTGCCATAGGAACTATCGGTCGAAAAGTGGTATTTATTTAGAAAAATTGTTTGTTTCAATGCTGACACTTGCAAGGGTATAAAAACTTCCGCAAAGACGAAGTTAGCTTATCCTTCTCGTTTTTTTTTTAATTTATGCAAGTTTTAGGCAAGTTGGCTCCAAAGCGCCTTACGTCATCTTGCCTAAACAAATGATTTAAAATCACTTAAAGCATCATACAATGTCTGAATGTTTCGTGCACCTTCCACACGAAATCGGTTAAGCTGGGAGTGTGTTATCCATATTATTTCGCTTCGTAAGCTTGAGTATAATAAATAAATGCTCTGATGCCACCACTGATAGTCTCTGGCACTGTCTGTTTGTTGGAAGTCCTTTTGTAAAATATTGTCATTATCGAATTAAAAACGCCTACGGTGAAATGGCCATGTAAAGTTTTCATTTACAAGCCAGCAAAAAGAAATGACCGGCCCTTCCTGCGCTCGGCTGCTTTCCCTGTTGTCCTGTTGTCTTTTGCCATGAACCTGGACCTGCATAATTTATGCATTAATTATATGAAGCGAATCGAACAACAACAACGACAATTGTGCATCTTAAACAATAAAAAGATTGTAAAGTGCATTGCACTTTAAATGTGCCGACCCTTTCCAAAAATTTGTGTGCGTGTGCGGAGCAATTTATGATGCAAAAAGTTTATTTACCGCAAATTGTTATAAATCGAATTTTAAGTAGAAAAAAATGGCGGAAAATGCAAATAAAAATGCGTGTAAAAATATGATAAATTACGCATACGCCCCGCATACACAGAGTTCAGTATCACTCTGTATGTGTGTGCAGTTAATTGCCATTTTTAACAGCATTTTGGCTTTCATCATCATCATCATGAATTGTGCAACTTTAGTCTTAAAAAAAGTGGAAAGTTCTTAACACGGTTTTTGCATTATATCCATTGAGAAGACTTAAAGCCAGCTAGTGTGAGGTAATCGGATTGCCTTCGATATAACAAAAGAACAAATGATCGACAATTTACTAAATATAAAGATATATTGATAGCTCTGCTGAATATGTCAATACACCAAACTTTGCCCCATTTCGTGGAAACTGGACTTTTGACCCCCTCTACCGAAATCTGTAGGATTACATTTTTCTTACATAAGAAAGAATTATTGTGCCTGAAACCTGCTTAGCTTTGTTTCAAAATCCCTGCTGAGTCGAGTCCAGTGCTTTGAAACACGGAGAACACTCGCAGAAGAACATAATGCAAATTTGGAGTTGACTAATCCCTATACGTGGGAGAGATCTCATCGAATACTATTAGAAGGAACTGTTTAAAAATCTCTCTCTGATTTTAACCATGCTAGAAGCAGCTTAACGAAATTACTATACAGACAACTAAACTAATCATTGGGTGAAAGCACTATTTTTACGATAAGAACAGCCTTAGCCTAATATCATTTGTATTCAAAGCTAGATGTGAAATATCGAACCTACGATTCCGCTTATATGACAACTAGACGGATGCCATCTGCACCCTCTGTAACTGAAACTCTAATAAATTAAAAGTTCCAAGTTTTTTTTTTTAGTCAAAAAACCCAAAAATAAGGAACAAAATGTTCGCTATTTTCCAAATTTCCAAAAAGTGTCTTTTTTAAAGAAAATTGTAAATGAAAATATTTGGAGATTTTTTTCACCATGCCTTGACGCACTTTAACCCAAATTTCTTGAGAATTATTTAACCGATTTTGATAGTTTTATTTTCAGTGAATAATAATAATATAATCCTTGATGGATTCTATGATTGAACTCAATCAAAAGTAATTTTTTGATGTGAAACATCTTTAATTTAGGTACGGAAGATTTTAGAAGGAGTAAAAATTGATTTCCGCGTCACGTGACGCTGCGCTGACGTCATGCATATTTTGTGTTGTTGTTTTAGTGGATTGTCCCATAGGGAGAGGGGCGAAAAAGGGTTGAATGGCGGTGGAAAGTGGAGAGAAAGTGGGAATGACCCAACCGTGTCGTGACAGTGACTGAACAGTGACTTCAAAGTGTCCAAACAGTGACTTGACAGTGACACAACAGTTTCTAAACAGTGCCTTAAAAGTGACAAAGCAGTGACTTGACAGTGACAAAACAGAGACTTAACAGTGACTAAACAGTGACTAAACAGTGGCTTAATGAAGTTTTAATATCCTTGCAAATGTTTCAATACATCAGAGTTTAAGAACGCCATGGCGCGCCAGCATTAAAGCAAACAATTTGTATACCCGTTACTCGTAGAGTAATAAGGCCACGCCCCCTCCCTGCAGTTTTAAAGATAGATGATTCGTACCTCTTAGGGATAGTTAGTAATTAGCAAAAAAATCGATTTGCCGAAGTATATGTTATGAGCAAAAAAAGTGAACCAGGCCCCGTTCGCTCGACCCGGCGTTACTGCAGGCCCCCATAACCCTTGTGCGAAAAAAAAGCTGCCTACGTTTTCGGAGCTGGCCTTATTTTTACCCTAAGGAACGCAGGAACACTGTTCAACATGTTTTTTCATGAGCAACGGGTTTATCGAAGTCGGTTAGAGCCGACATAAACTAACGCTCTCGTTCTAGGATATCTAAAGCTGATTTTGGTCTTTGATTTATTTTTTTTCTGTCCCTTGAAATGCCTCGATACTAGAGGATCCGAGGTAAGGAACCTTTTATTCAGAACATCGAGATTGTACTTTTTCGAATAAATTTGCCGACTTTAACTGATCAAGAATATATGTAGCTTATAGGGTCGGAAATGAATATTTCTATGCGTTGCAAACTTCTGGGCAAAATTATTATACCCTTTGCAAGGGTATAATGATATTGGAACGAATATATTTGTTTCGTGAATAACACCGGTGTTTTTGCTCAGATCTCATTGTGAGTTTCAGAATAGATAGATTTAAGGCCGAAGATAATATATATTAAGCGACGAGGTTGTCATTTAAAAATTATGGCTCTGACAGTTTCTTGCGGTTTAAGGGGTTAGTGGGGGGATATTTTGCAAATCGGAAACAAACTTGATCGGCGTACGGTATACACCTATATATATGCAAAAATTTGTATCTCTATCTTTTATAGTCTCTGAGATCGACGCGTTTATAAAGACAGACGGACGGACGTACAGACAGACGGACGGACAGACGGACATGGCTACCAACTATTTTAGTCCGAGATTTTTAGTACTAGTAGTAACCAAACTTCGAAATTTTAAGGTTTAATACTGGCGCCGTGGGTTAAAAGTTGCTAAATTAAAGGGCATAGCAGAATAAGCATACAAAAACTGCCCCCACTCCGATCAGTACCAAAATTAGATATGTTGTTTCCATCAATGAGAAACTCACCCTTCTAAATTTGTAGTCTTCTAATCGCTATTGGAATAGAGTTATAAGGGCGGAAAGGTAAAACAAAAAACTCGTTTATCTTAAGAACCGCTCAACCGATTTGAATGGGTTAAAAATATGTTATAAGTGTACACCATAGAATTCAGGAAATTTTTTTTTTTACATTTTTATTATAAATTCTTAGGCACCAAAAATATTCTTAAAATTTTCAACGAAGTTTTTCGAGGTGTAAATCGATTTCAACTCTTATAGTTTTTTGTGGTTTTTTCAATAAGAATTCCTTAGCAATGTAAAATTTTTGCAGTGACATCGGGAATCATCTTCATAGTGAACACCAATAAAACATGTGAATAGTTTTACAAATATATTTTATAATATTGAGCACACAGTAACTACTCAAACAGAATTGACAGAAATTTTCCCCTTTTTTGCCTTTTAAGTAGATTTACAGTGTGCTTAATATGTATAAAACAAATATGAAAAATACTAATTTAACGTTTAATTATATTTCACCATGAGGAACACTTGGGATGTGTTTGCAAAAATTATATGTTGTTAGGGACCTCTTGATGAAAAAACCAGCAAACAACTGTCGGGGTCGCAAAAGGCTAACACCGTAAAAGAATTATTTGAAAATTTTAATAATTTTTTTTTTGGGCCAAAGAATTGGCAATAAAAATGTGCAAAAATTATTTTTTGAATTGTTCCGTGGACACTTACAACATATATTAAACCCATCCAAATTGTTTAAGCGGTTCTTAAGATAAACGACTTTTTTGATTTATCTCTCCGCCCTCATAACTTTACTCCAATAGCGATTAGAAGACTACAAATTTAGGAGAGTGAGTTTATCATTGATGGTAACAACATATTTAATTTTGGTGCTGATCGGAGTGGGGGCAGTTTTTGTATGCTTATTCTGCTATGCCCTTTCAGTTTCCCCTTTCTAATATTACTTTTTCGTAGAAGTAACCTTTGAGGTGCCAAACATTTTTTGAATTAAAAATTTATTTTTAAAAATATTTTATTTAAAGCAAAATGTTGGATATAGAGGATTCGAGGATTTATTTGATTGGCGCGTTGCTGGTATCGCTGGATTCAGCAAGCTACTATCTAGAAAAGCGGTTCTTCTGCATAATATAAGAGGATTCAAATACACATTAAGGGACAGCCTAAACCGCACTGTCCTTTAAATTGATGGTGTATTGAAATCACTTGGGCTTACCATGAAACTAGGAAAAGCTTGAGGAAACTTTATGATCAATATGTGATCCTCAGAAAGAATGCTGGTAGCGATAAAGAGTTGTACCGCAACAGAGAAAGGAGTTTTATGGACCACTCAGAAGACATTTTTGATGCTGCTTAAAAAAGTTCGATTGATGCTGCTTTTAAAAGACAGAAGTCCGATGACGAGAGTCCCTATCTTGTGGAAGTAGTCGCCATCCATATCAAATGGATTTTGAAGAAGAGGAAAAAAGTACGCTTATCCAAATAGCAAAAAAAATATTCTTATGAATAAATTTGAATAAATACTAGATATTATCTATGTTACATTTGTTATCTATGTTGCCAGCCATTTTGTAAATTGTTAAGATGCATATGATGAAGCAACACAATGAGGACAGTAATCTGAATTCTCAAAAATGATCTTTTGAAAATTAGCTTCAGTGAGGAAGCCATTTTAGTTTTGGTTTGGTGTTCGGCTCATATGCATATCCATGATTAGTACAAAACCTTTAAAGCACAGCGCTTAAATTTGCTCAACCTTTTATTTCATTCTTGGACAATGGTCAAATTATGAAGAATTCCACGCGAACAAAGCTAGCGGAACATGGAATGTTCACAATACTCCGCCTGTCATGTGTAGAAAATACGAAAAGGAAAGAGACAGATAGTTTAGTAACTTCAAGCAACGAATAGAAATGTATAAGTAGGCTCTCAGCCATCTGTGCACACACATGCCCGATAGCGCAGTGCGGTAAAACGCCACGCCATTTGGTGACGTGCAAGTGCCCAGCAAACATTTTTTATCGCTGAAGATAAGAATGCGATTCTTCCAGTAGGTGTCGCTTCACTCTGGCGATATCGCATATTTATCGCATTCTCATCTTCCTTCGGGAAGAAATGTGCCACTCTGCGACACTTCTTGGAGGAAAGAAATCGTTTCTTCTGGGAGTTACGAAAAAGTCTCTTCTCAGGGATGAAAAAGCGTTTCACACAAAAAAATTCAAATTTGTGCTTGCAGCTGCTGCTGCTCCCCAGCTAGCTTGCTGCTGGTTGCCGAATTAATCAAAGATATATTTTATTACATGAAAAACTTTTACTTACTTTGCATTCTTTTGGACTGAAAACACAATGGGGGACTGACGTTTTAGACGACTGTGCTACGCTCTGCATCGCAGCCCGGGCAACAAAAGTGTTATTTGAAATAATTCTGTCTGAAAACATTCACCCATAAATGGTTGCTTGTAATTCTCAAGTCTTTATTCCACATTCAATCGATTTAAATAGCGCAGTTAATATTGAAACCACATATCGCCAATATCTCCCTTTTATGTTAAAAATGCGATACCTTATGTGTTTTGTTTTTGTAAATCGCCAAACTATCAGCAGACTCTGAACTCAAACTATCGCCAAGCTCACATTTTGACGAGGGAGAGAAGAAACCCGACAAAATGTTTGCAGGGTGGTCCCGAGTTCGATCCCTAGTCTAGGCGGAGTGAAGGAATTATAAATTCGTTCTTTTTCTGTTTCTATTAAACAATAACACAGTGTTACAAAAAAAAAAAATCTGCACATACTTTTCACGAGACCCAGTACATATTGTTGGGCAGGTCGAGTATAGCATTTCCTCATACTTGGTTTTTTCCTAACACCCCCAAAATCTTAAGTTATGGCCCAAAAACCGCTTTTTGCTTTTTTACCTCACTAATTTAACGCGATGGCTGAGAAATGCGGCTTACAGATCTGGCATTTTCAACTTTTTTTGAGAAATTTGTACTTTGACCATCCCTGGTTTAACTATTTTATTCTATGCGATTTTTCCTTAAAGTTTGTAATAAAAGCCCATTTAATTCTCCGTCGAACGGTTGTTGTCCCAATGAATTTGGATACAGTTTTACGAAGTTATGCGCGATTTTCTGAGTACACATCAACAATCTAGTATTTTTTTTTAGTGTGCTAACATATTTATGTTTGCTTTCACATAATTGCCCCTAAAAGTAAACTCAGTTTTGATTTGGCGCTAGATTCAAATAATATTTTTAAATATTATTATTATTTATTCTTTTTAAAAGTTGGATCCTAGTCTAGTCAAGCGCATAAGTCAAAAGAGACTGCGCTGGATAGGACAATGTCCCCGGATGGATAAAGGAGCTCCAGCAAATAGGGCGTACAAGAAGAAGGCGGCTGGCACTGCCAACCATGTTGTGAACAACTACCGCCAGCTCGCACGGAACAGAAGTGACTGTCGGGCAGTAATAGCAGTGGCCGAGATCGTCAGGCATATGTGATATAAATTCCTGCTAAATTGCTGAAGACTAGCGAAATATTATTAACATCTTTAGTTTTAAAAAGAAAACTGTTGAATACATTTTGTCAACCATTGAAAATAAATACTATATACTTATAAGCGAGTTAAAGTCGCCCATACTGCACTTGCTGCGGTGTGTGCTTATGCGGGCTGACACTCTTGGATTTATTTGTTTTAACTCACTTCAAATCGAGCCAATTACACAATTTATTATGCGCTGAGTTTTTAGACAGGATAACGGGCCGGGCGTCGCGGCCGAAGCGAGCTATGCATTACCCATTGCTGCTTAAGTGCAAGCTGATGTCACTTTCTTCTCATTATTACTTGGCGCGGTCCACTTTGGTTTTTATTTGGTATTTAATGGTTCGTCCATCCTGTTATAGTGATTTTTATATTCTTCATCATTGGTCATCCATGGTATTTTATCGCGGTTCTCTACAATCGTGGTTAGACAGTTATCATTGGGCCTTGTTTGTGGACTTAAAAAGTAATTTCTTAGGTACCAATGGGGTTTATCATTAAATAGAACCCGCAGCTAAATTCTCTGCATTAGACCAGATATGTCCAGGCGTGGCCAAGGCTTGCGCCACGAGAGCAATCTGCTTTTCACAAGCCTTAACCGTGCCTACCTGTATACGATTCTTGCTGTGCACGGCTCTTTTGTTTAATATGCCAATTTCAGCTCATTAATAAATAATAAGAACCACTTGCAGCCCACATCTACTCAGTATAGCTCAATTTATTTTTAAGCTAGGTAACAGTATTCAGAGACCGTTAATATTTGCGAAAAAATGTTGATACATGGAAGTTTATATATATTTGCACTTTAAGTATTTAAAAATATTATTTGAATCTGGCGCCAAATCAAAACTGAGTTTACTTTTAGGGGCAATTATGTGAAAGCAAACATAAATATGTTAGCACACTAAAAAAAAATACTAGATTGTTGATGTGTACTCAGAAAATCGCGCATAACTTCGTAAAACTGTATCCAAATTCATTGGGACAACAACCGTTCGACGGAGAATTAAATGGGCTTTTATTACAAACTTTAAGGAAAAATCGCATAGAATAAAATAGTTAAACCAGGGATGGTCAAAGTAGAAATTTCTCAAAAAAAGTTGAAAATGCCAGATCTGTAAGCCGCATTTCTCAGCCATCGCGTTAAATTAGTCAAACCATTGATTATAATGTTTTAGATCCCGCTCGGGGCTATCGGAATTGATAAGGTTATGAGCAATCAGACGGTCCATTCGCGAGTTATATCTATTTAAGTGAGGTAAAAAAGCAAAAAGCGGTTTTTGGGCCATAACTTAAGATTTTGGCGGTGTTAGGAAAAAACCAAGTATGAGGAAATGCTATACTCGACCTGCTCTACAGCGTGTGCTAGGTCATTTCGAAAGTATATTTTGGCTGTAACACTGTGTAATTAATAATTCTTAGCTAAAAATTAACGCCTGGTTGTAGTATTTTTGATGTACGACCTGCTTTGTAATTGATTTTTTTTCGTTCTGTAATAATGAAATAATTAAATATCAATTTGATCTTAAAAATATCATTTTGATATGGTCGAAAAGTTCTCTTTGATATTTTCGAACAGGTCAATTTCAAGTTTGTCATATCGGCTTTTTAATGATATGAAAAAATATAACATTGAGCCCCATATTATATCATTATTTTTTTCTGTGTACATTTTTATAAATATTTAAATTCAAAAATTTTTACCTATGAGCAAAATCAAAACTTTGAGCTTGGTTTTTCAGTAAAGTCATTTAATGCAGCTTACATTAAAACAAATTTTGTTGGAAAGGGTACTTAATGTGGTCACAGGACCTACAAATGTAAATAAATCTCGCTCAACACACGTTTATGGGAATATCACTTAGAACTGATAAGCTGGGGGTAAAGGGACAAATGATTTGAGTTTAGCGACCAAAAATACATCTGGAAAGTTTTCGATCTTGTCTATTACAAAAGTTGTCCTTTTTTTGAAAACCTGTGTGGTTCAGTATATTTGTTTTGTAAGAAAGATAACATATCAACATCTTGGAAGGGCTTAATAGAAAGGAACAGAAGATGTGGAATCGCGAACATCTTTGATTAAGTCAAACACAAAGTCTTAAGACTGTAGCATTTTTGACTCCGACCATTGTAGACCTTTTTTCATTTCTTATAACTTCAAAACTTGACAGCAAAGTCCAAGCCATTTTCAGAAAAACCACTTTTATTTTTAACAGAATAATCAGTACATAGTCTGTAAGTATTTGCCGCTGCTGAATTATTCTGCACTTAAAATTTGCCCAACCTAAAAATTGGCCGCCCGGGAAGGGGGCTCCGCCACTGTACCAACCCGCTGGAAACTCTTGTAATCAGAGGAAGCAAAGTTAACATTTTCTGAAATGGTCAAGTTGCCTTAAAGACCCTTGACGATAATATTGACAACGCCAAAACTGTTACAGAGTGCCGCAGATCTATTAATGAGATGGCTCAGCACTTTAGGGATGCTATTTGTGACCTTTAAGCTACAAACAAAAGAAACAACCTGCCGAATAACCATAAATTTATGGCAAACAATTCACTCGTGTGAAGTATCTAGGCTTAAATGACCTACTCTTAATATAGAAAGATCTAGGGCGTTACTCTGTCAAGAGAGAACAATTCCCGCATAGTAGAGGCCCACACTGGACACTGCCTAATTGCAAGACACGCCACCAGGCTTGGCATCAGACTCAATGACTCCTGTAGATGCTGCAATTCAGGGTTTGAGTCGTACTTTCCTAAATGATTTGTCAGACATCTCTGAAATAGGTGTTGGCCCATTGCTAAAATGGGTGCTGCTTTCTAAATGTTTCTAAATAGGACAGACGCTCCCTCTACGATCACAGCGTAGAAATGGTTATATGGTACCACACCTAAGTGCGGAAATGGAACATTCTTATTTCAACCATTGCAACCTAACATAACCTACGAATAAAGGCGGTTCAGTCTCTCTCCTAGATGAAAAACAAAAGTTGCCCTTTATCGGGTTAAGCATCCTTGTAGAAGCGAGGTATCAGTAAAATATTTTTTGATTTTCAAAACTCCAACAATTTTGCCAGTTTACTCAACTAAGTTGCCGCCTTAGGTTAAAGCTTCACCCACTGCCCGCTCTCCGTTTCCGCCCCCATTTTCCATTCATACCCGAAAACTTCCATTTGGGCTTGTCGGCCATAAATTGTAAATTTAATGTGCCCAAAAGGCTCAGCATCCTGCACGCGGTAGTCATTGAGTTGTCAAACAGTTTTATTGACTTTCTATACAAGTTGATTTTCGGTTCGGTTCGGAAAAGATAAACAAACCTTCGTCCCAGCAGTGGGAAAATAAACACTTGCCCCGATCAATGGCCAGCAACATTTAACAATCACAAACGCATTGGGTAGCACCTCACCGCCAGAAACCCAGAAACAGATTAGAAAACTTCTCTACGGCAGACCAAAGCAAGGGCCAAGAAGTTGGCAAAAGTTTTTGTCCTCGAAAAAAAGAAGGAAAAAAAAAACAAATCAGCGATGTCTTTAAAAATTGAAATGGGCCAGTTGGTACGAGTTCACAGTTGACATATGGCGGGGGAAGTTAAAAACTGGGGTTGTCAATGCTGATTTTTTCCGCTTGTCTATTTGGCAAAAACTTTTCTCTGACCCGCTCTCAGTGTGTGCTTTAAAGTTCAAGTCCTACAAATCTCAACCCCTGAAGTACGTGATAGTAAACATCTTGTAGAAATGAGTTTCGTTTGCTGTCGAAACTAAATTACACATTTTAACACTTTTGCTTGGGATCACTTAACACTAAAGAAGAGTGAGCTCCAGAGATGGCAGTAAAAGAAGAAGGCCGGACGATGACCGTCTTAGGCATGCGCTAACGCTTAAAGCTAAAAGTAGTTTATATACAGATTCATCTTGGATTTTTTCATTCAATTAAAAGGGAAATGTACGAATTTTGTTTTATTTTACACTTATTTGCACCATTTTACACCAACTAACACATGTACCCCAAGCAACCAAAAGCCTTTTTGTTGTTGATGACTTGGAAAAGGAGTAAAAGGCTAGAGTAACTTTTATATCGACAGCGGCATGGTATTAAAACCTCAGACACATTGGAATTTGTGCACATCGCTGCACCCAAACACATTACAAAGAAGGAAATGTTGTTGCTTTGAAGTGGTTTCTACTGATTAGTCTCTGTAAATTGGCTTAAAACGCGCGCGGATAACACGAAACGGGAGACGTGGCAAGGAGTCGAGGGCAAGTTCCGAAAAAAGGAACACCCGACCGAGCGACACATTGGGAGGGTGCCCCCGAACGTTGTTTAGTTTATTGGCAACGCGTTGCTAATTGGCGGTTTTATAGTTTTAGCTTTTGGCAACGCAGTCAAACCACGTGGCCACCACCCGCATCCAACACCCAGGCACTAATGATGATTGGCAGCTGTTAAAATGATTAGAGGGAGCTCACGCCCAACGTGTGGATGATGTACCCTCCCACTGGTTTGGGTTAGAGTTCTTCTGCTCCCCGGGGAGGGCGTGTGAACATTTAAAAGTTTTTGGGTTCAAAATGATGTCCAGGTGTATTGAGTTAGTATTAAAAGTTTGGCTTTCACCAGCTAATGAAAGGCAGTGCCAACATATTTCGGTTGCTTTGGTGAAGAGAGACAAAATCATTTTTGGAAATGTTGACAATATGAAAATCAATCGAATTTGCCAAGCGAGCACAGAACTGCCACAATTTGTTTGTGAGCCAAGTAAATAGAAAATTGCTCTCCACAATTGTTTAATATGAAAAATTTAACAAATATTTAAGCAGCTTGATTTATATCACAGAATATATTGCGAGTACATTTTAAACGGTTGGATGCTAACATTTGGATGCATTTCCCCTACAGCAGCAAACACTTTCTTCGCAAAAGTTAAAAAACGCAATAATAATATTGCTACAATTGTGTAACAACTTTGTTATAGACAAGTGTCGCATTTCTCTTGCCTATCCAGTCTTTCTTGGGAGAAAGTAAGCCAGTTCCTGGAAATGGAAAAGCGTATGTATATTTTTAAGAAATGTTAATCGATCTAGCCATGAGTTAGTAACAAGGGAAGAGCGTTCTTTCATCCTTTTCAACAACAAATATAAAAGTTTTTTACCCTAGCAAATATTCTGAAATCTCAGTGTTAAAGGATACAAAAATATTTCTTACTAAAACCAATTTTCCGATTTCATGCGATTTTTACCAATATTCGGTGTAGATTTCATTCATAATTTTTTTTTGGATACTAATATATTTTTGGAGTTACCTCCAGAATTTAGATTCAAAAATAGTTGTTTTTGTTCTAAATAAATTAACAACTGTAGAGGCCAATTTTCGTTTTATTTTGGGGCCTTATTTTATTGGCGCCTTGTTTCGCAGAGCCCTCAATTAATAATCATTGAAAAACTTTGCGAAATATGTAGAGCAAATTTTAAAATTTTACCTTTAAGTATAACATAGTCAAATCAAAAATAGAGGCAAGGTAACTTCGGCTCGACCGAAGTTTATATACCCTTGCAGCATGATATCTGCCTGCCAGTTTGTTATATGGCACCACAACTTTGACAAAATTTCGAAAACAAAAAAGTTTTTCTCACTAGAACTACTTTTCGACCGATCGTTTCTATAGCAGTGTAAATGTTCCGGGCCAAAAGAAAACAAACTGAACACAAACTATTGTTTAAATGAAATATGTATGGTTTATTATTTATGTAGTTGAAATTAATGATTAATATGGTGTTGATACAAATTAACAATAAGCAAGCGGTAAGCGGTTTCAAATTTCGTTTTGCCTCGATCACTCTATTCCGACTACTGACGCTCCATCATGTCAGTGTGGCCGTTTCTCTATTTATCAAAAAGGGCAACATTCAAAAATGACTTAAGATTAATACATAATTTATCGATTTCTGTTGCAATTCAAATTACTGATATTCTTTTCAGTCGTTATTATTTAAATTAACTCGAATTCTTTACATTCCCCCACCAGGTGAATCTTCATAGGATTCACCACTTAAATTTAATATTATTAGTTTCGACACTGGACGTCGTAATATTGTGGAACTTGTCTTTATATCTACGCTACGTATCTGCTTATCCTTCGCGGTGTACAGTTTGACTACTCTTTCTCGAATCCACTTATCACGAGAAGCCGACTCATCCATAACTAGAACTAAATCATCTATCTGGATAGGTTTTGTGAATTTATGCCATTTGCTGCGACAAATAAGTTGTGGGAGATACTCAGTTATCCAGCGTTTCCATAGACGATCCTTTAACGATTGCGCAATTCGCCATTGTTTACGCAAACATATTGTATTTTCAGGAGGATGTGGAGTTTGGGTAGAATTGGCACATCCGAGCAAAAAGTGATTCGGCGTCAAGGGTTCATCGTCTTCATGTGCAAGTGGCAGTTCAGTTAAGGGCCGTGAATTTAAAATGTTTTCAGCTTCAATTAACGCAGCTCGCAAGGTCTCCACACGAGGAGCTATATCGCGCAATGTCTTTGCGAGCAAACGTTTGACGATTCTTATAAGACGTTCCCAGCATCCTTCAGCACTAGGATTCAATGGACAGTTGAATATCCATTTAATTCTATGATGTGAAGTTTCATTTATTAGGGCATCTGCATTCAGCAAATTTTCGTGGGCAGCGAGCTCTCTTTGCGCTCCTGTGAAGTTAGTTCCGTTATCACATCGTATTACGGATGGCACTCCACGACGATTAACAAAATTACGCAGGCAAACCATAAAGGCATCAGTAGACAAATTCTCGGCTATTTCCAAGTGTGTTACTCGAATAGTTAAGCACGTAAATATTACTGCCCAACGCTTTTCCCGCCGTCGGCCCACAGATACATTTAAAGGACCGAACAAATCGACTCCACAGTAGGTGAATGGTCTGACGTAGGGTATTAGTCTGTCAACTGGGAGTTGACCCATGATCGGATTCGCAGGTTTACTTCGATCGATGATACATTGTGAACAGCTTCGTTGTATACGTCTCAATAAACCCTTGGCATCAGGAATCCAAAACCTTTGTCGACACTCGTTTATTATGACATTAACATTTTGATGATGAAATTTCGTATGGAAATATTGCAAAACCAAAGTTGACAGTGGATGGTTCTTGGGCAAAAGGATCGGTCTTCGTGCACTTAATGGCAAACAATCTGCTTCATCGATTCGGCCAGACAGACGCAATAATCCATCTTCATCTATATACGGAGACATTTTATATACTTTTCGATGGGTTCGCCTTTTTTCAATTTGTAAATCTCTTCTGAAAATGTTTCCTGCTGCACACCTAGGAATAACACAGCTTCCGCTTCTGCTATCTCTGCAGATGATATTGGGCCATGCATTTTGCTTCCATCTTTTCTTATATGATGCAAAAAAGTTATTTTCGCGCGAATCACCCAGGCAACCGCTCTTGTAAGCTTTAATAGTGACGAAAATCTGGTTATATCTATAAACAGATTGCTCACCTGGCACTTGAGGATGATCTTTGATACAATCTCCTCCTCAAGTGGTTCAGCAGGGATTTCTTGAACCACTTGTGGCCAATCTTCCTGAGGCATCTTCAAGAACGGTGGTCCGCACAACCAGGGACTTTCATGACTGATCTGCAAATTGCTTACTTGACGCGTAGCTGCATCCGCTGTATTTTCTGAGGACGATATCCATTTCCATTGCTTTGGGCTGGTCGCGGCCAAGATCTCTGCTATTCTGTGACCGACATATGGTTTAAATTTTCGTTTCTGAGAATGAATCCACTGTAGCACTGTTCTCGAATCACTCCAATATATTGTCTCGTGTATCTGTAACTTCTGATGTTTTTTGATCAAATTATTTATGCGAACTCCGAGAACTGCGGCTTGTAACTCGAGACGCGGTATCGACAGCAGCTTCTTAGGCGCGAGGCGGGCCTTTCCCATAACAAAGGCTATGTGAACTGTTTCATTGATGGCCATACGAAAATACGCAACAGCAGCGAAAGCCGATTGGCTGGCATCGACAAAAATGTGTAACTGTACACTATGACTACGAGTTAAATTGGTTGAATAACAACGAGGCATTCGGAAATTATGCATCTCTTGAAGTGCCGTCCACCAACAAATCCATTCGTTGTGCAACTCCAGTGGTAAGATATCATCCCATTCCATTTGATAGCTCCATGTCTTCTGTATCATAATTCTTGCAAAGATGTGGAAATCCGTAATTAGTCCAAAAGGGTCAAATATAGCCATGACGATACCGAGTAACTCTCTTTTTGTTGGCACTCGGTTTCCTTGGATGACGTCAGTCGATATACGATGGAACTTAGTTTTAAATTCAAAACTGTCTTCTTTTGTATTCCAGTACATCCCCAGAATTTTTTCAGTGGAACTTTGACTTTCCATGTTCAACAATTTTTCGCAGCTTGATGTTCCATTCATCTCCTTTTCTATCTGTGCTGAATTTGATACAAAATTGCGAAGCTCAAATCCGCCCTGACTATGAATATGTACGATGTCCTTACAGATTTTTATAGCATTTTCCTCGGTATCAAAACTTTTCACCAAATCGTCTACGTAATGGTGTTTGACAATAGCATCCACGGCCTCTGGCAGTTCGTCTCTAAAGTTTTCTGCGTTCCGATTCTTAATATACTCCGCGCAATAAGGTGAGCACACTGCTCCAAAAATAAGCGAAGTCATGGCAAAGTGTTGTAACGGCCGAGTGGCATCTCCATCTCTCCAAATGAAACGCTGAGCAGACTGATCCGCAGGCTGGATTTTAATTTGGGAAAACATTTCTCTGATGTCCGCTGCCACTCCAAATGCACCCTTTCTGAACTGCAATAATATTTCAATAAGAGGGTTAGTCTGCTCAGGACCCTTTAATAACGAAGAATTTAGCGATACTCCTTCGACAGTTGCGGCAGCATCGAACACAATTCGAAGTTTATCGGGCTTATGTACTGTTTGTATGGCGAAATGGGGCAAATACCAAATTCTTTTTGAACCATCGAGTATTTCATCAGGTGAGAGTATTCTGGCATAACCTTTATCCAAATATTTGTTTATTTCTCTTTTATACCTTTCAGCAAACTCTTTGTTAGAATTCATCTTTTTCTCAATGCTTATCAAACGCCTTTTGGCCATATCAAAACTATTTGGCAATTGGACATTTTCTTTCCAAAGCAATCCAATTTGGAAGTGATTGTCGTTCTGCACTGTTGTTTCTAACAATATCTGTTTAGCTCGAAGGTCATCATCCGATTCTAATATCGGTAGATCGTTTATACCAAAATCTTCTGACGAAAAGTACTCTTTAACAAGTTCATGGAGGTCGTCTATTTTCTCAAGTTTAATATGCATTACCGTCAAAGTTCCAGATCTATTGCTTGTTGGACCATAAGCCAACCATCCAAGCTTTGTTTGAATCGCTATTGGCTGTGACACACCATTTCCAACAACAAATTTAGACAACCCCAAATAAGCGTTGTCAAGACCAATTAGTAAAACAGGTTTAGCATTTTCGTATTCTGAAATCGGCACATTGGTGAGATTTTTAAACTCGCTCTTCGAAAACGACTGTATAGGCAAATTTAATTTTTTAACTGTATAGACATCTTTTAATCTGTATCGGACGGAGTCTTTACTATCAGAAATCTCAAAATTAACTCTTTTAGATTTCTCTGTGACTACTTTGTTGTCATACCACTGTAGGTTCAATTGATGTTCACGACCCATCAGACCTAGCATTTCAGAAGTTTGTTCTTCAATTAAGGTTATAGCGCTACCTTCATCGAACATGGCGAATGTCTCAACTTTACCATTGGGACCATACAATACGATTGGCAAAACTTTAAACAATTGGCTTTTGGGGTCCATATTAGCATTGCAAGTAAGCATGGCATTCGGTTTTACTTCATTGGGCTTTTGTTCATTAATGGTATTCGTCTGTACTTGCATGTGATGCAACGATTGGTGATGTATACGACTACAACCATCAACATTACATTTAGCCTTTGCTTGACAATTTTGAACATTGTGTCCTTTAGTTAGACACGCAAAACATAAGCGGTTGGATTTTGCTGTATCCCAACGTGTACCTACATCCATATTCTCATTCCATATCTTACATTGAGCTATCGGATGTCCACTGTGACATAAAGGACATTCCATTTCCACACGATTTGCAATTAACATAGTTTTGGGACTCTTTTGGTAGTTTGGTTTACTTTCAACCTGGGGCAAGCGGCTGATTACTCTGGCAAAACTGCTCAGCCATGTCGAGAAATCAGCTATTGATGGTTGTGACTCCAGTGAGTGTACGTGACGAAGCCAATCCATCTGAGTATCAGTCGGTAACTTACTGATGAGCTCTTCCAGAAGAGTTGGGTTTTCTAAGTGTTGACTACACTTGGCAGACGATAGAAAAGCTACCACACAACGTACCTTTGTGGACAAGTTGATCACTAGATCAAGTTTGTTATAAGAAATCTTTGGGAATTCTCTTATTTTGGCAAGCTGTGAACGAATTAATATTTCAGGACGACCAAATCGAAATTTAAGCTCATCAATGACCTTTGGCACATCATCTGGGTAAATGAGCATGGCTTCCACTGCTTCCTTTGCCTCTCCATTAAGGCATTTTTGCAGACGAATTAGGTTCTGACGGTTGTTGTACTGGAACTCTTCTGTGGTATCGTCAAAATTTGATATGAATAACGGCCACTCCTCAGGTGTTCCCGAAAACGATGGTAGGTCATAAATTTTCGCAGAAACTTGAAAATGTCGAGTTTCTGTTTCCACAGACTGCCTGTTAGTATTAACATTACTAATTGACTCACCAGCTTTCGCAACTTGATTGGGTTGATTGATTTCTAGCCCAGGATTTTTTGGAGATTCATCTTGGACGTCTTGGCGATCAATTGCAGCCATATTGGTAAGATTTTCAATGTCTTTCTGGTTCTGCTTTACAGCAGCTGTTAGTTCTTGCAAACTCAATAAAATAGCTAGCATTGTATCCATTTTTTCGTTATCTTTACACTCTTTCTCATTCAAGGAATTTATGAACTCACGTTCGTCATCGCTCAACTTATCAGAATTGCTTCTCAAATCATACTTCTTAGCCATCTTTCTTTCTCTTATTTCACTGTATGAACTAGTTCATTTCAACTGTAGCGTTCAGTCCTGGTGACCCGATGGGAGTTATTTATTTGGCCCCGCGCCTAGCTATGCTCCTTCTCACAGCCGTCTTTGGTCAACCAAGACAACACAACCTTTTGTTTTAATTCAATAGTCAATTTTGACATACATTTTCCATTAAAATGATGCACACCACTATAAGTTTCTATACACGACTGTCTGGCAACTCTGCCATCAACATTCTCTTGTATACACACACACAAATACAAATGCACAACTTGGCAATATTTGTGCACATGAGCGACGAATCCCGACAAAACGGTAAACGACACTGTGTTGACGCCACTATATGTGTGTATGTATGTTACTGCGTAGTACGCCACTTGGCCACTGTTTTTCTTGGAAATATTGACTTAATTTCCGAACTATATCAAACTATACATACTGAGTGATCGAGGGTTTAAAATTGAGAACGCGCACAATATTGTAAAGCTGAGCTGACTGCTCAACTCGTCACGAAATTTGAAAAATGTAAATGTTTCGGGCCAAAAGAAAACAAACTGAACACAAACTATTGTTTAAATGAAATATGTATGGTTTATTATTTATGTAGTTGAAATTAATGATTAATATGGTGTTGATACAAATTAACAATAAGCAAGCGGTAAGCGGTTTCAAATTTCGTTTTGCCTCGATCACTCTATTCCGACTACTGACGCTCCATCATGTCAGTGTGGCCGTTTCTCTATTTATCAAAAAGGGCAACATTCAAAAATGACTTAAGATTAATACATAATTTATCGATTTCTGTTGCAATTCAAATTACTGATATTCTTTTCAGTCGTTATTATTTAAATTAACTCGAATTCTTTACAAGCAGCTATATGCTATAGTCATCCGATTTGAATCAAACTTGGCGGAATTATGTGTTAGCATATAATATTGACCAGTAACAAGTTTGGGAGTGATAGCATTGAAAACAAAAAAGTTTTTCCTACTAAAACGTTTTTTCAAAACTATCTTGTGTATGGCAGCTATACTTTATAGATGTCCGATTTTCATAAAACTTGGTGAAATTATGTGAAGGCATTGAAAACTTATAAATTCGAGGTTTGGGGACAATTGCGTTGAAGACAAAAAAGTTTTTCTCACTAGAACTACTTTTCCGACCGATCGTTTCTATGGCAGCTATACGATATAGTCATCCGATCCGGCCGATTCCGACAAATGTATTGTGCATTTGGTTAAGATAGCCTTTAAACTGACGGAGGAGATAGCATAGAAACTGACGGACGGTCGGACATGGCTATATCAACTCAGCTCGTCATGCTGATCAAGAATATAGATACTTTATGTGGTCGGTGATGCTTCCTTCTATGCGTTACAAACATCTGAACAATTTTAATATACCCTCTCCAAGGGTATACAAATGAAAGAAATCTTGGCGACTTAATTGTATAAAAAAGTCTTTATAATTCGCGGTCCATCGATAACATTTGTTTCAAAAGTAGGGTCAAATTTACTAATTTGTCTTTAGATGCTTCTTTCTTAGTATAGAACATCATCCGTCAATATCGGCATTCAAAATATCAAATCGTAATAAGCCTTATCGTCCAACAAAATATCGATATATCGATAAAATATTGACAACCCTAGTTTGGACAGAAAACATATTATATAAAGTAAACATAATAATATACTACATATGTACTTTTAGGGTGGACGCATAAGAAAGTTAACTGATACCATCTTAAGTGATTGCTTTTAGGGTGTTCATAATAAATTTTTAAAATCAAAAAAATTTTAGTTCATGTTTCAACCTCTGCGAAAAGAATTTAAAGTTTCTACAATTATTACGTATACGACATGTTCACCGAATCGAAATCTCGTTAACGAATTCTCAGAGTCATTTTAAAAGTTTTCAAATTTGACGAAGCGAGCCCATTTCCAACGAAGAGATGCGATTTATCCACGCTATTATATTGGACTAAATTTTTAAGACTGCCAGAAAATCCGACTAGTGTGGCTCGCAGGTTCCAGTCAAAATAGTCCACGAACGGGGTTTCAACGTGTCCTTATGAACGCACAGTCCTTCTAGTCAGATACGACCGACATAACAGTGGAAAGCATTTTGAGTGACCATTTGGGCTACCATGAGCAATTCGCTAAACTAAAGAGACCGCTCCGTCGCCAACGTATTGAATCGATAAAAGAGATAGAGCCCAAAAGGAAGAAGGAGTTGAAGACTATAACGAAAGAAGACTTTGCAGCATGTTTTTAAAATTGTTTTACAAACACAATTGTAAAAAACGTTGGCACACGTGTAATGCAGTAGGGGGAGACATTTTTCAAGGGAAGGAAATGAATTTACAATATAAAATAACGATTTTTTGATTTATGAACAAGTTCCCTTTTTTTTCACAGTAGTATAGTAATCCGCATTATTTTTTTTGTCCTGATAGAATGGGAATTATCAAAAGGACGCAAGTCTATTCATAAGCAGCACAGCAGAAATAGACTATGCGCAGGAACGGCTGCAACCGTGATGCGCAGCACTTTGGTTCGTGTGGGACCTCACTTCAAAGATATCCTGATAGCCTCTTAATGTACGGCTAAAACTTGCTTTAATCTAGAATTCAACAGCGCAAAGCAGTAGAAATTTTAATTTTGCCACTTGCCTTTTTATTTTCGGAGTCTAAGTGAGCGCTTTTGGAGTGAGGGGGTTAAGGTTTCTTAACTGCAATCTGCTGCTGTTATTCGAGTAATGTTGATAGTCGAATGTGCTAAGATGCTGGCCGTTGGTGTGTTTGAAGTTACCCGAAATCATGAGTTCGAATTCCAGACAAGGTAAAGTAATAGAATAGAATAAACAAACTCTAAATAGAAACTTGAGTCGAGAATTTATAAAACTCAAATCTTTACTCTTCCCCATTAGTCTCTTTCATTTAGTGTCTTAGTAGAAATATATCACACACCACCTCTCCACTTACGAAAGGGAAATGGATTTTCATTGATTAGTACCCGGTTACTTTATTTTAGGAACTTTTTTGTTTTCCATGGTAGCGTTTTTAATCTTTTCAGTAACAAATATTTTCTACATCAGCACAATTTTGACGATTTGGGACGAATTCGGATAACAATATCAAACTGAAATCACTCAACCAACATTGTCCAAAACGAAAATGAAATCGTTCCATGAAAATCATTCAAAAACCTTTAACAGCTTACAAGCTAATATATAAAACTATTTTTTACATATAGAACGAGAGCGTAAGTTGAAGTCGGCTCTTACCCATTTCGATATAGCCGTTACTCATGAAAAATCATGTTTAGCAGTGTTACTGCGGTTCTGAGGGTGAACATCCGAATAGTATGCAACAATTTTTTACATCGGCTATATATTATCCGATCTTGCTGTAAATTTCAGGGATTATAGTTATTGGGCGTGTTCACCAGCATACACCAATCATCTAACAAAAATCATCAATCAAAAATAAAGTGTTAGTCTGCTGGTGAACGAACTTGTTAGAATTTTTAGGCAACAAAGTTATCGATATATTTTTGTTGGCGGAAGGTTTGAATTTTTGACAACAAACAGCTTAATATAATTTAAAACTGACTACAAAATATTTATGATCGTCGTCACTAGCACCAACTGCTCCTAGAATTCCCCTTGAATTTTTCTTAAGACTTTGTTGGCCGTTTAATGTTTGTTGTAAGCCCAGCCCCGGCGGGTCCATTAAAAAGGACTCCTGACCACACAAAGAAGGATCTAAAAATGTTAATTTTAACAAAGTGGCAATGGGCTAAGGACAATTCGTTCCCGTTCCGTCCCGATCCCGACCAACAAATTTTAATTCAATATCGTCGCGCCTGATCCCCTACTTCTCTCGGGTGCCGCTGGAATCCCGGCGCGAGCCCATCTTTAGCTATGAGTCCTTAACGATGCCCGGGACATCTTAAAATAATAATTAAATTTGTCCATTCTATATTTTTGTACTTCCCAACTAGTGGTGTGACCAAAAGTTTTGAGTTTTCTTCTACAAAGAGCTGGGCAATGTCAAAAAATATGAAGCAATGTCTCCACCTGTTCTAAAGAACTTGAGCGACGCCTAAGCGTGCAGCATGCCTGCCAATAAACCAGTGACCCGTTAGGGCCAAGACCACAAGTAAGATGTTTTCAATTTCAGGTTAAACGAGGACCACGTGACCTTAGCTACAGCGCAAGCCGGAACCATTCTTCCGTAACCAGGCGCCGGGTTTCATTCCTTGTGATTATCTTGTAAGAGGATATGGGCGTCCCTATCAAGCTCTTCTCTGGAAGGAGCTGAATGGTAGTGCCTTGACAAACTATGTTGAGGTGTCCATGTACCATGTACTCATAAAAAAAAACTCATACTAAAAACAAAGAGGAGAGAAAGAGACATTCATTTTGCATTTGCCTTCTCAAAATTGGTTGTTTGTTTACTTCTGACGTCTGTGTGCTATCGATAACAAATCATAATCAAGCAATTCTAACAAAGTATTTCTTTGATAGATTCACATCTAACACAATCATGAAAAATAGCAAACATGATTGCTCATCATGCCCGTTCACCAGTACTATCTAACAAAAATAGTGGATTTTTTTGTCATCGATTTATGCTGCTGAACACGCTCATTGCTAATATAAATTTAAGTTGTAAATCTGAACTCGATATCTTTAAAAATGTAGGAGTTATTCAACATTTTCTATTGTGGGGGCGGGGTTGGGCGTGGCCTAAATTTGAAACAAGCTTGATCTGCGTGCAGACAAAAGAATCATTTGTCCCATACATGTCAAACCTCTATATCTTACCATCTCTGAGATCTGGGTGTTCATACAGACAGACGGACGGACGGACGGACCGACAGACGGAGAAGTCTATATCGACTCGGCTGTTGATGCTGATCAAGAATATATATTCTTTATATGGTCGGAAATGATTCCTTCTGCCTGTTTCATACATTTGCACGACTTTAGTATTAAAAACTTTAGTATTAAGACTTTAGTATTAAAAAAAAGCTGTTCCGAGACGAAATTGAACCCATATCCCCGCACAGCAGTCTCACAAACTAGTCTGCACCACAACCAGCCATACCATATTACTCTTTCACAGCTTGTATTAGCATGCCGTCAGAAGAAAGTGACGAATGAATCTTGTTTGGCTTTGTTGAATTTCGGTTCGGTTCAGTATTCCCGTATGGAACGCTTGTTCGGTTTGCGGTTCGGTCAATCAGTTGGAATTAGCGGTTCGGTTACGATTTGGTTCAGTTCAGAAGCGGTTTGCATCCCAGCTAATAACCCCGATGGATTTCATGAATATAAAATTACTGCTTGATAGGGAAAGAGGGAGGGGAAGGCGGCGGGGCGGTGTCTTCACGACTCCCCCCTGGCTATGTTGGTGTTTTTAGGACATGTGATGTACTATGCAATAGGTATTGAGCCACACATGATAAATGTTTTTAAATTTTGTTTTGAAGATATTTACATTCAATTTTTATTTTCAATTTGTATAATAAAAAATGATTAATTTTTATTATAAAAATTGAAAAATAACTTTTATCTTTAGCTTTTTTCATAAAAATTAAAAAAAACAACTTTTTTTTAAATACAAGTGTGTGCTTAAACGACCTTTACGATAATCAAACCATCAATATTAAGCTGGCTCAAGGTCTCGTTATGCTTGCGCATAACTCCAAAATGGAGTAACACATCACACCACAAGTGAAGCTAGTTGGTCGTACAGCTGTTTCATTGGTACCTCTACCATATCATCATGTGATGTGTTCCTCCTTTTCTCAGTCTCACAAACTAGTCTGCACCACAACCAGCCATACCATATTACTCTTTCACAGCTTGTATTAGCATGCCGTCAGAAGAAAGTGACGAATGAATCTTGTTTGGCTTTGTTGAATTTCGGTTCGGTTCAGTATTCCCGTATGGAACGCTTGTTCGGTTTGCGGTTCGGTCAATCAGTTGGAATTAGCGGTTCGGTTACAATTTGGTTCAGTTCAGAAGCGGTTTGCATCCCAGCTAATAACCCCGATGGATTTCATGAATATAAAATTACTGCTTGATAGGGAAAGAGGGAGGGGAAGGCGGCGGGGCGGTGTCTTCACGACTCCCCCTGGCTATGTTGGTGTTTTTAGGACATGTGATGTACTATGCAATAGGTATTGAGCCACACATGATAAATGTTTTTAAATTTTGTTTTGAAGATATTTACATTCAATTTTTATTTTCAATTTGTATAATAAAAAATGATTAATTTTATTATAAAAATTGAAAAATAACTTTTATCTTTAGCTTTTTTCATAAAAATTAAAAAAAAACAACTTTTTTTTTAAATGCGTGTGTGCTTTAACGACCTTTACGATAATCAAACCATCAATATTAAGCTGGCTCAAGGTCTCGTTATGCTTGCGCATAACTCCAAAATGGAGTAACACATCACACCACAAGTGAAGCTAGTTGGTCGTACAGCTGTTTCATTGGTACCTCTACCATATCATCATGTGATGTGTTCCTCCTTTTTGGAGTTATGCGCAAGCATAACGAGACCTTGAGCCAGCTTAATATTGATGGTTATATTTATACCCTTGCAAAGGGTATTATAATTTTGCCCAGAAGTTTGCAACGCATAGAAATATTCATTTCCGACCCTATAAACTATATATATTCTTGATCAGGGCGACGAGCTGAGTCGATTGAGCTTTGTCCGTCCGTCTGTCTGTCCGTCTGTCCGTCTGTCTGTCTGTTTCTACGCAAACTAGTCTCTCAGTTTTAAAGCTATCGAGCTGAAACTTTGCACAGAGTCTTCTTTTTACTGCACACTGATAATATGTCGGAACCGACCGGATCGGATGACTATATCTTATAGCTGCCATAGGAACTATCGGTCGAAAAGTGGGTCTTCGTGAGAAAAACTTTTTATTTTTAATATAAACGCCTCCCGCTTCAGCAATTATTAGTTTTATTCGCTTTTACACAGATTTGAAAGTTTTGGTCAAAATCGGATGACTATACCTTATAGCTGCCATAGGAACTATCGGTCGAAAAGTGGGTCTTCGTGAGAAAAACTTTTTGTTTTTAATGTAAACGCCTTCCGCTTCAGCAATTATTAGTTTTATATGCTTTTACACAGATTTGGAAGTTTTGGTCAAAATCGGATGACTATATCTTATAGCTGCCATAGGAACTATCGGTCGAAAAGTGGGTCTTCGTGAGAAAAACTTTTTATTTTTAATATAAACGCCTCCCGCTTCAGCAATTATTAGTTTTATTCGCTTTTACACAGATTTGAAAGTTTTGGTCAAAATCGGATGACTATACCTTATAGCTGCCATAGGAACTATCGGTCGAAAAGTGGGTCTTCGTGAGAAAAACTTTTTGTTTTTAATGTAAACGCCTTCCGCTTCAGCAATTATTAGTTTTATATGCTTTTACACAGATTTGGAAGTTTTGGTCAAAACGGATGACTATATCTTATAGCTGCCATAGGAACTATCGGTCGAAAAGTGGGTCTTCGTGAGAAAAATTTTTTGTTTTTAATGTAAACGGCTCCCGCATCAGCAATTATTAGTTTGATACGCTTTTACACAGATTTGGAAGTTTTGGTCAAAATCTGATGACTATATCTTATAGCTGCCATAGAAACTATCGGTCGAAAGGTGGGTTTTATTTAGAAAAATTGTTTGTTTTACTGTTAACGTTCGTAAACTATGATGTATTAAAACATTTGCAAGGGTATAAAAACTTCGGCAAAGACGAAGTTAGCTTGGCCTTCTCGTTTTAATTTTGAAAGTAAAAATTGAAAATAAGGGTTAAACTTTGATTTCAATAAAAAATTGAAATTTAATTTTTATATCATTATATTTTTATTACAATCACAAATAAGAATTAAAATAAATTTAAAAAATAAAAATTTATCTCGCTAAGAGGTTACTGCATCCTGAATTAGTACATCTAAGATTTTCCCATTATTGTGGATCATTTTTTTTTAGGTTTTAGTTTTTCAAGCTCATAACTCTTATATAAGCTAGTCAATTGCAACGTAGCTCCACTTGCAGAATAAAATAGACCTCGGAGCATTGGGAGCAATAGCATGTCCACCGCTGTTCAGAAACTGTAATAAAAATGACTCTCAACAATTCCTCAAACCGCAAGATTCAGTTAAAGGTGGCTTAAAGTGTGCCACTCGCAGAAGCGAATCTCATCAAGAAAATTCCCACCGTTAAGCAAAGTAGAGAAGAAAAAAACAGAAATGGCTATAAAAATATTATTACAACTGCGCGGCGTGGCTAATTTGTGCCAGAGCAATAAAAATTGCTTATTGAAATGTGAAAAAAGTGAGTTTTTTCTATTTGTACAGTTGGTGCCAAGCTGTCAGAATTTAATTAAAATTCCCAACTCGCACTCAACATTTTGCACTTGAACTGCCAAAGCAACCAGGCCAAAGGCAATAATTTTCATGTTAGATGCCAAAAGCGTGCAAAATGTTTTTCAACTATCAGGGACAATAGGCCCGAAAAGGACAATAGCTTTACGGCAAGAGGGGTGGTGTGACAGAGACAAAAACAAACAATTTATAAATAATAATTTCTCAGAACTGGCTGTCGTCTCCAGGGACACGGAACACCTTTGTCTAGCCCAAAACACGAACAACAACACCAACAAAAAGAGCATCGCCTGAGAGCTGCCAGCGGCGGCTGCTGCTGTGTTGATGAAGTGCAGACAGAGACAGAGCCTTTAACTAGGCAATGAAGTTACTGACGCTGCTTCGCCCCCGCCACCCACCTACGGAACGAATCTCACACCTGTCTGTCTGTCCCTTTTACCGTTTGCCAGCTCACTTTTCATTGTTTTAATTGTTGGGCCCAGCCTCTTGCCCGAAAGTTTACGACACAAAATGTTGCCCCTCTTCTTGTATTTGTTGGTTTCTAGGCCGTGTCGTCAATCTTTAGGAGCATCAATTCTAAAGGAAAACAGAGTTGTCTCTTCTGCAGTTATTAATGGCGGGCCATTTAGATAAAACATTATCAGGTGGGTGAATGGGGTAATGCCAATTAAAATATAAGAAATTACCAAATAATAAAGAAGAAGCCCACAAACGTTTCGTACCAATACCAAAGCTAAGTCAGCCCTATCAGCTGTATTTGGATGCTAAGAATCAAGATGACTAAAAATTAAACACACAATTTAAATATGTTTAAGCATTTAACCGTGAACCGTGTCTATTAGCTATTTAGCTTAGCCTGAGCCAAGAAAACTTTGGAGTCACGTCAACAAAACAACGAACCGTTTCCAATTGATCACAAAAGCAAACTTGTTAAATGTTAAAATGTGTTATTTTAAAAAATAAGTTCCTGATGTTAGCGACCCATTTGTTAAGAATCTAGCTCAGTTTGAAAGTATATAACTTAAGTTTGACATCTATGAATATTTTTCAAAATACAAATTTCCATTTCTATTATTCGCTGAAAACCTTTAACCATAAATCGTTCAACAATTGCAGTTTTTTGATTAGCATTTCCGATTTTTACCGGCATAAAGTAATAACGATTCGTTCTACAAATCCGACTACGTGAAATTGCTATGCAAGCAGCTTGAAGATAGCCCCGGCAAAACTGCTGGGTGGGTCGAGAGAGAGAGAGAGAGAGAGGGGAATGGAGTAGTAGAGTGGACCAATTTGCGTGAGAAATTTTCAATTAATATGCGCAATTGCAATCGAGTGCGAGAGTTTTTAGCATTTTTTCGCATAGAAATGTTTGAATCTAACCACAAAGTGCGGGTTTATGTTTTTGGCATTTTTCTGCGTTTTACGCCGGAAGTGAAGTGGAGTGGAGCGAAGGGAGTGTTGTGGGTGAGAAACACATTTCGTATTCAAGTGTAAATTGCATTGCAGTTGTGTGAGATTTTGCATTTTGTTGCGCCAGGTGGCGCCACTGTGCCACATGTGACGCACTTGACAGACATCCATCCAACCATTCAGCCATTCAGTCAGCCATTTCTTCTATCGTATTTGAAGCACCGAAATTTACAATTCAAAATGCCACAAAATTGTCTTCCATTTGGCGCTGCCAAGGCCGTGCTACATCTATTTGACAGCTGTCAGCGGTTGGGAACTTTTCTTACTCCGAGATGCAAATTTTCAATCAAACTCGAGCCGACAGCAACGATCTCAACACTTGTGTCAGCGCGCTTCATCAACAACATCTTCAACCTCTTTGTTTGTGTGTGAGTGTGTGTGTGTGTCAGCGCCTATTGCATATGCAACACATTTTTCATTGTGCAGCGTAAAGCGGCGCTTGGGAGCAAAATCTTGACAATTAATAGCCAGCTGACACAGTGGGCTAGTGCAGAAAGAAAATAAATCAACAATTTAAGACAGCAAGGTATTATTCAAAGCTTACCGAAGTTATATTTAAACCATTCGTGGTTAATATTAAAAATTTAAAGGTCCAAAGTATTTGGTGCAATCCTGGGTTCAGCTCAGGTTTTAAATATAAAATCGATTAATTCTTTATATTTACAATATAATATACAAATTACTAAGTAGCTGACCCGGTAAACAAATAGTCCAGATTCCGCAATGTGGTTGTCATTGTCCACCTGATGCTGCTGTTGTTGGGTACTGGGCGGAGAACACATTTGGAACCACCATTATAAACTGGATGGGAGACAGAGCACAGACCTGTCGAACGCCGCTCCGGACTGGGAAAGGCTGTGAATTAAATTACCGGGTAACCGCTGCCGTTGCCGGATGGCACTTGAAGAACTGCCGTCAATACCAGCTGCTTTGTTGTCGGGCAGAAATTAAATGGCAGTCATGATTTCTAGCTTTGTGGGCGCTAAAGTCCTTACCCTGTGGTGACTTTCAATCTGTGGTAACTCGAAAAAGAGTCGGGATGCGTTGAGAACCATCGCAAAATGGGATCACCTTCTATCCATTTGGTCAAGTAAAAGTCGGTTTGATCGTGCGTCCTGCATACCCACCGCCTAATGTCCGGGATCAGTCTTTTTGTCCACCTGGCGTTGGATGCAGTCCTCCATCTTTCTTGCCATTTGGCCAACGACACAGCTCGTCGGTTGGCTGGCAGTTCATGGCTCGCGCACTTCGCCTCTAGCAGATCAAGTGGAACCATCCCAGACAGAACAAGTGCAGCGTTTTCGGATACAGTACAGGCGGTATGCAAATCTGCATCCTCCACTGTATTACTCACACATAATTTCTGGTGCCCATATCGCTGCCGCATATAAGATGACGGTCAGATGATCACTGACTATTAAGAGTCTGCTCTCCGATGTTGTCCATCATGCCGGACAACTCAGAGATGGCTTTCGCGGCTTTATCGGCAGTGTATTGGAGGTGATGCTTAAATGTTATCCTGTTGTCCACTATCATAGCTAGGTACTTTAGGGCACTGCTTCCGTTTCCTGCGCAATCGTTGTGTTGGCTTTCCGTTCGTCGTCCACGAGCTCTTCGGCGACAGAGACTATCGCAATGTCATCTGCGAAGCCAATGATGGTGGTCTCTGGGGGTGTTGTAAGCTGCATGACGTTCCACAATGAAGATCCAAGTACTGCGCTCTGTGCTACTGATGTGTCGTACATAAGAACTCGGTTCTCGAAGTAGATGCATATTGTGTTGGTCAGATACTCCAACACCCCAACGTGGTTCAGGGCACCAACAATACTTGCCCAGCTACCCGCGTTGAGTTCGGCCATTCTACTCCTACTTGTTACCTAACCAATCTTGTATACTCTAAAGGCCTATATAAATAGAACACCTTTTCATAATCATTCAGATTTCAAAGCTATTTAAAACTGTTTCTATTCATGTGAAATATCGTAGCAAACTAAAAATTTATCTTATTTGAGTATAGGCCTTTAAGGTAAAACACATTGAAAAACTTATTGGTCTTATAATCTTTTTGGATGATTAAGGAGTCGATTTTTCATCTTCTACAAAGAGCTGTATGTTACATTAACTTACAAATAGCAGTGTAAATTTTGAGCTTATCTGACACGTTGCAGATATCTGCAAGAAAAGAGATCGGTCCTAAATTGTGAAATGTGCGCAACGAGAAATTGCTTTTTTAAATTCACGAAAAGAAATTATCCGTTTTATTTTGAATTTTAGCTGACCTATATAGCCAACATTTACATTTTTTATTTACTAACGACAGGCAGAGACAGCTGAAGATTGAATTGGTATTCATGAAATAGCGCTATACTGTCAACCAGCCTCCTTTGTGGTGTTGTGAGTGTCTTGTTTTAGACAAGTTTTGGACAAGATCCTAACTTAAATAACATAGAGCCTGCTTAAAAAAGTTCTAACATGTTTCTATTTTTGGGCAGATGCCTAGGAATATATATTCTTCATCATGCTCAACGCTGTCTTAGATTCCGCAGTGAGAGTTGCAAGAAGTCTGCAAAGCCAACTATCACGCATGTCCCGAGCAGCAAGGTCTTTGCGCCTATCGTTTTTTAAATTAATTTAATTTTTATTATAATTATAGTTTTCATTAATAATAAATATATTTAAATGAAATCAAGACTTTTTATGCTTACAACCAAGAAGATCTTATCTTGATATCGAGATCTTTCGTGCTTATTTTCAAGAAGATCTATGCTTGGAAAAAGGACACTCCATGTTTACAACCAAGAACATCTATTCTTGAATTCAAAACATTCCATGCTGACAACCAAGAAGATCTATGCTTAATATGAAGCCGACTAAATTTAAAACCAAGAATTTCAGTCTCAGAAATTCATGCTTGATATCAGTATTTTCGGCTTGGATCCAAGAATATTCCGTCTTACCGTACTTTTGACATCAAAACTGCTTGATATCAAGCACGATCGGCTTGGTTTTTTCTTTGAGTGTACATACTTTTACAAATTGCAAACAACATTGAAGTGCTTACGCTCTTTTCATTACCGATTGGGATTGATTTAACCCCGTATGAGTGTAAGAACCCTGGTTAATAAATTTGTAATATTTTCTTACATCCCTGCTTTAAAGTTATTTTGTCAGAGATGCCTCACCTGATGCCTTTAAATAGATTTCCCAATGCTTCAACTTTATGCTAATTCTTAGAGTTGCTGCTGCTGTCAGGGACGAAGACAGAGGAATCTTCTGCAAACCCAAAAACGATTAAATGTCATTAGCATTATAATAGCAGCCCCTCAACTCATCTCGCCTATTTAAGCACCTAGCCTGTTCCGCGCTCTGGCCTTGGGAATGGATGGGCCAGTGATTCATCTTCATAGTCATTACACAGTTTCATTTTAATTGTAATTAAAGCGATTATTATGCTAGCGTTTTTTTCTTCATCTGCTCTCTTAAGCCCAACGCTTAATCTTTGGCTACTTGGGACCTGCTGCTGGCCCGGCAGTTTATTTTCAATTTAAGAATAGCGGTAACTTTTTCTATTTTCCTCCTGCCGAGCAGCCTAGAGGCTTGAGCGAAAAGTTGTACTTTTTCGGAGGGGAGATGTTTCAACTTTTCGGCTGTTGTTATTTCTTGTAGCAAAAGTGAAGTTGGGTCCTGGTATTAGGGCAAGTTAAGTTATGTGTTGTAGTTTACTACTTGCACTGAATTGAAATTGATTTGGCAAGGCAAAAAGAGCAGAAGTAAAGTGCTTTCAGCGTTCACCTTAAAATTTCAGTTGCTAACTAAACTAATTTCTTTTTGCGTATTACGATATTTCCCGAGTGAGTTAAGTAGCAGCAAAACTCACTTCGCATAATTACGCCAAAGTGTTGAGTGAGCTGGTGCGGGAGCGGGGGCGGGCCGCATTACAGACTGTAATTAGTGGTGCGAAATTAGGGTTATCCTAGAGCATAAAAACATACAGGTGCAGGGAGGTAGGGCAGCTCGAAAATGAAATGAAATACATGCTGATAGTTTTTTAATGTGTGTGAATCTCGCATTCCCCCAACACCTTTGCCGTGTCGACATAGGTACATCCATGCATTTCCGTGAACCAGGCATAACTACCTGCCCACCCTGGCCCAGTTCAGGTCGCGACCTAAGGCTCTAACTGGGTCAACTATGCCTGCGTCTATACTCGTGGGGGAGGAAAGTCAACTTTTTTTATGAACTGTTAAATTTCCAATTAGCGCTGATTGTAGCGACTTAACCGTAAACAACGATAAACAGTGCGTGCGAACAGGTAACCTCTCATTTACCCCCCACCGGACATTACCATGCAAACAGTGAGGCACGAAGTTATTGTTTAATTCACAGCGAAAGCTGCTGCAAGAGAATCGAAGCAGGACCTCACTTGACCAGAAAACAGAAATGTTTAGTGGGTTGGCAACTGAATATGAACTCCAAATCAAGGCGGTTTTTCTGTCGTAATTAGAGAGCGATTTCTCTTCTCTCTGATAGCTGCAATGTATCACATAGATTCTGACAACAATAGCGTGACTATTTATAGACGGAAAGTATATAACAATGGCCAAGCTTCAGAATTATCACTTTATGGTTCACTATGGCAATTTTTTGATTCAAAATATGAAATCAGTTATGAAGTTTAAGTTGAATAAAAATTGCATAATGATAAAAAATAAACTTAAAAATGTTGTTGGGGCCAGATCTACAGTGTGGTCCATTTAAAAATTGGAATTTAATTTTGCTGTAAAAAAACGGCTTGCCATTTTTCAAAGGCTGAACATTTGTTGCAAAATTTGGTTCATGCCATTTATTTATGAAAAAAAATTTCAAATTGTCAAATGACCACATCGGCTGACTTGGCAGTAGCCCATTCGATCCACCCAATTTTTGAGAACATTTTCAAAAATCTAAGCTCAAATGACAATTTTTAAAATTTTTCCTGCCGTCCATCAAATCTTCATAATAATCTCAGGTCATAAGTCAAATTGATCAATTACACAATATTTAGGAGTGTTAATTCGATGCCTCTAATTTACCAACAATTCGCAGTATTCTTTACGATTAGTTACATAGCCTATGTTCAAGCCAAGGTTATCAACTATTTGTTTGCCAAATTTTATACGAATCTCTCAGCGATTTATGCACTAAAGCGCTTTCAAAAATACTCCTTTAAAAACACTGGGACACAATTTTGAACTCAAAAAAGGGTGTGATGGTAGTACAAAACCCCCCCTGGGTTTGGTCAGATTAGCTGCCGTTTTCTTTTTATTTACCTTTTAACTTTTCAGCTTCAAAGTAGGATTAACAATACTATATCAATTAAACTATTTTGAACTTTGCTTTTATGTCCTAAGCAAAGTTTTTGCTTATGGCTTGGCCTACAAAACATTTCTTTGTAGCAAATCAAAAAAACTTACATCTTCGTTCATAAAATTACAAAAAATTTAAAAAAAAAAAAACAAGTTTTCATAACTTTCTTCCAGGTTTTTAACCTTTTCCTGAAACCCGTTACAAATTTGGACAACTAATATAGGTAAAAGTTGTTGCTTAGACCAAAATAAACACGAACGAACAAACTTCATTAAATTACTCTTTCATATAGTTAAAAGCCCAAAAGCATGAAAAACTGCCATAAAAATTAAAAAAAAAAAAACGAATTAATTTATATTATCTCTATAAATATAAAAGAGAGTGTCCTGACTGATTCACTGATTCACTGACTGACTGACTGACTGACTGACTGACTGACTGACTGACTGACTGACTGATTGGCAATCATCGCAGAGCCCAAACGGTAAGAGATAGAGGGCTGTAATTTTCACAGGAGTTTCCGTTGGTGGTGAAAGTGCGTACTAAGACGGGGTTTTGGAAAATTCCACCCGGAAAAGTCGGAAAAGCGTCGGAAAAGTTTGTATGGGAAAAATGTTATTTTTCACCCGATTGACTTGAAACTTGGTTTGTAAGCTTAGAACGCGAAATAATTCGACACGTGTTTTCCCGATTTTGGAAAATCCGCCCACGAGGAAAATGGTCGGAAAATTCAGCATGCAAAAAACTATTTTTCATCCGATTGGCTTGAAATTCGGTTTGAAAGGAAAGTAGGTGAAATAAATTGAAATGTGATTTTCTGAAGTTGGAAAATTTGACACAACGGTCGGAAAATTCCCGGAAAATTCTGCATGAAAAAAACTATTTTTCATCCGATTGGCTTGAAACTTGGTTTGTAAGGACAAAATACGAAATAAATTGAAATGTGATTTTTCAATTTCGGAAAATCCGCCCACGAGGAAAATGGTCGGAAAATTCTGCATGCAAAAAACTATTTTTCATCCGATTGGCTTGAAATTCGGTTTGAAAGGAAAGTAGGTGATTTAAACTAAAATGTGATTTTCCTAAGTTGGAAAATTTAACCCAACGGTCGGAAAATTTCCGGAAAATTCTGCATGAAAATAACTATTTTTCATCCGATTGGCTTGAAACTCGGTTTGAAAGGACAGAATACGAAATAGTTTGATATGTGATATTCCGAAGTTAGAAAATTTGACCCAACGGTCGGAAAATTCCCGGAAAATTCTGCATGAAATTAAATATTTTTCATCCGATTTGCTTGAAACTTGGTTTGTAAGGACAAAATACGAAATATATTGAAATGTGATTTTTCAATTTCGGAAAATCCGCCCACGAGGAAAATGGTCGGAAAATTCTGCTTGCAAAAAACTATTTTCCATCCGATTGGCTTGAAATTCGGTTTGAAAGGACAGAATACGAAATAGTTTGATATGTGATATTCCGAAGTTAGAAAATTTGACCCAACGGTCGGAAAATTCCCGGAAAATTCTGCATGAAAATAAAAATATTTTTCATCCGATTGGCTTGAAACTTGGTTTGTAATTAAAAAATACGAAATAAATTGAAATGTGATTTTTCAATTTCGGAAAATCCGCCCACGAGGAAAATTCTGCATGCAAAAAACTATTTTTCATCCGATTGGCTTGAAATTCGGTTTGAAAGGAAAGTAGGTGATTTAAACTGAAATGTGATTTTCCTAAGTTGGAAAATTTGACCCAACGGTCGGAAAATTTCCGGAAAATTCTGCATGAAAATAACTATTTTTCATCCGATTGGCTTGAAACTCGGTTTGAAAGGATGGAATACGATATAGTTTGAAATGCGATTTTCCGAAGTTGGGAAATTTGACACAACGGTCGGAAAATTCCCGGAAAAATGTGCGTGAAAACAACTATTTTTCATCCGATTGGCTTGAAACTCGGTTTGTAAGGACAAAATACGAAATAATTTGAAATGTGATTTTTCAATATCGGAAAATCCGCCCACGAGGAAAATGGTCGGAAAATTCTGCATGCAAAAAACTATTTTTCATCCGATTGGCTTGAAATTCGGTTTGAAAGGAAAGAATTCGAAATAGTTTGAAATGTGATATTTCGAAGTTGGAAAAGTTGACCCAACGGTCGGAAAATTCCCGGAAAATTTTGCATAAAAAAATTTTTTTCATCCGATTGGCTTGAAACTCGGTTTGTAAGGACAAAATACGAAATAATTTGAAATGTGATGGGATGTGGGCGAGAAATTATCGGGAAGTGGGTGGATGAGGGAGGGATGTGAGTGGAATGTGAGCGGGATGTGGGCGGTAAGTGGGTGAGATGTGGGTGTGATGTGGGCGGGAAATTGGCGGGAAGTGGGTGAGATTTGGGTGGGATGTGGGCGGGATGTGGGTGAGATGTGGGTGGGAAATGGGCGGGAAGCGTGTGGGATGTGGGCGGGAAGTGGAAGGCGGAAAGTGGGTGGGAAGTGGGTGGTATGTGGGTGGGATGTGTGTGGTATGTTGGCGGGATGTGGGCGGGAAAGGGCGGAAAGGGCGGGAAGTGGGTGGTATGTGGGCGGTAAAGGGGTGGTATGTGGGTGGGATGTGGGCGGGAAGTGGGAGGGATGTGGGTGGGAAATGAGTGGTAAGTGAGTGTGCGTTGTTGTACTATTGAAGGCGCAGCGAAGCGCGACGGGATATTTGCTAGTTCTTCTCTATATATATAAAACAGAGTGTCCTGATTCACTGACTGATTCACTGATTGGCAATCATCGCACAGCCCAAACGGTAAGAGATAGAGGGGTGTAATTTTCACAGAAGTTTCTGTTGGTGGTGAAAGTGCGTACTAAGACGGGGTTTTGGAAAATTCCACCCGGAAAATTCGGAAAAGCGTCGGAAAAGTTTGTATGGGAAAAATGTTATTTTTCATCCGATTGACTTGAAACTTGATTTGTAAGCTTAGTACGCGAAATAATTCGACACGTGTTTTCCCGATTTTGGAAAATCCGCCCACGAGGAAATTTCCCGGAAAATTCTGCATGAAAACAGCTATTTTTCATCCTATTGGCTTGAGACGCGGTTTGAAAGGAAAGTAGGTGAAATAAATTGAAATGAGATTTTCCAAAGTTGGAAAATTTGACCCAACGGTCGGAAAATTCCCGGAAAATTCTGCATGAAAAAAACTATTTTTCATCCGATTGGCTTGAAACTCGGTTTGTAAGGACAAAATACGAAATAATTTGAAATGTGATTTTACAATGTCGGAAAATTCGCCCACGAGGAAAATGGTCGGAGAATTCTGCATGCAAAAAACTATTTTTCGTCCGATTGGCTTGAAATTCGGTTTGAAAGGACAAAATACGAAATAGTTTTAAATGTAATATTTCGAAGTAGGAAAATTTGACCCAACGGTCGGAAAATTCCCGGAAAATTTTGCATGAAAAAACTATTTTTCATCCGATTGGCTTGAAACTCGGTTTGTAAGGACAAAATACGAAATAATTTGAAATGTGATTTTTCAATGTCGGAAAATTCGCCCACGAGAAAAATGGCCGGAAAATTCTGCATGCAAAACACTATTTTTCATCCGATTGGCTTGAAATTCGGTTTGAAAGGACAAAATACGAAATAGTTTGAAATGTGATATTCCGAAGTTGGAAAATTTGAACCAACGGTCGGAAAATTCCCGGAAAATTTTGCATGAAAAAACTATTTTTCATCCGATTGGCTTGAAACTCGGTTTGTAAGGACAAAATACGAAATAATTTGAAATGTGATTTTTAAATGTCGGAAAATTCGCCCACGAGAAAAATGGCCGGAAAATTCTGCATGCAAAACACTATTTTTCATCCGATTGGCTTGAAATTCGGTTTGAAAGGAGAAAATACGAAATAGTTTGAAATGTGATATTCCGAAGTTGGAAAATTTGACCCAACGGTCGGAAAATTCCCGGAAAATTCTGCATGAAAACAACTATTTTTCATCCGATTGGCTTGAAACTCGGTTTGTAAGGACAAAATACGAAATAATTTTAATGTGATTTTCAATATCGGAAAATCCGCCCGTGAGGAAAATGGCCGGGAAATTCTGCATGCAAAAAACTATTTTTCATCCGATTGGCTTGAAATTTGGTTTGTAAAGTCAAAATCGGAATTAATTTTTGTTTTTATTTTCCGATGTTGGGAATACCGCCGGGATGCCCACTGGGAAGTGGTTGGGGTGTGAATGGGTTGTGGGTGGTAGGTTGTTTTGGAAGTGGGTGGAAAGTGGGTGGTAAGTGAATGTAAAGTGTGTGGAATGTGGCGGGAAGTTGGAGGGATGTGGGTGGGAAGTGGGTGGTATGTGGGTGGGATGTTGGACGGATGTGGGTGGAAAATTGGTGGGATTACGCTGTGCATTGGTTCTATACTGTTGAAGGCGCAGCGAAGCGCGACGGGATATTTGCTAATCTATATATATAAAAAAGTTCAACCTGACTGACTGACTGACTGACTGACTAACTGACTGGTGACCGTCGTACAGCCTAAGCCATAAAAGATAGGATGATGAGATTTTCACAGTAGTTTTATCTTATGCTGAAAGTGAGTACTAAGAACGGATTTTGGAAAATTCGGAAAACGGTTGTATGAAACTTTTTTGTTTTTCATCCGATCAAGTTCAAACTCATTTTCAAAGATCTATATGAAAATTCGACAACAAATGCATACCAATCTTCCGGAAAATTCACACCGCTGGGTGGAAAGTGGGTGGTCAAGGTTGTATGGGCGAAACTTTAGTTGCCAGCGATTGGCGCCAAACTTATTTTCAAAATTACACATAACAAAACATAAGTTGTAAGCATAGTACGCGAAATAGAGATTTTGGAAAATCCGCACAAGAGGAAATTGGCCGGAAAATTCTAAATCCAAAAAAGTTTTTATCATACGATTGGCTTGAAACTCGGTTTGTAAGTATAGAATACGAAATAGTTTAAAATGTTATATTCCGAAGTTGGAAAATTTGACCTGACGATCGAAAATATCCCGGAAAATTCTGCATAAAAAAAACTATTTTCCATCCGACTGGCTTGAAACTCGGTTTCTAAGGACAAAATACGAAATAATTTGTAATGTGATTTTTCAATGTCGGAAAAGCCGCCCAAGAGGAAAATGGCCGGAAAATTCTGCATGCAAAAACTATTTTTCATACGATTAGCTTGAAACTCGGATTGTAAGGTCAAAATGAGAATTTATTTTGTTTTTAATTTTCCGATGTTGGAACTATCGCCGGGATGCTCACTGTGAAGTGAAGGGGATGTGGGTGGAAAGTTGTTTTGAAAGTGGGTGGTAAGTGGATGTGGGTGAAATGTGGCAGGAAGTGGGAGGGATGTGGGTGGGATGCGGGAGGGATGTGGGTGGGATGTTAATGGGAAGTGGGCGGGTAGTGGACGGGAAGACGGCAGGAGGTGTGGAATGTGGGTAAGTGGTGGGATGTAGGGTGGGATGTAGGTGGGAAGTGGGTGGGTGGAATGTGGCGTAAGTGGGAGGAATGTGGGTGGCAAGTGGGTGGAATGTGTGTGGGATGTGGGCGGATAGTGGGTGGGAAGTGGGTGGGATTGAAATGGGAGGTGGATGGGATGTGGGTGGAATGTGGCGGTAAGTGGGCGGAAAGTGTGTGCGAAGTGGGCGGAAAGTGGGTGGAATGTGGGCCTGAAGTGGGTGGTAAGTGGGTGTGCGTTGGTTAAATACTGTTGAAGGCGCAGCGAAGCGTGACGGGCTATTTGCTAGTAAGTTATATTTTCACAATTTTATTGATTTAATACAAAACCGTGGTTTGAACCCTGAAACTTTTTGGGTTCGGGTTCACGGAGCGGGTTCAGAAGAGCGCTGAACCTAGGTTCAGGTTCGATCCTGGGTTCAGGAATAATTAGTTTTAGCTGACTCAAAAAAAAATATGTATTTTAGTTTGAAGAACCTGAAACATTTTATACATATTTGGAAGTTCAGAGACGATATTTCGAATATAATATTTGAACTCAATAATAGTTAGATTAAAAGATGTTTTTGTTTAATACCAAAAGGAAAATTTATAACTAATTTTAAGAAAGTGCCTAGAAAAGTTAGACCTAATTACACAGGTTTACAAGCTTTTGCAACAGAGAAGATAGCGCACTTCCCATATGTATATCTGGTCGCTGAGCTCAAAACAAAAACTTAGAAAATATCCTTATTGAAGTCCTAACAATTTGTATCTTATGAGTAAAATCAAAACATCGATTTCAAGTTTCGTTAAAAAATGTAATCCTGATGTGCTGGGTGAAAACGGACAATTGATATCGATAATTGTCGTATTGTAGTATAGGGACCTTACCTCAGAAAATTCTAAAAAAAATTCCCTTTGATAGACAGTGAATTATAATGAATTTTCATGAAAAAAAAAACGCGGGGGTCTTCTAGATTTCTATTAAATCGAATTTAGACTTTTTTTTTACTTAATAAAACTTATGTATGTGTTTTGAGAAATATGTCATTGTTGAACTATTTTCCACACCACGCGTTGGAGGTAAATATGTTTTTTAAGAAAACTAAACGAAAAAATCTGTTTTAACTAAATCGCAAGCAAAAAATTTTTTTTTTTAAAAATCGCGCATTCTTTTTTACAAAATTTTTTCCTGCGGAGCAAGGCTGCAAACCGGTTAGGTTCGGGATTTTGGGTTCCGACGAACCGGACCATGAACCGAACCCCTAATATTGTTGATTCTTCGAACCTGAACCCGAACCGGACCACTTTTTCGAAAAATTAGGTTCGGTTCAACAAATAAAGTAGTTTATTCAACGACACGCAAAATATAGAAATATAGATATTACTTGTAATCTGCCTTGTATCATTCAAAAGTTCTCCAATCCTACGACATTTCTCTAGGAGAAATTTATACTATCTGATTTGATAAGGGACGAACATCGACTGAGCAGGACAACTTTTAACTGACAAAGCAGCACATTACAAATATGAATGAATTAAATGAATCAACTTCTGATTGCAAAGAAATTAAGTTTTAAAAAGCAATAATCAAATATTAAATATCAATTCTGTATATGATGTTATAGATTTGCGGTGGTCCCAGTTCACCCAGCTCCAATCACGGATCTAGTTCCTCTATATAGTTCAATGCTCGATACTCGCACATCTTTATGTACATCTTTAATTCACACACACACTAATCTCATTGCCAATGTGTCACATTCATTCTTACCGGCAGCACGCCCACCGTCAATAAACCGAACTAATGCCTAATCTGTGTCTTATACTAATCATCTAGTTAACGTGGTTTAAATAGACCACAGATTCCGACTATTGTCCAACACATCGGCGAATGTTTTAAAGTTTTGGAAAGGTTAAAAAAACGAGGACTTAAAAAATACTGCGTTAACTATACGTGCTGTTTCAGAAACTCCGGTATCAGTTTAAAGGGCTTTTCAACACTTTCCAATCTAAGAGCTAGTATAGATGAACAGCTCGTAGCAGATAAAGCGGTGTTCAAAAGTTCTAAATGAATTTAATAATTAAAAATTGCATTATTGACATGAAGAATATTATTTTAAATAACAAGTGTTTATTTTGTTATAGATAGCGACCTATGTTTTTTATTTGGGATTTTTTAGCTCGCTCGAGGTTAAAGTTTTTTACGTGCTTATTAAAATCAAACAAACACGAGTTTTGATTTTCCAATATATTTCAGCCTTGCTGCGGAGCATTTTTATAAACGATCACCTCCGAAGAATGAATATCATTGACTATAATTTTTGATGTTGGATTACAGTATGTCACAAAATTGCAAAAGTTTTTGTATCCGGCCCTTTTAGCAATTAATTCGAATATTTTATTGATGATTTTTCAATTTTTTGCAGCCTTACATTAAGTTTTTTCAGTCTCGCCATAAAAATTGCTCAGGTCACAGATATTGACAGGATTGGATAATCTCCTACGAACATTATTTGCCCTTGGTCATCAAAATTGAATGAAAAATAAACGCTACATTTACAACAAAGTAAACATACCTCTTCTTCAGAGTATTATTAATTCTTGTTATTATTATTATTATATATTATTCTCCCTCCGTTGCATATTAAGTTTAGTCTCTTTAAGAGCTTGTATAAAGCTCTCCATATAAATGAAAATTTTGTGGCATTTGAATTTTTAAATCGACGATTCCCACAACTTTCTGACGCTCAAAGCTGGGTCCGCAAATCAAAAAGCTAATGAGCGACTAAGAAATTTACTCGGCATAATCAACAGACGAGGCAAAAGCATTGGAATAATTTTGCGCAGTAGTGTCTAGTTTTCTCGGAAACAAAAGTAGTGAGGACTACAAAGAAATTGTTGATGATTTATTGGAAAACTACAAAAATATATGGGTATAATCTCAGTCTGTTTTTCATCAAGTTTTTATATTTACCAATTTATTTTCTTCTTATTTCTTAAAGGTGTAAATAATCCTTAAAAATTCACTTTTTGCACTCCCGTTTGGATTTTTTCCTAGACAACCTAGGCGACGAAAACGACGAGCATGGCGAACGCGTCCAACAGCAAATGCAGCAGATGGAGTTTCGCTTCCAAGGCAATTGGGATCCGGCAATGATGGGAGACCCATGCTGGTTCTTGTTGCGAGAAACACACTGTCTGCTTCGTGCAAAGTTTGGTTAAGATAGTTTTAAAACTGACGGAGGAGATAGCATAGAAACAGACGGACAGACGGACATGGCTATATTAACTCAGCTCGTCATGCTGATCAAGAATATATATAATTTATGTGTTCGGAGATGACAATTTTAATATACCCTCTCCAAGGGTATAAAAACTAGCAAAAACTCGATATTTTAGTTACATATCAATGTCAGAGAGGAATTTTTTAAATGGCAGTATCTTAAATTCCTCTCTGATGTGACTTTGTTTTGTTTAGATACTCCCATGTGACTTATTTAAAAAAGCGCAGAGTTACGGGTCGGAGAGCATGCAAAACAGCAATTAACAATACTCTCAAGAAGAGGTATGTTTACTTAATTGCGAATGTAGCAATTATTTTTCATCCGAAAATGTTCGTAAGAGATTACCCAATCCTGTCAATATCTGAGACTTGAGAAATTTTTATATTAAGATTGAAAAAAACTTAATGAAAGGCAGCAAAAAATTATATGAAGGACCAATCGAATGAAGTTGGTATGTTCCAACCGATTGTTTATTTTGGACAGCTACTTTTCATTGCTTAGTCAAATTCGTTATAGTTTTCAAGAAAAAGTTGAAAAACAGTATAAAATGAGGGAAAAAAATGATGATTATACGACATTTTTGCAGTTTGGAGTTGAAAGATGTGACTATTTTGACTTGTTACTTAGAAATGTTTTGTAAACCAAGTCAAGAACAACAACTTCCTTTAAGAGGTCAAAGCGAAATTCCTAATGGTTTACGAGATATGGAGTTACAAGTTCCAATCATATGCTTAAAACTTTAAAGTACTATAAAAAGAAATCGGCAGCTAAACAGACCAAACCCTTTCAGAATTTTTTCGTTACGACCGTATCAACTTTGTAGTGTTGCGCAGTGTAATTTGGTGAATTTCGTGGTTTTTTATTGCTTATTCTCTGTTTTTCATTCATTTAACTGCAAGTAGAGAAACCGATATATCGATCATTTCGAGTAGGCAAGAGTAGGCAAGTACAAGTATTTTTGGTTATATTTAACTAATATTAACGGTCGTTACCGCAATTAAAATTGCTTAATTAATTGAAGTCCACCGAAGATGTAATTAGCTTCCAGAAAATTTGAATTTAAAGTAGAAGTTGCGATATTCCATCGCTTTCATACTAGAACTGTTGTTTTATTATTTTCAGAGTGAACCAACCCATAGCCATTGCTTTTTTCCCCGCCTGAAATTGACGTTTCATTTGTTATAAAATGCATTGAGGCAACATTTCGATACTCATAAATATTTAACAGACATTCATCTGTGGGGAGAAAACATCGTTGAGCGTTGCCAGCAGCATTCATAGATATGCAGATGATGGTAAAGATGCAGCTTGATATACGTGCCACATGTATGTATGCTTGGCCATAATGGCCATAAAGCCAACCGAGAAGAAGAGGGCTGACCCCAGGAGCCCAGACCCAGCGTTGACATATCCACAGGAAGCAGTCGCTTCTGCATCGCACCGAAGTCCCACCAGCAGTATGTTTGGCAAGTGCATTAATTATTGATTTAAGGCATACTGAACTGTCGATTGGCAAGAGAAAAACCAAGAGCTCTTTCCCGAAAGTAAGCAATGAATATATAGTATAGGTCTAATTCTCACAATCTTTGGTCAATCGCCTTTAATGCACTCCTCTGAAAAATCGCGCCTCATTTACTGGCACTCCCGCAAGAGCTGCCGGTGTGGCACAGTTATTGTCAACACAGGATGCGGCAAATATGCCACTTTTATGGCACACTTCCGCACCCAGCAGAAGAAGCTGCTTCTGCCCATTGAGATAGGTAAGAGGAGGTAACAAGGCGGATATAGTTGGTAAATTACGGTGCCAACCTGTGCGCCTCCCTGCAGTATGCAGCCGGATGCGCCAGCACTCTCTCTTTCTTTGTATTTTTTTCTGGGATGCAAAAAGTGAGAACGCACTTTGGTAAACTGTATCTAAAAATGTCGGGTACTGCAATATGTTGAAAGTTAACAAAGATTGCATGCTCTTTTCAGGGCTTTTAAAAATTATATCCCCAGTTATAATTTATTGAATAAAAGGTTAAGTCGGCGAAAAAAATCCACGATGAGTCTGAGTTTTGATTGTGGTGGGCAATTGTCCAATAAAGTACGTTCGACTTTGCATGATGACGAACGAACCTCTCCGAGCCTTTTGATACCAAAAGAGGTTTTAGGCAGGGTGATACCTTAACGTGTGACTTCTTTAGTCTGCTAATGCCAGTGTCTAAATGCCAACAGATCGGCACCATCTTTTATTAAGATGAAATGCTACTCGCATATGCCGAAGCAATTGGCATTATAGGCATAAACGAAAGATGGTTGAGAGGTAGTCTAGACCAGAGCTCGCCACGATTCTATCTTCTATCTTCTGTGTATACAAGAGCTTTCTGCCGCAGCGACGTCAATATACAGACAGTTTACAAGCTTATACTGCTCTCTTTTGCAACAACAAACAAATGCTAAATGAGAGCGGTAAACACACACGCGCAATGCTAGAATCAGTATGTTTTTTTGCCAGCCTCTGGTCTAGACTGATGGACAGCGGTAAACGGGGACAAGACAAAGTACCTAGTATCCGCGTAAAAGAAGTCTTGGACAATCTCTTATAGTGTGAGATTACAACCAGTAAAACAGAGTCCTCTTTCGAGGAACGAAAATAGCGATATAGAACTCACTTATCATCCCAGTCCTGTAATACGGTGCAGAAGCAAAGACAATATCATCAGCGGATGAGGCGGCGATTGGTGTTTTCCCGGAGCGGAAAATTCTTCGGAGGATTTATGGACCCTTTGAAAGTTGGCGATTTCGGATCCGAATGAATGATGAACTGTTTGAGCTCAATAGAGACACTAATCTAGTTAAGCGCATACATTAACAGCGTCTGCGCTGGGTAGAACATGTTAACCATATGGATGAACAAACTCCAGCCAAAGCTGTCTACAAATTAAGCGCGAACTGCACAAGAGGACGAGGCAAGGTGGGATGGGATGACCAGGTGCGGGAAGACATGAATTAAACTTAAGTTATAGATAGTGGTTGCACTATTTTGTTGTAGTCTTCACATGAAAATACATCAATAAGGAAAAATTTAACTATTTCTAGGTATTGTTAGAGAATGTTTGGAATTACTTTGAGGATAAAGTCACCATTTATTTACTGGCCAGATGCAGTTAAATGGGCATTTGAAAAGAATATTTTTTGGTGAAACAGAATATTTTGAAAACCCAATTTTCGAAATGGCTCGATGCCAAATTTCTACCCACCCTTGGCGCCGCATATTTTGCGAATGCGTAATTTTATTTTAAGTTAAAAATTTTTTATTAGTCCTTTTTGATGTGGAACATCTTTAATTTTAGGTACGGAAGCTTTTAGAAGGAGTAAATTGGGACATCATCATTCACCTATGGATCGGTACCATAAACAGGACATCCTGGAAAAATGAATTAACACTGAAGTTGCTAATTCTACTTCCGGTTAGTTTTTTGTGATTTGAAAATAAGCTCTTAAACTAAGCATCATGTTTCACATCAAAGCATCGAGAGTGTTAACGACACTCACACCTTGTTATACCCTTGCAAAGGGTATAATAATTATGGCCAGAAGCTTGCAACGCATAGAAATATTCATTTCCGACCCTATATTCTTGATCAGGGCGACGAGCTGAGTCGATTGAGCTTTGTCCGTCCGTCTGTCTGTCTGTCAGTCTGTTTCTGAAACTTTGCACAGAGTCTTTTTTTTACTGCACACTTATAGCCGCCATTGGAACTATTGGTCGAAAATTGGGTTTTAATGTGAATACTGTTTTGTTTTTATACCCGTGGAGAGGGTATATTGAAATTGTCCGCATGTTTGTAACGCAGAGAAGAGATGCTCTCCGACCACATAAAGTATATATATTCTTGATCAGCACGACGAGCTGAGTTTATATAGCCATGTCCGTCTCTCCGTCCGTCTGTCCGTCTGTTTCTATGCTATATCCTCCGTCAGCTTTAAAGCTATCGTAACCAAACTTTGCACGAAGTCTTTTGGTACAAATACGCTGCACATTTGTCGGAACCGGCCTGATCGGATGACTATAGCATATAGCTGCCATAGGAACGACCGGTCGAAAAACTAGTTTTAGTGAGAAAAACTTTTTTGTTTTTAATGCTATGGCTCAGAACGCTCGCATTTATAAGTTTTCAATGATTTTACATAATTTCACCAAAACTTGTCGAAATCGGACTACTGTCAGGCATATATCAAGCTCCAAGGGTATATAAACTTCGGTCGAGCCGAAGTTAGCTTGCCTCTATTTTTATACCCTGTTCCCATTAAAAATGGTAAAAAGGGGATCATGAAGTTGTGCAAATGTATGTAACAGGCAGAAGGAAGCACCTCCGACCCCATAAAGTATATATATTCTTGATCAGCATCAACAGCCGAGTCGATTTGGCCATGTCCGTCTGTCTGTCCGTCTGTCCGTCTGTCTGTCTGTATGAACGCGTCGATCCCAGAGACTGTAATAGATAGAGCCACAAATTTTGGCATGTACATAGGTGTATACCGTACCCACATCGAGTTTGTTTCAGATTTCGAAAAGTCCTCCTCCTCCATCTTTAAACAGCGAAAATCTGTCTTTTTATCTGTATAAACGCGTAAATCTCAGCGACTATAAGAGGTAGAGCCACAAATTTTCGCATGTATGTAGGTGTACATTTTACCCAGATAAAGTTTGCTCCAGTTTTGGCAAATTCCTCCTCCATCTTCTTCTAACCGCGAAAAACTGTCAGAGCTACAATTTTTAAGTTTGAACCTAGTGACTTAATATATATTCAGTGAGGCCCAACATCTATCTATTCTGTGTACCACAATGAGATCCGAGCAAAAACACCGAAGATATGTACATAAGTGCGCCTGCTCATGTATTGAAATAAATTTTAAAATAAATGGAATTCAAAGCTATAGGAACCTCATTACTTGGGACAGGGTATTTTGCAACACTCTTACTTGTGAATATTAACGTCTCCCACTTCAGCGATTATTAAAATTATGCGCTTTTACACAGATATGGAAGTTTTGGTCAAAATCGGATGAATATATATATATACTAGCAAATAACCCGTCGCGCTTCGCTGCGCCTTCAACAGTATAGAAGCAACGCACAACCACAACCCGCCCACATCCCACCCACTTCCCACCAACTTCCCGCCCACATCACACCCACTTCAAGTTCACATCCCACACAATTCCCGTCCACTTCCTGCCAACATCCCACCCACTTCCCACCTACTTCCCGTCCACATCCCACCCATTTATCACCCACATCCCGCCCACATCCCATCCACTTTCCGCCCACATACCACCCACTTCCCACCCTCTCTCCGCCCTCCTCCCGTCCACTTCCCGCCCACATCCCACTCACTTCCCGCCAATTTCCCGCCCAATTCCCGCCCACATCCCACCCACTTCCCGTCCACTTCCCGCCAATTTTCCGCCCACATCCCACCCACATCCCGCCCACATCCCACCCACTTCCTGCCCACATACCACCCTCTTTCCACCCTTTTCCCGTCCACTTCCCACCCACTTCCCGTCCACTTCCCACCCACTTCCCGCCAATTTACCACCCAATACCCGCCCACATCCCACCCACATCTCACCCACTTCCCGCCCACTTCCCACCCACCTATCACCCACTTCCCGCCAATTTTCCGCCCACATCGCAACCGCATCCCGCCCACATCCCACCCACATCCCACTCAATTCCCGCCTACATCCCACCCACTTCCCGCCCACATCCCACTCACTTCCCATCTACATCCCACCCACATCCCTCCAACTTCCCGCCACATTCCACACACTTTACATCCACTTACCACCCACTTTCCACCTACTTCCAAAACAACGTACCACCCACAACCCATTCACTTCCCAACCAGTGGGCATCCCGGCGGTATTTCCAACATCGGAAAATAAAAACATAAATTAATTCCGATTTGGACCTTACAAACCGAGTTTCAAGTCAATCGGGTATAAAATAGTTTTTTGCATGCAGAATTTTCGGGCCATTTTCCTTACGGGCGGATTTTCCGACATTGAAAAATCACATATCAAATTATTTCGTATTCTATCCTCACAAACCGCGTTTCAAGCCAATAGGATGAAAAATAGTTGTTTTCATGCAGAATTTTCCGGGAATTTTCCGACCGTCAGGGCAAATTTTTCCAACTTCGGAAAATCACATTTCAATTTAATTCACCTACTTTCCTTTCAAACCGAATTTCAAGCCAATCGGATGAAAAATAGTGTTTTGCATGCAGTATTTTCCGGCCATTTTCCTCGTGGGCGAATTTTCCGACATTGAAAAATCACATTTCAAATTATTTCGTATTTTGTCCTTACAAACCGAGTTTCAAGCCAATCGGATGAAAAATAGTTTTTTCATGCAAAATTTTCCGGGAATTTTCCGACCGTTGGGTCAAATTTTCCAACTTCGGAAAATCAAATTTCAATTTATTTCACCTACTTTCCTTTCAAACCGAATTTCAAGCCAATCGGATGAAAAATAGTTTTTTGCATGCAGTATTTTCCGACCATTTTCCTCGTGGGCGGATTTTCCAAAATCGGGAAAACACTTGTCGAATTACTTCGCGTACTTAGCTTACAAATCAAGCTTCAAGTCAATCGGATGAAAAATGGCATTTTTCCCATACAAACTTTTCCAACGCTTTTCCGACTTTTCCGGGTGGAATTTTTCAAAACCCCGTCTTTGTACGCACTTTCACCACCAACAGAAACTCCTGTGAAAATTACAGCCCTCTATCTCTTATCGTTTAGGCTCTGCGATGATTGCCAATCAGTCAGTCAGCCAGTCAGTCAGTGAATCAGTGAATCAGGACACTCTTTTATAGATATAGAGATAGCTCCCATAGAAACTACCAGTTGAAAAGAGGATTTTATTTAGAAAAATTGATTGTTTTTGATTGTTTGACTATTAAAACATTCGCAAGGGTATAAAAACTTCGGCAAAGACGAAGTTAGCTTGGCCTTCTTGTTTTTTTTTATACTCTGTACCGAAGGTACATAGAATATATTAAGTTTGTGCAAAAGTATGTAACAGGGAGAAGGAATCAGTTCCGACGATGTAAAGTATATATATTCTTGATCAGCATCAACAGCCGAGTCGATATGTTCGTCCGTCTGTCTGTCCGTCCGTCCGTCCGTATGAACAAACAGATCTCAGAGATGGTAAGAGATAGATGTTTGACTTGTATGGGACAAATGCTCCGTATACTTGCAGGCAGATCAAGTTTATTTTCAATTTTCGCCACGCCCCCTCCCGCCACCGCAATTTGGAAAAAACGTTATATCTCCTACAGTTTTAAAGATAGACAATTCGTTCCTTCTAGAGATAGTAATTAGCAAAATGTTTCGATTTGCTGAAGAAATGATAAAGATCAGATGACGGTTCTCAAGTTATGAGCAAATAAGTAAACTACTCTCCCCCCACCTCCTCCCACCCTCTTACAACTATCACCGCACAATCTTAGAGAGAGAGAGAGAGAAAGAGAGAGAGAGAGAAAAAGGGAGAGAGAGAGAGAAAGAGATGACCAGCATTGCATTCAGCTTCTACTCCAGGTACAGAGTATGTTATAGTCGGGCTTGACCGACTTTCTCACTTGTTTTTAAATCTCTCAGGCCTCATCCCATATTTGTAAGAGTTGTGATTTCTAAGAAACTATTTAAGATCGAAAAGGATCGAATGAAGGTAATTGGGACTTTGAAGTTAAAAGTCGAATAACATATTCGGTCTTTGGAAGCGAGAACATTAAACAATTCCGATTCCGCATGATTTGATCGAAATCGAAAACGGGAACAGTCCTGTTTTTCTTCAAATCAAAATTTCAAAATTTTAATTTGAGCTTCTATGCTTTTTACAGTTCAAAAAATGTTTGAAGTGCGGTGCAGACTGAGTTCTTAGGTGACAAACAGCATTTCAAAAACACACACCCACACAAAACATAAAAAAGGATCTCGCGTGATGTAAAGAGCGAACTGCTACGTTTAACAGCAGAAAAGAGCAATATTTAAAAAAAATTGGAAAATTCCGTTTCCACAAATTTATTTCTTAATGTTATAGATTGTTTCATTAACTAAAAATCCAAAAATACAATTCATTTGGGCAAAATTCATTTTGAAATATGAATTAAGGCCGCGCGGTCTAATTACATTTTGCAGAATGAAACTAGACCGCGCGTTCTAATTAAATTTTGTGATGGAGGTCTTAATTTTGCAGAATTACCATCACCCTTCTCGCAAAACTGCTGAAATTGAAGTGCACCAATTGAAAATTCACGCGAAACGGCGATTTAAATGTTATAAAGGCTTTCAAAAATATCCAAGTCAAATTCCAAAATTGCTTGCATCAGCTTCCTTGGAGTGTTGCTATCGCTTGTGTTCCCATTTCCACTTTGCTTTGGTTTATCTACTTATAACCCTTTTTTCTGCCACATTCGCTTTTGTATATTCTGTTTATTTTCTATCATTTCATATATGGGTATTTCCACAGTCGCGAACGCGACATTCGTACGACTTTAAAGTGCAAAAAAATATAGAAAACAAAAAAATATTTGTTGTTTGTTTTTATTTTTTGGTAGAGTTTTGGTAGCAGTATATTTAGTGAAAAAGATAGGTTCAGTCGATTTGACGATTAAAATATAAATTGAAAAAGTTATGTGATTTATCACGCGACAAAAATGGAAGTCGTTTTCGGCTGCATCTAATAAAATTCATAAATCTGGGAATAGTAAACAACAATTTTAAAGCAGTTAACTCCTAAATAAAGGTGAATAATGCAGCTTTTTTTCCGTGCAATTATATTCAGTTATTTACATTAGCTTTGTTTTTATAAGCTTTAATATTATGAAGAACGCGACATTTAGCACGCGACATATTAGAAAAAGCTGACAATGAAATTGACTAATCTTCAGTATTCAGGCCGTTTTGTTTTTTAAATGGAATCAGAAAGGCTTTAAATGAATTATGTTATTTATTTTAATTTTTGTTTTTCATGTCATGTTAAGAAAAATAATTTTTTAAAAAACTGTTTTGTCGATCTTGGTGGACCTTTCTGTGGAAATGCCCATATATAATTTTAAGGCAAAATCGGTGAAAAAGTGTGATAAGCAAGTTGAAGTGCACATTTTCAAGAACTCTTTAACACAGTTACATTTTAGGCGAAAGTTAGAACCTATAAAGTATATATATTCTTGATCAGCATTAACTGCCGAGTTGATTTAGCCATGTCCGTCTGTCTGTCCGTCCGTCTGTCTGTATGAACGCGTCAATCTCAAAGACTGCAATAGATAGAACCACAATTTTTGTGTTGCATGTATGTTGGTGTATACTGTAACTTCTTTATTCTTGATCGGATTTTAATGAGTTATGGGCGTTTTATATTTAATAGATAAATCTTTAGTGACCACCAATAAAATAAATTTTACACAATTTTTTTCGTTGTGAAAATCGCACTTAAAATCTAGCTTTTTTTAAAAAAATTATAAATTTAATGTAAAGTTGCCGATAAAAGCCTTTATAAAGCCGAAATGCAGCACCGGATTAAGAAGTGGTGTATCAACGAATGATAGGGCGTTCAATTACCTTCCAAGAAAGCATTACTTGTTCATAATAAAATAACCGGTACCAAAGATATACGCATTTTTCTAAAGACACTTTTTTCAAAAATCAAAATACTAGCTTTTCCGCGATTTCTCGAAAACGGCCCAATAAAAAAATTTTTGGACTGCAGATTTGGACTCAGCAAATGGATTTACATACGAAATGACTGCCAGATGGTCGGGATCGGAAATGCTGTAAGCTGGTGTTATTTGAGCTTCAATAAAATATACAACTAATATTTACAAACGTACATAAAAGTGCTTGGGAACGAGCACTTTTGAGATGATTCGTGTTCCCATTCCGGTCCGATTTCCAAGTCGATTTTTAACCGGTTTAACCGGTTCACGTATAAAATACGTGAAATTAAAGTCCTCGAAAGCCCAGTCCAATGTTGCAAGTCGACAAAATTTGTTAATTTGTTTGTTTGCCTGTTGAAGTTTTTTTCTGACCTTTTTTCAAAAGCTTCTCGTGCACGAACCATATTCGCTCCAGTATCAACGGTAATAGTTTAAATCTGACCGAAAAAAATGTCGGAGGACTGGGGAACTTCTTGAATGATAGCAGTCAGTTTCTTTATTTTCCTGTATGTGTCGTTGGAAAAACTTCTTAATTTTGTGAAACGAACCTAATTCTTCGAAGAAGCGGACTGGATCGGGTCAGGTTCTAGGAGCCAAAAATGATAGCGGTTCTGTTCATGGTCCTGTTCGGCGGACCCAAAAAACCCGAACCGAAATAACTCTAAGGGCTGGCTTGCAAACTTTGCAACTAAAAATATAGGAATAAAGTTGTTGGTTTTAGCGACTAACTATTTCTTAAATATAGAAATACATTTAAAATAAGTTTTGGGCAATTAAATTAGGTCAGTTACTTCCGTCAAGATCTGAAGTATTTAGAGATGACAACCTTAGGCCGGCCATAGTTGAGCCAAATTTTTCCTGCCCAAAAAAGGTGAAGAAATGTGATTTTTTCTATATTTTCTTCCGTAACATCTGCAATCTTATGTAAATTTAATTAGCCTAATAAACAATTTCGAACCTCAAACCCCAAAAACATAGCTTTCACATTTAACGAATCTTCTCAAAATGGTGAAAACCCATCCTCAGTGCCTCGATTTTTAGAATTTCTGCCGTTCAGTTTTCCATTCTATCCCAGAGTGTAATGCCTACTTCTAGGCGCAGCCATTTTGACTTTGGTTTTACTTAAAGGCTTCAAAACCTTCTACTAAGTTGCGACACTTCAACTTTACAGCAGAGTATTCAAAGGCATATTAAATACCATAGGAATGACAACTCGTATCGATAGCAACAGGGAGCCTGCGTATCGTGGGGGGAGAAGAGGGGGAGAGATGCGCTTGCAGCTGGCGCCAGCTGTTGGTGCGGCATTTTTAAGTTTTACGTGTGGCACGTGCGGCAAACAGGAGGCAGCCAAGGATAAGCGAGCATGCAAAAGTTGCCAGAGACTGAGACTGAGACTTCCAACTGCCACACGTGCCTTCTGTTTTTCCACTTTACTCATGACTTTCAGCAGCGCGTAAAACTAAAGAGAAACTGTCTGCTTGGTTAGGAAGGAAGGTGCGGCTGCCTTGAGTGCAGCTGCGTAAGTGCAGCTCCCAGCTGAGTGTGAAATTAGCAGTTGACAGTTTTGATTCGTTTTTATTGTTTGCATTTTCAAATTTATTGACAATGGCAAATTGGCCTAATGCGGTAGCACATATTATTTCGATTTCGTGCCAAACGAACATTACCATTTGCATTCTGTCCAGCGCCACAAGAGATTTTCATTAGCGAATATTCGCCACACACCCGATCGTTGCTATTAGCATACAATACTTTGCATTGGGGCAATAAAAACAGATTCCAAAACAGGTTTGAGGTGTCATTCGAAAGACTATATCGCCTTCGGCCACAATCAAGTGTTATCTTTTGCAATATATATTTTTATGTCATACAAAACTTTGGTGGATATCCCGCACTAGTTGATAAAACAGGAAATATTGTTTATATGATGAACCTATGTATGTAAATAATTGTTATATGCAAAAATGCCCCTTAAGAGTACTGCATACCTTCAGAAAAGTTTTTTATTTGTTTTTATTTTATTATTTATTTACTGTTGGAATCAACAGTTTTTTGTCCCGACTCTATTTTCTTACAAATTCCATTTTTTTTCTTATTTTAGTAAACAGCCAAAGATATAAACGCAGTTTTAGCTAACAACAAAAACATTGGCCACTCCTTCATAAAAAACATGGTATACTTTCAGGCTGACTACTTCATATCAGAATAGTCGGGGCTTGGATTTACAAAATGTCAAATTCTCAAGTCTTTATTCGGCCTATGGTCCTGTAAATAGCAATGAATACCATGGTTGGAGTGTGAATAAGCATAGAAGTCTGCTGATGAGGATTTGGGGACAAATCCGAAACAGTCTGTCCAGACATACCAATTGCTATTCCGATGTAATGTTGTTAGCTATCTCTGTTAAATTGTGTTGATTGCATTAAATTGTTATCAACCATTGACCTTGAGCCAGCGCTTTAAAAAGCACAAAAACTTTGACTAAAATCAATGCAGGTCACTAAAACCCTTATAAGTAGAAAAACTTAAAACAGGTAATAAAATGTTCGCGATTTAAAAAAAAAAATTATTTGAAAAATAAGTGTTACATCGAAATTTTTGGAATTTTTTATGATCATTTTTATACCCTGTACCATTTAAAAATGGGGAAAAGGGGATCATGAAGTTGTGCAAATGTGTGTAACAGGGAAAAGGAAGCATTTTCGAACATATAAACATATATTCTTGATCAGCATCAACAGCCGAGTCGATTTAGCCATGTCCGTCTTTCCGTCTGTCCGTCTGTTTGTCTGTATGAACGCGTCGATCTCAGAGACTGTAATTGATGGAGCCACAAGATTTGGCATGTATGTATGTAGGTGTATACTGTAGCCACATTTGTTTCAGATTTGGAAAACTCTATAGAGCCATAAATTTTCGCATGTATGTAGGTGTACACCGTACCCATATTAAGTTTGCTCCAGGCTTGGCCAATTCCTCCTCCATCTTCTTCTAACCGCGAAAAACTGTCAGAGCTACAAATTTTAAGTTTGAACCTAGTGACTTAATATATATTCAGTTAGGCCCAACATCTATCTATTATGTGTCCGACAATGAGATCCGAGCAAAATAACCGAAGATATGTAAGTCCGCCTGCTCATTTATTGAAATAAATTTTTAAATAAATGGAATTCAACGCCACAGGAACCACATTACTTGGGACAGGGTATTTTGCTGTCGGGGCACTAGACCGCAACACTCTTACTTGTTTTTTATTAAATTACTCCTAATACCCACCATTCTATTTTATGGCAAAACTTGGAACTTTTCTACAAAATAGTTTTTGAATGGCAGCCGTTCAAAGTTGATTTTTCATAAAAATTGCTGCAAAAAATAAAATAATAACAATCAATATTAGGAAAGCATCAGCTGCCGCAATTATATTACTTAACTTATAAGTAGCATACTTTTAGCAGCACTGAAGGTAAGATGTTATATATATTAAAATAATTGGATTTTTAAATAATGTAATTTTTATTCTGATTTTTTTTTTTTTTTTTTATTGAATCTAAACAGAAAGTTAAATAGATGGAGAAATCGATGAGGGTAGTCAGATTGACTGCAAGTCCTCGACAGGGTAAGCAGTCAAATTCAGTAACTGTTTGGGTTAATATCTCATAAGCCATTACACATATGATGACATATCAATTTTTTAGTACTCTGGTACTTATACATATATACTTCTATGCAAGAATTGGTTCAAATCCAATTTCAAGTTGTCTTAATTTTCTTTTATATTCTTAATCACCAGGAAGAAAACTGCTTAAATCATTTAATTACTTCAGTTCGAGGTACCTTAAAATCTCGGGGTTTGTCTACCAAAGACAATTTTATATTAAACTCTAGTTTTCTTTATGGCAATAAAGAACTTTACCAATAATAAATAATAATTAATTAAGCATAATTTTGGAGAGCTGGTTATTCCCAATTGGTCAATGTTTTTCAATGTCCATTGAGAAAGGAAAATGACCATAATCCATGAACCAAGACTTCATTGGAGAATCTGAAAACGCAGTTCGGTGTACTTTTAGGTGTGGTTTAGGCCGAATTATTTCGTGGCATAAATTTAAAGTTCAAGCAACTTAAATTGGACTATTACCATAAATGTGACACAATGAAATTTAATTATTGCGAACCTATAAGTTTTGATTTTAATAACTTAAGTCATGAACCCATATGGAATGCGACGTAGAACATGCGGTAATAAAGAGGAGGAAAAAGAAGTCGTACGTTGAAATCCACTACCAGAGGAATAAGTTCACTTACCACAAGTGACGTTAAAACAGTGACTACGGAGTCACTCATTTCCAAAGATAGAATGCGATCTTTATACCCTTGCAAGGGGTATCATAACTTTGCCCAGAAGTTTGCAACACATAGATCTATATATCTATATCTATATATCTGCTTGATCAGGGCGACGAGCTGAGTCGGTTGAGCTTTGTCCGTCTGTCTGTCTGTCTGTCCGTCTGTCTGTTTCTACGCAAACTAGTCTCTCAGTTTTAAAGCTATCGAGCTGAAACTTTGCACAGAGTCTTCTTTTTACTGGTATGTCGTTTAAAACGACATATCTCCGCCATGTATCACGGCGTTTACGTTTTGAAACGTCATATCTCCGCCATGTTGAAAGCGACATATCTCCGCGCGATGGTATGCCGTTTTGAAACTACATAACTCCGCCGCGTTACAAGCGACATATCTCCGCGCGGAGATATGACGTTTTAAGACGACATAACTCCGCGCGGAGATATGACGCCTCAAAACGACATATCTCCGCCGAGTAACAAACGACATATCTCCGCGCGGAGTTATGTCGTTTTAAAACGTCATATCTCCGACGCACATTGGGGCTACTAGAACCAATTCCGGGTCAAAATTAATTTTTTTTTATATATTGAAGAAAGTTTAAGTGCAACCTAAAATATGATTAAATTTTGCGTAATAATCCAAAAAGAAAATTAGTCTAGCATATTTGGTTCTCCCACAACACGCATTTAAAGTTCACCTTCCGAACTCGATTTTAAGGAATTCATAAAATGGGCATTTTAATGTATGTTCGCAATCGTTTTTCATGAATATGAAACTTTTATGCGGATACGTGGCGATTGGAAGTGTTACTTTTGACAATTCTTAGTTCAGTAGTATAAATAAAATTTTTATACAAAATATTTTTTTTAATTTTTGGAAAAAGGTCCACAAAACTACATTTTTTTTTAATTGTTGGACATGAAGCAGTTACCCGCGCGAATTACGTATGTCTTTGGACTTTCTTTATTAAACATCAAATTTACAGCGACTGGCTCGTTAGACGATTAAATTGTGAGTGAGTGGGGATAGAATGGACACAAAGTGAAGTTAGAGAGGGAAAATGAAATGGGAATTGGAACATGGAATAGTATACATACATAACTACGCCATCGCTAGAATTGAAGATATGATCTTAAATTCTAATTAAGTACTAGTAATAACAATGGATATAATTTGCTGGCTTAACAGGACGTGTGAGTGACTACATCTCTAAACGGATTGGTTTGACCTGGTCATGCGTGGATTGCCGAGAAATTGAAGATGAAATATGAACGTTTATGCGGCAAACGCGCTCTGGCTTTAAGGAAGTTCGCACTGAATTTCTGAAATTGCATGAGAAATTTTTAACTTTGGATTCTCAATTCCTTAGTCTAAAAATTACAAGCGAGTCTCCCAAACGAAAAAAATGCGAACCTCTGAACCCAACCAACTCATTGAATATTCCCCATCCTCGCTCTGCTGCTTATTCGACTGAATCTATTTGTACTCCTACTGGATCTGCTGCTTTACAGTACAATACCCCTACGTCTGCCGGCATCGCCGTTACCCCATCGATGCTGTTCCCACCAAATGTGGGTGATTCTCTGGCTATGGTGCCGTTTATATACTCCGGAACTTCTACTGGCGTCTCGAATTCGCTTCCAGACGCGACCAGTGCCGCAGCTCCTATGGATACGTCCTCCATGGGCTTTCCTGCCCTTGTGGAGGGTCCCTTTGCATTTCCCTCGGTTGTAGTAACTGACAACTCCGCAGCCGCCACAACTATTAAAACTGTTTCTGTGCCTGCTCCCGCACCTGTCGGGACATGTGCTGCCGCGCCTGTTGGTGCCTCCACTGACCAATCGTCTGCCGCTCCAGCTATGGCCGCAATTGCTGCCTCCAGTTTTGCCGCTCCTGTTGGTGCCTTCCCAGCCATTGGATCTCTTGCTGTGGTAAATGATCAACCCGCCGATGCCCCAACTATAGCTGCCGTTGGGTCCTCTGCTCTTGTACCTATAGCTTCTTGTGTTGCGGCTCCTGTAGGCCCTGCCGATGCATCGCCTCGACGGCTTTGGTAACCAATCATTCAGCTGCTGCAACCAATATGGTCGCTGCTGTGGCCTCTGCTCCTACGCCTGTCGTCACTGCACCTGTTGTCACAGGTCTATCAGGTGTACCCCGAAATCCATCTAATGATGCCTCCCGAGGCGTAGCTACATTTGGAACTTTAGCCGCTGTACCTCCTAAAAAATCTATATTTGTTTCCCGTCTTGTGGCATCGGCTACGGAAGATCTTGTGAGACATCATCTTTGCTCAAAGCTAAATATTTCCGATTTTTCTCAAGTAGAAGTCAGAAAATTCCGTTTTAATAAGACACGAGACATATCGACCTTTAAGATCACGCTGCCCGGTTTATATGCTGACAGAGCACTTCAGCCTGATATCTGGCCTGAGTTTACAATTGCGCGACTTTTCTCCACTCGTGCCAATCCTCCGACTCGTGCCGATCCACACTCTGCTGCCTCGGTTTCAAAAAACTAAAATCTTCCTTCTCACTTGGCTACCAAAATGTAAACAGCCTGCGCGGTAAGCTAAGTGCGCTGTTTATTAATAGTGCATCTTTTGTACAAGATGTTTTAGCCTTTAGTGAGACTTCCCTTCATGCTGGTATTTCCAATTTCGAGATACTGAGTGACAAGTTTGTAATATATAGGTGTGATCGCCCAATTCGTCGTGGTGGTGGGGTTCTTGTCGCTGTCGATGCGATCTGGCCATCTCAGCTTATTCCCTGTGATTCATCTCTTGGCATTGAATTTGTAGCTGTTGAAATTCAAACACACGACTCAAAACTATATCTCACATGCTCGTATATCCCTCCCGCATCCGAAATCGCCGTTTATCTAAGTCACGCTAATCAAATTCGACATATTGCATCTCGCTTAAATGACCGTGACCGTTTAGTAGTGGTTGGGGACTTAAACATTCCTCACTTAACCTGGTCACCTTACGATAATTCCGACGAACTTTATCCAGCTTTCCATCACGAATTCTCCGATATAATGTCTGAACTGTCTCTTGGACAGATGAATTCTATCTTAAACAGTAAGAGCAGGATCCTAGATCTTGTATATGTTAGTGACATCTCCAACTCTGCGTTATCTAGGGTTCCTCCTTTTTCTCTTCCGGAGGATGTTCATCACCCTGCTATAGAACTAAGTTATGAACTCGATATGCCGAACTGCGCTGTAATCTCCGCCCGTCAAAGCCAATCTTATTGTTTTCGTAAAGTGAATTTCATATCCCTGAATGAGGCTCTGTCTACGTGCGATTGGTCCTTCCTGGACACATGTCGTAATATAGGTGAAGCCTCAAAGTCATTCTATGAGGCTATTTATGCTGTTTTAAAAAATCACGTACCAATTTCGTACACTTCCTCCCGCCCGCGGTCTTCCCCATGGTTTACTAAAAGTTTGTCTAATTTGAAAAATATAAAAACTCGCCTTTACAAGAAGTTCAAGAACTCGGGTTCTCTGTTGGACTACGCTAGATATTCTGTGGCTCGTTCAAAGTTTATGATACATAATACCGAATGCTATAACAAGTATTTGCTCAGCTGCAAGATAAGCTTTCAGCATGACCCCAAAAGGTTCTATAACTTCGTCAACTCCAAACGCAAATCTTCTCAGTTTCCTCCTTCGCTTTCCCTCGATAATGTGACTGCTAATAATGATGCTGACATCGCAAATCTATTCGCAAAATTTTTTCAGCGTTGCTACTCTGCATCATCGACTAGTTTTGGTACCTACAAGCCGTATCCTTATTCTGTTTCCCCCGTAATAGCATTCATCCACCTGTTTTGGATTTAGAGTGTCTGCTCTCGGGTATTCGTTCCATTAAAACGTCATATACTCCCGGGCCTGACAATGTACCAAGCTGTGTGCTTAAAAATTGTGCTACTTCTTTATGCTTTACGCTTTTAAAGCTGTTTAACTTATCCCTTGAATTAGGAGAGTTTCCCAACGAATGGAAGGAATCTTATGTCATTCCTATTCATAAAAAGGGATCTAAATCGTCAGTATCTAATTACAGGTGTATCTCTTAACTTTCCGACATTCCTAAACTATTTGAAATGCTTATTACTTCTCAAATACAGCACTCCTGTCGCTCAATTATTTCACAGTCTCAGCACGGCTTTATGAAAAAACGTTCGGTTTCTACAAACTTGCTTGAGTTTACTTCCATTGTGAATTCGGGTTTCATTAATAAACTGCAAACGGATGTAATTTATACAGATTTCAGCAAGGCTTTCGACTCTGTCAATCATGATCTCCTTCTTCACAAATTGTATTTACTTGGATTTCCTCCAAGTCTTCTTAACTGGATAAAGGCTTATTTGACAGACCGTTCCCAACGTGTCCGTTTCAATTCGGCGCTTTCTGAGTCCATCAGTGTACTCTCCGGAGTTCCTCAGGGAAGTCATCTTGGACCTTTACTGTTTTATCTTTTCATTAACGACATCCCTAATGTCTTGCTTCACTCACATTCCTTGATGTATGCCGATGACCTAAAACTCTGCTTGTCTTATAACGAACCGATGTCTCCTCTCCTTCTTCAGTTGGACTTAAACTCTCTGCATACATGGTGTTCGGTTAATTGCCTCCCACTAAACGCTGAAAAGTGTAAATGTATGACTTTTCATCGCACACTGCCGTATTTTTTCGACTATACGATTGATGACAAACCCCTCGAACGCATTTACGTGGTTGACGATTTGGGCATACGCTTTGTCCCTAAACTAAGCTTCAATAATCATATTTCTGTCATCTCTAACAAAGCTAGGGGTGTTCTTGGGTTTATCAAAAGATGGGCCAAGGAATTTAACGATCCGTATCTGACTAAACATTTATTCGTGTCACTGGTACGACCAATACTAGAATATGGGTCGTGTGTTTGGTCACCGCATTACCAAAAATATCAAGACCAGCATGAATCAGTTCAAAAACAGTTTTTAATTTTTGCCCTCCGCGGCCTCAACTGGGATCCCACCAACCATCTTCCACCATACGAGCATAGATTACTCTTAATTGATCTTCCATCTCTTAAGAACCGTTGGACGTGCCATTGTGTGCTTTTTATTCACAAACTTTTATCAGGTGATATTGACTCTTGTGCTCTGTTATGCCAAATAAATCTTGCGGTTCCTTCGCGCCTAACTAGAAATTTCTCTCCGATCTACCTACAGCCTTGCCTAACAAATTTTGCTCACTATGAACCTTTCCGAAATTTGTGTATTAATTATAATTTGCATTACCATCTTTTCTCTGCTCACTCTTCTGTGTTAGATGTAAGAAACAATATACTGTCTTTTTTGAATTGTACCCAGTAATGTTGACAGAACTTTGTCAAACCTAAATAAATAAATAAAAATTTTCTTAATTGTAAACTGTAAATTATTTTAAATTTAAATATAACTGATTATTCTGTGAAATACATGTACAACACTTTAAGCAACACTGTAAGACGAATGGTGATATATCGATAAATGGTAAATGCTTATCGATATATCAAGCATCAGTCAGTTTTGCGCGAAGACAGAGAGAACAACGCTATGTGAATATTAATAATTAAAATACATGAATACACAATATTAATAATAAAGAACACTGACTATAAATCAGGTGTGGGGTATAGACCCAAAATTTTGTGCAAAGTTGGTGATGAAGTACTGCGAAATTGTACAAAAAACTAAAAGTGAGCTGATCGCCATATTGGAGAAGGAAAAAGTACAGCTGGATCAAGACGCCACAATTTATCAACTGCGTATTGCTGTCAGTTCCGTAATGAAAGCAAATAAAAAGATGGAAAAGCAACTAGATGAGATGCCCGAGAAAAATCTGCAACTTGTGGAAGGCCTACCTAATACCTTAGGCGAGACGCACAAGCCTGAAAATTTGATGGCGCCAGCTGGCGACTGTGCTGGCGCGTTTGGTGTAGGCGAATTAGAGCGAGATGACTATAGTGATGCGGCGGCAAGCAGCTTGGCAGACGATGACATTGCACAGAATGATGAAATTGAAGAGAATTCAAAGCAATCAGGCATACAGATGACGCCAGCTTTGAACATGAAGCAACAAGACCGAGTTCGTGATGAAATACCTGGAGCAATGGATATGGAGGCAGAAATGCGATACCTAGCACAACTAGAGGAACTGTATGCAACCCGTAAGCGTGTGTCCGACTTAAAAAACATAGTCGAAAATTTGGAAGGCAAACCGAAGGTGGCAACTGTAGTGGAGCAAGATGGTATCGACATAAAATATCTGGATACCCTGGTTCAGCAGTTTTCTGGTGATGACGGCTACCCTGTGTCCCGTTGGCTTTCCGATTTTGAGGATGTGATGAAGGCATATAAGGTGTCCGACCCGAGAAGATGGATTTTTGCCAAGCGATTGTTAACTGGATCAGCAAAAATTCATATGATCCACGCTGCGCCATTGACCTGGGATGATCTGCGAGCAGAATTGCTTGATGTTTTTGAGCAAAAAGTGACAACGTGGGACGTGGCTAAGCAATTAGAGGCCCGAAAAATTTCTAAAGGAGAAACGGCACTGCAGTACTATATTGCTATGTGTGGCATTGCACGACAAGCAGAATTGGCAACTGGTGACGTGGTTCGTTTCATCGTAGATGGTTGCAAGACAAAACTGGAGCTGCCATGACTATGGCCTATTGTGATTCCTTGGGCGAGCTGCGCAAAAAGATTATTGTATACGACAAGATTAGAGTGATGCGTACTCAAATGCCAGACCGTACAGAAGAAATGAGTAAGCCTAAAAACAGTGGAACGGTGAGTCAACAGCAAGTCCCTAGTGCCCCTCGTTGTTATAACTGCCGTCAAATTGGGCACATGATGAAGGATTGCGGACGACCTAAGAGACCTGATGGTGCCTGCTTTAGTTGCTGGGCAACTGACCATAAATACCAACAGTGCCCCAAACGTAAAGTGATGACCACTATAGCCGCTATACAAGACCATGATGCGGCGAACGATAACATTTCTGAAGATTTAGCTGCAATTCAAGTAGTTAACATATGAGTTCCGCCTGGTGAAGAAAGATACATGGGTGTAATAAGTTTATTTGATACAGGTAGCCCAGTAAGTTTTATTCATAAGTCATTAATACCAAACTACATTAAGTTAAGTTCAGAACGAAGTAAATACCATGGGTTGGGAGGACAACCTATTCTTGTTTGGGCCAAAGTAAAGTGCCTTATTAATTTTGCTGAAAAAACGTATATAATTTGGCTATATGTAGTGGATGATCACATACTGCCATTACCAGTACTGTTAGGACGAGACTCACTGAAAATAATGGAGATTCAGTTGGTGCATAAAAAGAAAATAAATGCAAGTTTTGATTTACCAGTAAATTTAAGAAATACTGAAAATATTAACTCAACCTGTGCATCTTTGTTCACCAGTAACCCAGTAATTACTCATAATATAAGTAAGATAAGCAATAACCAAGATAGTAGTAATAAGTTAATGAAGGATACTGCCCAGTGCGAAGAGACTGTCCAGAATACTGACAATTTCGGTGACTTCTTGGCATGCATAGAAGCAAACACAGATGAGGAGATTAATGTAGGGTTTGATTTTGGTATAGCTCAGGCAGAGGAATGTCGTACATTAGTCAGATTGCACTATGTGAACAAAGAGGGGGATTATAGAGTCAAGCCTAATTATCAGATGACTATCAGGTTAACTGACACAACTCCTTTTCATTGTTCTCCAAGACGACTATCATACTTCGAGAGAGAAAAAGTTGCAGAAATTATTGAGGACTTGTTAAAAAAAAACATTATTCGACCTAGTAAGTCCCCATATGCATCCCCTGTGGTCCTGGTGAAGAAAAAGTTAGGAGAAATTCGTATGTGTGTTGATTATCGCGGAATGAACAAGCGAATTGTCAAAGATAATTTTCCTTTACCCCTGATAGAAGATTGCCTAGAGTACTTGGAAGGAAAATGTTGTTTTTCCATAATTGATTTTAAGAGCGGTTTCCATCAAATAGGAGTTGATGAGAATAGTGTACAGTACACCGCATTTGTGACCCCTCAAGGACAGTATGAATATTTGAGAATGCCCTTTGGATTAAAAAATGGTTCTGCAATATTTCAAAGATTCATTTCAGAAGTACTTGCTGACTTTATCAAGAATAAAAGCATAGTAGTATACATGGACGATATAGTAGTGGCAACTAAGAACGTGGAGGAGCATATGGAAATTTTGAGTAAACTGTTGGACCGTATCAGTGAGCATAACTTAGAGATCAACATGAAGAAATGCGTATTTTTGAAAAGAGACTGTGAGTTCTTGGGTTACAAAGTCGACCAATATGGAATAGTACCTAGTGACTCCCATTTGGAAGCGTTAAAAAATTTTCCGGTGCCCCAATCTATTCAGACACTTCACTCATGCTCGGGTTTCTTTTCGTATTTTCGACGATTTGTGCTATCCTTTGCCCGGATAGCGAGGCCCTTAACCGAATTGTTAAAGCAGGGTGGCCCATTCCCACTTAACGAAGAGCAATTACAGGCTTTTAACACCTTAAAGACCGCTTTATCAAACCCACCAGTCTTGGCCATTTTCAAACCCGGATAGAGAAACAGAATTGCATACTGATGCTAGTTCGCATGGATTTGGAGCCATTTTATTACAAAGACAGGATGATGGTAGGATGCACCCGGTTTCGTTTTACTCTGGGAAGACAACAGCAGCTGAATCTCGTTATCACAGTTTTGAACTGGAAACCCTAGCGATTGTAAATGCGTTGCGCCGTTTTCGAGTATACTTAGATCACAGATCCTTAAGAATAGTAACTGACTGCAATTCCTTGGTACAGACACTTAGTAGAAAAGCAATTAATCCTAAAATAGCAAGATGGTCCCTGGAATTCGAAAATTATGACTTCTCCATAGAACATAGACCAGGTGTTAATATGTCTCATGTTGGTGCCTTGAGTAGGCAAACACAGTTATTGGAAATACTTAGAGATGATGAGAAAATACCACTTGAAAACCATAGAGCTGATTGCGTAGAGAATCATAGAGCTCAGCCTTTAGAGAACCGTAGAGCAGAAATATATAGAGTTGAGCCTTCAAAGAACCATAGAGCAGAGCGGATAGATAACCATAGAGCTGTGCCATCAGAAACTTATAGAGCAAATCGTAGAGAGAAGCATAGAGCTGAGCCATTAAGGAGCCATAGAGCAGAGTGGGCACGAGAGCATAGAGAGGAGTATATAGAAAACCATAGTGCTGAGCAGATGGGAGATCTTAGGGTGGAGCATTTAGAGAATAGAAGATTTGGACTTAAGGATAACTGTAGTATCGGGTACATTGGCAAGCATAGTGACGAGCGTGTAGAGAATCATAGAATGAAAGCTATGGAGTTCATGCATGATAAAAGTAGATCCGATAGTGATGTAGAGAGCTGTAACAATAATAGAATATCAGAGGAAAATTATTTTAGTCGGAGTAATGTCAATTATGATAGAGACGGTGGTAAAGAGACCCGGGGAGGTTATGATATTGAGTTGGAAGGAAAAGAATCAAGGAAGTTTGAGTTTTCAGAGCAGACCTTGTTGGAATCATTGCCATTTGTAAGTGTCGTAGGCGCGACTCCGGAAGATATAGATTTGATACTGCAAACTGAGCAAATGCGCGATAAGGAACTAATGAAAATTAGAGAGTCATTAGAAAACGGAAGTATGGTTGACTTCGAGCTACTGGATGGAGTGGTTTATAAAAAAGGTAAAGACGAAACTTTATGTTTATATGCACCTGTTGGTATAGAAGAGCAATTGATTAGGTTTCTCATGGGATAAGAAATTAGGTCATTTAGCGGCTGAAAAGTGTGTGAATGACTTAAAAAAGACTTATTGGTTTCCTGCTATGAGGAGCAAAGTAGAAAAATTTATAAAAAACTGTTTACCCTGCATACTACATTCAGTACCTAAAACAATTCACAATCGAACGCTCCATAGTATTCCCAAACCTTGTATACCGTTTCATACCCTCCATATAGATCACTTGGGTCCCTTGCCAAGTATAAATTCAAAAAGAAAACACCTTCTGGTAATAATTGATGCGTTTACGAAGTTCGTTAAGCTTTTTCCTGTTAACAGTACTAGTACCCGTGAAGCTAAAGATGCATTGAGTAAATATTTTGAATTTTACAGTCGACCCAGGAGAATAATATCTGACCGTGGCACTTGTTTCACATCCTTAGAGTTTACTACCTTCCTGCAAGAGCGTGATATAGAGCATATAAAAGTGGCCACAGGAGCACCGCAGGCAAATGGTCAAGTTGAGCGAGTGAATCGCGTGCTTACCCATATGTTAGGAAAATTGTCAGAACCCTTGAAACAAGCAGATTGGTACAAATTGATGAACAAGGTTGAGTATGCTATCAACAATTCCATCCACAGTAGTACGCAAGAGACCCCTAGCATGCTTTTGTTTGGAGTAACTCAGAAAGGCCCTGTGGTGGACGAACTGTCAGAATACCTTGAGAATAAATTGAATGTAAAGCCTAGAGATTTAGGTAAAATGCGTAAGCAAGCAGATGTTAATATTGTATGTTCACAAGCAAGAAATGAGCAATTGTATGCGAAGAAGCACAGAGCTCCTATAGTATTTCAAGTAGGTGATTATGTAGCTATACGTAATGTAGATACCACGCCAGGAATTAATAAGAAATTTGCGCCAAAATACAGAGGACCTTACAAAGTAAATCGTGTGTTTGACAATGACAGATATGAAATAGTCGACATCGATGATTGTCAGTTGACACAGCTACCTTTTCGTAGTGTTTTAGAACCTGCACGACTTAAGCATTGGATGAGCAACGTTAATGATACTGTAGCCATGTGTTCGTAGATCGTGGTCGATCTATTGTCAGGTCGGCCAAATGTAAACTGTAAATTATTTTGAATTTAAATATAACTGATTATTCTGTGAAATACATGTACAACACTTTAAACAACAGACGAATGGTGATATATCGATAAATGGTAAATGCTTATCGATATATCAAGCATCAGTCAGTTTTGCGCGAAGACAGAGAGAACAACGCTATGTGAATATTAATAATTAAAATACATGAATACACAATATTAATAATAAAGAACACTGACTATATAATTATTAACCTATTCGTATTCAGTTTTCGTATTTCATTTGTCTTTTAATGTTTGAAGTATGAATATTTTCTAAGTTATTTACTTTAAATTTAGGTTGTTCCTTATGTATTAAAGATCTTTAATTTTTAATGTAACCTTCGTTTCTTTCTTCAGTATAAATTTCTCTGTTTTTATTTCTTTTATAAATATATTTTTGTTTTGCACTTAGCATATTCTTAAATATACTTTCCTTATTACACTTTCCAAATTCAACATTTATAGGTTTTTCTTTTGTAATTGAACGAAGTTGAAAGAGTTGTTATAAAATTCAATTGATTTGCTTATTTTGTCCTTAATATTCAATGACTTTTGTTCAACAGATAATACTCTTATTTTGTCACATATTGTGCTGTGTAACCTTTCTATGTCAGCATTTCCAGTATGGTTATTAGGTTTTACAAGATGTAGCTCAATATTTTCTGCAAAGAGATATTCTTTTATATTTATGCTTCTAAACTCGTTATCGCATATTAACTTATTAAAGTGACCTCTTTGAGATTTGTATAATCGTAGTTTTTCGATAATAGTTTGGTTATTTCTGTCTTCGAGATAATAAGCTGTAGCAAATTTTGAAAATCGATCGATAAAAGTGAGGAAATTGGACTTAGAGTTGGTGTAAATGTCCGTGTGAACGATTTGTTTTATATCGGTAGGGGTTTCGGTTATTGAGAATTCAGCTTTAATGGGCTTACGATCATATTTCGCTTTACTACATGTCGAGCAATTATTTATGAATTTATTGATAAGGATTTTTAAATTTGGGTAGTATATTAATCTTTTAAGACCAATATAATTTTCGTTTATACCTGTATGTCCAGTCTCATTCTTATGATATTTTTCAATTTCTTTAAAAGCCTCATCTTCTGAAACTAAATCTTTTGCATGGTAAGAACAGCGCACAAATTTAACGTTATTATTTCCTTCGTATAGTTCGATAATTTTTTTGTTCATCTAACTCTGTAAATATGCCCACTTTACCTTTCTCTATGTGCTTTTCCAAGAGTTATTTAAGGTTATTTTCAATATCAGAATGATTAATGAAAATCTTTTTGTTTTTATGTAATATTTCGATATCCTTGCACTTATTTTTTGTTAAGATCAACTGTACTTTGAACCTTGAACCTTCACAACCGTATCTAGTATTGGAATTTGATTATGTGTATCTTCGACTTGCGAATGTACTGTGTCTAAGTCATCAGTAACATTATTGTATAAAGAATCTGTGGAAGAATCTATCACGTTGATTTCGTTCGTTTCTGCATTAATCCTACTTAGGAAATCAGCAACTTGGTTTTCTCCACCTTTTATGTAGTTAACAACAAGGTTATATTCGCTTAGTTTAATGAGCCAGCGATACAACCTGGGACTCATCTTCCCCTGTGATTTGATGAAAAGCCATCCTAAATTATCAGCTTTTTTGGGGACTATCCATACAGGACTATTATAAGGCGAATTACTTTCCCTAATGATTCCTTGCTTAAGCATTTTATCAACTTGTTTGCAAATTTCGCGTTCATGACCCTGTGGATATCGGTACATTTTTGTATAAATTGGCTTATCAGTTGTAGTTTTAATCTTATGTTCGATAATATCTGTATTTGTGAGAGTTTGCCCTTTTACGTAGATGAGGTCTTTATAACGATCTAGAATCTGCTCTAATGCCCGACTTTCTTGGACATTTAATCCTTTAAAGAGTTTATCTATAATATTGCTATTAATATCAACTATCTCAATAACATTTATTTCATCGAATGCAAATGGACACGAAGGGTAGAACTTTATTATATTGTTATTGATGGTAAGAGTCTGATTACCCATGTCAATAATAGCATTCATAGAAGTCAAGATGTTTTGTCCAATTATTGCATCGAAACATTTTCCTTGCAAATTAGTTAACTTCCATGACGTGATCGAATCTTCGTTAAATTGTGAAGGAACATCTGTAATTATTTCGTGAGTTATGTTTTTTAATCCATTGAGAGACGAAAATTGTATTGATTGTCTTAGAGGTATACGTTTACACTGAGGTAGCTTGCTTGAATCTATCAAAGAAGTTGTAGAGCCCGAATCTATCAGTGCTATTATTTTTTCGTTATGAATGGATAGTTCTATTAATGGTAGTAATTTTTGGAGGCTGGTATAAGAAAATTTGCTTGCTCCTCGTTATTGTTTTCGACTTGCAAATGATCTACTTCCATTGGAAAAGAATTATTATTGTTGTTTTGATTTGGAACGGACATATTTTGGTTTGAGTATGGACGACTTGTAAATGATCTATTTCCATTAGAAAATCGATTTGAATTTGCAATTTGATAATTTTGATTTCCTTGTGACTGTCTATTTGAACAAATATTCTGGGTATTATAAATGTTGAATTTGGAAATTGCGTTTGTAAGTTTTCAGAATTTTGTTTATCATTTCTTTGAATTTTGTTTTGTTCAGCATGTTTGTTTTCTGAACGAATCAAACCATTCTCTTCAAGTAGCCGAAAAGCATCTTTTATGTTAGATAACTTAGCATTAACCATTACAGAAGCTAAATTTACATTGATATTGTTAAGAAAAGTACGTAAAATAAATCTATCAACACGCTGCGGCTGGAACTCGGCTGGTTTCTCGTCATCAAATTCGAATTTTTCTTGAATTTTGCCACAAATATTACGAAGGTGCTTGAAATAACTCACGATTTCCTTGTTAACTGAGGTGTGAGCTCGTTTGTAAAGTTCATCATAAGATTCATTGATGCCAAAATTGTCGATGAGTGCCTTCTTAATATCAAGCCAAGTGAACGCAAAACGTAAAGAGCGGCGCCTTGTATTTTGTTGAGTACGACTTTTTGATGGATGTAGGCTTTAGCCGTATCCTCGCCATTGACCAATGCAAGAACGGTTTCGACTTCTCGGATAAATAAAGAAAGGGCGTAAGAGTTGTCCCCTCTAAAAACTTGTATGCTTTGAGCCTCCTTTATTACGTCACGAAGTGAAAATTGAAGTGCCGTTGCCATGAATGCTGCCAAAAAATTGTTCGTTCCCAATGGCTCCACCATAACAAGAGAGTGAGAGAGCGGCGATCCTCTCAATTTTTTACGGATGTTCCGTTCCTCTCTGGTGAGAGCGAATGGGAATGGGAAGAAACTCTCTCAGTGTTGAAATTCGTTGTTGTTGTAGTTACGGAACTTTTCCATTGACTTCTGCTTTTTGCATGTTGGCTGCTGCTTTTGTATGTATGCACTTTTGTGTTTGATGGACAGCGGTGAATCGATTATGTAATTGATTTTAGTATTTGATTCTTTGTCCAGCTTTATTTAACTTAGGTTAAATATGTATATCTATTGTACACTTTATAGATCTCAGTTCAGTTAATTTCCACCTTAAGTCAGTATTTTCGTTTATTTAACTTCAGTTAAATATTTTCTTTGACTGAATTTCTTTTTCACATAACTTTAGTTAAATGTTTTTTCTTCTTTTTTTTCCGACTGCGCCAATTAGGTATGTCTTTAGACTTTCTTTATTAAACATCAAATTTACAGCTACTGGCTCGTTAGACGATTAAATTGTGAGTGAGTGGGGACAGAATGGACACAAAGTGAAGTTAGAGAGGGAAAATGAAATGGGAATTGGTACATGGAATAGTATACATACATAACTCGCGCGATCGCTCTTTGAAATAAATTTAAAAAAAAAGTTTCAACATTAAACTTTATGTCCTGAAAATATTAGCGTGCCTTTTTTGGCCTTTTCTGAGAAAATTAAATTTTAGTAAGTGAAGTCATTTTCAAAATTCAAATATCGCCAGCCCTGGAACATTCGCGCGCATGTTGAATGACATTAATCAGCTGTTCTAGCATCTGTTTTGTTTGTTTACTTTCTTGATATTTGAGGGTAGACTAAATTTAAAAATTCTTTTCTATAAACAACAATGGAAAATGAAGCAGGCAGAGTTTAATTTAGTAATGTTATTGCCTGACGGGAAATGCCTATCAGAAGGTGGCAAGCCAGATCGGTAGAGGACAAAGAAATTGTTGCCCAGACAAAAAATCAAATTCAGAACGAGTTCAAGAAAAAATTAGGCTTTCTTATTGATATCCCGAAACCTGAATTTGGAAGTAATAACGATGGTAACACTGCTAGGGTATTTTTTCAAAACTGCAAAGATCACTAAGATAGACATCGATTTGCTTTAAAGAATGCACCCTATATTAATAGTTGTTTCATGCAACTATGATATTAATATAGTCTTGGAGACTGTTAAGCATTTTGTAAATTTGTACCCTTGGTACTTTGTGCATAAATTTTTTATTCATGGCCCGGAAATAATTCATTATGCATTGCTCCCAATTGGTCAATTAACCGAGAAGGCCCAGGAAGGACGAAACAAGGATTTCAAGCTTTACAGAGAACATTTTTCGAGAAAATGCAGTCGGGAAAAGTGCAATGTCGATGTTCTGAATAGAATGTTCATTACCTCGGATCCTCTAGTATCGAGGCATTTCAAGAGACAGGAAAACAATACATTAAATGCCAAAATCAGCTTTAGATCTGTTAGAAAATATACCTGAAGTTCAAGAGGAGTACTCTAATTCATCGCTATGAGGAATAAAGAAAATTGTTGAATGTAATACAAAATTGGTTATGTTATTTTTTGTATTATAATTATCTCTAAAATCTAAGAAGTTTTGAAAATTTAACCCGATTATTCAAACGAAAACTATAGGATATACTTTTTCGACTGCGAAAAAATAATTTCAAGTTAGTAATATTAGCAAAGAATCGTATTGGCCAGTTTTAAGCTTCTTATGTGTCGAACAAAAAATTTATTTTGCAAAAACAATTAAATTTTTTTCTTTAATTGTTAAAAAAAAAATTACACTAAATATTTCTAACTTTTAACTTTCTTTTAATCCTTTTAAAAAGATGGCTTCAACTTTTTTTTTGCTACAGCGCTCCGCTGAATTATGGCGCGATTTTGGCCTTTTCGCCCCACTGCACTGTGGGCAAAAAGTTCGAAATTTTAGCATAAAGTCTAATTTTAAAGCTAGAGCGTTCAAATTTGGCACAAAAATGCTAAATATTATTATAGAATTTCGGTTTATTTCTGTTTTGCAATAAAACTACTCCTTCAACCAATCCGCCCACGCCCAAGTAAAAAAAAAATTTTGTTTTGCTATTAATTTATAATTTTATTTTTAGATAGGTTTAATCTTTTTCATCATCTAAGTCAATTTCTTGATAATCATCAGAATCATTAGCGGAGTCCAAATCTTCATTTTCCATTTCTGACGTGATTGTTTCATAGTTCGGAGGTGGGCATTTAAAAAGATTTATTACTTCTGCCGGGAGGGGTTTTTTTAAAATTTCTTTTGCCTTTCATTTAAGCAAATACTGGATATTAATGGATCAGAATAATCCATAGCTCTATAACTCTATAGCTCTATATACATATATACCATTTAAAGCGTTAAGTAGTTTACCATCAATAAGTGTCATTTGTGGTTTATAGGTGGCGACTTGCATATCCAAACATTCTTTTTCCCTTAATATTTTCTCATGGCTTTCCTCTGCGTACTCAATTTTAAGTGGCCCGCAGAACCTTTGTGGAGCTCTGTTATTCCAAATAATTCGTTGATTTGCATCTATTAATTTTAATGGTATAATAATGCGGACAAAAAGGGATAGATCCAGCGAAGCAGGTTCTTCTGATCGAAACTTCTGCTTATATAAGCTTTGGCCAGTAGACCAATCTAATTCGTAGCGTACTATTAATGTGCAACGTGAAACATTTTCCATTTTAGATATAACCCCTTTTTGCAGGACCAATATTCTTTCGGCTGTATGGTCCAAAAGGTTTTGCATTGAAACCTGCGCACAATTTTCAGAAATTTCTGTTTGAGTTGGTCTGCAAATCGTTTTACCTTCTTGAAGTGATGAATATGGTGGGAAATATTGCAGCCACGAGCTTGAGTGAGTTACTTTAAACATTGACAACATACGGTTGCATTTAGGCAAATATTTCTTAATATGCGTGATAAAACTGCAAACTTTTTGCTCAATTTGATTAACGTGTGAGATGCTGAGTTGACTTATTTTCATTTTCTCCAACATCCACTTCTTTACGGCAGAGTCGTCGCGTCCATTGTTGCCCCAAACCTCCAGCAGTGTATGTCATATATATATGTCATTTTTGTCGAAAACGAGCAAAAACGGGTAAAGAACATTAATAACACCGTATTCTATATACTTTTACGAAAAACATACCAGTTTTAGTTGCTCGCAAGCGCGCGCGGCAAATAAGTTACACACCACAGAACACAATTACTTTTGTTAAATTTGAGCTGTAAAAATACTCCAACAACAATTGACGATACACGACAAAACAAACAGAACATATAAAAACTAACATACAACGTTGAATCTACATACCTGTAAGATTATTTGCCATGTTTCCAAATTGTCTTCACCTTAAAGAAAAAGCCACAACAAACGCGCAAAGTTCATCGACATTTACGGTTCCATTTCGATAGGTCAGGCATGCATTTAGTAAGCTGACTTTGTTTGCGCGGCAATTTCAAACCGCACGCTTTAAAATTTTTTTCGGAACAGTTTTAGTTTCTCTTGAGTGTGTAATTGGAAAACACATTCAATTTTGAGTATTTAAAATATAAAAAAAATACATTGTGCACAATTTTCGGACATTTTGCCCATAGTGCACTGTGCGCCTCGTTTCAAACGACATATCTCCGCGCGGAGATATGACGCTTTAAACGTCATATCTCTTTTAAAACGTCGTTTTAAAACGTCATATCTCCGCCGTTTTCCAATATATATCTCCGCCGCGTTTCAAACGACATATCTCCGCGCGGAGTTATATCGTTTGAAAACGACTTATCTCCGCCATGTTGCAAACGACATATCTCCGCGCGGAGATATGTCGTTTGAAACGCGGCGGAGATATGACGTCGGAGCTATGTCGTTACCCCGAACTATCGGTCAAAAATTGGGTTTTATTTAGAAAATTGACTGTTTTTTTAGTTTTTTTTTTTTTTGGTTTTATGTTACCAAAAGACCCGATTGATTGTTTTAATGCTGGCAAATCTTAAACTCTGATATATTAAAACATTTGCAAGGGTATAAAAACTTCGGCAAAGACGAAGTTAGCTTGACCTTCTCGTTTTAGCATTCTACATCTTATTAATCCATGTTTATGATTTCTACAAAAGTTTGAACTACAGTGACATTCCTAACGTCGATTCATTTTTCCGCTTGGCAAACAGTGGTCTTGAGCAAGATTTTTAGAATTTTTGTAATTATCAGTAAAAATAGCAGCCAAAAATGCCTTTTGTAAATACAAAATACATCTCAAATATACACTGTTTAAAAAACTGTTTCAATATTAGCAAGTTGATTTTTGCATTGGCAAAGCGACGTGAATAAAAAATTTATTTTGTTTTCACGTTTCTACGATGTTGTGGAAAACCGCACTGCTCAAAACAATTTACATATTTTAGCTGATACGAATATGGAAAAACAGTTCAAGTTGAGATGTATTACACAATTTTGAGTACACTGACATGGAAAAAAACCACAACTGTTGATGTGCTCGTCTGTATCGTCAAATTAAATATGTATGAAAAAACAGCACTAAAGCATTTTTGGCCTAGCAGATTTTTTGATAGACTTTCAAGACATATTTAATCGATCTGTCGAAAGGCGAATATTAAATATGGGATGATCGATGGTCAAGTTATGCCCCATGAAGTGTTCTAATAGTTTGTTTGGTTGTTGTATGTTGAATAGCCTAAAATTCACTTAATACCATGTTTGCTCTTTCTTTATTCAGTATTCATTAATGAATTTCTTCCGTTAAACTTAATTTACATGTTGTTCGATGCAAACGAAGACATGCCTTCATTTCGTCGGCCAACTTAAAGCCATTTAAGTTTCGTATTGCTGCATTTCCCTTGGGGCTGACACCTACCCAAGTTTATTGATGCTTTTATGGGGGTATCATCAAAGAGCCTTGGCGGCGGTGACCTCAAGTAAATCTCCAAAGGCTCTCAAAGTAGTTTCACGCAGAGCAGCAAAAAAAAAAAGTGCCAGAGCAAATGTCAATAAATGGCAAAGCAGACGACAATCCCAGTGAAGCCAGGCCAATTGGCCACATTAAAAGCAGAGCTTGTAAAAATATTTTTCTGCCAGGCGGCGCACACAAAAAGTATCCTTTATGATTTATCCCAGAGGTGCCAGTTAAAAGTTGCCTGCGACTTCGACTCGGGCAACCGGCTTCGGTTCCTCCTTTGCTATTATCCAGGGACATTTTTAATAAGATTGTGGGGGCGTGTCCTGCAGCTGCAAATGCGAGTGGCTGAGTATCTGGTAGCTGCCTGTGCGCCTTTGGGCAGTTATTTAAAATTATTTATGTGTCAATTATTGGGTTTTTGTGCGGTGGCCCCCAAAATACACACACACACTTACTCACACTCAGGGCCATGTATTAAATGGTTTGATTGTGCGGTTATAAAGTTGTAAGAGTTATTTGAGGGGGATTTTTCGGGTTGAGTGGAAATGCGAAAAATGGACTTTCTGGCAGCAGCAGCAGGAGGATAGTGACAGAAATCTACAAATTTTATTGCGTGCTTTTGGGGTCCAGCAGTGGCTAGAAATACAAATCCATATTCTCATTTCATCAGAGACTGGTAGCTTCAAAGTAAGACATTAATTAGATCATTAGTGGATCGATCACTGATCAGTGTAAAGCACGTCTACCATTGCCCAAAAAACACAGCTGCAGGCTTAAGTTTCTTGATCACATATGACCCCTAACGGCAGCCATTTCCTCCACTCCCTTACCCACTCGCTTATGCACTGTAATATCCTGTCGTTAGGCACGTTCTTGCAAGTCTATTCTAAAACGGCACTTGTCCTTCAAGTTTCCAAGACAAGTGTTTGCCACATTACAAAGCGATTGACCGGAAGAGGACATGGCACGCACGCAGGACACTCAGCACAACAAAAAAGACCTCACTGCAACTGTCAAGTAAGTAAAAGAAAGTCCAGTGCTGGGATTTTGTGAGCGTCAAACAAACACTTGGCCAGTCACACAAGTGGCAAGTAAAGTTACCGAAAAAACTGACGCATACCACCGTCTAAGGGGATACTTTAAAGTGCCAGGACTTGGCCAAGACAAACTTGGGCTTAAATTATGCCGCATTCATAATGCAACACAGTCGAGAGCCGAGGACATGCAACCCCGTTGGCTGCTCTTTGACATATTCCCTACTCCTTCCTCCGTAGTAGTTGCATACGACGAAAACTTTACCAGGCTACAACATTAAATTTTATGCGCACACTCATATCCTCCTGGATGACTGCTCCTTGCATGGCCTTAAACTCAAGTTAATGCCGAAAAGACTTTGGGCCCATTATTTCAGTTAGTTTTCCCACTGCCATTTGTAGCGTTCTTTTTTTTGTATTTTATTTTATTTAAGAACTTTGGGGAACGCGGCAAAGTCAAAAAAATTTATTTAAGATTCAAAGTTTTTCTTCCCTTAAGCAGTTTTTTTATTTTATTTTACAAGACTTGCGTAAGCTGTTCGGGGATTTCTTTTTCGTAGATAAAATTAGCAAATTTGTGACCACAGAATGCAGTTGACGTTAGTTTGATAGCAAAGAAATTTCTAAGAAATATTATATATATGCTTTTGGTATAAATGAATTTGTAGAATTAGATTTGCCGGCACGACATGCTGATATTGTATGATACTTTTAGGATGCAAGCCACTTAAGGAATTAGGACTGCCTAGGTTAACTAAATGGGAGAGGCTTTCCCAATTGTTTTTATACCCTTGCTGTGTTGATCCCTGTCCGTCCGTCTTAACCAAACCCTGAACGAAGTCTTGAGTTACAAATACATTGCACATTTTTCGGGACCACCCAGATCGGATGACTATAGCATATAGCTGCCATAGAAACGATCGGTCGAAAAAGTAGTTTTAGTAAGACAAACTTTTTCTTCTACGCAATTGTGCCCAAACCTAAGTTTTTTTTGCTCTCACATAATTTCAGCAAGTTTTAAGAAAATCAGACAACTATATTGCATAACTGCTATACAAAAGATAGTTTCGGAAAAAAGTATTAGTAAGGAAAACTTATTTTGCTTTAAACAGGGATCGTAAGAGTTAAGTGTTTAAAATAACCAAACCTGAAAAAATTATCTGCATTAAAATCTTAGATATTCTAATTCAGGATGCAGTATCCTGTTAACAAAATAATAAGATAAAAAGTAAAAATTATTTTTAAATTTTTAAAATAAAAATTAAAATAAATATTATTTTTCAATTTTTATTATAAAAAAAAATTAAAATAAAAAAAATGATCAAATTTAATTATTTTTAAATTTGTATTATAAAAATCATGGCTGCAAGCCCCTCTGAAATCGGTGGAGTTTAACTCCGGGGTTCGATCCCGTGAAATTTTTTGGGTGAGGGTTCAAAGGGTCGGGGAACCTAGGTTCAGGTTCGAACCGGGGTTCAGAAATAATTTTGATTTTGCTAGCATAGAAAACAGGAATGTAAATTGTAACAACATTAGCCAACTATTGATATTTCCCAAATAATATTCGAACTTTGTTAAAGTTAATTATGGATAAAACAAATTTAACTGCCTGAACAAAAATTTTCCTGATACTTGGGTTGAACATGTGTACCTATTATTGTGGTTTACAATGATAGTTTATCGAAACCTTCAACACATTAGAATCTTAAGGCGGTCTTGGAACTCCTCCTTACTACTTTATATTCCAGCTCTTTAACTAAATAATCCATTTCATGTTCATACGAATGTGAACTTGGAGAATAATCTGTGATGCTTGAATTAATGAGTTCCTTTTAAGGTTCACAAAATTCAGCAATTTGTCTCTTTGCAAGCTGTTTTTGTTTCAAGTTCAAAAAATTAAGTTTCTTAGACCAAAAAAAGTTATAATTGGGGTTGAAAGTAAAAAGTAAGAACGTTTTTCTAAGAACTTTCTAAATATTTACGAACATTCAAACATTAAAGCAACAATAGATAAGCCAGCCCTAAAAAGTAATATGAATTTTTTTTCTGAACCGAACCACTTTCAACTTTTTATACACTTGAAAAGTGTACTATAATTTTGCCCAGAAGTTTGCAACGCATAGAAGGAATCATCTCCGACCACATAAAGTATATATATTCTTGATCAGCATGACGAGCTGAGTTGATATAGCCATGTCCGTCTGTCCGTCTGTCCGTCCGTCCGTCTGTCTGTTTCTACGCGAACTAGTCCCTCAGTTTTGAAGCTATCGAGCTGAAATCTTGCACAGAGTTTTCTTTTGTCTGCACGCTGCTAATATGTCGGAACCGACTGGATCGGATGACTACTTCTTGTAGCTGCCATCCAAGTGATCTGTCGAAAAATGGGTTTTCAAGAGAAAAACTGGTTTTTTCTCAATATTACCGCTCTCAATCACGGTCATGGGTAATATTAAATGTTTTTAAGCTGATCTGCGAAGTTTGGTCGAAGTCGCCAACGGTTGAGACAAGCGTTTTCAAGTGTATCAAAGCTTCGGCACAGACGAAGTTAGCCTTGCCTTTCTCGTTTTGATCCAGTTCGGGTTCAGGTTCGGCGGCGAAATTTTTTTTTCTCCGGTTCAGGTTCGGTTCGGGATTCTCAAAAATTCCGGAGTCCCCGACTCCGGAGCGGTTCAGCTCCGAACCGGTTTGCAACCCTGATAACAATTGAATGTAAATATCTTAAGAACCGCGTAGTGTATTCCACAAATTTAAAAACATTCATGATGTGTGGCTTAATAACTATCATATGATCATCACATGTCCCAACATTAAGGATCCTTAAGATATGAAAGTATCTGAGTATCGTGATGTTTTTCGAAAAATAACATAGACAAAGAGACACCGCCCCGCCACTTTCCGGTCCTCTATCCCTATCAAGCAGTAATTTTGTATTCATAAAATCCGTCAGGGTTATTAGCAGGGAAGCAAACCGCTTCTGAACTGAACCAAATCGTAACGGAACCGCAAATTCCAACTGATTGACTGAACTGCAAACAAAAATTGAAAAAAAAACTTATATTTTAACAAAAAATTAAAAAAAAAACTTTTATTTTTAATTTTCATAGTAATAACTGTGCAACTGTGTGGATATAGTCATTCGATTTTGACCAAAACTTCCTAATCTGTGTAAAAGCCTATAATATTAATAATCGCTGAAGTGGAACCCGTAAACATTAAAAACAAAATAGTTTTTCTCAGAAAGACCCTCTTCTCGACCGATAGTTCCTTTGGCAACTATAAGACATAGTCATCTGATCCGGTCGGTTTCGACATATTAGCAGTGTGCAGTAATAAGGAGACTTTGTGCAAAATTTCAGCTCGATAGCTTCAAAACTGAGAGACTAGTTTGCGTAGAAAGAGACAGACAGACGGACAGACAGACGGACGGACGGACAAAGCTCAATCGAGTCGGCTCGTCGCCCTGATAAAGAATATATATAGTTTATAGGGTCGGAAATGAATATTTCTATGCGTTGCAAACTTCTGGGCAAAATTAAAATACCCTTTGCAAGGGTATAAAAACTCATGTAACCATTCTTTATCATGGCCCTGAAAAAATTTAATGTGTTTTAACCTTCTTTCCAAAAGCGCCCAATAATATTTTATGTGTTGCTAAACTTCGTGTACGCTTTATAGAAAAAAGCACACGAAATCGGGGAGAAAATTAAAAAGAAAAAATTCCAGTCCTTCATGATTTACATTATTTGAAACGATTCAATTATGATAGAATGTCATTCTCTCAACACTTCGACACTTCTTCGAACTTATATAAGCCGAATTGGAAAATATGTTGCAAACGCCGAAAACAAGCCAGAATTGATGATTTCTGGTCACTTGCCATCGAGTCATCGGCAGCAAATAATATCTGAATTGAGGAAAATTTTGGAGGGTTTAAGAATAAACAATTGCATTAAATTATTCGGTGATCATTTGTAAATTTTAACGATTAGTCCACACTGGCCGTAAAAATGCTTTTAAGTTTTTCATTACAAGACACAAGACAGCTTCAAAAGCAGAAGAGCTGGGTGGAGACCGAAGAGTCTTGGCGCACCCGAATTTAAAAGCTTTTCGAATACTTCATACAAAGAATGTTGAGAAGATCTAAAAATTGTGTATAACGATATACTAGACTGCTCATGTTATTCGCACCATACTTTTTACATAGTGCGTGCACAGAACCCCATTGACTCCCATTGTTGCGATACCAATATTACAACTAACAGTTTAGACAGTTTTTCCTTAATTAACTAAATAACAGATCCTCGCCTACCTCTAAAGCATCATGACAGGCTTATTGGCATTTTACACTGAGCACATCTAACATCCAAGATCCTGTGTCATAAATATTTACCATGGCGAAATTTGCAATCTTTGTAGTATTTACCTAACCTATAAAACAAAAGTTTAAAAATGTTGAAATAGCAAAAGGCTATTAGGCATTTAAAATCAGGATGTAAGATGTGCTCAGTGTAAACAGCCTTTTAAATGATATTTGAACTAAACAAGTACTGCCTGATAAAAAAAAAAGTTTGAAAGGATTTTTTCGAGGTTGAAGAAATATTGTGAAAATTTATAACCAATTTATTTTTCAAACTATTGTCCATTTAATATTTTTCCATATTCGAGTCAAGCACGACAATGTACTTCTGCTACATGAAAATAATTTTGCCACATGTTGCCACATGTTTTTCAAAAACTCACCATTTCGCCAAAAATCAAAATATCGAACAAATTCATCGAAACATATCGAAATTCATTTACAAATTTTCGATTGGCCCTTCCATTTGGCCAAAAAAAAAATTCTGAAAATCCACTTTTTTTTTGAGCTACTTAGATGTCCCCCTTAAGGGCATGCATCATCGACGAAAACAAATAGTAGTCAGAAGGGGCAATATTTGGGCTATATAGCTGGTGGTAAGATACTTCCAATTTCAGCGATTCAAGATATGTTTTGACCGGCTGCGCAACATGTGGCAAAATTATTTTCATGAAGCAGAAGTACATTGTCGTGCTTGACTCGACCTAATCGTATTCTGTTCAAAATACAGAGAATCTTCCCACAATGAATAATTTGTGGTGGTGTAGATTTTGGAAATAGATGAAGCATGTTCCCCTTAACCTTCTTGCAGCATTTGATGGTCTTCAGCTGCATTTTTATACCAGTCACTGGTGGAGTAAAAAGGGAATACTAAAGTCGTGTTAATGTATGTAAAAAGCAGAAGAAATCATTTCCGACCATAAAAATGATATACATGTCGGAGATAGGATAATTCATATATTGATACTAGCTAGTGATGTGCTATCTAGCGTTGTCCCTGAATCGGGTGTGGCATCGGGTGTGGCTCTGGTGACTGAATGTCAAATAACATGATCTGACGATAAGTTTTGAGAGAAAACACACGCAGGGATTCGCTGCACTCCGTAAATTGTGAAAATAATAAAAGTTGAACAAATTCAATAAGCGGAATGTCTTCGACCCCGATATATATAATTGATCATCATCAGCAGCCGAGTCTATATAGCCCTGTACGTCCGTCCGTCTGTATGTATAAACCGCTGGATCTCAGAAACTAAAAGACCTAGAGCAACCAAATTTGACTCCTATTGGATGCACGCAGATAAAGTTTGTTTGAAATTCTAGACACTCCCATTTTTGTCCTCAATAAAAAATTTATTTATATTATTTATTATATTTATTAAAATATTTTTAAAATAGCGATCTTATCAATTTAAAACTTACACTTATAATATTTTCACAATATCATTCACCTAAAATTTTAATCTAGATCGTATAATAAATATCCCAGTTATAAAAATATTACATACTATTCGGATGTCCCCCCTCAGAAAAGTTATTAAACACATCTGAAACATTTATATCTATGAGTAACGGGTATATCGAGGTCGAAAGTTTACATGTTCGGTGTACTAAAATAAGAATTTAAGTGATGGTCAGCTAGAAAAAGTTCCTAGAATTCTATAAACTGTCATCAGTTCTTCTCGCTGTTCAAAGTAGCGGAGAACGTTTATTTTGTGTGACGAAGTCATAGACCTGTATAATTCAGCGCAACTAAACTCTGTGTGAAATTCGGTAAATCTGCTACAGATACGTTTGATATGATCAAGCAGGCTTGCCCAGACATTGCTTTAGCAAAAAAGTGGTGTGTTTCGGTGTCACAAGGCCTTTTTGGAGGGCCGGGAAGAGGTCGCCGATGAAGACCGTGCTGGAAGACCTTCGACTTCGACAAACACCGACAAAGTGACTCGTGTGTGCAAAGTTTTGAACTCAGAACGACGACTAAGTATTCGTTTAATTGCCCAGATGTTAAATTGATCAAAATCTGTGGTTCATGACATTGTGACGGAGCATTTGAACATGCGCAAGGTGTGCGCGAAGATGGTCCCAAACTGCTCACTGACGACCAGAAATTGTCGCGAGTTGAAGTGTGTCAAGGCCGGCATTCCAACGCTTCCGCAGCCGCCCTACAGCCTAGATGTGCCAGAATCAATTTCAATAGATATTTTTTTATAAATGGGCAATAAAATATTAAGGACTCTAAGAGTAGCCCAACTCAAGCCGGTCACCCTAATAAATAATGAGAAAGATCAAGAAGCGTTTACATTCCATGACGATCCAATTCTGGGAGGTAGCAAAAATAAAAGGACACTATTTTTGGAAAAATATAACATACCTAAACACCAATGACTAAGACGGAACCACCAATAAACGCTTTTGACAGAGTGATAGTGGATACTATAGGTCGACTCCCAAAATCGGAGAATGGTAATGGTAATAATAAAGACATATATGCTGTCACATTAATATATGGTTTAACTAAATACTTAGTTGCCATTTGCAAGTAAAAGTGCATTGTCGCTAAAGCTATGTTCGAATCCTTTATTCTAAAGTACCGTCTAATGAAGACAGTGCAAATATCTAACCTGTGCCTAAATCTTAACAGACATTAGGTACCATTGAAAGGAGTCATAGAACCTGTTTTTAAACCTTTCTCAAAAAAAAAAAATCCCATAATGGGCTTACGACGGAGTGGAATCAAATACAAATACACAAATTATATGTGTGCCGTCGTGAATGGCGAAAAGCGTTCGGCCACAGCGAGCGAACTACGCTGACTACTTTTTTCAAGACATTGGAGAGAGGGAAGAGAGTCACATATGGCGTTGTTGTTCTTGCAGGTGTGCACGTGTCAACCAGAGAACTGCAAAAATAACTTTTTTCTTGATTGCGTCATGCACAAAAATTCTTACTCACATTTATTCATCTCACAAAACTCTAAACTCAACTCTTTTGATCCAACATTTTTGTTCATATTTATTCACCGAACAAATATTTTCAATCGAACAAACTCAACTCATACCGCAATCGCATCGAACGGTTAAACTAGAATTTTTTGACGCGTCACTTGTGGTGTTCGATCGAACAAAACTCAGCCAACTCAGGCCAACGCATTGGGAGAGACATAGAAAAGAGAGAAAAGAGAGTCAGATATGATGTTGTTTTTGCAGGTCAGAGCGCGGCAACAACAAAACACAGCTGATTCATACGAGATGATTTTCGTTCGCTCAGAATAATCGTCTTCGAGCTAAGCGATGAAATCACCCGAGCTGAGTGGAATTAAGAGAGCTTGATTATACTCAGAGTGCCAACAATTAAGTTAAATTAAATTCAAGGGCGACCAAGATGCTTATGCAAGATCGATGCATTGATCGCAAAGCCAGTTTATTCATGTATTGATTAATGTGTGAGCGATTTGCAATCGAATGAAGCCGTTCTCTAGTGCCAACAACAAGACCTTAACTGTGAAAAAGATGGAGGAGAACACGCAGATGAATTTGCTGTTGCTTTAAGGGTACTGTATACCTTCAGAAAAATTTTTTTTCATTTTTTTTTTATTTGCTTAAACGTTCGCTTAGGATCTTATAATCATCCTGCAAAACTTTCAAGCAGATCCGAAACTCAGTTTTAAAGAAATAAACTAAAACAATTATTTTTCCCGACCGTTTTATATGAAAATTGTTTTCATCGACCCTCGTATCTTAAGAAATTCTTAGGTTTTTCACATTTTTAGTTGAAAACTTTATAAATATTTATAAAATGTTCGATATTTTGGAAAAAAAAATTTTGGAAAAAAAAATTTTACTTGAAAATTTTTGGAGATTTTATTTTTCCCATGTCTTGACGCACTTTGTCCCGAATTTCTGGAGAACTGCTTAATCGATTTTGATATTTTTTTTTTCGGTGAAAGCTAACACCCAAATGCACCAAATCCAATTTATACATTTATTAAAAACAATTTTTATTTCATTGAAAACAGATGTCGAAACTTTAAATGCGATTATCTCGGAACCACTTTTTCCCAAATGGTTGCAAAGATTTAAAGAGTACCTGTTGAACGATTTTCAAATTCTTTCCCTTAAATTGCTCCTAATACCCACCATTCTGGTGTGAACTAGGATATTTTTGATCGGTCATCAAATAACGGAGCTAAGAACAATACAGTGGGAAAAAATAGTCGATTTTCGAAATTTTGACTTTGAAACCCCATAACTCCGCCAATTTTTGACCGATCCAAAATATCCTAGTTCACACTAGAATCACATCAATTCTTAACAAAACCCCGTCTTCAGTTTTAAATTCAGTTCATCAAAAAATTTTTGCATCCATGGGCCTATGTTTTGAATTTTTGGTTAACTTTGAAATGAAATGCAACAACAACCCCAAGAACAACAACAACAACAAAAATTACTAAATTTAGTTTAACCGAATACCTATCGAATGAAAAAAACCGCTTCTTAATACCAAATTAAATTTTTTGTAAGCCCTTAAAAATGACACCTGAAGGTATACAGTACCCTTAAGTAGGTGTTTGGCGTGTGTTCCCCGTATACACGCCAGCTATTCCTTTGCGTCAGACAACAACAAATGAGTGGCTTGCGGAATGGTCTTGGGCACCTCTGTTTTAAAGTAAAGAAGGAGTACTTATCACTCGTGTTAAAGAAAGTCAATTCAAACGTAAAGGTTTCCCCGCGTCTAAAAAAGGTTAAAAAAATGCATTTTAAGCTACTGACCTTAATGAACCTGATGGACCATTTCCCAATAAAGATACATGTTTTGCATACTAAAATTGTTTATAATCATCACCATTCCTTTTATAAACTTCACCTTATTGCCTAATCTAAGTTCATACTTACTTTACTAATGACACCACTTGCACTTGATTCAATAAAAAAGTTTTTGTTGGTTTTAGTGTACTGTTGCCTAAAACACATTAATTGAAAAGCTGGGCTTAACTTTGGTAGAGAACAATATAAAGGTCACTTTTTAACCACCCAATTTAAGGGATGCAATATGAAATTTATACATTTGCCAAATCTTTATGAATGCTTTATGAAAGGCATATAATAAACTTTGTTTGATTACACCTTCGACCCATGATCCCTGACAAAAACACAAATACGTGTCCAGGAAATACTATTAGGCGAGGGGACATGGCGGGTGTCACAGGGCAACTACATTTTGTGTCTCTCTAAAAGTGTCCTTCTCCGTCATCATTCTCAACGATATGGATATGCATTGTTACAATGAAAACCTAATCTATTTTTGATGAATCGCAATTGTAAATTTCAACAATGGCAGTGAGTGAACCCAATAACAAATGCTTCAAAGGGCTTTCAGCGAATTATTGTGCACAAATATATTTGTGCATGAGAGAGGAGCCATTTTTTACTCTACAAATCTGGTGCCAAAAGCAATGAGCTGCTAGGGTCTACACGAGAACTTCGGCTGGTCAATACGGTAAAAAATTTTATAATAATTACAGACCACTTATTAGTATTTTTATTGTTTGTTTTTATTGTTTATTTTATAAAATTAGCAAAGCATTATGCCATGCTTCTACTTAATTTCACCTTAAATTTTAAAATAATATATAAAGTATAACGCCTCCTGTAATACAAGTAGTCCTTTGTAGTGAAAATCATAAATTGTTTACCAGTGGCGTAGCGGGATTGTTCTGCTGCCTGGGACGGAAGTCGTATCTATGATAAGTTGGACAAACAAATTGCCTTCTATAAATCTTCACGACAATCAATGAGTTTCATTGTAAAATTAAGCGAATTTTACAAATTGGTGGACTTTCGATCTCACCATCACCATATATGTATTTACCCGTGCTCAGAAAAATATAAAATTATTAGAAAGTTTGTAAAATGTAAATGTTGGCTATACAGCTCCTACAATGGGGCCAAGCCAAGCTTCTCACGATCTCTTGGCGAGTGTGCTTTAAATTTTTTCGCACAAGAGAAGGGGACCTACAGTTTAACGCCGGATCCGAACGGCAAAGTTTGAGAATGTGCTTTTTCATGGCTAGTTACTTCACAGCTGGCGCCAATAGCTGGTGAAGGTGACCGTATGTGTAAAAGCTATTTTCTAAAGAAAGAAAAAAACTTTAAATGTTAGATGTTCAGAGGCGGGATCGAACCCACGACCTCCCGCCCAGCAGTCCAGCACACTAACCACTGGGCCACATACGACCATAAGAAAGTTTAGTAATTTAAAATTTGGAAAATTTTGCGGTTTTGTGGACCATTTTATCTACACCTCCTTTTTACCTGTCTGCATGACAATCTTAAGGGTACTGTATACCTTCAGAAAATTTTTTTGGATTTTTTTTATTTGCTTAAACGTTCTATTAGGATCTTATAAACATCCTGCAAAACTTTCAAGCTGATCCGAAACTCAGTTTTAAAGATATAAACAAAAACAATTATTTTTTTCCGACCCTTTTATATAAAAAATGTTTTTATCGATCCTCGTATTTTTAGAAATTCGTATTTTTTCCCTATTTTGGTCAAAAACTTTATAAATATTTATAAAATGTTCGATATTATGAAAAAATAATGTTTAAAAAAAAAAATTTTACTTGGAAATTTTTGGAGATTTTATTTTTTACCATGTCTTTACGCACTTTGACTCAAATTTCTGGAAAACTGCTTAACCGATTTTGATAATCTTTTTTTTCGGTGAAAGTTAACACCCAAATGCACCAAATCCGATTTATACATTTATTAAAAACGATTTTTATTTCATCGAAAACAGATGCCGAATCTTTAAATGCGATTATCTCGGAACCACTTTTTCCCAAATGGTTGCAAAGATTTAAAGAGTACCTGTTGACCGATTTTCAAATTCTTTCCCTTAAATTACTCCTAATACCCACCATTCTGGTGTGAACTAGGATATTTTTGATCGGTCAACAAATAACGGAGCTAGGACCAATACAGTGGGAAAAATAGTCGATTTTCGAAATTTTGACTTTGAAACCCCATAACATCATTTATTGACCGATCCAAAATATCCTAGTTCACACTAGAATTACATTAATTCTTAACAAAACCCTGTCTTCAGTTTTAAATTCAGATCATCCGTTCTCAAAAAATTTTTGCAACCATGGGCCTATGTTTTAAATTTTTGGTTAACTTTGAACAAAAATACAACAACCGTAGGTACAACAACAACAACAAAAATTACTAAATTTAGTTTAACCGATTACCTATCCAATGAAAATTCTTAATACCACTTATAGTTTTTGAGTAATCTAGTTTTTTGTAAACCTTTAAAAAATGACACCTGAAGGTATACAGTACCCTTAACTCATATAAGAACTTCGCAAATTCTTTCTTTCGTCTTCAATTCACATAATCTTAAGGCGCGGTACGGAGAACTCTACTCACTTCTTGAGAACCACTTATCCGATCTTTATCATTTCTTCGGCAAATTGATACATATCGACAATTACTAACTATCTCTAAAAGGTACAAACCAGCTATCTACAAAGCTGTGGAAGATATGACCTTTTTTCCAAGTTGCGGGACGGAAGGGGGCGTGGCAAAAATTAAAATTAAACTTGATCTGCCTGCAAGTATAAGAAGCATTTGCCCGACACATGTCAAACTTTTATATATACTTTATAGGATCGGAAATGAATCCTTAGCTCTGTTACATACTTTTGCGCAAACTTAATATGTACTTTCGGGACAGAGTGTAAAAACGTTTTCAAACGTGTTCCGATGGCTGTTTAATCCACTCGAACATTGAGCTCGAACGTCGAGCTCTGAATTTTTGGATGGTATGAACAGCTCTTCTAGCTTGTTTGGGAGGTTAAAATAATTTTATTTATTTATTTAGAAAGTTTATTATTTTGAAAAGAGAGGTGAGCGTTGAAATCGATTGATGCGCTTTCGTGAGAAGGAATAAATTGCACCGATTAATGTCGTAGAGGCAAAGATATTTATTTAAGACCTCACCTCACATGGAGAGCCTTCAGCAGCAGTCCAAAAAGATCTGCAACAAGCATGTCCGGGCCAAAAGCCCAAGTGCTGTTCCAACAATTCAAAGAGGCAAATTAAACTATTGGCGCCCATATGGATGTTTGTAAAGTTTTGTCTCGAGCTACATTAAGACGTCCCTGACAGCTATGTGGACCCCAGTCTTTACTTCCTGAACGAAGCCTGGGGTTTGCTCAGTTTTAAATAAAGTCTTGACGTGGAGTTCTGTACCAACCGGGTGCTATGACCTATAGATCAGTAGAGGTTTTAGTCGGACGTTGCAACTCACCATGGGGAAATTGTCACGCCCCACTGTTTGCTCTTTAAATGGATATTTGGGAGACTCCGGTCTCTTGGGGGCGCTAGTCGGAAGCCACCAACCAGGCTCATGGTATCGTATGCGTACACGGTACCGTGATTTTAATCGTATCTATGGAGAACAAGCAGAATGTATGAAATTGCATTAGATTTTACAATCTGTCTTGGCAAATCTTCCCTTATTTCCCACTTGTCGTCGTGTCTGCTTTTTGCATCCTGATTTTACTAATCTTCCTCCTCTTCCAACACGATTTCAGCGAGAGAGCTGCCCCCTGGCTCCAGCTTTAACTATCCAAATTTCATATTCTGCATTTTTTATTGCTTCTTTCAAAACCTCATAAATTTTTGTAAACAAATCACAGCTAGAAAAGAGTGTGAGGTTACCTTAAAAAAAGCAAGCTCGCGTCGGCGGAGCTCCTACTAACCCTTGAGACAGGGCCCGCCGAAGTGGCCTTAGTTCAGGAACCTTGGATTGCGGCAGGGAACAAGGTCTCAGGGCTAAGGTCACAAAACTACAACGTTTTCTATCCCACCGCAGTAAGTAAGGCAAGGACGGCCATTCTGGTAAGAAAAGGCATCTATGCTTACCTTATGTCTAATTACAGCACGGATGACCTCACAGTTGTGGCCCTGGAAGGTCGCGATGATGAGCCAATACTATTGGCATCCTGCTACATGGCACACGAGCGAGAGTCGCCACCGCCCGAGCTCGAACACTTAACGGCTGAGGCGAGCAGGAGAAAACAACCACTCGTCGTCGGAACGGACGCCAACGCACATCACACCGTGTGGGGTAGTCCAGACATCAATGACAGAGGTGAGTCACTCTTAAGCTTTATCCTACAAACTAACCTTAAAATAGAAAACGTTGGAGATGTGCCCACATATGTGGGACCAACATCGGCCAATGTCCTAGACCTAACTCTGACCTTAGGGAATAGTACACAGGCATCAGAATGGAGAGTCCTTGATAGAAACTCCTTCTCAGACCACAAGTACATCCAATTTAAGATCGAGTTCAACCACAACCAAACCAGAAACGCCTATAGGAACCCCCGGAACACAGACTGGGTGAAGTACCTTAGAACGGTAGAATCAAAACTACCAAAGCCAACGAGTATCTGCTCGGTAGGCGACATTGAGAGGTCCGTGGAGACGCTCACAGCCAACCTAACCGCAGCATACAAAACCTCCTGCAAACTCACAGTTAGCAAAAGGAGAACCAGACCCCCCTGGTGGACCCCAGCGCTGAAAGAGCAGAGGAATGACGTGCAAGAATGCTTCAAACTCGCCAAACAAGCGGATGAGCAAATAATCTGGGAGGAATACAAGATTAGACTTCGCGTCTTCAAAAAAGAAGTACGGAAGGCAAAACAGAACTCTTGGAGAAACTTCTGCTCCAGCATAGAGAAGGTCTCCGAAACAGCTAGACTCAGGAAACTGCTTTCAAAGCAGCCACCCATGCAGAGTCAGCTAAAAACGAACGACGGGCACTGGACAGAAAGCAGCAGGGAAGCGACATGTGCTCTACTTGATGCGCACTTTCCAGGCTGCACTCCAGTCACTGAGGCAGATACGCCTCAAGACCTACACACGCAACAAGTCAGCATCCCAGACGATATCATCACTCCAGAAAAGATCCGATGGGCGATCGACTCGTTCGCGAGTTATAAATCCCCAGGGCTAGATGGAATATTCCCAGCCATGCTAAAAACGATCAAATGCGCAATCGTCCCATGGCTACGATCCATTTTTATAGCATGCTTGAGGTGGAGCTATGTACCTGTGGCCTGGAGGACAGCACGCGTTGTATTCCTGCCCAAAGCAGGGAAATGCAGTCACGTGCAACCAAAAGACTACAGGCCCATCAGCCTCACATCATTCCTGCTCAAAACAATGGAGAAGCTACTGGACCTTCACATAAGAGAAGGCATGAACCTGACCTTGGAGGGAAACCAGCACGCCTACACGAAAGGGAAATCGGTGGAAACAGCGCTACACTCCCTAGTAGCCACCATCGAGAAGGCACTGTACCATCAAGAATTTGCCCTGGGAGCATTCCTTGACATTTCGGGTGCATTCAACAACGTCACTACAGAAGCAATAATGCGAAGCCTAAGAGCCCTAGCAATACACACGGCATTGGACTCCTGGATATATAACCTGCTGAGCTGCAGAAGAGTACAAGCCGAGTGGGGTACCACAACCATTACAAGAGAGGCACACGGCGGAACGCCCCAGGGCGGAGTCCTGTCACCTCTTCTATGGAACCTTGTGGTCAACGAATTACTTAAAAAATTTCGCAGGAAAGCACCCAAGATAACCGCATATGCCGACGACATAAGCATAATTATTATGGGAAAATGTCCATCGACTGTCAGCTCAATCATGGACTCTACTCTCAGAGAGATACTAAAGTGGGCCACAGAAGCCGGACTTAGCATCAATGCGGAGAAGACGGACCTCATTCTCTTCACCAAGAGATACAAGGTACCGCAATGGACTCCACCCACGATAAATGGAACACCGCTAACGCCAAAAAACAACGTAAAATACCTTGGAGTAGTAATCGATAGTAAACTATCCTGGAGACTCAATGTGGAGGAAAGGGTGAAAAAGGCAACCAATGCGCTATATGCATCCCAGAAGATGCTAAGCAGCACTTGGGGCCTATCACCAAGACTAACACACTGGCTCTTCATATCAGTTATACGACCGATACTACTACACGGTATATTGGTATGGTGGCAAGCCACAGAGAAGTCCACATATCTAAAGCTGATGGAAAAGGCCCAGCGGCAGGCACTGGTCTGCATAACGGGGGCGCTGCGGTCTACTCCAACAAAAGCACTGGAACACATCCTAGGTGTCAACCCCCTGGACATCCAAGCACGCCTCACTGCACACAGGACGGCCCAACGTCTTTGCGCGGCTGGCACCATGGCTCTACAAAGCTATGGACACAGCACAGTGGGCAGAGAGATCAACAGTAGCACGGACTACATGATCCCAAAAACCAACTTTACAGGCGCATCAGCATTACTGGGACCAGAAGACTGGCGTACAGGGCTGGCTCAGGAAGCAATGCACCTTTTCACGGACGGCTCAAAGATGGCCTCAGGAGTCGGAGCCGCCGTGTACTGCAAGGAACCGGAATTGAAACTCTCCTACAAACTGCCAAACCACTGCACTATATTCCAGGCGGAAGTTTTCGCCTTAAGGAAAGCAGCCGAACTGGCAGAATTACACGCACCAAACGATCAAATCAACATATACGTAGACAGTCAAGCGGCAATCAAAGCAATGCAGAGTCACGCCATCAACTCCAAAAAATGTTCTGGCAAGCAGAGAAGCAATAGATTCCCTCAGCACCTCCAGCAAGGTGCAAATCTACTGGATTCCCAGCCACCAGGGCATCGATGGAAACGAAATGGCGGACACTCTTGCAAAAGCCGGGGTCGCACTAAGCCGAGAAGCAACACTAAATATACCTATCTCCCTACAGACGCTATACAGCAAGATGGAGGAGATAGCGGAGAAAGAAGCAGAGGAAAAGTGGAAGAACACGACCGGCTGCAGAATCTCTAAAATTATGTGCAATAAGAGAGACAAAAAACTCACGCACTATACGCTGCAGCTCCAAAGAAGAGACTGCAGACTGCTTATAGGCATATTAACTGGTCACTGCCTAGCAGCCGCTCACGCGATAAAGCTAGGCATCACGACAGCAGACACCTGCAGGAAATGCAAGGAACCTGGAGTAGCAGAAACTCTAGAACACCTCATCTGCAGCTGCCCAGCAATCGCCACGACAAGATTAAAACATCTGCACTCCCCAAGCTTCACCACTCTGGAAGAGGCAGCCAAGAGCTCCCCCAAACAACTATTGGCATTTGCCAAAACGTCAAGAATCCTACAGGATTTCTAAAGGAAATGGTACCATAAAGCACCCGGCCTCACTAAGGACCGTAAGGTCTATGTGTGGCCCCCCCCTACATGGGGCCAGCCGGTAATACCTACCTACCTACCTACCTTAAAAATATGGAATTTTTTTGCATTTTGAACTGTCACAGCACACTATATGGTTTTTATTTTGAACTTTCGCAAAAAATGACTTTTTCGTGCGCCCATGGCGCACGTTAACGTGTTTGAAGAACCGTTTACACTGATCTAGACTCATTAAAAATTTTAGAATTTCGAGATATTTTTGACCAATTGATCGAAACCGGCTATTTACCCGTCTTTACGATGGTCTAAGCTCATTTTTAAATCTAATTTACCCGTCTACGATTGCCATTAAATCTATATTCTATCTATCATTACTGCTTAATACCGATGGTTTGATTATCCTAAAGATCGTTAAAGCACACACGTGTAATATAAACACATATAAAAAATGGGCAAATTTCACAGTCTTCAGTTGGACCATTTAGTTATTATGTAACGTGTATTTTGCTATTCGGGGCAAAGACGAATCCAACAAATCAGAGATTATAAAAATCGGTCCAGCCGTTCTTGAGTTAAAGCCCGATTTTGTTTTATATATATACATGATAAGATGGGAGCGGCAAATTCATACCCTATCATCCTAACAAAATTCGTCCGGATCCAGAAAATTAGCAGACGAGAAGTAAGCCTGCTTGATCATATCAAACGTCTCTGACGCAGATTTACCGAGTTTGACACAGAGTTTAATCGCGGTGCATTTTCGGCTTGCACCACTCACAGAAACACGTCGCGCGGAAATGCCGGTTCTGACTCTACAAGGTGCTCGGAGACAAATGACCAGCCGCTCGTTTGTTAGCTTGGAACGCCCTCTACTGAATCCAGTAGTTGCGCGCACGCTCCGAAATACATTTTTTGTATCTTAAAATTCTCCAATGATTTTGTTCATCCACTCTCAAAGTTATCTAATTAGTTTGTTTTCGTTGGGAAAATTAAATGTTTTTTTGCCATCGATAAATACATTTTTATATTGCACCTAAGAGTTAACATGGATGCCAAGGACTTCAGACGTATCTTTTGCATAGGCAGCAGCAGTTCAGCAACATTTGTTTAAGGACGGCTGAACTTGATACTGAAGTACGTCAGTAAGCCGAAATAAACACACATGCTTGATTGATTCCACAAAGCAGAACCAGTGCTTGTTGTGCGCACTAGCCTGCACGGAACGAGGTTATTTGTCTAGATCCGCCTTAAGTTCTGCCATTAGTTCATCTTTTAGCCGCATGTGTGCGCGCGCCCCTTAGTGTGGATTTTTATTGTGCACCTTTCTATTCGATGTCTCAATCTAAATAACGCAAAAAGCCCGAGAGTAACTAATTCACAGAAAATCCTAGTTCCCTAATTTCCCTATAAAATGAATTTTCTTTTTAAAACGTTGCATATGCTACAAAGCATTGATAAGTCGGTCATCAAATTGTTGTTCATTTTTTGCGTACATATGTATGTGTGGGTTGTTGTCTGTTGTAATGCAATTGAAATGCTCGACTATACACACATACATTCATATGTGCACTTGTTGGGAATACTTTTGGCCGTCTATTGATGATGCTGAAGCTGATTTTGTATGCACAAAAAACAGCCGAGTGGGCAGAGATAGAAATTGTCATCAATAAAATAAATTGTTGTATTATTTTCCATGTGCACAAGTTTATGCCTGCAGACTCTTCTTTTTTTTTGGTCTGACAAAATTAACTGAAAAACTGAAAATGAAATTATTGCTTACATGTTGTAATAAATAAATCATGAACTGCTCTGTTCATGTGGAATACATTTTTATGTGCACTATGTGTAAATGGGTAGGGGAATGTGATTGAAAGAAGAGTGAGTAGTATTTTTTCTGATACCATATTTTATTATTTTGATTTGATTTTTTTTTTGTTTTCGAGCATACAAACTGTTTTCCAGTTTTTTCCAAATTTATTGCAATTAATAATTTGTGGCCTAATTGGATTAGGCGTGACACCACGCACTCGTATTGTTCAAAAGGTTTCTTTTTATATTTGTGCTCTATCAAAATAATTGCTGAACTTTTGACAAATAATCGCTTTTTGTGGTTTTCGCCAGGCATCGTGTTCGAGTGTTTGAAATGCGATAAAAACCAAAAGTGGAATAGAAACATTTTATAATTTGATTATATATTGTTACGATGGTGGAGTAAACTCCACCGCAGACACGGATATAAAATACTAAGTAATTTGGACTTAAGCAGTTGAACTGGAAAATAGCAAAGATTTTTTCATGGTTCTGTGATTTTTGTACATGTTACCCGTAGGGTAAAAAGACTATAATAGAGTTGTGCGAGCATCAACAGCAGAGTCGATGTAATGTTCGTCTTTATGAACGCCTTGATCCAGAGTCTAGAAGAGCTAGGCCATCCAAATTTGAAATGAAAACTACACAGAGGGAAAAAGCTTTTCAGAAAATAAGATGCCTTAACTTAGTTCAAACTAGTCAGGTGGAGGAGGTGGGTTCGTTGAAGTTTGTTGTACAAGCGATGCCTCTGATCCTACGGAGTTTACGGATGGTAGAAGCAGCATCGTATATCCAGGAGTCTGTTGCCTCCCTTCCTGGGATTTTTTTCGTAATGCCAAAAGGAAGTATGAAGGAAACATCTTTGGTCAATTGCCTTTTTGATAGATATATGAATTTAAAAAAAAAAAGATTTTGGTTATGTGACGTCAACAAAAAAAAGTGAGATATGGGGGGGTTGTGAGCCACTTTGCCTAAAATTCGGTTTTGACTTCCAAAGAGAATATTGTGCAATGATATGAGTAAAAACTCTTTAAAGAAGTAAAAAAAAATATTAAATAAAAAATAGAGGCTAGCTATCTTCGGCTCGACCGAAGTTTATATACCCTTGGAGCTTGATATATGCCTGGCAGTTTGTATGGCAGCTATACTATATAGTGGTCCAATTTTGACAAATTTTGTTGAAATTATGTAAAATCATTGAAAACCTATAAATACGAGCGTTGGGAGCATTCAAAACAAAAAAGTTTTTCTCACTTAGACTTTTTTTCAGACCTAACTTTTGTATGGCAGCTATACTATATAGTTGTCCGATTTTGACAAGGCTTGGTGAAATTATGTGAAATCATTAAAAACTTATAAATACCAGCGTTGGGATTGATAGCTTTGAAAACAAAAAAGTTTTTCTTACTAAAACTAGTTTTTCAACCGATCGTTCCTATGGCAGCTATATGCTATAGTCATCCGATCCGGCCGGTTCCGACAAATGTGCAGCGTATTTGTACCAAAAGACTTCCTGCAAAGTTTGGTTAAGTTAGCTTTAAAACTGACGGAGGAGATAGCATAGAAACAGACGGACGGACAGACGGACGGACACACGGACAGACGGACATGGCTATATCAACTCAGCTCGTCATGCTGATCAAGAATATATATACTTTATGTGGTCGGAGATGCTTCCTTCTATGCGTTACAAACATCCGGACAATTTTAATATACCCTCTCCAAGGGTATAAAAAGACAAACAAAATAACAGCCACCAGCAAAAAGTGCTCGTATATAAAAGAAAACAAGCCTGATGCTGTCAATCAATTGTTCACTTTTATTGATATTTCTTAACTCAGAATAAAAGAAAAATGGTTAATTTTTTCATTTAATAAACAATAATTGCTTAAAAACACGAATTTGAAACTTTTAAATGGGTGACTCACAGCCCCCACAAATTTTCAAAATGTCAAGAAATCACTTTTTTTCAATATGAAATAAAAAAACCCAAAAAGTTTATTTCTTAAAACAAATGATGAGGAAAGTTTCGAGCATCTTTTAACTAAAATACAAAATTTACAGAACGAAAAATATTGATTCTTGGCTAAGTTATGTTCGAAAAACGAAACTATGATCACAACCATAATAAATTATAAAATCAAACAATTTTAGACCATGTTTTAACCTCTGCGAAAAGACTTCAAAGTTTCCACAAATATTACGTATACGACACGCTCACCGAATCGAAATCTCGTCAACGAACTCTCCGTATCATTTTGAAAGTTGTCAAAATTAAATTTAAATTTTTGGTCGGTAGACTAAGACCAAATTTTGACGAAGCGAGCCCATTTCCAACGAAGAGATGCGTTTTACCCACGCACTTATATGAGACTAAATTTTTAAGACTGTTTATTTCAGAAAGTGCTACTAGTGTGGCTCATAGGGTGAAGTCAACATGGTCCACGAGCGCCGTTCGAACAAGGGCCATGTCCGCATGAACGCATGCACCTTCGAGTCAGATACTACCGTCATAACAGTGGAAACCATTTTAACTGACCATTTGGGCTACCATGGGCAATTCGCTTAACTCAAGAGACCGCTACGTGCACACCGTTTTGAATCGATAAAAGAGATAGGTCCCGAAACGAAGAAGCAATGGGGAATGTGGGTGATAAGGGCTGGAAGTGAGTGGGATGTGGGTAGGATGTAGGTGGGATGTATGCGAAAAGTGGGTGGGATGGGAGTGGTATGTGGTTTGCTATTAGTTCTATACTGTTGAAGGCTGTTGTGGCCGTGTGTGGCCCAGCGGTAAGTGTGCTGGACTGCTCTCTCCCACACCAAAAAAACAATGTGGAATTAATTCTAAAATTTTTAAGATATGGATCTGAAGTATCTATAATTTCTGAAGTTTTCACAATGATGACTCTAACATTATTTAAATGAAGGTCGAGCAGTCCAGTTTTAGTTTAAAATCGCTGTTTTAATTTAATCTGTTGAATGAGCTTAATTTCCATTCCCCCAAGAGGGTGAGAGATTTTCCGAACGGGCCAATAGATGCCGCCTCTAATGTGACAATTTTGCTGGCAGGTGTTTTTTAAGGACACTTTTCGATTTACTTCTCCGATTTAAATAAAACTTAGAAAAAATTTTGCTGAAGCAGATTTGATTAATATTTGGAAATTTTAGAGGCTAGACCTAGTTATTCGACCGTTCGTTCCTATAGCAGCTATGTGCTAATGTCATTCGCTCCGGTCGGTTCCGACCAATGTACTTCAAGGTAGCTTCAAAAACAGACGAAGAATATGGAAGTGCAAACGTGGCAAAAATATACACTTAATGTGGTCGGTGATGCTTCCTTCTATGCGTTACAATTACAAGGCCTAACCACTTTTAGTTCGTACACCATTTATGTTTAGCAAAGTGCAACGTGCAGTAGTAAAAATTTTGGATAGATAACGGTAGCACCTTAATGTCCACACATTTTTGAAAAGGGTTGTTTGATTTTGTTTTATTTCTTACATAACATGTAACACAAATTAAAAAGAGCATAATCTGAATTCAAGTCAAATAAGACCACTACATCACCGTAACAAATAATGTCGACCATTTTTAATTCGTACAGCTGGTTCGATTTATCAAAAGAAATTGCAAAAATAATAATGTAAACAAACACGCGGAAGACATAGGTTCTGTAGAGCACCAAGATGAGAAATATCCAAAAACATGAGTTACTGTCTGTCCAACTTTAGAGAAATTCGCCGGTAAATTACTGATAAGTTCATTTCAGGCAACAGTTATCGGTAAATACTCAAAGAAGTTAAGCTTCTGAGATCAACCGTGAGAAGTCTTGTGGAAAACTTAAAAAAGAATGACAATAAAAAAATAATAATCCACACAAGGGTGGAGTTTCTTACATTTCCCTTCATATTAAACTTATCACTTGGCTGAAAATAAATGGGGTACGAAATAAAAGTGGTTAGGTCTTGTATTTAGATGATTTTAATATACCCTAGGGTATAAAAAGGACATCAATTCAATTATTAAATGAAATACAAATTTTTTTTATACCCAAGCTCCAAAGCGTCTATTCTTAAGAGTTCCAGAAAAATTTGGGCTCCGTGGGTACATTTATAAGCTGTACTAAAAATTACTTCTTACCTTTTCCCCAATTCCATTTGTACACAGATTTTATCAGATTATTTTAAAAACTTTTTCATATTTTGGTTTTTATTGATACCTTTTGTTTTAGTTATCATATAATATGTCTTATATGGCACATAATACAGACTTAATCAAAGAGAAGAAATTCATTCCGTTGGCAACTGCAAAGAGAGAAAAGAAAGAAGAAAAAATCGATTATTAATTAGACAAATGACAAAAAATTTGATCACATTTCCTGCAAACGGCTTCCCCCAATTAACAATTCTCCACATCACAGGCAATAAATCAATTTTAACGACTATTCGTCCTTTTAATTAGGCCTCACAAAATATGAGCCATAAAGAAAAAAGTTTGAGGCTGTAAAATGTGGCAGGCAATTAGTTTGGACGAAGCCACAAGACGACAGTGTGACACAGAATGAAAAGCAAATATTATTATGGGAAGAGAGATAGAGAGATGAAAAAGTTGACAGAAATGTTGCTGCATGGACAGTTTTCAAACACTTGGCCAAATAACTGAAGGGAAGTCACCTGACGCCAGCTCCTGCCAACGGAGAAGGAGGGAGAGCCTAACCGCTGGCTTGACACGCTGTTAACTTCGACTGGGCGCTACCCCAACATTCTAACAATGCACCAAGGCAAAAACTATTCCAAACGGAGAACCAAAGAATAACACAAGCTGCTGGCTTCGCCTTGACATGTGTGTGTGTCCTCTCGACGAAAAAAGAACCGCAACAGGAGGAGAATTGTGGGATGCTGTGGATTTTACGCACTGCTAAATAAGCAATTTGCAAAATGTCCAAACCAATAACATAACAAATGACACCCCAGCTACAACAACGAATAGCAACAACCACTTTGCGGCTAGCTTCTGACAAAAGGATGGGGTTATCCTGGCTAGCATGCAGCAAAAGTGCAGCTAATGAAAATAAAGGTTAAGGCAGTCGTCGCCTGCAGACGACGAGTGTGCAAATGGTGGAAGTGGCTCCAAGTGGTTTATTCAAATGCCACTCTGAACACGAGGGGGAACAAAATGATGGGAAATTTTTAAAGGTGACACCAGCTGCGCTGTTGATGAAAACTTGATTAGAGAGAAGGAATAGCAATAATCGAGAGGATTCTCCCTGATACAGACTATGGTCATGAAATTAACAAGAACAAGTGATAAAGTCGGTCAAGCCCGACTATAACATACTCTGTACCTGGAGTAGGAGCTGAATGCAGTACTGCTGCTGGGTCTCTCTCTATCTCTATCTCAGTCTCTTTCTCTCTCTCTCTCGCGCTCTCTCTCTCTAAGATTGTGCGGTGTTGGTTGTAAAAGGGTGGGATGGGGGGGTGGCGGGGAGAGCTTGGTTCACTTTTTTGCTTATAACTTGAGAACCGCTCATCCGATCTTTATTATTTTTTCAGCAAATCGATACATTTTGACAATTACTAACTATCTCTAGAAGGTACGAGCCAACTATCTACAAAACCGTGGAAGATATGACGTTTTTTCAAAATTACGGGGGCGGGAGGGGGCGTGGCCAAAATTGAAAATAAACTTGATCTGCCTGCAGCTATAAGAAACATTTCTCCCATACATGTCAAACCTCTATCTCTTACCATCTCTGAGATCTGTTTGTTCATACGGACGGACGGACGGACAGACGGACGGACAGACGGACATGGCTATATCGACTCCGCTGTTGATGCTGATCAAGAATATATATACTTTATAGGGTCGGAAATGATTCCTTCTCTCTGTTACATACTTTTGCACAAACTTAATATACTCTATGTACCTTCGGTACAGAGTATAAAAATACGAAAGGGCACGGCTGACTTCATCAGTGTCGATGTCTTAATACAATTGCCAAAATCCGCTCCACCTAATCTTAGCGATAGGATACCAAATGAATATTGAAACCAGAATTTCTGCAACATTGACCAAACTTTGAAGACGTCATCCAATCTATACAAAATTTTAGCTCTTAAATTCTACATGCAGAAAAGCTGACGGCTTTAAGCCAATTTTTTAATAGGTTTTTTAAGTTATTTTTTAGTTTTTTCGAAAACTGTTCGAATTGAACTACAACCAATGTTTTGTTATCAGATAGATAAACTATCTATATGTATTTATTATAAGAGCGAAGCTCTTTTACGGACGTCAGACTGGGGGGATAAATCTTGAAAAATTTTGTCTTTGCGACAGATTTTTTTGGGCGATGTCTTTGATTTTGTGTTTTGTTTTTGCTGCTTTTATCATTACCGCGTAGTATCAGGTGGGTTGTGTGTGGAGTGGGATAGTGTAAGGTGGAAGTAGGGGGAAAGTGGTGGCTATTTGGTGGAAACCTGGTGGGGATTTGGTGCTGATCTGGTGGGGTTCTGCTGGTGATGTGGTGGGGATCTGGTGGTTATTTGGTAGGGACCAGGTGAGCTCTGGTTTGTATCTGGTGTGTATCTGGTAGGGATCTCTTAGGGATCTGGTGGGGATCTGGTGGGAATCTGGTGGGGATCTGGTGGAGATCTGGTGGAGATCAGATGGGGATCTGATAGGTATCTGGTGGGGATCAGGTGCGGATAAGGAGAGTGATCAGGTAGGGATTTAGTGGGGAACTTGACGTGATCTGGTGGGAATCTGCTGGGGATCAGGTTTGGATTTGGTGGGGATCTGGTGGGGCTCTGGTGTGGATCTTGTGGAAATCTGTTGGGGATCAGGTGGGGATCTGGGGTTGGTCGGGTGGGGATCTGTTGGGTATGCGGGAAGTGGGGAGAAGTGACAGTGAGTTAAAAGTGACTTAAACAGTGAATTAACAGTGATTTGACAGAGACTTAACAGTAACTAAACAATGTCTCAACGGTGACATAACTGTTCCTTAATAGTGACTTAACGGGGACCCAACAGTGACCTAATTATACCCTTGCAAAGGGTATTATAATTTTGCCCAGAAGTTTGCAACGCATAGAAATATTCATTTCCGACCCCATAAACTATATATATTCTTGATCAGGGCGACGAGCTGAGTCGATTGAGCTTTGTCCGTCCGTCTGTCTGTCTGTCTGTCCGTCTGTCTGTCTGTCTGTCTGTCTGTCCGTCTGTCTGTCCGTCTGTCTGTTTCTACGCAAACTAGTCTCTCAGTTTTAAAGCTATCGAGCTGAAACTTTGCACAGAGTCTTCTTTTTACTGCACACTGCTAATAAGTCGGAACCGACCGGATCGGATGACTATATCTTATAGCTGCCATAGGAACTATCGGTCGAAAAGTGGGTTTTTGTGAGAAAAACTTTTTTGTTTTTAATGTAAACGCCTCCCGCTTCAGAAAAAATTAGTTTTATTCGCTTTTACATAGTTGTGGATGTTTTGGTCAAAATCGGATGACTATATCTTATAGCTGCCAAAGGAACTATCAGTCGAAAAGTGGGTTTTATTTAGAAAAATTGTTTGTTTTAATGCTGACGTTCGTAAACTCTGATGTATTAAAACATTTGCAAGGGTATAAAAACTTCGGCAAAGACGAAGTTAGCTTGACCTTCTCGTTTTTTATTATTTATAAGAGAATATTGAAAAAAAACTTTTTTTTCGCCCTTGCAGCGGGCTTCTTTGAAATGTCCAGATTTTGTAAAGCTCCATTTACACGACCTGATCGCTCAGATGAGTTTTCGTCAGACGAACACTGTAACTCGATAAATGCCACTCAGATGAGTGCTCAGGCCAAGTAGAACCGGTTCTATTTGATTTGATTTTATTTGATTTTTTATCCCAGTGCAACAAGGTTAGCCCTTTTAAGTTACAGCACTAGTCACGACAATATGTTACAATGTTTTCTTTTAAACTTATATTACCTTAACGTTTTGACTTACAAATATCGTCTCAATAAATCTATAAACCTAAATCACACAAGAAATTGATAATCTGGAGAATAATATTTAAAGAAGTAAAGTAGAGCTAAACTGATATTATATGATTTATATTTGTATAGGTTCTTCATGTTTAGTCTTATATTATTCCCGTCACCTTCCTGCCCTTTCCCCCCCCCCCCCCCCCCCCCCCCCCCCCCCCCCCCCCCCCCCCCCCCCCCCCCCCCCCCCCCCCCCCCCCCCCCCCCCCCCCCCCCCCCCCCCCCCCCCCCCCCCCCCCCCCCCCCCCCCCCCCCCCCCCCCCCCCCCCCCCCCCCCCCCCCCCCCCCCCCCCCCCCCCCCCCCCCCCCCCCCCCCCCCCCCCCCCCCCCCCCCCCCCCCCCCCCCCCCCCCCCCCCCCCCCCCCCCCCCCCCCCCCCCCCCCCCCCCCCCCCCCCCCCCCCCCCCCCCCCCCCCCCCCCCCCCCCCCCCCCCCCCCCCCCCCCCCCCCCCCCCCCCCCCCCCCCCCCCCCCCCCCCCCCCCCCCCCCCCCCCCCCCCCCCCCCCCCCCCCCCCCCCCCCCCCCCCCCCCCCCCCCCCCCCCCCCCCCCCCCCCCCCCCCCCCCCCCCCCCCCCCCCCCCCCCCCCCCCCCCCCCCCCCCCCCCCCCCCCCCCCCCCCCCCCCCCCCCCCCCCCCCCCCCCCCCCCCCCCCCCCCCCCCCCCCCCCCCCCCCCCCCCCCCCCCCCCCCCCCCCCATGTTTTGTCTCTGTAAATGTTCTTTAAGTTTAATTTTAAATTGCGTAGCGCTTTTTACTGATTTAATAGAATTTGGTAGTGAGTTCCAGTAGCGAGCAGCATATATGAAGATCTGTTTCTCAGAACTAGCCAGTTTAATTTTAGGGCATAAATGATTATTTGTTCTGGAGGATATTGGAAAACTAAGCTTCTCATATAAGTAAATTGGTTCTCTGCGGGTTATTATGTTGTGTAAAAAGATTAGGGCCCTAAACTTTATCCATTGACTAAGGCAAAGATCAAAAATTTTATTTGCAAAAAACGTTATGTGTTCAGTCCTATTTTTATTAAATATAAACCGAGCTATAGAGTTAAAAGCGACTTTAAGTTTATGCATACTAGCTGCATCACAATGCCCAAAAACCTCAATGCCATAAAATAGTGTAGGAATCAGATACATTCTAGCTATTGTCATTCGGATTTGTATTGGTAGAAACTTTTGGGATAGGGAGAGCTGCCGAAGTAATCCGTATAACCTTCCAGTTGCTCTATTGATGTGGTCATTCCACGACAACATATTATTGAAGTGAATACCCAAATCGGTAGCATCATCAACATAATTTATTTGCATGCCATCGACACATAACTTAGGCAGCTGCAGCTCATCAAGGGATTTTTTGTAAACAACCAGCATTTGGATTTAAGCGGATTAAGTCCCAAACCATTTTTATAGCCCAATTGTTTACTTTTGTAAGTTCTTCATTACATATAGAAACACACTCATTTAACTGACTTAGCGGACGACTTACATACATTTGGACATCATCAGCGTACATATGTATCTTACAGATGGACAGCACATTAGGAAGGTCATTAACATACATAGAGAACAATAATGGTCCAAGGACAGATCCTTGAGGTACACCTCGCGTAATCTGAAGAAGATCAGAGGTGCTCGAGCCTGCGACTACAGCCGTTGTCTATTGCTTAGGTAAGAGTTAATTAACTGAGTTGCAGTGGACGAGAAATTAAATAGTGCTTTGAGCTTTGTACATAAAATTTGAAGATTTACAGTGTCGAATGCTTTACTGTAGCCTAGAAGACATAGAAAATTTACCTGTCCGTCATCCATACGACTTCGAATATCCTCTGATATTTTTAAAATTGCAGTCGTGCAACTTCTATTTCTTCTAAAACCCGATTGGCAATCATTTAGTTTGAAGCTTGTCATTAGAAATTGCTGAATTTGAATTGCCATTAAGTGCTCGTAAACTTTCGATAAGTATGGTAGTATCGATATTGGTTTGTATTCAGTGGATGATTTTGGGATTGGTATTATTTTTGCTAACTTCCACATATTTAGAAAGGTGGACGTTGTAAAGGCAGTGTTCATAATATAAGTGATATGGTCAAGTATAAAGGGAAGAAGTAGTTTGATAAAGGGCATAGCAGAATAAGCATACAAAAACGGCCCCCACTCCGATCAGAACCAAAATTAAATATGTGGTTACCATCAATGAGAAACTCACTCTCCTAAATTTGTAGTCTTCTAATCGCTATTGGAGTAGAGTTATGAGGGCGGAAAGGTAAAACAAAAAACTCGTTTATCTTAAGAACCGCTTAACCGATTTGGATGGGTTTAATATATGTTGTAAGTGTCGACAGACCAATGCAAAAAATAATTTTTGCACATTTTTATTGCCAATTCTTTGGCCCAAAAAAAAATTATTGAAATTTTCAAATAATTCTTTTACGGTGTTAGCATTTTGCTACATCGACAGTTTTTTGCTCGTTTTTTCATCAAGAGGTCTCTAACAACATATAATTTTTGCAAACACATCCCAAGTGTACCTCATGGTGAAATACTATTAAACGTTAAATTAGGAATTTTTATATATATTTAATACATATTAGGCACACTGTAAATCAACTTAAAAAGGGGAAAAAGGGGAAATTTTCTGTCAATTCTGTGTGAGTAGTTACAGTGTGCTCAGTATTATAAAATATATTTGTAAAACTGTTCACATGTTTTATTGGCATTCACTATGAAGATGGTTCCCGACGACCGTGCAAAAATTGTACATTGTTAAGGATTTTTTATTGAAAAAACTAGCAAAAAACTATAAGAGTTGAAAACGATTTACACCGCGAAAAAATTATTTGAAAATTTTAATAATATTTTTTGTGCCTAAGAATTGGTAATAAAAATGTGCAAAAATAATTTTCTGAATTCTGTGGTGGACACTTATAACATATTTTTAACCCATCCAAATCGGTTAAGCGGTTCTTAAGATAAACGAGTTTTTTGTTTTACCTTTCCGCCCTCATAACTCTACTCCAATAGCGATTAGAAGACTACAAATTTAGGAGAGTGAGTTTCTCATTGATGGTAACAACATATTTAATTTTGGTTCTGATCGTAGTGGGGGCAGTTTTTGTATGCTTATTCTGCTATGCCCTTTAGGATTCATATCATCAAGCCTCACTGCATTCGACTTAATCTTGAGGATACATTTAAGTACGTCACATGAATTTATACACATAAAGCTAAAATTAATAATAATTTATGATAACATAGTTATTATAGTTCTGGTGAATGTTAAGGTACATATTTGTAGTAGCTTCAGGTACTGCTATTTGGGTGAATTTTGTGTTAAGAGCATTTACGTCCAGATCAGTCTTTAATTTTGGTTTGAGTTTACCTATTCCTAAATTTTTGAGCTCACTCCATCTGCTCGATATTGCACTGTTAAATTTATATTTGTAATAGTCTCTTTTGGCTGTGTTGATTAATTCTATCACATTTGCTCTTAGGCTCTTAAAAACTGTGTATAGCTCATCTGTTTTATAACGCTTCCACCTACAATATGCTGCGTTCCGTTTGTCTATATGTTGTTTAATAAAGTTGTTAAACCAAGGCTTGAGAGTAGGTTTAATAAAGTTGTTAAACCAAGGCTTGAGAGTAGGTTTAATCATTTTTGTTTTAACTTTTACACATTTTTCATACAAGTTTTGAACATTCATGTTGAGTACTTGGAGCTGCTAGTCCGCTGTTGGAAGGTAGTATATTTGGGTCCAATTACAATATGAAATCTCCCTTTCGAGCGTGTTATAATCAATGGACTTAAATCTAAAACTATAATCTAAGTCAATATCGTAAGTCAGGAAGATCAAATCGTGTTTAGAGAAGACTGGAGCTGATATCTGGTCATAGTGTAAAATTTTTGCTGAGTTCGTGACGTAGAATAAATCCAGAAGGGTATTGCAGCTTTTTGTAAAGTGTGTGGGTGTTTTGCTATTTACTATTTTTAAGCCAAGAGATTCCATATCTTGCACCAGATGCTTCTAAGTTAAAACATTGCTATTAAAATCTCCACATAAAATTACATCAGTATAATTTAAGGACAGACTAGAAATTATGTCAATTAACTGGGCACAGTCAATATTTTTGTTTGGTCTATAGGTACAGCCTATTAATGTTTTGATGTCCGTTCGTTTATTGTGAATTTCTAAAAATAAATATTCTATTTTACTGTCATTAGGGTGTTTCAGTAGAGTCCTACATGTCAGTTTTGAATTTACATACACTGCTACTCCCCCTGCATGACCTGTACGGTCAGCACGATATAATTCATATCCCTCACAATCTAAAATTGGGTCACAGAAGACAGATGTAAACCACGATTCCGACACACAAATCAGATCAACATTCGAATTAACAAAGAGGTATCGAAACTCGTCCATTTTTTTGACTAGGCTTTGGGCATTTATATGTGCAACAGTAAGACCATTTTTATGTTTGCTTAAAACCCTAATCATGCTGCTCGCAATTGTGCTACTTAAAGTCTGAGACATTTAAACAAAAGAATTGGGGAGAAAGCGCACTTTGCGTGCCTATAATAGTTGAGACGAATAGATAACTAAATATACAAATCAAGATTCTAACAATACGTTTAAGAGAAATTGTTTTATTTCGTCTGATCGCTCATCTGAGTAGCTTCATGTCTACTCAGACGCCTTTTTACACGGTCAGACAGCAAATCAGACGAAAACTCAGATGAGTGATCAGGTCGTGTAAATAGAGCTTAAGCAGCTTCGCCTTAAAATTGTATACTTTTATCACTCACATTATTCAAGACCCAAAAAAGAGCGAAAGGCAGTCTCTAATTTACTCCGAACCTACGAAAATGGCCGGGTGTAATAGTAAGTATGTAGTAGCCCAGCGGTTAGTGTGCTGGCCTGCTGTGCGGGGCTACTGACTATTGATTGTAAAAAAAATACAATTAGGGTGTTCACCAACCCTCGTAAAAGCGTAAACTCTAAAAGTTTACGACACCACAACAAAATACATTGGAAAAAAATTACGAACTTTTTGTTGCCCTCGGGTATGTTGATTAAATCGCTCGTAAAAGTGTAGAAACTTGAAGTGTTCAAAGTATCGGCTAAAATACCTGGTATCGTGCATATCTTATATAGAAATTTATATACAGATTTTTCTGTATAGGAATTTGCTGAGTGGATTTGATTATCCCTTTGTAATTTTTGATATTTCGGTTCGAGTCCCGGTAACGGATTGACAAAAACAAACAAAAAAAAAAAACAAAAATTCAGCTTACATGGTTCGAACACAGGACTTCCTGTTTATGAGTTATGCATACAGTGCTCCACGCCGCTGAGGAGTTTAAAACCCATTGTAAATATTAAGGGCAAAATTTATAGGCTGTTCAAAACAGATGGTTTAGCGAAATAATTACTAGGGTAAATCACAAGGGGGCGCTCACTAGCTCATGTGTGATAAATTTACCAATTACGCTTTTACGAGGGCTGGTGAACAACCTAAATACAAAAACATTAATTAAAAAGGCGGAAAAGCTTTTCAATAGAGGAATAGGTGGTCCTAGTTAATTTAATAAAAGAGAAACCTGGTCTGTGGAAGCTCATCCATAAACATTTTTATGATAGCGGCTTGACAAAAATGATCTGGAAAAGCATAGATGGCTGCCTTTGGTGAGAAAGGTACAAATAGTTAGGGAGAATGGGGGGTTCTTAGCCACAGGGGGTTGTGAACCACGGCGAATAAAGGCCACAAAAAAAAATAGAGGCAGCTTCGGCTCGACCGAAGTTTATATACCCTTGGAGCTTGATATATGCCTGACAGTTTGTATGGCAGCTATACTATATAGTTGTCCGATTTCGACAAGCCTTGGTGAAATTATGTGAAATCATTGAAAACTTATAAATATGAGCGTTGGGAGCGATAACATTGAAAACAAAAAAGTTTTTCGCACTAAAACTAGTTTTTCGACCGATCGTTCCTATGGCAGCTATATGCTATAGTCATCCGATCCGGCCAGTTCCGACAAATGTGCAGCGTATTTGTACTAAAAGACTTCGTGCAAAGTTTGTTTAAGATAGCTTTAAAACTGACGGAGGAGATAGCATAGAAACAGACGGACGGACAGACGGACGGACAGACGGACATGGCTATATCAACTCAGCTCGTCATGCTGATCAAGAATATATATACTTTATGTGGTCGGAGATGCTTCCTTCTATGCGTTACAAACATGCGGACAATTTCAATGTACCCTCTCCAAGGGTATAATTACAACTTTTTATAATAATAATTATATAATTATATAATAATTTATAAATATTGTTTTTTTTCTCATTTTTGACTTGTGAATATAGTTCAAATTTTTTCAGTAATGCCGCTACATTCAACTGCTACTGCAAGTACAGAGTAAATTACAGTTACAGTTTTCAAAGTCGAGCCTACTTTAACTTACGCTGGAGTTCAATTTAAAATTGATCATAAATGCATCTGAAAGTTCGCAATTGTTAACTAGAACAGTTGGCACCAAGCAAAATTTATTGGTTTAAATTTTCCAGTTTCGCACAAGACCATAAAAAAGTTCTAATTTCCGATTGTTGCTGCAGCAGCTGAAGTGGACACATACCAGAGAACGATGCGAGTTCAAAGATTTGAAAAAGCATTTTTCGCCGAAATAAAATGCACAAAGAGGACAGTCAATGAACCCCTTCTCCCCAAAATAGTCAGCCAATAAAAATATTTTGAATTTTGCCACTTTGCTCCGGTTGACAAGTTGCGGCAAGGAGGCCCAACGACAGTTTAAGAATATTGCAGTTTTGTAATACAAAGATGCTTTAAATAGAACACACATACAGATATGTCGTTCTAAGGACCCTATTCCTCGGAGATAGCAGTACAGCGGTTAATCAATAATCTATATGACGCCATGGGCACTAGCCTTAAGGAAAACATGCAGAAAGTTTAGAGCCTACATTGTCGACGTCTCCCCTTTGGCGCCCCCTTCCAACCATGCAGTGCAAATTTGTATCTAGTTGCTGCAACTGTGCGAATGGCTTCGCACCCGACACGCCAAAGAGTCACCCGGAGTCATGTTTGGGGCGTGTGTATTTACGATTTTGTAATATTTATGCAGCGACGCCTTTTGTGGCTTCCCTTCTTCCTTCTGACACTCTTATCTACAATATGACTGGGCCAAGTAGCTTTACGAGCAGCGGCACAGTGGGTGCTCTTTGTATGTGTTTGTGTGAGTGTATGGGTGTTTGTGTGACCTTTTATGGATAGTTACAGCAAGTTTGTTGGCACTTACAACATTATAAATTCGCCATAAATTATGATTTTATGAATGCTGTCCAATGAACTTTGATTTGAAATGAACCCTTAAGGAGATAAGGGTACAACATCCAAGGATTACGATCATTACTAAAAGGATAAAGTTAAAATTATGATGCTTAATCATACTCGGGAGTAGTATACAAATCTCTAGAGAGATTTGACGTCAGTTGGTTTATAAATGAGATTTCCGTGTCACACTCGAGTTTGACAAGTTCGCATTTAGGCTGCCTTCATAACGGTTCGACACATGACACATGATAGTCTACTAGACCTGCTTTTTGTTCTGTTTTAAATTTGAATAGCTTGTCAAATTCATAGAATTTCATGGGGAAATGCGGGCCTTCTAGATGTCATGGGTCATGTGTCGAACAGTGTGAAGGCAGCCTAACTTTCATAAAATAAGTCTGATTGATTCTGGCACAACAGAAGTTACACATGCGTGATTCCCAATTGAATTCCGTGCACCAGCGGCATACAGTGGCTAATTCAAATTAGTCAAAATTCAGCGGTACACAATGGTTTTGACAGTCAATTTAAAAATCATAATAAATTAGCAATCATATAAATTAGTTTTTCAGCTCAGTTCAAACAAAATAATCAGGAAATATGAAGGAAATAATGGAAAAACTAGCTAATACCAAGCATTAAACAATAAACTCAACACTGGTTCACAAAGAAGTAGCTCCCTAATAGAAATTCCACCATTTTAAGACTGAAAATCTTAAGGTAAAGTCCCACAGGCAAATAATTTGCGCCTTAAGTGGAAACACCAAATAGCTTGCGCACAAACATTTGCCAAGTAGCCTAGTAGGTACAAAGAAAGTAGCTCCCTAATAACATGAACATTTTAGTAGTGTATCTGCTGAATTGATTGCGTTCTCTATTGCTCTTCTAGTTCTAGAAGGCTGGCAATTAAATACTTATCCTTAACCTACCCTCCGACTTAAGATTAATTTCTTTTCGGCGACTGGTTCAAGAAGTCTATGGCTAATAGCAAAAGCAACATCGACCATCATCACGTATTGGTCAGCAATATCACGCTGTGCCAAGGATACGGCTTCAGGAATTTTGATGTAGTTATAGACCAGGTCCCCATACAAGGAAGTTTGACGGAAAACACCTCCATCGGAAATCCCGCCATTAGTCGCAGCGTCAACATACAAAATTTTGTATTGCGCATTTCTCATTAAGATCTTAAACTGTATTAGTTCAGCAATTTTAAGCAATTCTTATTAATTTAAGGGAAATTGATAAAAAAAACATTAAAAACAAGTAAGAGTGTTGCGGTCGAGTGCCCCAACAGCAAAATACCATGTTCCAAGTAATGTGGTTCCTATAACATTGAACTCCATTTATTTTAAAATTTATTTTAATAAATGGGCAGGCGCACTTATGTACATATTTTCGGTGTTTTTGCTCGGATCTCATTGTGGTACACAGGATAGATAGATGTTGGGCCTCACTTAATATATATTAACTTAATAATATTATTAAGTCACAAGGTTAAAACTTAACAACAAACGCACACATACACCAAAAGAAAAAAATCACGCGCCCACACACACACACTCACGCGCAAGCACAAACAGCACGCAATAAGTAAAGCGTGCGGAGGGTGGGGGCAAAATTTGTTTCGTGAATAACTTTGGTGTTTTTGCTCAGATCTCGATGTGCGTTTCAGAATATTCAGGGCCTAAGATAATTTATATTAAGCGACGATGTTGTAACTTTAAAATTGTGGCTCTGACAGTTTTTTGCGGTTTATGGGGGGGGGGGGGGGGGGTTTTTGCAAATCTGAAACAAACTTGATCTGCGTACAGTATCCACCTATGTACATGCAAAAATTTGTATCTCTATCTCTTATAGTCTCTGAGATCGATGAGTTCATACAGAAAGACAGGCGGACATACTTTATAGGGTCGGAAATACTTCCTTCTCCCTGTTACATTCATTTGCACAACTTCATGATCCCCTTTTTCCCATTTTTAATGGGAGCAGGGTATAAAAAGACGGTTTTATTGTCTACAAATTGCTAATGGAAATGCGCGGAACTTAATTAATAAACTGAGTGCTATCTCCACTTAAAAAAAAACGCGGTGTGACCATGCTTTTGTGTGGGACCTTAGCTTAATAACTACGAGGTTTCTATGGCAGCAATATGCAATATTCATCCGATCCGGCCGGTACCAACAAATGTGCATCGTATTTGTACCAAAAGACATCTTGCAAAGATTGGTTAAGATAGCTTTAAAACTGAAACTATATTAACTCAGCTCGTCATGCTGATCAAGAATATATATACTTTATTTGGTCGAAGATGCTACCTTTTATCCGGATAAATTTTATATACACTCTCCAAGGGTATAAATATATTTGTCTCTGAACCACTCCGAAATCTGTAGGCAAACCATTTCAAAGAAAGGCGAAAGCTTTCCTCAAAATAAATTGAACATTTCCTTATCAACCGCCATAACATACGAGAGAGAGCGTGCCGCTTATAAAAAGGATTTTTCAAAAAGTTGCCCACACAAGTTCCGTTTTACACAAAAATTTCCGCTTAAAAAAATATCAAATCACAGTTGGCTGCAAAGTCTAAGGATGCTGATATATGCAGTCAAATGGCATAGCCTGCGGCGCTTAGCCTCACACATAAAATTGCATATGCAAGTTAATGTTTACAAAACTCGTAAAAGTTTAATGGATTTTAGCCTGCTGAGTAGGAGAGAGGGCAAGGGATTTGGGATCAATTTTCGGTCTAAAACTTTTTCGTGGTTTGTTCAACAGAACAAAATTGGATTTCATCAATTTTGTTTTTGGTTAAAATTATCTGACTAAAGTTTTGTTGATTTTTTGAAATATTTGCTTGTTGGTTTAGGTTTTGTTTTTCTATTGACTTCTAGGTTGAATATTTTAATTAATAATTTCAATAGCCATTGACAAAGTGTCAAAATTCCCCAGTGAATTTCGTATTATCTACGAACTTGTGTATATTTGCGGGTGGAAACTCATTAAACTAATTTGCGCAAGTGATTGAATGCAATGCATCATCTAATGAAATACATATGCCAATCAACATAATTATAGCTGGCAAAACTCAATGTGTAAAGGCAACGCCCCAATCACATTGTACCATAAATTTCCATAGAAAATGCCAACAAAATGGAAAGCCACACAATAAGGGAAGGACAAATAGAAGACAGAACCACATGGCAATCCACACACATGATAATCTTAAACAAAGTCCTAAATGATAGATGCCAATGCCTACGATTAGGAGAGGTCAGTGGCTGACTATGATGGGGGGGAATGTAACTTTATTGGTTGTGTAAAATTAAGTATAATGAAAATGAGAAAAGTTATGAAAACTTCTTTCTAAAACATAAGCTATTGAAGTATCATAATTTTGGTTGCAGCTTGAAACAGAAAGCCCAAGCTATAGCTATATAGAAACAAATTTTAAATCAAAACAAGTAAGAGAATTGCTGTCGAGTGCCCCGACAGCAAAATACCCTGTACCAAGTAATGTGACTTCTATGGCTTTGATTTTCTAAGTTAATATTGAGTTTTGCGACTTAACATGCCTCTCATAATATGGAATTTACGTTTTTTGAAGACGGACCCCGATGTGGGCTCGAAATATATTGGGAAATAAAAAAGAATCCACCGTTTTTCATTCCTTGGATGGGATGGATGACCTTGAGCCAGAATAACCAACCATTTGTTATTTACTTTAAAAATTTATTTGAATAAATAACTTTCCAAATCAGTTGTAGCATGAAGTATTCGTTGAATTTTTAAGGTATTCGTAATAGTTCTTAGTATTATTTTCAGTAAATGGTAACCTGTGTATTTTTCTTCAGTTCAGTAACAATATTTTTGTTTTTTCAATATTAAAATTGGACAAGCTATTGCTGCGGCAAATGGTTTCAAATTTGTGTAAAACTTGTCTGCAATATTTGGTCCCCCTTTTGGACTACTCATTCTCCCGTTGTCTCTCCACTCTGTCTCGCTCACTCTCTTCTTGATGTGTATAATATCAATATTGACAGCCATTAATATAGCATTTTATACAATAAGCAGAGACAGCACAGCAGAGTTGAGAAGCGGAGGAGTCATCAGAGCGAGCTGGGACTTTGCCTTCTGTCTCCTGGCAATGTTGCATTTTTAATGAGCTTCAGCGCAGAAGGCGCCTCGTCCTTGGCTTCCGTTGCTTCTGATGACGGCGAAATGCCTTCCGTCTGCGATTGGAGATTTGAAAAGCCGGATGGAACGGGAACTGGCGGCGGCAGGTTAATTTGAGAGGTAGCAGGCAAAACGGAAGCGCACAGACACACATGACTTCGAACGTCTCCTCTAGCCGCAGGCCATGTCAAAGGAATTGATGACGTTCGTCGTCTTCTGCTTGACGTGCACTGACTGCAAAAAGTCATCAAATGAACGCTCCTTCGTCTTCTACATAATTTTTAGACACTTATTGTCCAGCTGGAAGAGGTGCTACAGATGCTGCTGGCGCATATCAATCAGGCGTATAAATCTTGCCAGATGATGCCATTTGAAGTCAAATTGCTGCAAAGTTTACCTTTCGCATTGCCTTAAATTAATAATTTTGATTGCCTCTGCGATTTGGCTGCTGTTACAGGCAAAAGTTGTTCAAGTTGTTTTAGTTTTCGCTTAAAAAGTGTCATCATTAGAGCTCAAGTTTTTGTACTTGCAGGAGCAGCAGCAGCGGCCGCCTTTTTTCGCTTTGACAATCAACGCGAATGTTTGCCGAGTTAAAGTTTTCAGTGTAAATATTCGTATAAATTTTTGGGCTTATAAAAACGTTAAAAGTTGTTAATTAATTTGACAATGTCGGCGGGTAAAACCAGAGGTTCATTTATGCACCAATTTTTGTCAAGTTTAAATTTTCCGAATCATGGATGTTCTATTCAGCAAGCGGCAGAGGGAGAAAAAGCAGCGACAGCTACGCTAGCAACAACTATAAAAATTTTTTAAGTTTAAGCTTTAAAGGAAACAACAACTTTAGAAAAAAAAAATGGTCAAGCTGTATAATTCAAACTCCACTCTAAATTCAAACGAAAATGATTTAAAATAGCATGAGGAGTTGGCCATAAATCACAAATGTATAACACAGTGGAACAAAATTCAGCCTATTTTGATCTCTAGTTTATGGCCTATATTGCCTCGATGATGGGTGCTGTAAAATGTGGTACCCACCATCGCGGTTTTTAGATGCATGTTAGCATCTCTTAAGTACACATTTTATAAGTCCGTATCTCAATATAGTTAAAATCTTATACAATTCTATCGAGTGGTTTTCCATTAATTCCATTTTCTAAGTTAGTCCTCTATGGGCGGGGTACTAACCGCTTGTCCATTTGAGGTGGGAATTTGGTATAACAATTGTGGTGACTCCCTCTAAATTTGGTGAATTATCCAAAATTTAAGCTCTCATCTTGCTTTAACCTGCAACAGAGGTTGTAGCTTTGTGTTGCTAGTATTAATGTGCCCAATAAACGCGAACTTGACGTGCTGAAGAAAAACTGGGTATGAGGTGTTGCTACCTGATGCCTCTAGTTTCACAATTTATTGGTCCACAGTGTAATTAACTCAACCATTCCAAAATCGTTTACCTGTGTCAGAGCTTTGTCAAAAAAATGGTATCCCTGATATCCCGCTCGGAAATAAGCAATTGTTTATCACATGATGTTTTGAATTTAAGATCGGATCACAAGCATCGGATAATAAATAGCCGAGTTAAGTGGAACCAAAGTTTCCCCATAGTGAGGTGTCCACACTAAACGAATTCAAATCATTTGTGTAAATAAAATACATTTTGAAAGAGTTTAAAAAAATGATTTTAAAATGTTTAGGCCTGTTCCCGTTTTCGATTTCGATCAAATCATGCGGAATCGGAACTGTTAAATGTACTTGATTCCAAAATCCGACTGTGATATTCGTCTTTTAACTTTAAAATCCCAATTACCTTTAATCGATTCTCTGGATGGCTTAAAGATTCTATCAATTTTGTAAATGGATTCAGAGAAATTTCAACTCTTACTAATTCCGATTAATCGAATTCGGAAACGGGAACAGGCCCGGTTATGTTTTAATTTTAATGACAGTTTGAAATGAACTGAATTTATACTTCAAGCTTGATAAGGAATAAAATAAACAAGTGAGAAAGTCCGTCAAGCCCGACTATAACATACTCTGTACCTGGAGTAGAAGCTGAATGCACTAACTTGTGAACCGCTCTTCTGATCTTTATCATTTCTTCGGCAAATCGATACATTTTGCTAATAACTAACTATCTCCAGAAGGTACTAGTCCTGTATATTCAAAACTGTAGGAGATATAACGTTTTTTCCAAATGGCGGATCTGCCTGCAAGTATAAGACGCATTTGTCGCATACATGTCAAATCTCTATCTCTTACCATCTCTGGGATCTGTTTGTTCATACAGACTGACGGACAGACGGACATGGCTATATCGACTCGGCTGTTGATGCTAACCTAAAATATATGTACTTTATATGGTCGGAAATGATTCCTTCTCCCTGTTACATACTTTTGCACAAACTTAATATACTCCATGTACCCTTGGTACAGAGTATAAAAATTTATAAAAACTGATATCATATTGATAATAAAATTTTGATAATTAAGGTCTCAAATTAATGAGTCCAAGAAAAAAACAAAAAGTGTCAACTTGATACACGCTAGTATCAACTTGAAATACTCTGAATATCATGTTACTTTCGAAAATATCAATTTGATACTTGGAATATTAAGGTGAACTTGATACTGAGTAGTTTCAAATTGTTGTCTAAATCATTTATGGAACGACTTCGTTTTGGGCTGGGCTGCTCAGTGGTTGGGCTTGTATGGAGCCGCGGATATAATTACTTCTTGTTGTCATATCGCTATGAAATTTTTCCAAGATTTTAGAAAAATATTTTAAATGTATAGGTAATAAAAAATGTACCATATCTTACGACTATATCCTATACTCTCATAGAAATTTTGAATAACTTTTAATTTTCTCTTTGAAACTTTTTTGTTATATTATAATATAATTAATAGTTAATTAATTATCGTTAGCAAAGCCAAGGGGCTGATTGCTTTTGTTAAACGTTGGTCTAAGAAATTTGATGGCCCATACAACACTAAACTTCTTTACGTCTCATTTGTCCGACCTATACTTGAATACTGGTCATGCGTATGGTCACCACAGTATGCAACATACCAGAGTCTTATTGAGTCGGTGCAAAAGCAGTTCGCCTAATATAGACTTAACTGGGAACAACACCGTCGCCTGCTATCGTATGTGGACAGCCTACCGTCCTTGCAAGATCGTAGAATCTGTCACGGAGTTATGTTCCTTCATAAGCTAATAAACGGTCATATTGACTCTGAGCCAAATTAATTTTATCATACCACCTAGATCTACAAGACAGTTTCGGCCAATTTTAACTATAAGTAGATCTAATTTCGAATCCCATGACCTGTTTCGAATCATATGTACGTTATATAACGATTTGTACCATTTGTTAGCTTCTGAGGGTTCGAAGTCGCTAAATGTATTCAATATTATGTCACACTTATCTTCCTATTAATTGTAAGTCTTTGCCTCCGCCCAACTGATGTGAATCGGAGCATATCATAAAAAAGTTCTCCCAATTTCGGGGGAGGAGAGATTAGGATTAATCTGTTCATGTTGACAGCTTAATTTGTCAAATATATTAAATAAATACAAAACTAAAGAAACAAAATTTTAAGTTCGCTATTGTATCGCCTCATGCTTCCAATGCTACTTTTAGAAAGGCCTGTTAAACTTCCAGAAAAAACCAGTTTGCCATTAAGAAGTTTGGACTTTAAAGGAAAAATTTGTTTACTTTTTTTCCAAATATTTTGTGTATGATTTTTTAATTTTTGACCTATGGATGCAACCACTGTGGGCCGTCTTTTAGTTACGCTTTCAATTTTAAGGGAAGGGTCTACTTTAAAATATATTTTTGTTAACTATTAAGCACATTAAGAGAAAACTAGAACGAATAATTTAAGAACGAACGCTGTTGAAAAAAAACTCATTCGTTCTTGAAGTTTCAAGAATTTTGCTCTTGGAAAGGAGCTAAGTTCGTTCTCAATTTGGTCAAATGTAAACGGCCGTTAATTACTTTTATATTGAACATTTCGAGTTTGCAAAATAAATCGATTAAAGTATTGTATATTATAAAGAAAATGTTAACAAGTAAGAGTGTTTCGGTCGAGTGCCCCGACAGCAAAATACCCTATCCCAAGTAATGTGGTTCCTAAAGCTTTGAATTGCATTTATTTTAAAATTTATTTCAATAAATGGGCAGGCGCACTTGCATATCTTCGGTGTTTTTGGTCGGATCTCATTGTGGTATAAAGAATAGATAGATGTTGGGCCTAACTGAATATATATAAAGTCACTGGGTTCAAACTTAAAAATTTTAGCTCTGACAGTTTTTCGCGGTTAGAAGAAGATGGAGGAGGAATTTGCCAAACTTGGAGCAAATTTGATCTGGGTACGGTGTACACCTACAGATATGCAAAAATTTGTGGCTCTACTTCTTATAGTCTGTGAGATCTATGCGTTTATACATAGAGAGTGACAGTTTTTCGCTGTTTAAAGATGGAGGAGGAGGAATTTTCAAAATCTGAAACAAACTCGATGTGGGTACAGTATTCACCTACATACATGCCAAAACTAGTGGCTCCATCAATTACAGTCTCTGAGATCGATGCGTTCATACAGACAGACAGACAGACAGACAGACAGACCGATATGGCTAAACCGACTCGGCTGTTGATGCTGATCAAGAATATATATACTTTTTAGGTTCGGAAATGATTCCTTCTCCCTGTTACATACATTTGCACAACTTCATGATTCCTTTTCTCCCATTTTTAATGGGAACAGAGTATAAAAACATCTCATTTCTTAAAAATAAACAGTTAATAAAGGAAAAACTATGCAGCTACGTGGACTTGAACCACGGCCTTTTTTTATCCATTTCTGAAAAGCCGTTCGCGGGAAAAAACCGGAACCATTCTACCATTTTTTTTACATCTTTTTTCATATAGTAGTAGTAGTAGTAGTTTATTTAATTTGTTCTGAGAATTTTCAGAACACTTTGTTGACATTGCACAGTGGGCGGAAATGCCGATTTTTTGGCATAAACTCCAAAATTAGAGACAGAAAGTTGAAACTTCATATATGTGCTATTTATTAGTTAATTTCGAATTAATTTTTTACCGTTAATTAATTTTTTATTTTATTTTATTTTTTTTTTATTTTTTAATTTTATTTTAATACATTAGCTACTTCTAACTCAAATGCAAAATGTTTTTTAACTTCAAACTCGTTGTCATCATCTGCTGTTCCGTCTGCTACCTCAAATGGGGGTGACTCCAAAAGCGCGATAGCCTCTTTTGGTAGTTTGCGTGGCTGACACAACGAATATCGACCTTGTCTGAATCTGTCAAAATATTTCGAAATTGCGCAAATATGCGCTTAAGTTGTCAGCTCTATATAAATGTTAACACAATAACACACACTTCTACATTAGCACTTTCAGCAATACGGTGTAATCTTGCTAGATCTGCTCCACGAAACACAATTATTGAGGCTAGGTTCTGCATGAAATATGTTCCAACAATACATTAAATACAACACGAAACAAAAGCATCTCAAATTTAACCACTTTACACTTTATTTTACATACCTTAATGAATATTTTGCATATTTCAAAATGCAGTTATATATAATCTTGTAAGAATGACTAATAGTCAAACATTTACAAAATTTTCAACACATACAAGGCATAACTAGCCTTGCGCAAACAGCTGATTCAACGCGCTGCCAAAGACCAGGGATGGGCAAAAAAAATGTTTCTTTTATCTTTTTATTAAGGGTAGGCATTTATTTAACGGAAATAATAAAAAAATTAAAAAAATATTAAAAAATAATTTTGGACTTTATGCCAAAAATAAGGCCATTCCGCCCAATGTGCATTGGCAGTTTGCCGTCAGTCATATTTACATGGAAAGGTTTTCTTACATATATTTTTTCATATATATCTAAACTATTTTTCAGTTCGAACTTTGACCTTCGGTCGACCTCGATTTAACATAAATGGCCCAGCCGTCCAGATAATATCCCAGACTTTTGGGCTACCCAAAAGTGCACTTTAAATATTAACGGAGTGCGAGCGCACTTCACCTGACCAAACATGCCAGAGCCTTGAACCAACGTCATTCCAACCGCAAAACATCAAACTGCGTTTCTCTATGAAGAGGATGAAGGACTTTGTGGTTGCGTAGGCTAAACGCAGAAGCGTATAATTTACACTAAACCTTTCGGGTGGAAACGGAGATGATGCATGTGACAGGCGGGCGTTGCCAACACCTCCGCACAGCGACGACCCTGATAATAGCATTGACAACACACGAGCCAACGTCTGTTTATGAATCCAGCGTCAACGTTCAAGGAACGTAACGCATAATTGGCATAGGACATCTTGAGGTGAGGTGCGGAGAGGAAGCGGAGAGCAGACGTGCCGGAAATCAACTTAGCACAACCGCAAAAGCGCAATCTCCTTTTTGGCAGAGCAGCTGGAACGTAACTAGCTCAAACCCAAGTTTCTTCTTCCGAATGTGTGGGCATTTGGGATAATTGGTGTGTCCCCAACTGGTCTGCATTGTGTATATCCCAGGCAGCACATTAACATGGCGCTTTGGTCCATCACAAATTGACTTAATGACGCTTTGGTGCAGCAACAGGAACTGCAATCCTGGTGCCATTTCGTCCGCTCTTTGGTTTTACGCAGTTGTTGGTTGGTTTCCCTGTGGTCTCGTAATGATGTGGTAATGTGTCTCGCCAGTCCTAGACACACACCCTTGGCGCCTTCAAGTATAATAAATTACTTGGGGTCCGGCCCTCTGCTCAACCCCTCAAGACGTGTCAATATGCAAAAATTTAGGCGGTCAAGTGGAAGAGCCAGGAAAATGGGAAATTTGCTTAAGGCGCCTTTTCACAACAAAGTCAACTGAATAATCTTTGACGAAAACACATTATCGAAATTAAACTGAGCCAAATCCGCCCTTGAAGTTTCCTGATTTAATGCCCAAAGATAAACACAATCCGTCCAAAGAGAAACAATTGAAAAATTGTAAAATATTAAAAATAAACACAACATCTGCCTAGGCCCAAGCAGCTCCTTTTCGGACTACCATTTTGTGTTAGCTATTAATCAAAGCAAATAGCCGGCAGTACTTGTAAAAGATAAATATTTAATTGCCACTCAACAGGGAAAAGCTCTTTGCCTGTGGGATAAACTGAGCCTCTCAAGCCTTTTCTTTGCATTTCATTAGGGAAATGCACAAAACACGGCGTTCCTCAAGGAGTAACTGCTGTTGCAGTGATTTGTGGCTAGTTTTGATTGAGTCCATGAGACAAATTGTTGTGGCAGTTAATGTAATTATGTCTGGTCTGGGCCGACTCGCAGTTTTTAGTGATAATTAATTATTATGTGGGGGAGATTTTTGAATCAACAATCTGGCCAGCAGCAGCAGCACCACCAGTCCGAGTTGACAGTTGTGTTCGGTCGGTCAAATTGAAAACGCATCCGGCAATTTGATATTTTTGCTCGAATTTGCCATAGAGCAGCACGAGAGCAGCAGCAATACAATATTATTTGCTTTTGCTTTTAGCTTTTACGGCAATCAATTTCTGTGGCCAGGGCTTTTACTGCAGAAATATTACCCAACAATTTGTGTTTGCAGCCAATCATCATGTGGCCCGACACAAAGTTGCAGCTACCAACAACAACAATTGCGGCAATGTCAAATATTTAGTTTATCAAAATTCTTGAAACTCAAATATCTTAGCAGCTTTATGAATTCAGTTTCAAATAATTGCAGTATCCGGAGTTCAGCAAATGACAACAAACGCATTCTAAATATTTATATAGGGCCTGGCTAGCTAGCGCGGAATTATAATAAATGTCACAATTAATAAGCTTATATAACACAGTTCGACAAAATCCAACTTTTTTTAAAAGCCCGGCATAAGACCAATAAATTATGAAAAATGGCACCTTTGTAAGCATCACCTCATACCCAGTTTTTCAAATCCACCCTCTGTTCGCGTTTAATGGGTACTTTTGTACTTGCAACACACAACTACAACAATTTTAACTAAGTTTTTAATGGCTTAAGATAAAATTCTCCAAAATTCAGCAAATGTGGACAGGGTCATTGGGAACGACATATGAAAAATTCACTTAATTCGCGCAAACGGTTGAGGTACCTCCAGAAGGAGTTAAACCTTCATTCTTCAATATCTTTAAAAGCGCACGGTAGATTTTTCTTAAAATCGTTGCTTATGATGGTATAATGGGCTATTGCATGTCCCTAAGAGATGGTACTCGACAGCCAAAAAACCGCGAATTGGAGTACCATTTTTAGACACACCCTCAAATCAATTCATATATGCTATAAACAAGATCTAAAAATAGACAGATCTGCGTTTTCAGTTTTGCCAACGAAGCCTTGGTTCGCGGTTTATAGGCATTTTTGTGCTAGCAACTGCATTAGAACAACATTGACCATTTAGGTAAAACCAGCGTCACAAAAATTATGAAATTAATTTTATAAGTAAATTGCTTCATTGCAAGCAGAAAAACAAATTATATCATTTAAATACTTTAGTTCAGCGCATCTTGGTGTACCACGGATTGCCCACCAAAAAAAAATTTGTATTAAAGATTTACATTTTCTTGGTGGCATCGACGAATTTTACTCATAAGATTAATTGCATAATTTTTGGTCAATATTGTTTCAAGGCAATTGCTCGTACAAAATTGCCTATAAACCGCGAACCAAAGCTTCCTTGGTGAAACTGAAAACACAGTTCAGTCTATTTGTACGTCGGGTATATAGTTCATATGGAGTGCTTCGTGGGTGAATATAAAACTGGTACTCCAATTCGCGGTTTTTTGGCTGTCGAGTACCATCTCTTAGGGACATGCAATAGCCCATTAAAGCATCGTACACAACGGTTTTAACAAAAATCTGCAGTGCGCTTTTAAAGGTATTCAAGAATGAAGGTTTAACCCCTTCTGGAGGTACCTTAACAGATTGCACTATTTAAGCGAATTTTTTATATGTCGTTCCCAATGACCCTGTCCACATTTGCTGAATTTTGAAAATTTTTATCTTAAGCCATTAAAAACTAAGCTAAAATTGTTTTTGTTGTGTGTTGCATGTACAAAAGTACCCATTAAACGCGAACCGAGGCTACATTTGAAAAACTGGGTATGAGTTGATGCTTACAAAGGTGTCTTTTATCATAATTTATTGGTCTTATGCCGGGCTTTTAAAAAAAGTTGGATTTTGTCGAACTGTGTAATAAGGGAATTTCGATCGTGCAGCCATTCCCTGTTTAGGCCCGTCCTTGAACCAAGAGAACATTGATAATTGATTTGACACCGAAAGTTATGTTATGTTGTGGAAACTATGCCGAGCTTTCATTTTTATACCCGTTACTCGTAGAGTAAAAAGGGTATACTAAAGTCGTGCAAATGTATGTAACAGGCAGAAGGAATCATTTCCGACCATACAAAGTATATATATTCTTGATCAGCATCAACAGCCGAGTCGATATAGTCATGTCCGTCTGTCCGTCTGTCCGTCCGTCCATCCGTCCGTCCGTCCGTCTGTATGAACACCTAGATCTCAGAGATGGTAAGAAATAGAAGTTTGACATGGGACAAATGCTTCTTTTATCTGCACGCAGATCAAGTTTGTTTCAAATTTTGGCCACGCCCCCTCCCGCCTCCGGAATTTGGAATATATCTCTTACAGTTTTGAAGATAGACGATTTGTACCTTCTAAAGATAGTTAGTAATTAGCCAAATGAATCGATTTGCCGAAGAAATGATAAAGATCGGATGAACGGTTCTCAAGCTATGAGCAAAAAAGTGAACCAAGCCCCCCCGCTGCCCCCCTCCCACAATAAAAAAAAATGTTGCATACTTATCGGATGGTCACCCTAAGGAACGCAGGAACACTGTTAAAAATGTTTTTTCATGAGTAACGGGTATATCGAAGTCGGTTAAAGCCGACTTTAACTTGCGCTCTCGTTTTACTTTGGAAAAGATGATGTCTGATGCCATTAACTGATTGGAGAAAATACTGTAGAATTGTCCAAAATTGGAAATAAAGACAAGTCGTTAAATGGCAAATCAAATCCGATTATTGATTTACATAGAAGGTGAGGCTCGTTCTTCATTTGAAAGTCCAGGCACATTTGTAAGCCCTGGTAGAGAACTTATGAATGATCGTTTAAATAACACTGTTGTGCTGGTAGTATAAAAAACCAGAATGGGTTTGGTCTGATTAGCAGCCGTTTTCTTTTAATTGCACTTTGAAATTTTTTAGCTTATGATTTTGACTTGTAACTCCATATCTCGTAGACTAATTGAAATTTCGCTTTTATGTCTTTATCATAGTTGTTGCTCTTGGTTTGGACTACATTTCTTAGTAGCAAATCAAAAAAATTACATCTGAGTACTTAAAATTACAAAACATGTCCAAAAAAGCAAGTTTTCACACCTTTTTTTTAGTTTTTCAACTTTGTCCTAAAACCCGTTACAAATTTGGAAAAGTGATATAGGTAACAGCTGTTGCTTAGACCAAAATAAACAAACCGTTTGTTCGAACAAACTTTATTTAAGGACTCTTTCATATAGTTAAAAGCCCAAAAGCATGAAAAACAGGCATACAAATTGGAAAAAAAGAAATATTATCACTAAAAAAGTAAATAAATGAAATTTCTTTAGTTATGTTATTTATTATACCCTTGGAGAGGGTATATTGATATTTTCCGGATGTATGTAAGGCAGAGAAGAAAGCATCTCCGACCACATAAAGTATATATATTCTTGATCAGCATGACGAGCTGAGTTAATATAGCCATGTCTGTCTGTCCGTCTGTCTGTCGGTCTGTTTCTATGCTATCTCCTCCGTCAGTTTTAAAGCTATCCTAACCAAATTTTGCTTGAAGTCTTTTGTTAAACATACGCTTCACATTTGTCGGAACCGGCCGGATCGGATGACAATAGCATATAACTGCCATAGGAACGAAAGGCCGAAAAAGTAGTTCCAGTGAAAAAAACTTTGTAATACTTTACACTTTTCAGCTATGAATATAGTGCTAGCTTTGTAGTGTAGTTTTTGCTCCGAACCGATACTGCACAGGTACAAGGTTGAAGATATTTTCGGTGTTTTCTGTTCCAAGAATATCCGTTCTCGAAAACTTGTTTACTGAAAATTTTAAATATCGGGTCCTGTTCTGGGTCCAAGTTAAAGTCCCACACGGAAATAATTTGCAACATTTTTTTGCATACCTATTTGCCTCTGTATACCTATTCAAAGTTAACCAAAAATTCAAATATTTCAAATTTTTTTAGTTTGCCGCTTTTTGGATAAATGCGAACATTCAAAACCTTTTTTTAAGTTTTACGACTAAATCAAAGATAAACTTTGAATTTTTAAAAATATGTTCATTTTTTTAAAACATATTTTGGATCTGCCAAAAGTTATACAGGATGTTTATAAGACCCTAAAAGAACGTTAAAGCAAATATATAATACTAAAAAAAATTTTCTGAAGATATACAGTACCCTTAAGTAAAAGACAAAAATATCTAATTTAATTTTGTTTGATACTATATTTATTTTAAAACTTTTTGATTGGAACTGTTGAAAAAAATTTATATTTTATTTGGCTTGTGTTATTTAGTACAGTCAAAATTAACCACATGCTTAAGATGACGAAAAAAAATTCATACAATTATTTCCTAAACCGAGGCTCCACAGATCCGGTTCCATTTGGGTTTCCGAAGTTCCTCAAACTAAACCAAGCAATATAAATATATTGGGTCTTTCACTAAGTAATTTGGTTTTTTAGTGCAATTTGAAGAGTATTTTTATACCCTTGGAGAGGGTATATTGAAATTGTCCGGATGTTTGTAACGCACAGAAGGAAGCATCTCCGACCACATAAAGTATATATATTCTTGATCATCATGACGAGCTGAGTTGATATAGCCATGTCCGTCAGTCTGTCCGTCCGTCCGTCTGTCCGTCTGTTTCTATGCTATCTCCTCCGTCAGTTTGGTGCAAATACGCAGCACATTTGTCGGAACCGGCCGGATCGGATGACTATAGCATATAGCTGCCATAGGAACGATCGGTTGAAAAACTAGTTTTTGTGAGAAAAACTTTTTTGTTTTCAATGCTATCGCTTCCAACGCTCGTATTTATAAGTTTTTAATGATTTCACATGATTTCACCAAGCCTTGTCGAAATCGGACAACTATATAGTATAGCTGCCAAACTAAAGTTAGGTTTGGAAAAACTCTTAGTGAGAAAAACTTTTTTGTTTTTAATGCTATCGATCCCAACGCTCGTATTTTTAAGTTTTTAATGATTTCACATAATTTCAACAAGATTTGTCGAAATCGGATTACTATATAGTATAGCTGCCATACAAACTGTCAGCCACATATCAAGCTCCAAGGGTATATAAACTTCGGTCGAGCCGAAGTTAGCTTGCCTCTATTTTTTATTGTGTAACATATTTTATAAAATTAAATATTCTTAATTTGATCCAACACCTTTTGCCATCTTTCATCCAAGTGGTTTTTGACGTCCTAATTTCAGGTGTAGGTTCTCCTATCAGAAAAAATTTTGCAGCGACCGGAACAAGTAAAAGTTCGAAGGGGCCAAGTCTGGAGAATATGGTGGGTGTGGTAGCACATTCCATTCAAGCTGCAAAAGCTTTTGGCGAGTCATCAAACTTGTATGACGAAGCTAAATTCGTTCTGTATGAACATGAGGAAACCATAAGTCAAGCTTCGAATTAGTCCACGTTTCGTGTCGCGTTAGACAAATTTATTATTTCAGCAATCTTTCAAGTTGCTATTCGATGATTTGCTTCTACCAACTACTTTTTTTTATCCACATCGGATTCAAGAAGCTTTCCAAGACGCGGTGCATCAAACGAATTTTGGCATTGGAGTTCTCCTTACCAACGCCCGTTTAATATCTGGACTGCATGTTTGCTCAGTCGAACTAAGTTCAGTTTCAGACTGCAAGCGTGTTCGTCATGAACTCGAACCGTCTGAACACTGTCCCCATCATCCATGCTTTGGCGCTAACAAAATACAACCGCGACAGAGCAAGGCAGGGCGATGATCGAACCTGAGCGGCCTAGCAGCGCAGCTGACAGAGAAGCGGACAGAGCAAACGTGCTGTCTACATATTAAATGGTCTTTGTCCTTACGCATCACATAATTTTCGCTTTTCATGAACTGCATTTGTACTCTTTTGAAAGTAAAACAGTAAAATATGCCGAATAATGGTGGTTTCGATCTTGCTTCTTCGGTAGGGCGCCAAATTAAATCTATTCTACAAAATTTAACAAAACATTTTACAAAAAGCGAAAAAAATCAATAAGATCAGCTGTTCTCATCAAACAAAATTACTTAGTAAACTACCCAATAGCATAAAACTGACGGAGGAGATGGACAGAAGGACATGGCTTATTCAACTCAGCTCGTCATGCTGATCAAAAATATATAGACTTTATGTTAGTAGTTTAATTTGATAGATTTTGGAATGCCTTTAATTATGTTGAGTCGCACAGAATATAAAAGTTTGGAAAAAGTTCAGGTTCAGGTTGGTTCAAGGTTCGGTTCACAGTTCATAATTCCGGGATCAGCCCTAATTACTTCACAATTCCATTTTACAAGAATTTAGATCTAGTCTTTACACTAACCTTTGGATTAGATCCGACACTCACTTCTCGGCGATCAAAAGCAAGATTTTGTTCATTAGCTCGTTGGCCACAGTCTCGTTGAGAGTGTTCAGTCGCGCAGCCAGAAAATCACCGAATTTTGTATAAAGCAGCTCCCTAGGACTAGGCTGGGGCCGTGATGAATGTGCCGCACCACAACTGCTACGAGGTGAGGCCAACATGTCCACATCAACCACTCGACTTTCATCATCCTCATCGAAATCATCTTCCAAATCGTCCTCCAAGTCGCCCGCCTCGGCATCGATCAGCTCATTGTTGGCATTGATTATCAGATGAGGCGGGGGCGTGGCATATTGCTGGGGCAATTGAAGGCGTGCCTTCAACTGTTGTTTGGTCCCGGGACGAATTGTTTCTAATTTTTGGGCACGCGATTTTGCACCAATCTCCTCCTCCTCTTGTGAGTCGGGTTCGTCTTTAATGTAGATAGAGGGCGAACTACTGCAGGTGGGGGAGCTGGATAATACTTGTGGAGGTGAACGATTGGCCGAAGCTACTGCCTGTAGAGAGGCGACAGGTAGAATAGTAGGTATAGCAGGCGGCGGAATGTTGAGATTAGGAAGAAGACTTTGCTTGGAAGTTGATTCAGTGATCGAAGGCGGTTGATTTTGTGGATTGTTGGGATCACTGGGCGCAAAATATTGGTATTCATCGTGGGTTACACTATTCGTATGGTTGTGGTTCTGATTTCCAGGGGAATTGTTGTTGTCGTTATTATTGTTGTTATTGTTAATTGTGGTTGTGTTGGTGGTGGTGCCATGGGAGGTATCCAAGGAGCCATGCTTGATGCGCTCGCGAGATCTGTCAGACAACAAAGTTAAAAACGTAATTAGTAGCTGGTTTAAAGAAGACTTTTATTCCAAGTTGGACAAAGAACGAGAAGGTGCAGGACTCTATAGAAATTCAGTATAGCTATTTCAAGGTCCCGATTCTCTCATCAGTTTTCGTGGAATTTTTAGCTTAGAATTGAAATTGCTATTCAGATAACCCTGCGACCTCTTTGTGTGAATCTTTGTTTCAACTTAGACGTTGGTAAGAATTGAATGTGACCAATTTAAGAAAATGTTTAGTTAGTCAGTGAGCGCCACTTACTTTCTCTCTCTGATCACCTCCTTGAGAAATGCCATGGCGTCGTAGTACTCCCATTTTGATTTGAAACGCGATGAGCCCAACATTTTCTCATGATTCAATTCCCTCCTGAAGATCTCACGCAGCGAGGTAAAGGTACGCTGTACTCGCTCTCCATTCACATTGAACATGCGTCCCAGTTCATTCCATTTGATGGCCTTTTTCTTATCCGAACGTTTGTAGTGAGGCAGGCGACAATCCCACAGAATGGGATTCAAGCGAACTAGCTCGATGAGTCGGCGCTTTTCGATGTTGTGACGGGAGAAGGCCATAATGGTTAACTATTTAGTTAAGATGCTCGCTCTCTCTCGTGCTCTGTCTCTTAGATGCCAATGCTACCAAACTGAAGAATGCGCATGTCCCAATTGTAACGGCAACTGTGGATGCTGTGAGCGAAGTAAGAAAATGGGCAAATGAGTAAATCGTTAATGTTTGTTAAAGGCATTGCATACTTTTCGGCGCGCTGAATTTGAGTTCTGTCTTATGAAAGGTGGTTTGAGGGAGCTATCATAATTTACTTGGGACTACCTCAACAGTTCAATGAACTGTGCGTATAAAGAGGAGGAGAGGTCAAACAAGGTATATACACATGTAAGAAAGCATTTTATTTGTTTTTGTATTTAAGTTTTACTTTGTTTGGGCAAAGGGTAAACCAGCCATTATATATAATTTGTATATAAAATGCCAGCCAGCCAGCCAACCAAACACTTTACACATATTTTTAGGTATATTATTCACAGCAATCTGTTGCTAACGCATTCATTTGCAAATATAAACAATTGTGGCCCGTTTGTGCTTCTTGGAACTGATCCGTTTTAGAATATTTTATTTATTTATTATTTCCAGGTTTTAATTATGAAATTTTGTTATAAGAACTATGAAATAGAAGAAAGAGCTGAAATTCGGATTGGTTGATTTGACAAAATAATGAATGCTGCCAAGCGAACAACATTGTGTATTAATTAATGAACCTATATTTTTACTGAAATTTTTGTGCTCACCAAATTCAATATTTTCGACCGAATCGGTCGGTTTCGACAAATGTGGAGCCTATGTGATTATTCAGACTGCGTGCAAAGTTTGGTTATGATAGATTAAAAACTGATGGTCAGTTTACATATCTAGTATATGTTTACTTTATGGGGTTTAGGAAACTTTACTTTCTGTCTTGAAACACTTGGCTTTACAGCCCCAACGAGTCAAGCCGTGCTCTCAATATCTTGTCTTATGTGCTTTTGATTTTCGCACTAAAGAAATGAATCTAAGAATCAGAATGGCAATGGTTTTCCCAAATATTGGGACTACTTTATAATTCCATCTGCAAGAGTATACAAACGCTTATAAATAATCTATAATATATACAATTTTGTCATAAGGTGTGATTATTTAGCAGCTTGAGAAAAATTTATGAAAGCTTTATTCGAGTCGATAGAATGATCTAAATAATTTAATGTTTAAAGATGATTTGCTATGTCTTAAATGGTTCTTACGCCGGGTCCAATTTTAGCATACTCTCTCCAACATTTAGGCCGGTATGTTACGAATAATTCTCATTCTTCTCAAACATACGCCTTAACATAGACCCACAAAAATAAGTGAAAAGGCGTGAAATAAACTGGTCACCGAAATCGCCTCTCAATTGGGCCATTATTTTTCGTTTTGATAATTTGACATTCCTTAACTACGAATTTTTCTACCGAAAATATACCTATTTGCATAAATATGCTAGAAATGACACCTATAAATATGCAATAAATTCAATACCAAAAACTAGCGTATGTAATTCTATGTGATTCTGGTGTGAACTAGGATATTTTGGATCGGTCAATAAACAGCGAAGTTATGGGGTTTCAAAGCCAAAATTTCGAAAATCTACCTTTTTTTCTCACTCTATTGGTTCAACCTCCGTTATTTTTCGTCCGATCAAAAATATCCTAGTTCACACCAGAATGGTGGGTATTACGAGTAATTTAAAGAAAAATTTGAAAATCGGTCAACAGATACTCTTTAAATTTTTGTCAATTTGTCAAATTATCAAAATCGGTTAAACAGTTCTTCAGACGTAGACGTAGACAAGTAAAATTTTTTTTCAAACAATTTTTTCTCCAAAATTTTTTACATTTTAAAAATGTATTTGAAGTTTTCGACCAAAAAAAGCAAAAACTTAGAATTTCTAAAAGTATGAGGGTCAATGAAAACCATTTTCATATAAAAGGGTCGGAAAAATAGTTGTTTTTGTTTATTTCTATAAAACAGAGTTTCGGATCTGCTTGAAAGATTTACAGGGTGTTTATAAGATCCTAATAGAACGTTTAGGCAAATAAAAATAAATGAAAAAAAAATTTTCTGAAGGTATACAGTACCCTTAAATGTGACGCATTGCGTAAGGCATGTTCTGTGGAATGAATTTACTTCTCCAAAGCCTCTCGATTTAAAATGTTTCAAGTTTTAGTCGGGGAAATGTGAAAACAATCATTCAGTTAAACATCAAAATAAACAATAACTAAAAAAAAGAAATTATCGGCGTGAGTTTTAACCCTGTTTTTAGAGATGGAACTTTAACTGGAACAACTGGTGCTGTAACTAAATTTTCTAATAATAAGAAAATTAAATCTCTGGAAATTTTATGGCACCTACGAATTTTTTGAGAGATTTACATACCAACCGTCGGCAAATCTCTGGAGACTTCTGTTGCCCCCGAAAATTAAAGCATATTTAATTAAATTTCTCGAGAAACTGAATCTATTCAAGTTTGGTTCGCGCCAAATTTGGGGATTACTCCGCGAGGTATTGAAAATCACATTCGGTCAGCTTGCGTTAAATGTTAACTCAATGTAAAAATACACACAAAAAAATTGTAAGTCCAACATTTTCGGTATTTGGGTAAAAGTTCTTGATATAATAATTATGCCCTTGGAGAGGGTATATTAAAATTGTCCGGATGTTTGTAACGCAAAGAAGGAAGCATCTCCGACCCCATAAAGTATATATATTCTTGATCAGCATGACGAGCTGAGTTGATATAGCCATGTCCGTCTGTCCGTCTGTCCGTCCGTCTGCCCGTCTGTCCGTCCGTCTGTCCGTCTGTTTCTATGCTATCTCCTCCGTCAGTTTTAAAGCTCTCTTAACCAAACTTTGCACGAAGTCTTTTGGTACAAATACGCTGCACATTTGTCGGAACCGGCCGGATCGGATGACTATAGCATATAGCTCCCATAGGAACGATCGGTTGAAAAACTAGTTTTTGTGGGAAAAACTTTTTTGTTTTCAATGCTATCGCTCCCAACGCTCGTATTTATAAGTTTTTAATGATTTTACATAATTTCACCAAGCCATATCGAAATCGGACAACTATATAGTATAGCTGCCATACAAAAGTTAGGTCTGAAAAAAAGTCTTAGTGAGAAAAACTTTTTATACTTTTGGAGAGGGTATATTAAAATTGTCCGGATGTTTGTAACGCATAGAAGGAAGCATCTCCGACCACATAATGTATATATATTCTTGATCAGCATGACGAGCTGAGTTGATATAGCCATGTCCGTCTGTCCGTCCGTCTGTCCGTCTGTCCGTCCGTCCGTCCGTCTGTTTCTATGCTATCTCCTCCGTCAGTTTTAAAGCTATCTTAACCAAACTTTGCACGAAGTCTTTTGGTATAAATACGCTGCACATTTGTCGGAACCGGCCGGATCGGATGACTATAGCATATAGCTGCCATAGGAACGATCGGTTGAAAAACTAGTTTTAGTGAGAAAAACTTTTTTGTTTTTAGTGCTATTGCTCCCAACGCTCAAATTAATAAGTTTTTAATGATTTCACATAATTTCATCAAGCCTTATCAAAATCGGACAACTATATAGTATAGCTGCCATACAAAAGTTAGGTCTGAAAAAAAGTCTTAGTGAGAAAAACTTTTTATACTTTTGGAGAGGGTATATTAAAATTGACCAGATGTTTGTAACGCATTGAAGGAAGCATCTCCGACCACATAAAGTGTATACATTCTTGATTAGCATGACGAGCTGAATTGATATAGCTATGTCCGTCCGTCCGTCCGTCTGTCCGTCTGTCCGTCCGTCCGTCTGTTTCTATGCTATCTCCTCCGTCAGTTTTAAAGCTATCCTAACCAAACTTTGCACGAAGTCTTTTGGTATAAATACGCTGCACATTTGTCGGAACCGACCGGATCGGATGACTATAGCATATAGCTGCCATAGGAACGATCGGTTGAAAAACTAGTTTTAGTGAGAAAAACTTTTTTGTTTTCAATGCTATCGCTCCCAACGCTCGTATTTATAAGTTTTTAATGATTTCACATAATTTTACCAAGCCTTGTCAAAATCGGACAACTATATAGTGTAGCTGCCATACAAAAGTTAGGTCTGGAAAAAAGTCCTAGTGAGAAAAACTTTTTTGTTTGCAATGTTGTCACTCCAAACGCTCGTATTTATAAGTTTTTAATGATTTTACATAATTTCAACAAGATTTGTCGAAATCGGACCACTATATAGTATAGCTGCCAAGCTGTCAAGCACATATAAAGCTCCAAGGGTATAAAAACTTCGGTCGAGCCGAAGTTAGCTTGCCTCTATTTTTTTTATTTAAAAAAATGACCCATCTGAGATGTGCTTTTATTCCAAAATACACACTGTGACTTATGCTGTTATTCCACATTGATATTTTTGATTACCTGATGGCATATCTGGACTTTAGCTTTTATTCCATATTAAATGTTTTTATTTTATGGATCATAACTCTAAATGTGCCTTTTTTCCAAAATACTTTTTTAACTTTCAGGCACACATCTTCAATTGTGTCTTTGTTCCAAAAGCAGTTTGCTGAAAGTTTAATACATAACTCGACTTATGCTTGACAGTTTGTATGGCAGCTATACTATATAGTGGTCCGATTTCGACAAGCCTTGGTGAAATTATGTAAAATCATTGAAAACTTATAAATACGAGCGTTAAGAGCGATAGCATTGAAAACAAAAAAGTTTTTCTAACTAAAACTAGTTTTTCGACCGATCGTTCTGGTTTTTTCTCAATATTACCGCTCTCAATCACGGTCATGGGTAATATTAAATGTTTTTAAGCTGATCTGCGAAGTTTGGTTGAAGTCGCTAACCATTGAGACAAGCGATTTCAAGTGTATAAAAATAGAGGCCAGCTAACTTCGGCTCGACCGAAGTTTATATACCCTTGGAGCTTGATATATGCCTGACAGTTTGTATGGCAGCTATACTATATAGTGGTCCGATTTCGACAAGGCTTAATGAAATTATGTAAAATTATTAAAAACTTATAAATACGAGCGTTGGGAGCGATAACATTAAAAACAAAAAAGTTTTTCCCACTAAGACTTTTTTTCGGACCTATCTTTTGTATGGCAGCTATACTATATAGGTGTCCGATTTCGACAAGGCTTAATGAAATTATGTAAAATTATTAAAAACTTATAAATACGAGCGTTGGGAGCGATAACATTAAAAACAAAAAAGTTTTTCCCACTAAGACTTTTTTTCAGACCTAACTTTTGTATGGCAGCTATACTATATAGTTGTCCGATTTTGACAAGGCTTGGTGATATTATGTGAAATCATTAAAAACTTTTAAATACGAGCGTTGGGAGCAATAGCATTGAAAACAAAAAAGTTTTTCTCACTAAAACTAGTTTTTCAACCGATCGTTCCTATGGCAGCTATATGCTATAGTCATCCGATCCGGCCGGTTCCGACAAATGTGCAGCGTATTTGTACAAAAAGACTTCGTGCAAAGTTTGGTTAAGATAGCTTTCAAACTGACGGAGGAGATAGCATAGAAACAGACGGACAGACGGACAGACGGACGGACAGACGGACAGACGGACGGACAGACGGACGGACAGACGGACATGGCTATATCAACTCAGCTCGTCATGCTGATCAAGAATATATATACTTTATATGGTCGGAGATGCTTCCTTCTGTGCGTTACAAACATCCGGACAATTTTAATATACCCTCTCCAAGGGTATAAAAACTTCGGCACGAACGAAGTTAGCCTTGCCTTTCACGTTTTTTTTTTATTTTTATACCCTTGGAGAGGGTATATTAAAATTGTCCGGATGTTTGTAACGCATAGAAGGAAGCATCTCCGACCACATAAAGTATATATATTCTTGATCAGCATGACGAGCTGAGTTGATATAGCCATGTCCGTCTGTCCGTCCGTCCGTCCGTCTGTCCGTCTGTTTCTATGCTATCTCCTCCGTCAGTTTTAAAGCTATCTTAACCAAACTTTGCACAAAGTCTTTTGGTACAAATACGCTGCACATTTGTCGGAACCGGCCGGATCGGATGACTATAGCATATAGCTCCCATAGGAACGATCGGTTGAAAAACTAGTTTTAGTGAGAAAAACTTTTTTGTTTTCAATGCTATCGCTCCCAACGCTCGTATTTATAAGTTTTTAATGATTTCACATAATTTCATTAGCCTTGTCAAAATCGGACAACTATATAGTATAGCTGCCATACAAAAGTTAGGTCTGAAAAAAAGTCTTAGTGGGAAAAACTTTTTTGTTTTTAATGTTATCGCTCCCAACGGTCGTATTTATAAGTTTTTAATAATTTTACATAATTTCATTAAGCCTTGTCGAAATCGGACCACTATATAGTATAGCTGCCATACAAACTGTCAGGCATATATCAAGCTCCAAGGGTATATAAACTTCGGTCGAGCCGAAGTTAGCTGGCCTCTATTTTTCTCATTAAAATCCATTTTCCGACGGATCATTTGTATGGCAGCTACAAGAAGTAGCCATCCGATCCGGTCGGTTCCGACTTATAAGCAGCGTGCAGACAAAAGAAGACTCTGTGCAAAATTTCAGCTCGCTAGCTTCAAAACTGAGGGACTAGTTCGCGTAGAAACAGACAGACGGACAGACGGACGGGGAAAGCTTAATCGACTCAGCTCGTCACGCTGATCAAGAATATATATACTTTATGTGGTCGGAGATGATTCCTTCTATGCGTTGCATACTTCTGGGCAAAATTATAATACACTTTTCAAGTGTATAAAAACTAAGCGAACAAGATATTTTAAAAATTGAAAGATATATACTGAGTTTTTCGCTGTATACCGCCATGACTCCGCAAAATACTTAAGTTCCGATAACTCCAATAATAATTTGTGCTCGGGCATACCCATATGGAATGCGACGCAGACCATGCGGCAACAGAGTGGAAGAAAATGAAGTCGTGTGATGAATTTTACCATCCACTTGACTGGTACCAATTTGTTCAAACCGTTGGTACAAATAAGCAATTTCTTGTTACTGAAATGCAAAATGCTAGTTTTTTCGATTTTGGATCCTAGGCGTACAGCTTCTTTTCCGAAAGGTAAATGCTAGCGGGCAGCCGTTCGCTTGGAAGGATTTCAAATGGCTGCGATACACAAGCAATGATTTTGGGAAAATTAAGTACAAAAACTCATTGCTCGAAACAAAACCGTTCGAAGTATTAAACGCCATGAAGAGAGGAATGAGTTCACTTACCCCAAGTGACGTAAAAATAGTGGCTACGGAGTTACTTATTTCCAAAGAAAAGAAACGCGATCTCCTAAGCATTCTACAAGTAATTAATCCATGTTTTCATGATTTTTACAAAAGTTTGAACAATGGTGACATTCCCAACGTCGATCCAGATTTGCTGATGGCAAGCAGTGGTCTTGAGCAAGACTTTTAGAATTTTTATCAGTAAAAATAACAACAACAAAAAATGCTATTTGTAAATTCAAAATACATCCATAAACATAATGTTTAAAAAATTGTTTCAATATTACCAAGTTGATTTTAGCATTGTCAACCGACGAATTACTTGCTGCTTTAATATACAATTAAAAAAATATTTTGATCTTATGATTCTAGATAGCTGCATATTGTTCAAAAAGATTTATATAATTAAAGCCATAACGCTTCTAATCTTTATAAAAATTTTCCTTTCCGACCAACCACTTTTTTCACAGAATCATTTAAAGTTAAGAATTGCTCTCCTGAAAAGTAGGAAAAGCACACTTGTGCTGTTTTTCATTATTCCCACAGATATATTGGTGTATGATTTTAGGCAGATTCAATACAAGAAACATTTTAGATGCCTTGCCTTAGACGCGAGCTGTGGCGCTGCCGTCTAAAAACATTTTATTCCGATGGGTGGGCCAGCGCATGATGAAATAACTAGCTACAAAAACAACAAGCGAGCTTAGGGACAAAAACGAGCTAGCGTCGCTCAGTGGTCCCAAATCACAAAAAGACGGCCAAAAGTCGGAAAACGTTTTGGATTTAGCTGAAAGTTTGTACTCGGGAGTTTTCGGGGTCACTGATAATGAATCCGACGTCAAAAATTAAAAAAAGAAATTGGCGGATCCAATATGGTGGACCATTTCTAACAAAAACGCATTTGATTTGGCTGAAACATCGAAAAACCTGTTTAGCGATAATATCTCGATAACTATTCTACAGATTTTTTTCATGTCAGTTTTCGTGCTTCAGAAAAAGTTGCTTTGGTGAATTAGGGAAGAGTGTTGTGCAGTGTATATATATCATGTCACAACAGTTGTCGCACAATAATCATCACCGAGACTGAATCTGCAGCAATCCGCTGCTAATTTTTGGCTATGTTCTGAAGAATTGTCTAAACAACAATTTCTATTCTGTTTGAGAGTGGGATCTGATGGGAGTTTTGACTTATTGCTTTTCTAACACCACTTTTCAGAATTTGACAAATAAACTCTACTTTTATTAACGATTTACTATTTCATGAATTGTTAATAATAACTTTATGCTATACGGTCAAATTGTCCTTACTTTTAAGAGTAAAATCCATTTTGCAGAGTCCAAATCGGTTAACTTTACGCGATTATATACGCTGCTGAGCGTTGTGTTATTTTCGACGCATTACCACTACAACTATTACAATCATTAAAAGTCCATCAAACAAATTTTGTTTTTCAACTTTTGGCCAGCTTTTTGGGACTTTGTCCATAGTGCGTCGGCTGCCGATGAGACCACCTTATAAGTACACATTTCATCATGGGCCAGCGTACGGTGCAGTGTGACTGTTCAACGCCAAAACACCACCCTTCATCCATCGGCCACACTGCCCTGATTTGCTTGCATTTGAATTTAGTTAATTGGGTTTTTTAATATTTAGGGATTTTAGGCTTGTATATGAAATGTAGAAGTCATGGGCTTATGCAAAATCGCATATTGGTTTTAAATTATGCCAAACATGATTTTTCCGACGGGTCGGTGTCGGAACTATTTTTTCTGCTACCACCTCATCGGAATTGAGTCAGCTGTTTGTGCCTATCAAGTAAGCGGAGCCACGAGCTTTTCGACGCTGGGGAATGGAAATTTTAGTTTGTCTGAGTTCCACCGAGCATAAGAGGCTTGTCGGAAATTTATGAAAGCTTTCCACTCTTTTTATACCCTTGCAAAGGGTATTATAATTTTGCCCAGAAGTTTGCAACGCATGGAAATATTCATTTCCGACCCCATAAAGTATATATATTCTTGATCAGGGCGACGAGCTGAGTCGATTGAGCTTTGTCCGTCCGTCTGTCTGTCTGTCTGTCCGTCTGTCCGGGTTTTTGTGAGAAAACTTTTTTGTTTTTAATGTATACGGCTTCCGCTTCGACAATTATTAGTTTTATACGCTTTTACACAGATTTTGAAGTTTTGGTCAAAATCGGATGACTATATCTTATAGCTGCCATAGGAACTTTTGGTCGAAAAGTGGGTTTTATTTAGAAAAATTGTTTGTTTTAATGCTGACGTTCGTAAACTCTGATGTATTAAAACATTTGCAAGGGTATAAAAACTTCGGCAAAGACGAAGTTAGCTTGGCCTTCTCGTTTTTACATGGAGTTGACACCCAGCGGAAGCAATTTAGTTTGTCTGAGGATTAAGCTTTAATGAAAAATCTTTTGTTTGAAAATTACAGTGGGATATTGGTAAATTTATTAATGGAAAGTGTTAAGTTTACCAACGTTTTTTGGTCTCTGTTAATTGGTGTTAGGGAAACCTATTAATTATTTCTTTCCCTGAGTAACGGGTACCTCGAAGTCGGGCAGGGACGACTTCAACTGACGCTCTTGTTATGTGCTTGTAAGCTATGAATAAAACCGGGGATCTTTAATAAATACTGAACCGCACCAAAATCGGCAGCACAATTTTTTAGCTTTCGGACAGAAAGTGCTCAGACGACTCTTTATAACAGTTCGACAATGTCCAACTTTTTTTAACAACCCGGCAGAAAAACTTTAAATTATAATAAAAGGGACCTCTGTAAGCGTCACCACATAACCAGTTTACCAATTAAGGCCTCGGTTTGTGTTTTTTGGATACTTTTGCAGTAGCAGCACACTGCGACAACAATTCTATCTTAGTTTTTAATGGATTAAGATAAAAATCTGCACAATTTAGCAAATGTGGACAGAATCATTGGGAAACGAAATCTGGAAAATTAATTTCAGTAGTGCAATTGGTTAAGGTACCTCCCCTAGGAGTTAAGCCTTTATTCTTGAGTATCTTTAAAAGCGCACGGTAGATTTGTATTAAAATCGGTATTTATGATGGTATAATGGACTGTAGTATGTCCCTAAGAGATGGTACTCGACAGCCAAGAAACCCCGATATAGAGTACCATTTTACTCATAATAATAATTCCTTGATTTTAAGTAATCCTGTGATACCCAAATGGTCAATGTCGGTCAAAGCCAACTGCTGGTACAAAATTGCCTCTAATCCGCGAACCAAAGCTTCCCTGGTGAATCTTAAAACAGCTTATGCATAGTCCATATGGAGTGGTTCGTGGGTGAATATAAAATTGGTACTCTAGTTCGGGGTTTTTTACCATCAAAAAAATCAATATTAATAAAAATTTATCATGCGCTTTTTAATATATTAGAGAGTCCAGGTTTAATTCTTTTTGGAGGTACCTTAACCAATTGTAGGATTAAAGAGAATTTTATGTATTGCGTTCCCAATGATCCGGTTTTGTAGATTTTTATCTTAAGCCAAAAAAAAAAAGTAAAATTTTTATCGGTGTGTGCTGCAAGTACATAAAAACCCATTATACACGAACCTAGGTATAAGGTGACGCATACAGAATTCCCTGGAATCAGAATTTATGGGATTAATGCCGGGGGGCTATTTTAATGTTGTAGTGTTGGTATATCTTGAAGTTATCAAAATGATTTCTTAAAACTTCATTTCAATTTAAAGTGCGGAAATTTAAAAACGGGAAAATGCTTGCTAATAAATGGATATTTCAACCGAAACGTGGACTTTTTTTGTCCCGTTCGAATGCAATAATCTTGAAAATAAAATCAGTCGAAAATTATCCTTAGCACCAATTACAGAAAAAGTTAAGAGTTATCCATTAAGACTATTCTTCAAATTAAAATCCTTATTTTGACATTTTTTAACATTAAATCATTGTTGAAATGCCCGTAATTATATTTACAGGTGTGTTTTTAGGTGTTTCCTTTGAAGCGGTTTTTCGTTTTTCGATTTTCGAACCAACCAAGATGAATCTCTCAACTTTTCGCGTTGAACTTCGAAATTCGCAAAAATATTGACGCTTTTTCCAAATATACAGGGAAACAGGGATGTCACTGTTTTTTGCTCCTTTTAAAATAAAAACACATAAAACTAAATCAAAGAAATTATTCACAGATTTCCCCAACAAATTTCAGACTTGTAAAATCGCTCAACTGTAGCTTAAACTTTACATTGCAAGCAAGCTTTCATTCTTACCAATCCCTTAACAAATGTTCCCCTAAAGTCCTTTGGGCATCCCTTTGGCTGGTTCAATGTTCTCTGCTCTCTATTTTCGGCTGCTCTCTCGAGTTAGTGGTTCGTTTTTGCCAATGTTCAATTGTACTGCAGTTCAAAAATCACAACACAAATTCTAAAAATAAATTCAATCTTTTGCCGGTTACCAAAAAGAACACAAAAACACAAAAAAAGCACACGCAAACGCACGTAATACAAACTTGTATAAAACAAAAAAAAATAGGCGAAAATTTTGTGCGGCATTTGATTCAATTAGCTTTTAATCAATTTTGGCACTAAAAACATTTAAACAATAACTAGAACATTTTCAGCAATTTTGTTTACGAGCTTCTTGTTGTTGTTGTTGTTCTTTATTAACAACAATATGCGGCAGCCAAATGTTATGGAATTTATTTCAATTTATTTCAATTAACAACAAAACGTGCGCTGCTGCTCTCGTTGTAGTGGCATCTGAAGGCGGCCCTGCAACAACTAACACAAAAATTTACCACAAAAATTCACAAATACACAGCTGTGTGTGTGTGTGTGTGTGAGCGAGTGTGTGTATGCATGTGTGTGTATAATAAGCGGGCACACAATTGGCTAGTCTCAGTTAATTATTTTATAGAAATTTGTTTATCGCACACATTTCTAACCGTTATGTCAACTTCACAATTGTTTTAAAATTCTTGACTTGAATTTCCTAATTTTTTGGTATTTCCTGTTGCCACTTTGTGAAGAGGTTTCGCTGCTCTGCTCTCGTTTTGATTTTCACAACTTGCCCACCAAAACCAACTGTAAACGAACTTAATTTTCTTGCAAATTGGCGGCGCAGCAGCCGCCACAATGAGTCTGAGAGAACACTCACTCTCGCTCTGTTTCTCTACCTCTCTCCCAGAGTGTGTTGTTTTGCTGCCAATTGCTGCATGAGCAGAGAGAGCTCTCTCCTCTCTCTCGTGCTTGTATAAATTGCTGATGCTGCCGAGGACGCTGATATAAACAATTGTGGGGGAAGAGAGCTGTTGCCAAAGTGTAAACATATTTTTTTTTAGATTTATCAATCTGTGTTTATTGTGGCAGAGTGGCCAGTGGCAAGTTTATCGCTTCACTTTGGGTTTATGAGTAATTTCAAACTGCTGATTAATATGGTTTTGTTTGTTTGGGTTTGCTTTGTCAGTTTTGAAGGGGAGGGGGAGAACATAAGCATGTTGAACTCCTATATAATTAGAGATGGCTAAAAATTGGTTTGCAGCAATTCCTAAAAGTAGACTATGGCCGTTACAAAATTACAGTGTAAGCTTCGGGTTTCGAGACAATCATATTTGTATATTGTACATACTTTGAAAGAAAAATAATTATTTATAACAATGGTTAGGAGAAGAACGAATCCGACAAAATTTTCCTGGTAATATGCTCCTGCAGTACATCTGGTTTAGAGAAATATTAGAGCGAGGTTTGTTTACATTTACAGGTCCTGTCGCCACATTACCTAATATTTTCCAACCATTTCAAATCAGAAAAATTATGGTATTAAAAAGTAATTAAAAACGAGAAGGCCAAGCTAACTTCGTCTTCGCCAAAGTTTTTATACCCTTGCAAAGGTTTTAATACATCATAGTTTACGAACGTTAGCATTAAAACAAACAATTTTTCTAAATAAAATCCACCTTTCGACCGATAGTTTCTATGGCAGCTATAAGATATAGTCATCCGATTTTGACCAAAACTTCCAATTCTGTGTAAAAGCGTATAAAACTAATAATTACTAAAGCGGGAGGCGTTTACATTAAAAATAAAAAGTTTTTCTCACAAAAACCCACTTTTCGACCGATAGTTCCTATGGCAGCTATAAGATATAGTCATCCGATCCGGTCGGTTCCGACATATTATCAGTGTGCAGTAAAAAGAAGACTCTGTGCAAAGTTTCAGCCCGATAGCTTTAAAACTGAGAGACTAGTTTGCGTAGAAACAGACAGACAGACATCGACTCAGCTCGTCGCCCTGATCAAGAATATATATAGTTTATAGGGTCGGAAATGAATATTTCTATGCGTTGCAAACTTCTGGGCAAAATTATAATACCCTTTGCAAGGGTATAACGAGAAGGCCAAGCAAACTTCGTATTTGCCGAAGTTTTTATACCCTTGCAAATGTTTTAACACATCAGAGTTTTAGCATTAAAACAAACAATTTTTCTAAATAAAACCCCCTTTTCGAACAATAATTTCTGATTTTGATCAAAACTTTCAAATCTGTGTTAAAGCGTATAATATGATTTATCGCTGAAGTGGGGGACGTTAACCTTAAAAACAAAAAACAAATGAATATTTGTATTATTTATAATACTCTTTACAAGGGCATAAAAACAAGAAGGCCAAGCTAACTTCGTCTGTGCCGCGGTTTTAATAACCTTATAGATGGTTTTAAAATATCAGAGTTGAAGAACGCTAGCATTTTTATCATACATTTTTTTCTACCGATAGTCATCCGACTTCGACCAAATTTCGCAAATCAGTTGGAAAGTACTCCAAATTGCCAATCACCAAGTCATTCTAAAACGAGAGGGCAAGTTAAAGTCGGCTCTAACCGACTTCGATATACCCGTTACTCATGAAAAAACATGTTTAGAAGTGTTCCTGCGATCCTTAGGGTGAACATCTAAAAAAGTACGCAACACTTTTTAACTCGGCTATATATCACTTTTTTGCTCATAACTAGAGAGCCGCTCACCCGATTCTTATCTTTTCTTTGGCAAATTTATTCGTTTTGCTAATTACTAACTATCTTTAGAAGATACGAATCGTCTATCTTTAAAACTGTAGGAGATATAACGTTATTTTCGAATTGCGGGGGCGGAAGGGGGCGTGGCCAAAATTTGAAATAAACTTGATCTGCCTGCAAGTATAAGAAGCATTTGTCTCATACATGTCAAACCTCTATCTCTTACCATCTCTGAGATCTAGGTGTTCATACAGACGGACGGACAGACGGTCAGACGGACAGACGGACATGTCTAAATCGACTCGGCTGTTGATGCTGATCAAAAATATATATACTTTATATGGTCGGAAATGATTCCTTCTGCCTGTTACATACATTTGCACGACTTTAGTATACCCTTTTTACTCTACGAGTAACGGGTATAATGATAAAATCGTTCTGACAGAATTTGAGGACGCTAACATTGAAAACAAAAAAGTTATTTTCAATAAGAGCCATTTTCCGACCGACTGCAAATTAAATATTGCAAATCTGTTTGAAAGCATTTAACATTAAAAAATGGCCTAGTTTTGGTAAGTTTCAGCTCGAAAGCTTTAAAACTGAAGGAAAGTCAGAAGGTCAGACAGACGCACGGACAAAGCTAAATCAACTCAGCTCGTCGCCCTGAATAATATAATAAATTTGGGGAGTCTGAAATGAACATTTGTGTGGGGTGGAAACTTCTGGGCAAAATAATAAAACCACTTCCTAGGGTTAAAAAATAAATTAAGTAAAGAAAAAGTTTAATTCGGCCCCGTTACTCAGAAAAGACATTTTAAATAGCCTTTTTGCAGCCGAAAAGTATGCAACATATTTTTACTCTGCTACTTTTTTAAAAAATACCAAATTCCTTAGTGGGGAATGCTTATAAGCAAAAAAATCACAAAATTAGATCATAGGTTTGTCTATAGTCTCAGATTGCGAAAATATTAATTCAAGAACTGCGCTAGCTTTAACGGGCTTTAGAAAATGCATAAAATGCTATAAATCGAAAAATGTCTGTCTTTAGAGGCCAATTTAGACACTTTCCGCTGTACTAATATAGCGGCTATGATTTTTAAAATTTGCATTGATATGTACTTTATCGCAATTAGTTCATAAAATCAGATAATTATGCCTAGTGTGGCCTCCATAAATCCTAGAGTGCCAAAAAGTCGACTTTTTGGTTTTTCAGCGATATCTTGGAAACAAGAGCTGATTGAACAAAACCAATGATACAGTTTTGTTCAGTGAAGTCTATATTAACATAATCTGTTAAAAATAGACCTGCACCAAAATCACTGTTGGGCTGTGTTATTTTTCAGAATAACTCTCAACCAAATGTTCAGTTTGGTCTGTGTGCTGTGATCGCGCTCAACGTTCAGTGGCTGTGGTTGAACACTACATTCATATTGTTAGCCTGAAAACATACACACCGATGCATACATACAAAGACCTTATAATGCGTGAATTATTCCAAAAGATCCGAGACAGACCTGTAAGGAAAAAAAAAAACAAAAACTGTGTTTCTCTTCTTTCACAACCAAATAGAGGCAAAGAGCGTAGTTAAAGCTTGTTTCGGTACCTCTTTTCAATGTGGTCGCGCCAAAGTGGTCGTTTTCTGACACATGTAAACGGGAGACTTTTTCAGGAAAAGCTACAATTTTTGGTGAAAAAAGGCTGTAAAAATCATTTTGTTATATTTACTCTTTTGCCACATAATAACTTTTTTTTATTATTGAAATACTCATACGATTAATTTGCGTAAAAAAAAGGATTTTGGTGTTTCTTCATTTACGTTGAACAATTTTATTTATTTAAATTAACCAAAACATTGTGACGGAGCATTTGAACATGCGCAAGGTGTGTGAGAAGATGGTCCCAAAAGTGCTCATTGACGACCAGGAATTGTGGCGAGTGGAAGTGTGCCAAGGCCGGCATCCCAACGCCTTCGCAGCCGCCCTACAGCACAGATGTGACCCCGGACTTTTTTTCTTCGGCCTGAAAAGGCCGATGAAAGGCAAGCATTTTGAGACGACAGAGGGGAAGAATCATGCACCGCGGCTCTCAAAGCTATTCCGGACAATTCCTTCCGTGACGCCTTCAATGCTTGAAAAGCAGCGCAGAAGGAGCCTATTCTGAAAGTTTTCCAATTTTGTTCCGGACAAACACTGTATATTAGACTGGGCCCTAAAAATAGATTTCAAAATTGCCCGATTTGATATAATTTTAACAAAGTTTTCGCTCGAAATATACAACAAAAATATTTATAATGTTGCTATGGTATTCCCCTTAAAGGATATAAAGAGAAAAACCAAATTCATCCCATATATTGGCAGTATATTTAAAATTTTTTGTTTTTATGGGGCGAGAGTGCGTCCTCTAAATGTAGTCCGATCGCAGCCAAACTTCTTATTATATCATTTCGAACCAAAACGATAGTTTTGCCGCCCGGGCAAAAACAAAAATCACATTATTATATATAAGGTTGTCAAAAAAGTCTTCCGGCATTTTTATTGAATTTTCAATTGTTCATAAAATTGGTTATAATAATGCGATTTAAGTCAAATATGCGGCGTTTTGTTCTGACGGTTCCCACGAGATGCCAACCATAATGCCCCTCTTTGAAGCTCGCTTCCCTATTGGCAAAAATCTCGGAGCCTTTTTCACAGGACTCTCTTTGGCCAACTTCCGACTACCAACCTGTTCCCATGGACGAAATCGGTGGTAATCACTTTGCGGATCCGACTATACTGATGCAAAAGAACCTCCCACCGGCTCCCGGAGCTTCTGGTGCGTCACCAAAGATGTATGGCCTGGCGTGTCTGATGGAAGACAATTCGGCCTCTGTTGATCAAAGATGGCCTCTTCTGCTGATGCTGCATTCAAGCGGTCCAGTTGTTGGCGTACAGGTCTGAATTGAGCGTTTGGCCATGGGGAGCAGCTCTAGTGGTGATTCCCTGCCAATCCCACCAAACACACAGAAGAACCTTCCTGGCCGTCAATCCAGGCTTGGCCACCGTCTGGGCAGCTTCACCGCTTTTCGACCACGACCGTTTGCGCTTCACGTTGTCGTAAGTGACCCACTTTTCATCGCCAGTCACCATCCGCTTCAAAAACGGGTCGATTTTGTTGCGATTCAGAAGCGATTCGCATGCATCCATACGGGCAAAAATGTTTTTTGCGTCAAGTCGTGCGGCACCCATATACGAGCTTCTTTTTGAATCCAAGCTTCTTCAAATGGTTTATAACGGTTTGATAACTCAGGCCACTTGCCACAGCACTCGGTCTCTTTCGATCAACACGATTTTATCGCATTTCGCCGGCCTTCCGGACCGTGGCGCATCTTCGATCACCTCTGCCAGAACGGAAACGTTGAAACCATCGTTGTGCGGTGGAAATGGAAACTGTATCGGGTCCATAAACTGCACAAATTTTATTGGCAGCATGAGATGCATTTTTGCCTTTATCGTGTAGTACTGTAAAATATGCCGTATTTTCTCTTTATTTTGCTCCATGTTTGCGACGCTATAACTCACGAACGACTTAAAACAAACAACAATAAACAAACACGTGAAAAAGCGTCCAAAATCGAGCGTGAACCGATGCGACGAATACAACTAGAACTACGCGCTTGCAAAGACAAGCTTGCGGAAATACCGCAAGACTTTTTTGACAACCTTATATATTAATAGTTTTTCGAAAAAAATATAGTTTCGAAAAAATTGGCCCTTTTAATATGATTCTGGCCAAGTTTACGCTCAAAATATGACACATTTATATTTAAAATGTTGCTATGATATTCCACTCAAAGGATATAAAAAGAATTAACACATCAAATTTTGTTTTGATTTTTAAGAGATTAAATCCGAAACTCAACCATTATTTCCCAAATATTTCAAATTTTCGATTTTGAGGACGAGCGCGCGTCCTCTAAATGAAGTCCGATCGCTGCCAAACTTTTTACTTATCCTAAAAGAAACTTTTTCCGCCCGGTATTTTGAAAAAGAAGTATATAGGTTCAGTTGATTTTTGATTACAATCCCGGGTGCTACGTTTCTGTTTTAAACAAGTTTTTTCGTAGAAACTAGCCGGACTAGTTGACATTGCAGGATATTTTAGTTTGTCTCCTTCTACAAAAATGACAATTTGGAACCGAGATGCTATTCATATAACAAATCAAATCCTAATCGAATAACAAAGAAGATCAAGAGTCCATTATTGGTTGAAATATAAGTTCTTCTCTCGGTTTGGACAGAAAGTCAAAGAAAGCAGTCGATATTGCGCAAACATACTTTCAGTTGAAACATAATATTTACAAGTTTTAGTAATAAGCATTTTGAATTTATAATGTTTTACTAGATTAACTCGAATCTTAAGAAATGATTTTTTCCTGGGTTAAACCCATTGTGAACTTTAAACTCGTTTTTCTCAGAATAATTTAATTTGGGTTATGCCAGTATTATAGTAAGTGAGCCATATATACTTTATATGGCCGGAGATATTACTTTTTTCCTGTTACATACGTTTGCACAAACTTAAAATACTCTATGTGCCTTTGGAACAGATAAAGAGCTTAAGCATTAAAACTCTCCTTAAGGGATTTCATGCAAAAGCCATTTCGTAAATCTACAATACAGTGTTCATCCCTTCAGCAACAGTAATTGCTTTGTGATACAAGCGTTATTTTTTAAATCATCTTTCTTAGGCCAACTTATGCGGATTATCGCAATCTTTAACGTCAAGTCTGCTTTGAAGAATACAAAAACATTATAACATGAAATGATTTTAGAAAAATCACGTTAAAAGTTACTATTGAATTCAACCCAGCGAAAATAAATTGGGTATAGTTTAATATTTTATATTTAAAATGCTCATAAAAAACATTCGAAAATATGATGAACTAGCAAGATGCCAAAGGATGTTTGCCGAATATCGACTGTAGGATAACTGAGATATGTGGCTCACGTGAAAATTGAACCAGTGATTTGATATATATGATAAAGAATCTAGTGAATTTTTAGCACATTAACTCAAAAATTGTTTTAATACTCTGTCCGTATTAATACTATTAACAAAAAGATCTCTATAGCCTATCTATATATCATATCCGCCAAAGGATTGCTAAAAATCAAATTAACGATTGCAAACTTACACTCAGAAAAAGAACCAAATTGATCGTGCTCGATATCAAGCAGTTTTAATGTTAAAGTATGGTAAGACGGAATATTCTAGGATAGAAACTTGGTCTTAAATTAAGATGGCTTGATGTCTTCTTCTTGGGGGTAAGCAAAAAAATATTGATTTCAAGCGTAGATCTTTTAGAATTTAAGTACAATCCGCCCGATACGGAAAGAGGAGGGGTGGACGAAACACTTACACCGACCAACACCACATCACCAACTTTTCTCCAAGTTGTAATTAATTTTAAGAGACCATTAAAAAAGTTTCATTTTTTGTTTTTTTGCTGGGACTTAAGCCTCGAACCTCCAAAGACTGAACACACGGACGATAGCACCTTAACCCACTCGTATATAAGCTGTAGGCAATACTTGGTGTCAAAGCCATAGTAGAAACCAGAGCGCAACAAGGGCCGTGGTCGAGCCGTGGATTTGGTCCACGTAGGAGCATAGTTTTTATTATGGATTTGAGATAGTTCGAATACAATAAGCGTATTCAGCAGAAAACTTACCCAACAGACTTACGATTGCTGTCTCTTCTAAATGAAATTGATTGCAAACTTCAACATATTCTGTGGCTTTAGTACTTTTTATCAATATAAAACACGCTCAGAAAAGGAAATTTCACATGAATGTCTGAACAAGGGTGGGCTGACCCTGCAATCGTTAACCAATCATACGTTGTGGTTGATTTCTATCTAGCAAAAATGATTGTCAAATTTTCTAATCCGAATCTGCAATTACTGTATTCAAAAGTTAAAATCGTCAATCAAAAATAGCAGTCCGTAAATCGGAATTACCTGCCAAATGGGCCCAATGATAAAAATAATTTAAAATAAAATCAATTTTTTTTACCGAAAGGCAATAAGTTTCATTTCTAAACAACTAGGAAAAATACTTTAAAATGCAATACAATAATTTTTAATTTTTTCTACTTACAAAGTGGACTGCTACGAAGGAAATAAGATATCGATAAACAAAATATATAGAATCCTGTGAAGGTTTTGAAGTGAGATATCGCTTTATATGTAAATCATATTTAACGTTGCCATAAAAATAGTTTTTAAATCACTTTCTAATCTACACTAAAAAATGTTTCAGAAGAAAAGGGTTGTTTAATATTTGAATTTTTGTAAATTAGTGTTTAAAGTGTTCCAAGATATAAATAAGAGTATTCTTTTGAAAAAAAAAACCTATATAATTTTTAATTTTTGAACCCTCCTCGTCGGGGACTCGAACTGACCGCCACTTTCCACTTACCTCAAGCCACACTTTGCCTTTTTTACAAATATGTATAATAATTTTCTATACTCACAATTTTTGCGAGTGTACGGGCATAGCCCACGTACAACGGATTGATAAATATGAATGCGAATGTTGAAGCTTATTTTTCAGATGACCACGACGACAGCAGCACAAAGTAAACAACAACAACAACAAGCGGCGAGTAATAAAGTTGATTGCAGGCAGTAGCCAAGGCGGCAAATTGAATATTTGTCTTTGTGTGTGTGTGTGTGTTTCAGTCTCTATTTGTATTTGTTCGCATTGTTAAATGTCAGCAGCAGCAGCAGCATCCACAGCATCAACATTGGTTGATAAATGCCCGCTCTCTCTCTTGCACTCTCTCTATCTCTGCAACGCCCTCTCACTGTGTGCTCCCCATTGTTAACGTTGGTCTTTGCCCCTCTAACAAACGTTTAGCCCTTTGCTACCAATTCGGCGGCATTCCTAAATTACCAACCCTTGCTCTCTTCTGCTTAGTGTCGCTCTTGTTCTCTTTTTCTCAGCTGTTGCTTCTTCAACTACAAATTGTTGCTTTTGTGTTCGGCCTATCTCATGGATTACTTTTGGCAATCTTTAGTGTTTTATCGATTTCCCTTTGTTTAGTTTCCAAGATAAGTTCTTTGTATTTGACGGCTTGGTTATTTTCATTGGTATCTCTATAAGTAGTGGTGGGGTCTAAGCATAGTATGACCAACGTATTTCCCCTTCTTTTTACACACTCAAAACGAATTCCCCTTAGCTTAACGCAAATACCATTAAATGCCTTCACACATGAATCTAAACAATTTATGCGCTTCACTTGATTTGACAAGCGTCTTGAAGGCGGGGGGAAGTGTGGGGGCAACATTTCATGGCTATGTGAACTCAATGAAATAATTTGCTTGCTAATTTCATTGTTGCCATATGTAATTGCATTTATCTGTGTGATTTGCGGGTGACAACAATTGAGCAAAATATTTGATTGAAAATTACCAAAGTTAATTAAGATATTTACTCTCCTCCTTTCTTCCACATCATCTGGAAATGTCTTGTGTCATTTTGGGCTAAATGTCAAACGGAAGCCGAGAGCAGAGAAGAGATGAAAAAATCGCTACCGAATGAGATAATATTTAAATGGATTTTTAATGGAAACAGACGACTCGCCGTCGCGACGGTGACGACAAAGACAAGCGAGAAAATCTGTGACTGGCCCAAAGATAAGCAAATCACCAAATGCGGGTGTCACATATGATGTTTATGCCCTAACGAATTTAGAAGAAAATAAAAGTTCCCAAGTAAGAATTAGTACCAGGACAGCTACCCTTGAACAGCTATGCAGGCATCCTGTTCGTTCCTTGCTGTTCTCTGAGCTCTGAATCTACAATCCGCTAATATCGCTTTGCGACTGTTATAACTTATTGACCAAGAGAATGCCAGAAATGTTTTATGATTGATAATACTGTGACACATTTTTGAACTAAAAAACCTAAAAATTCTGAAAGGGTGTGATGGTAGTATAAGAACCCTGTCTGGGTTTGGTCTGAATAGCTGCCGGATTTTTATACCCGTTACTCGTAGAGTAAAAAGGGTATACTAAAGTAGTGCAAATGTATGTAACGGGTATAAAAATTTGTTGCATACTTTTCGGATGGTCACCCTAAGGAACGCAGGAACACTGTTAAACATGCTTTTTCATGACTTTAACTTTAACTTACGCTCTCGTTTTTACCAGACTTTGAAGTAGAGTTGCAGGATTTACGGCAGTGAAGGCTACCAGCTAATAACCCAACCCAAAAAGGGAAATTTCAGAGGAAATTTTCTAAGTGGACCTACGATTGTACATATCTATGCTGTGAGCAAAGTTTGTTTGATAGACTTCGCACACGCACAGCAAAATCCAAAATCGAAGGCCCACACTTAAATTTCCTTTTGCCATTCGATTTGTCTCCAACCACTGCAAAAAGTTTGCGGTGTTTACAATTCTCATGTCATGTTGATGAAATCACCCCAAAACGCTCTTTCTCTCTCTCTCTCTCTCACTTGTGACTTTAGTAAAGTACTTTCGCTAGCTAACTACTAAGGGGTATACATGAATGCATAAGAAACCATGAGAAACTATGCCAATGCAATTAACGGTAAGCTTTTGCTTCGCATTATAGCAGAAACTACATAAATATGATGATGGAAAAAATGTCACGTTCGACATGTCACGTATCGACAGAGACAAATAATTTTTTTTTTTAAATGTACTCAAGATTTTTAAATCAAATAATATACATTTTAAAGAACTATTCATTCATAAGATATTAAAACTATTTGGACTTAGTTATTGTTTTTGGTTTCGCTAAACGTTGTCTTTATATAGCTGCTCCCCAAAACCACTTCTGATTTTGTCACGTTCGATTCGTTTCGATTTATTTTCTTCTTTTTTTCATTTTCAATATGTACGACGGTCACGGTTCGACAGAATGGACAGAATGAAATGCCCGTATGTAGTTTCTCAAATATTCGACTTACTATCTAATTTAACTAATGGAGCTTTGGGCAATCAGTACTATATAGCAGTTAAAGATTGACCAGTTTTTTGAGAATTCTCAATCGTGTACCTCAAATTGAACACGTCTTTTTTTAAACTGGCTGCAAAGCACTTTTTCCGAACGATTTAAGTACGACTATTAAATAAATATTATTAAAACTATGTTCTCACCTGAGATCTTTATCACCATAAGAAAGAAAGTTATTGTTCTATTTTTAAAAGAAATCAGTCAAATATTTAAATAGCCCTAAAATTTAAAAATCACATAAAGTTACGCTGTAAAGAATCTTACAGAAAAAAAAAAATAAAATAATGAAATCATTTTTAGATTTTAGGACTATTTTAACCCTTTACTGAATTTTCTTTAATTTAGAAAAAATATTTTTCTGAGTGTACGCTTGTCCGACTTACCAAAATTCTTACCTGTCTTTAGCAAAAAAAAAATCGATAAATTACATTCGGTTGATGTACTTTAAAACTGCATACTCAAAAAATTAAAAGCATTGGGGGTCGATTCCCCTACAAATCCGGCTATGCCCTTTAAAAGTATAGTTTTATACAACAGAAATAATAAAATCAGTCATGTAAATTGAACCCAGATCCTCAGCAATAATTTCTTTGGGTTAAAGGTTACCAGGGCTTCAATTGTTACGACTGTTGAAAATTTTGATGAATCTTCTAGAGGATCGTCCTATTCTTTATTAACAAAAGCCTTAAGTCAACAACACAGTTTGAAAAACATAAACTGAGCGATGCAAGATTTTAGATGTAGCCAGTGCAAACTTCCGTTTAACATCGTCATCAAATTTTAAACGTTCTTTTTAAATATGCTCTACATTGTACGGTACAGGGTATTTTGAAGTCGGGCCACTAGACAACAGCGGTCTTTCGTGATTTATATAAATTTTACGAGCTCCAAAGGTATATTAGCTTCGGTCAAAACAATGTTAGGTTTCCTCAATATTTTGAAGTGCATTGTCGTACGTTCCAAATCATAAACAATCTTACGCATAAACGCACAGCTGAAATCAAACAAATGTGCTGTCGTCTGCCATCTGTCTCTAAGTCTCCCCCATCCCCATAGGCTTATGACTCAGCAGAGTGCCCCCAGGCCTCAAGCCGATTTTGCCATTTAAATACTTCACCTCAATTTGCTTCTCCCAAATGGCAAAACACACAGAAATCCCAAAAAGTACTGGCAGATTGAGATTTCAGTCACTGACCTGGGTCAAGCATAATTTTTCATATTTCAAAAATTGACTGCAAAGAGTTTTCTTATTTTTTTTTCTTTTTGCTGACTTGGACCAAAAGTTTTTGCATTCGGCCTCTTTGCGTTTGTGTTTGACTTTGACTATTTTTATTTCCTTGGCTGGGCAATCGCTGCTAATTGGACTTGGCCAAGTGAGATTGAAAATATATAAAGTGCATTGCCAGAAGTAGCAATAAAAATGGTACAGCCATTAAGGTAGTGAATTACGTGTGGGAGTGTGGATTTGGAAATAATGCGGAAAATGGAACTTGAAAGATTTCACAAAAGTCACTTTTTGCAAGCCATCAATAGAATTTGTTGTTTTTTAAGTCCGAGTGGACTTTCCTTTTTGAAATGAAAGGACCGGAACTTTTGGTACTGCTTTAGTTCACTATTTCGTAGTTGTGGAAAGGATATTTTATTAAACGGAAAACTCTCCGAATTATACAATTCATCTGGACACAAACCTGCCTTCGTTCGTCTTAGAAAAGAGTAGACAGACGGAGAATAATGTTGTGCTCTGCTGATCTTTTGCAACAGGGTTGAGATGGCATCATTTATAGCCCACGCCCATAGATAGAACATAATGCAGGAAACTTTTAAAATAATTAATACTTGCTAACAGGGAATCAAACCGAATAGAAATTCGATTCCGGTTCTGGCACGTACCGAAACTTCCGTTACGGTAAAAGGGCACGTACCGGTATGGACCGGTAAAATTAATAGAAAATTTTAATCGTTGGTCCAAACAAAGTGGTTAAGCAAGCTATACATATGTTTGTGTATATTAATTTTCAAATTTATTAGCGTGTGTTTTGCAATACAAAATGCACAAGTTTGGATTCATAAGATGATTAAAATAAAACAAAATTAATAAAAAAAACAAGTAAGAGTGTTGCAGTCGAGTGCCCTGAATGCCAAATATCCTGTAGTACGTAATGTGGTTCCCATAGCTTTGAATTCCTTTTATTTTAAAATTTATTTGCATAAATGGTGAGGCGCATTTGCATATTTTCGGTGTTTTTGCTCGGATCTCATTGTGGTATACAGAATAGATAGATATTGGGCCTAACTGTATATTTTTATTGAAAACTTGTAAATACGAGCATTGGGAGCGATTGCACTGAAAACAAAGAAGTTTTTCTCACTAGAAATAGTTTTTCAACCGATCGTTCCTATGGCAGCTATATGCTATAGTCATCTGATTTAAATCAAACTTATGCTATATGTTATAGTCATCCGATTTGAATCAAACTTAGCAGAATTGTGTGGTAGCATAGAATATTGATCAGTAACAAGTTTGGGAGCGATAGCATTGAAAACACAAAAGTTTTTCCTACTAAGACGTTTTTTTAAAACTTTCTTTTGTGCGGCAGCTATACTATATAGTTGTCTGATTTTCATATCGGAGATGCTTCCTTCTATGCGTTACAAACATCTGAACAAAACAAAATAAATAAATACTTAAAAAATAATGGGTAAAAATCAGGGTTCGGAGTCGCTCTTTGCTCGCAGCTCTCGAGAGCCAAATACAAATACAATACAATTACAAATAGCGGGAATCGGGAATTCTAGCTTCTTTTAAATTTTTATACCCGTTACTCGTACAGTAAAATGGGTATACTAAAGTCGTGCAAATTTATGTAACAGGCAAAAGGAATCATTTCCGACCATATCTATATATATAAATCTGTACGCCCGACTGACATAGTGACAGACTGACATATTATCAACGCACAGCCTAAACGGCTTATACAACAGGTTTGAGATTTGGCATAGACCTTCGTTTAGTTGCGCAGGCGCGCACAAAGAAAGAAAATTTTGAAAATTTCACCCGGAAAAGTCGGAAAAATTTGTTTTTTCATTCGATTGACTTGAAACTTGGTTTGTAAGCATAGTACGCGAAATGATTCGATACGTGTTTTACCGATTTCCGAAAATCCGGCCTCGACGAAAATGGCCGGAAAATTCTGCATGCAAAAAAACTATTTTTCATCTGATTGGCTTGGAACTAGGTTTGTATGGGTAGAATACGAAATAATTTTAAATGTGGTTTTCCCTTCGGAAAATTTAAGCCAACGGTCGGAAAATTCTGCATGAAATAAAATATTTTTCATCCGATTAACTTGACACTCGGTTTGTAAGGTCAAAATGAGAATTCATTTGTGTTTTCATTTTCCGATGTTGGAAATACCGTCGGGATGCCCACTGGGAAGTGGATGGGATGTGGGTAGGATGTGAGTGGGATGTGGGTGGAAAGTTGTTTTGGAAGAGGGTGGTACGTGGGTGGCAAGTGGGTGGGTAGTTAGTAATATATGTGGGTGCGATGTAGGTGGAAAGATGGTGGGAATTGGGTGAAGAGTGGGTGGGATGTGGATGGGAAGTGGGTGTGTATTAGTTCTATACTGTTGAAGGCGTTTATTTGCTAATGAAATAAAAGTATTCTTTCATGGTTGTCTATAACAAACAATGATTTGTAATATACACACAAATTTATACGACTGACACGCGGACGAATTCGCGGCGGGTTTTGCTAGTAAATTATATATATTCTTGATCAGCATCAATATCCGAGTCGATATAGACTTGTTCCTCTGTCCGTCTGTCTGTATGAACACCTAGATCTCGGAGACTATAAGAGCTGAAGCTACCAAACTTGGCATGTAGTCTTATTTTATCTGCACGCAGATCAAGTTTGTTTCAAATTTTGGCCACGCCCACCCCCACAATAGAATTAAGTATATATTAGCAATAACTATAATCCCTGAAATTTACAGCAAGATCGGATAATACATAGCCGAGTTAAAAAAGTGTTGCATACTTTTCGGATGTTCACCCTCAGGAACGCAGGAACACTGTTAAACATGTTTTTTCACGAGTAACGGGTATATCGAAGTCGGTTAGACTTTAACTTACGCTTCGTTAAAAGTGATTTCGGCTTCATTTTGGCTAACTTTTTGTTTTTTGACTTCTGTCAGTCATTGTCGACAATAATTACCACCTCTAAGTGCCACCAAAGGAGCCACTTATGAAAAATGCGGAAAGTTTTCAAACAAAAATTTTTTTTTTTTTTTTTTTTTTAAGGACGATAGAAGCATCGAAAACCAACTCGATCGCTGGACTGCGCTCAAAGTGTGGGAATCTAACCGCACTAAACTACCGCCACCTAACCCGTTTCCCTGCGGGACTGCCTTTCGGAATTACTTCCCCAGGGGAATGCCCTTAGGCTCACCTAGAACTCTCTCTTATATATAGAATTGCGCTCATCATTGGCGCGACGCAGTTTTGGTAAGCTATTGTGGCCATGGTGCTTACCGCAGACCAATTCTCTTCCGAGTCAAGCATGATGCTCACCAGGTTACAAGCGGCTGTTGTCCTCCCCACTCTCATGCTAAGCTCGTTTCTTTCTTGATTAAATGTCGGACAGACAAAAAATATATGTTCTGCGTCTTGTGTGACCCCCTGACAGTCGGTACAGGTTGAGTCGTCCTCGTGCTTAAACCTCCAGAGGTAGTATTTAAAGCACCCATGTCCTCCGTCAGATAGAAGTTTAACTGTCCATGTCGTCTGTTTAGCCAAGCGACTATGTTCGGGACAAACAAAAATGTCAGAATGTCTGCCTGCTGCACCCGGAGTTTAAGGCTTGGCTTCGGAAGAATGAATCTGAAATAATCTTATTTTTAGTTTATTTTTTTTAAAACCAATTCTATTAAAAATGCCACAAATTAAGAAGTCATTTCAAATTAATGACACTGACGCGTCCGGCTTGCTGAAAGTTCTGCTGACTGCTACAAAAACAAAGGACAATTTCATCAAAAACTAATATAAGAAGCTTGACTTGGCCCTTTGGGGCGGTACAGCCAATTTCACATTTACCAATATTAATAAATTACAAGTAGACGATTTGGAGAACTTTGTTGTCAAAGATTTATATTAAAGAAATGAGTTAGAGAAGCAATTTAAATTGCTTCAAATGGCGAATAGGAGAAATCTATTCGAGGGTCCCGCACAAATTTCTTAGTCGATCTTATAAAGCAACTGAAGCTGAAATACTAATCTGCTTTTCGGATTTTCATGAAATTCATAGTATTAAGACTTTTAATATATTTCTGGTTACTTGAAACTGTCAGCAATAAAAACCACAAAGCTTATTCCCATTTTGGAAAAATTTTACGTAGAAAATAGAGGGTCAATAATATTGTTTAGATTTATTAAAATGAGAGAATAACGAATAAACTATATAGTTTTGGAGTAAATTAATTGGTTTTAATGACTCTGGAACTGATCAAATATTTTTGAGTTTGCCTCGTTTGCGATTCAGATGTTGTTCTTGTTATGGTCCAACGCTGAAGTTGAGCGTGTACACAGATACGTGTTGTGTCGACATGCGAAGTGCTGCGTCGATTATAAGGTCCCTCAAGTTACCTTAAGGTAATAGGCAAGGCTGAGGCCTACGACTAAACAAAATAAAATAAACGAAGTCTAAAAATAATGATAAATTCTTGAATAATAAAACAAGAAAGAGCGTTGCACTCAAGTGGTCTGACTCCGAAATAACCTGTACAATTGAGACACACATAGGTCATTTTTTTTTCAAATCGAAAGCATTTCCCACCATTATAGAGAATATATATTTTTGATCGGCATCAACAGCCGAGTCGATATAGCCATGTGCGTCTGACCGTCCGTCCGTATGAACAAACAGAACTCAGAGTTGGTAAGAAATAGAGATTTGACATGTATGGGACAAATGCTTTTTATACTTGCAGGCAGTACAAGCCCCTGAAATTTGAAAAAACGTTATATCTCCCACAGTTTAGAAGATAGAGGGTTTATACCTTATATAGATAGTAATTATCAACATTTATCGATAAATGATATAGAACGGATGAGCGGATCTCACGTTATGAGAAAAAAGGAAACAAATTGGGACTTATGGCCAAGATTTCGGCAGGCTAAAACAAATTTTTTAACTTCGATAAATTACTCGAAAAAAAATAATAAGGCATGTTCTCAATTCCACTTTAACTGCAAACTTTCGAAAGTGGAATTGATTCATGTTCTGGCAACACCAAAACGAAAGAGTTTTTCGTTTTAAAAAGTAATGCTTGTTAGTCGGTGAAATGAAATGTAACGAATTTTCTTAGTCTGAGGAACCATTTAAAATAGTCATACGTATTGCTCATGCAACTGTTTTCAATCTATTAGAAAACTAATATTAATTTAACTCAACGACCAGTCTGTCTTTTTTCTGGATGCCAGCAAAATCAAGAGCTCAATTACGTTTCTTATTCTTCTTTGCTTATTTTATTTACTTTTCCTCCTTTAGGCCAAGCAGTGCCACAATATTGTAATTTTGGCTGCCATTTCGCTCAAAAAAAATGAAACAAAAAAATCAAAAAGGCAAAATGGCAACTTTGGGTAAATAAATGCAAAATAATATTACGAAAAAGTTGACCATAAAAGAAAAATGCCCAACGAGGGAGCAAGTCGTTGCACTTTGAGTGCTCATCGAGCGCCTAAAAGCACACACTTCATTTTGTAAATAGAATTTTGCAATTCGCCAAAAAGAATTTTTTCCCTTGCTTGCAGTTCCCTTAACCATTTACTTGGCCATTGAATTCAATGCCATTTTATACTCCACTGCCTCCACTTTTTCTTATTATATTAAAATTAATTTTGATTTGATTCGGAAGGCCCCTTAAAAAGATTTGGCCAAGAATAAAGAATGATTAGGGGGGAAACTAAACAGATTTTTTGTGAATAAACTTTATTATTCCGCATGCTGTGTCGGGGGTAAACAAAAAACTAAAAGAAATAAGGTAGCAGTTTGTGTGTGTACTTTCAGGATCAATTTGGTTCAATTTCGGGACCAAGCGCTCGGACTTAATGACGATGACGGTAACGAATGCGACGCACGGTCTTATAGCGATAGCCATCCTTGGCCAATTCGGTGCCCTCAGCCTCAGGGACAGCAGCCTTCACCTCGGCTGCTTCAGCTGGTGCGGCAGCCTCAGCTGGTGGCAAATACTCGCCCTTAGGAGCACTCTCAGCGGCTGCGGATTCCTCAGCAGCAGCCACTTCAGTCTCACGACGATGACGACGCAACTTCAAGCGACGCACTGTTTTGTAGCGATAACCGTCATCACCAACCACAGTCTTCAGCTCAGGAGCCAACTCAACATCTACAGGGGGCAGATACTCATTGCTGGGCTCGGCTATTTCTGAGACATCACGACGATGACGGGAGCGGAACTTTAGTTTGCGCACGGTCTTGTAACGGTAACCATCATCAGCCACCTTGGTGTCACCCACAGCGGCCGCATCTACAGGAGGCAAATACTCTTGGCTGGGAGCATTATCAACTGGAGGCAGATACTCTTGATTGGGCACTTCACGGCGATGACGTAGTTTAAGGCGACGAACGGTCTTGTAACGATAGCCATCCTCAGAGAGCTTAGCAGCCTCAGCATCACCGACAGGTGGAAGATATTCAGCAGAAGGTTCCACAGCAGCAGCCTGATCAGCGGATTGGCTAGCGGCCAGTGCCAGCAGGCAGAGGGAGAGGGCGCCAATGAAAAGTTTCTATGAAAAGAAATAATATGATGTAGTTTTGAAAATGCTATTTTCTTGGTAAGGCGCTGGAAAGCCAGATAGCAATCTAAAATGTATTTTGTAATGTTTTTAAATGTTTTAAAAACCTAATTAAATAAATAAACATTTTTTTAGATGATCACTAGAAATTTATATCCTGCTTTTATGTACATTTAAGTTATTATTTCAGGACAAATTTTTATCAACAAAATTTTCTTCGCTTAGTTTTTTTATACTTAAATTTGGAGTTCATCCAAGAATGTTTCTGAAATTAGCAAAATTCTGGTTTTTGAAATATGAAAGTTTTTTATACTTTAGAAAATTTCACAGCTTAATTTTATCTCCTATGAACCTATAAACTTCCATTCCGATTCGAAGATTTTGTTAAATTGATTTATAATCCTTTCACTTTTTGTATACATTTCCTTCTGGCATTGCCTTACCCTTTTAGAACACCTTTAGGTTCTTTTCGATGAATGTACTTACCATTCTGTATCCTATCTGTCGAATATTCCGATACTATTCGCAATGGACTGAAGATGTTTCGTTTTCGAAGGTATTGAACCCAATGATGTCTTGCTCCAATTTACTGAAATTATTTATAGCAAAAAATAGACCATGCCAGTGCCACATACAGGTTTTCATTACCAATCTCTGTTGCCGACTCGTCCAACCTCATCAAGTCAAGTCAAGTGGGCATCAAAAAGCTCTATTAAGCACTCACAGTACAGACTCTGGCCAGGCCGAAAAATTGTGTCCGCCTCCGTCGCGTTTTGTTGATCTACGCACTTGAGTACAATTATTTTTGGATGTGGTTTTCAAAGTGAAGTGTTTTTCTTTTTTTTGTGGTTGTTGTTTTAAAATGATAATTTGCTTGTTAAATAATTTTATGGGGAAATCTATTCTATTGCCTAGAATGAGCCAGTGGCTTCTGTAGGGAAATAAGCTTAAGAATTTTTTTAAGACTCATTCCGACTACTTGAGTACCTTCACATTTTGGGTTCTTAAGCTCAAGTATCTCCTAAACAGCAGAACTCTTGAAATGTATGTGTATGTATTTTCTGACCTTGAAATGTTTCCTGCTTAGTTTGAGTGTCCCACTTGAGGCTATTAACAAATTAAGAATGATCTAATGAACAAATTATGTAATCATGTGTCCAAATCAATTTGTTAAGTATTTATTAGAATTTAAATATTTACTTTATGAATAGTAGGACCACATTGTTAGTTACGTACACTCTGAGTGTACTGGAGTGAATCGATAAGTAAAGAGAGCATTTCTGAGAGGTGTTAACTTTTCCGTTGTTAAGTGTCATAGACACTTAACTAAAACTCTGAAACGGAAAATGGAAAAAAGGGAATTAACTTCAGTCCACGTGGACCCTACTCGTTGTACCTTAATATATTGGTTTAACGAGCTTAAAAACAATTTACGACGGGATGGGGGGTTCACGAGTCTTTTCTGCACATAACTTGAGATTATTACTAATTTACACTACGTACAGACCATCTATTTAAAAACTGCGGAGGATATGACGCTTTTTCCAAATTAAAGGGGCGTTGCAAAAAATGAAAATAAACTTGTTCTGCCTGCACCCAAAAAAAATAAATTGCCTAAGACCGTTAAAAAAACCCAAAATTTAGGCGATTTGACCTCAACATGGAGCCAAAGACATCTTATCCTTACTTTAAAGTTGCTAATGACCTCGAGGTCGTTTTAACCTTGAAATAAGGCAAAAACTGGCTAAGTTGTAGGATTTTTTTTCCAAAAATGTAAGTCCAAATTTCCCACAAATTTGACAATTTATTTCGTCAACAAAGATAAGTAAGTAAAACCAAGGATTAGGAGAGAAGAACGCTTCGGTGGCGGACGTTATTAGTGTTAACTTAACTCTTCTTTCTGAACAACATACAAACTTATCTATTAAAAACTTTACCCTGCTGGGATTAGAACTCGGTTCCTCCGGTGATTGAACACTGACATGACTTCTCACCCTTGTCGGCTAAGGTCGATACTCGGAACGCAGCGTCAAATTGCCCTAAAGAACCCAGTCAATTGTAAAGCTATCAGTTCACAGTGGGTCCAATTCCCAAATAATTGGCATAAAGTCGTGTGTTGCAGATATCAAGTTGAAACTTGGTACTTTTAATAGATATAACACCTATAATATTTAACCAAAATGTTAATTTAATTTGACCACGCCTACCCCGACCCCCTTATATGGCAACATTGGCCAAATATCCAGTTTTTAAAAGCGGTAGAGTTGACATCCATATGTCCAGCACCGTTGCTTGATAGAGTTTAAGCTCATTTTCAATTAAATTAAAGCACCGCAAAAGCCGCAAAAAGCCGCAAACAGGATAATTAAAATCTTTTAATACACACTTTCTAGTTTATTTTGATATACATTACAAAACACACAAACACGCACAAAGTTAGATTTGCTCCACAGAAGACTTGCACTTTGGTTAAGGGGGGACATCTAAGAAGCGCAAAAAAAAAATGTGGATTTTCAGAATTTTTTTTTGGCCAAATGGAAGGGCCAATCGAATATTTGTAAATGAGGTATTATAGTGTGATACATTTACTCGAAATGTTTTTCGGGTTTTTTGTATCAAAAACAAAATGGCGGTCGTGTATCATTTCACCGTTGACCTTATTTTTCAGCTGGCCGGACACATAACTCAAGCAAATATTAACCGATCGATCTGAAATTTTAAGAGTAAATTGGAAATACCTATGGCTATCGATCCACGTAGGATTTTTTCGATATTTGGCCTACCTTTTTTTTAAAAATTTTTTAAAAATTTTTTTTTGTTTTTTAAACGCATTTTTTTTTTCAAAAACTTACCATTTCGCCAAAAATCAAAGTTTGTACATTGACTATGTATTTTTAAGGTGTATTATTAAAAATGAGTTTTGTTTCCATGAAATTTTCGACTTTATGCCAATTATTTGGGAGTTCGACCCACAGTGCAGTTGTTAAAGAACCGCTTGGCGCAGACGGTAGAGCGCCGTACTAAGACGTGGTAGTCGTGAGTTCGAGTCACAGCGCAAGCGAAATTTTTATATACCCGTTACTCGTAGAGTAAAAAGGGTATACTAAAGTCGTGCAAATGTATGTAACAGGCAGAAGGAATCATTTCCGACCATATAAAGTATATATTATATATTCTTGATTTGCCAAAGAAATGACAAAGATCGGATGAACGGTTCTCAAGTTATGAGCAAAAAAGTGAACCAAGCCCCCCGCTACCCCCCCTCCCACCATAAAAAAAAATGTTGCATACTTATCGGATAGTCACCCTAAGGAACGCAGGAACACTGTTAAAAATGTTTTTCATGAGTAACGGGTATATCGAAGTCGGTTAGAGCCGACTTTAACTTACGCTCTCGTTTTTTTTATGCGTTTTAAATTCTCCTATTTTTATACCCTTGGAGAGGGTAAATTGAAATTGTCCGGATGTTTGTAGCGCACAGAAGGAAGAAGAAGGAAGTCTGTCCGTCCGTCTGTATCTATGCTATCTCATCCGTCACTTTTAAAGCTATCTTAACCAAACTTTGCATGAAGTCTTTTTAGCTGCCATAGGAACGATCGGTTGAAAAACTAGTTCTAGTGAGAAAAACTTTTTTGTTTTTAATGCTATCGCTCCCAACGCTCGTATTTATAAGTTTTTAATGATTTCACATAATTTCACCAAGATTTTTAGAAATCGGACAACTATATAGTAGAGTTGGAAATTTTAGTTCATTTTAATGACCTAGTTCATTAGTTCATTTTTTCATGAACTATAGTTCATTTGAACTCATTTCTTCATTTCATTTCTTCATTTCATTTCTTGAACTATAGTTCATTTTTTGAACTATAGTTCATTTTTTGAACTATAGTTCATTTTTTGAACTATAGTTCATTATTTGAACTATAGTTCATTTGAACTATAGTTCATTTTTTGAACTATAGTTCAATTGAACTATAGTTCATTTTTTTTACCACTGAAGTGAGTTTTAGGGCGTTTACTCATTGTCTAATACATGAGATATGAGAATCTAGTAGGCCTGCATTTAATAATGATTTTCTATGAATTAACAAGCTGTTCACATTTAAAAAATTACAAATAGCAGGACTACGAGACTATCATTTCTCAAAGCCAAAGTATGAGATTTTCGAGCCAACCCAGCAGCAGGTGCTAAGGTTGCCTCCTCCTCAGCACAGATTCTTCCACATGCTGTGGCCGCTTTGCTTCGCAATGTGTCCTTTACCCCAGAGTCCTGCAAAAGTTTCATTGATCCGCAGGATAAGCTGCTCCAAAATATATATATCCTGGTGGCCATGGGCACCCACGACATTGACACATTACAGGGAGCCTTCAGCTGCGAGGATTTGGAGTCAGAGGGAATCAAATTCAAACCGCATAACCAAACTCAGAAGATGACAGGTCTGCAGTTGATGGACTTATATGCCCAGCTTAAGCCACATCATTCGTGGCTCTTCCGTCTATCCAGTGATCTATAGTGCCAATCGTGTAGTTCTCTCACTGCTGCCCATCATTAATGGTGAACGATCGAAGAACTTGCCTAAAGTGGTCCAACCAAATGGTAACACTCTCTTGTTTAGAGGTAGTCGTACGCGAGGAGAAAATTTCGGTAAAGCGTGCCAACGCTATTGGTATTAATGAGCCGGCTTCCCAACTGGCTGACATGTTAACTTGAATTTACTAAGAGGCACGGGTTAAGGGTGACTCGCTGATTGTGTAAAGATTCCCCAAGCGCGACTTGTGTGATCCATGGCTGCGACATCTATGCAGATGTAGCTTTTCATTTTGCCTATAACAACATTAAGAAATTGCTGCTAACTTTTATGTAGATAGTAAAACAGTTTAATCTCAACAAACTGACCGAGCAACTGCGCGAGCAAGCACCGAAGCACTGATTTTACGCGCACGCAAACTCAACAAATCCATCGAAACCAAGCCGACTGTGTATCATGTATCAAACAGTATTAAAATTTTCCTCAGTAGTTAAAATAATGAACAATAGTTAAGAAAACGAGCAATAGTTAAAAAATTGAACTATAGTTCAAATGAACTATAGTTCTAAAAATGAACTATAGTTCAAAAAATCTACTATAGTTCAAATGAACTATAGTTCAAAAAATGAACTATAGTTCAAAAAATGAACTATAGTTCAAAAAATGAACTATAGTTCAAAAAATGAACTATAGTTCAAGAAATGAACTATAGTTCATGAAAAAATGAACTAATGAACTAGGTCATTAAAATGAACTAAAATTTCCAACTCTACTATATAGTTGTCCGATTTCTAAAAATCTTGGTGAAATTATGTGAAATCATTAAAAACTTATAAATACGAGCGTTGGGAGCGATAGCATTAAAAACAAAAAAGTTTTTCTCACTAGAACTAGTTTTTCAACCGATCGTTCCTATGGCAGCTAAAAAGACTTCATGCAAAGTTTGGTTAAGATAGCTTTAAAAGTGACGGATGAGATAGCATAGATACAGACGGACGGACAGACTTCCTTCTTCTTCCTTCTGTGCGCTACAAACATCCGGACAATTTCAATTTACCCTCTCCAAGGGTATAAAAATAGGAGAATTTAAAACGCATAAAAAAAACGAGAGCGTAAGTTAAAGTCGGCTCTAACCGACTTCGATATACCCGTTACTCATGAAAAACATTTTTAACAGTGTTCCTGCGTTCCTTAGGGTGACTATCCGATAAGTATGCAACATTTTTTTTTATGGTGGGAGGGGGGTAGCGGGGGGCTTGGTTCACTTTTTTGCTCATAACTTGAGAACCGTTCATCCGATCTTTGTCATTTCTTTGCCAAATCAAGAATATATAATATATACTTTATATGGTCGGAAATGATTCCTTCTGCCTGTTACATACATTTGCACGACTTTAGTATACCCTTTTTACTCTACGAGTAACGGGTATATAAAAATTTCGCTTGCGCTGTGACTCGAACTCACGACTACCACGTCTTAGTACGGCGCTCTACCGTCTGCGCCAAGCGGCTCTTTAACAACTGCACTGTGGGTCGAACTCCCAAATAATTGGCATAAAGTCGAAAATTTCATGGAAACAAAACTCATTTTTAATAATACACCTTAAAAATACATAGTCAATGTACAAACTTTGATTTTTGGCGAAATGGTAAGTTTTTGAAAAAAAAAAATTCGTTTAAAAAACAAAAAAAAATTTTTTAAAAATTTTTTAAAAAAAAGTAAGCCAAATATCGAAAAAATCCTACGTGGATCGATAGCCATAGGTATTTCCAATTTACTCTTAAAATTTCAGATCGATCGGTTAATATTTGCTTGAGTTATGTGTCCGGCCAGCTGAAAAATAAGGTCAACGGTGAAATGATACACGACCGCCATTTTGTTTTTGATACAAAAAACCCGAAAAACATTTCGAGTAAATGTATCACACTATAATACCTCATTTACAAATATTCGATTGGCCCTTCCATTTGGCCAAAAAAAAATTCTGAAAATCCACATTTTTTTTTTGCGCTTCTTAGATGTCCCCCCTTAACCAAAGTGCAAGTCTTCTTCTGTGGAGCAAATCTAACTTTGTGCGTGTTTGTGTGTTTTGTAATGTATATCAAAATAAACTAGAAAGTGTGTATTAAAAGATTTTAATTATCCTGTCTCGAAGTCCTGCTATATGTAATTTTTTAAATGTAAATAGTTTATTAAATTTATAGAAAATCATTATTAAATGCAGGCCCACTAGATTTTCATATCTCATGTATCAGACAATGAGTAAACGCCTCTAAATTTGCTTCAGTGTTAAAAAAAAAATTAACTATAGTTCAAATTATGAACTATAGTTCAATTGAACTATAGTTTAAAAAATGAACTATAGTTCAAATGAACTATAGTTCAAAATATGAACTATAGTTCAAAAAATGAACTATAGTTCGAAAACTGAGAAATACATAGTTCAAAATATGAACTATAGTTCAAAACCAAGTTCATTTTAAAGACTAGTTCAATTGAACTAGTTCATCAAAATCGGCACAACTCTACTATATAGTATAGCTGCCATACAAAAGTAAGGTCTGAAAAGAAGTATAATTGAGAAAACCTTTTTTGTTTTCAAAGTTATCTCTCCCAACGCTCGTATTTATAAGTTTTCAATTATTTTACCTAATTTTAACAAGATTTGTCGAAGACGGACCACTATATAGTATAGCCACGAAAGAGACACCAGAATTCCAAGCGAAACGATCGAAAATGGAACAGTCGGAAATGAGAGAGGCTGACTTTTAGGGTTGACTTTTCGGTTTGGTTGGCCAATGCTAAGTTCTGGACACCTTTAACGGAAAAATTATTTATAAATCAATTAAAGGCTAGAATGCCAGTTATATTTCAAAAACAATTTCTGAATTGATCACAGAATTAAGAATAATGTACTTAATGGACATGTAGCAACTGTAAGAGTGCGTAATTCGTCAATTACTTTTCATTTCACCGACTAACAAGCATTACTTTTCAAAACAAAAACGTGTTTCGTGTTGGAGTTGCAGGAACATAAGTCAATTCCACTTTCGAAAGGTTGCTGTGAAAGTGGAATTCAGAACATGCCTGACCATGTATTAAAAGTTTTAAAATTTAACTTCGAATTTTATACGTCTTGTGATTTGCTTGCAGTAACATAATTGCATTCAATGTGGTTTGGTCCATGCAACTAATTAGCAGATTCATTAAAAATTGTACGCTTGAGAACATGCGTTCCAAGCTAGTCTGCGTAGTGGAATAAAAAGCACGACTTTTGAAATCTTATACAGTTGTGGGAACTTTGTGAAGGATTTTGACCACCAGTTAAAAACTTTTTAATGTTTTCAAATACGTTTAAGTGCGGTTTTGCTAGAGAGGAGGACGGCTGTGTTTATGTTTCCGATTTGCAAAGGCACTTTCAAAGGCACAAACCTACTATATTCTCTGTGTACCTTCGTACAAAGTGTAAAAACAAATCAACAGTTGCAGGGGATTTCCCAGAGCCCCAAAAATTACCTGTGTAACCATCAATGGGCTGATCAAGAATATATATACTTATTATTACCTTCCTTTCCGACCTTAAGGAAATGATGCCTCCCTGTAAGGTAAAGCGTATGCAAAAAACCGAAACTGTACCGGTATCAAAGACTCGGTTTCGTTCCGGTACTATCGGTTCCAAAATTAAAAAACTGTCTGTGATTGGATGCTGATGGATTGGAATGAGCGATAACGTTATCAACTAATTAAAAAAGTCCTTTTTTCTTACTTAGGCCAATGATTTAACAGCCCACCCACGCAAATAAAATTGTCAGTCCTTCATTTTTATTTATAAACTTTTTTTCCATTAAATTATTCATTGAAGTCGTAAGCTTTAAATTGTTTAACCATTCCCTTTTTTGCCAATTTATGGGGTAAACAATGCCATCAAAATGTCGATCAGAGCAGCACTCGACAAACACAGACAACATGCAAATACAACAAATGGATGACAGCATCAGCATCAGCAGCAGCAGCAGCAATAACAATAATAATACTCGTAATATGCAATTCGACCAAAAATTATGCATTAAACAGACTTTCGGTCTTTAATTGCCTTTGTCTCCCGCTCTTTTGCTCATCCCCTGATTGTTTGCTCTTAGCATAAGGACCAGGCAAATGACCAGGCTACCTTCTGCATTAAAATGAAATTAAATGGATGCTCTTTGGGCATTTCTGTTGTTGTCATTGTTTTTGTTGCTGCTGTTGCATATTTTATGCAGAGAAGGCGTGGCGGCATTTTGTTTGTTGTTGTTGTTTTAGTCAATTTAAAACGCACTTTTGTAAAGGCCAGCGACAGGTTGACTGTATTATATTAGCAGGAATCATCTGAAATGAATCGACAGTGCATAAATGTGTGAGGAAATGAGGGAGGCTATCATTGCACCCTGTTCCATATTCCAAAATGAAAAGCAGAATTGCGGATAATGTAAATAGGGACCTGATATTTGATACATTATACGGTCATAAAAAATGCAATTTAAGTCCTGAACGGTTGCTGTTTTTTGATGGCATCCTTTGATTTTGTGTCGGTTCGAAATAAGTGTCAACTTTAAACACTTGTTGTGAAATATCTTCGCGTTTCAAGTATTTCCCACAGAAGAAAGCGTCATACAATTAAACCCCAAATCCGAAGGGCAATCTTTGAGAAGCTTTTAGGGCCAGCTCACAGCTGGTGCCAAATGCAGGTGAAGGTGTCCGGTTGTGAAAATATTTTCTGAGGCTGAAACGAACAAACCAAGAGCAGGCTCAACCACAACCCGCTGGCCAGAATCACTTTCTTAATTGATTGTTTTATGAAGGCAAATAATTTTGTTGAGCAAATTTAATTTTTGAACATCAGTTGTTAATTGAGTCCACATACGCATCTCGCGTTTCTCGAATGCCAATTGCGATTTATTTTCTTCTGCATATGAACACAGCAAAAACAAGTAAGACCGTTGCAGTCGAGTAGCTCAACTTCAAAAAACCCTGGGGAGGGGCGAAATTTGTTTCGTGAATAACTTCGGTGTTTTTGCTCAGATCACATTGTGCGCTTCAGAATAGATAGATTTGGCAAATCTGGAACAAACTTGATCTGCGTACGGTATACACCTATAAATATGCAAACATTTATAGCTCTATCTCTTATAGTCTCTGAGACCGACGCGTTCATACAGAAAGATGAACAGCCAGAGGGACGGACAGAAGGAAATGGATAAGTCGACTAGACTGTTGATGCTGATATATATATACAAAAAAGTCTTGCGGTATTTTTATTGAATTTTCAATTGTTCATAAAATTGGTTATAATAATGCGATTTAAGTCAAATATGCGCCGTTTTGGTCGATGACGAGTTCCCAACGAGATGCCAACTTCATAACCAGAAGCTCGCTTCCCTATTGGCAAAAAACTCGGAGAGCCAATTTTCACAGAACTCTCTTGTGGCCAACTTCCGACTACCAAGCTCGTTCGCCATGGACAGAAATAGGTGGAGATCACTTGGTGGGAGATCCGGACTATACGGTGGATGCAAAAGACCTCCCATCCGAGCTCCCGGAGCTTCTGGCTCGTCAGGCTCGCCTCTGTTGATCAAAGATGGCCTCTTCTGCATGAGTGCTGCATTCAAGCGGTCCAGTTGTTGGCAGTACAGGTCCTAATTGAGCGTTTGGCCATAGGGGAGCAGCTCATAGTGGTTGATTCCCTGCCAATCCCACCAAACACACAGAAGAACCTTCCTGGCCATCAATCCAGGCTTGGCCACCGTCTGGGCAGCTTCACCGCTTTTCGGCCACGACCGTTTGCGCTTCACGTTGTCGTAAGTGACCCACTTTTCATCGCCAGTCACCATCCGCTTCAAAAACGGGTCGATATTGTTGCGATTCAGAAGCGATTCGCATGCATCCATACGGGCAAAAATGTTTTTTTGCGTCAAGTCGTGTGGCACCCATACATCGAGCTTCTTTTTGAATCCAAGCTTCTTCAAATGGTTTATAACGGTTTGATGACTCATGCCCGGCTATTGGCCGATGCTACGGCTGCTACTATGCCGGTCTCTTTCGATCAATTCAGCGATTTTATCGCAATTTTCGACGAAAGGCCTTCCGGACCGTGGCGCATCTTCGATCACCTCTGCACCAGAACGAAAACGTTGAAACCATCGTTGTGCGGTGGAAATGGAAACTGTATCGGGTTCATAAACTGCAAAAATTTTATTGGCAGCATGAGATGCATTTTTGCCTTTATCGTAGTAGTACTGTAAAATATGCCGTATTTTCTCTTTATTTTGCTCCATGTTTGGGGCGCTATAACTCACGAACGACTAAAAACAAACAACAATAAATCAAACATGTGTTAGCGCGTGAAAAGAGCTTTCCAAAAAGCTCTAGCGTGAACCGATGCGACGAATACAACTAGAACTACGCGCTTGGAAAGATAAGCTTGCGGAAATACCGCAAGACTTTTTTACATATGATTGTAAGTCTATAAAAGGGCATAAATTGGCTTGGACATGTTCAATCTCCGAAAGCCCTAATGTTATAATTATATTTAAAATCATCTAATTTTTGTAGGCTGAAAATGAATCAAAGCAGACATTAGTAGTGGATCCAATGAACAGTATGGGAGCTCAATCTCAACAATAACCAGCACAAAGGAAAAAATTATTGGAACTGTATTTTATTTTAAAGTTGTTGGATATTGTAATACCTTACTATACCGGGAAGCTCGTGCTATCGGATCGATTGGCTTCGGCTATAAGAAGTATAGTTTCTGACACCAGAAGCCGAATATCCGATGACACATCTCAAAGGGTCTGTCTAAATTCTCTGTCTAACGACTATTGGTAAAAAATTTTTAAAAACGATTTTTGAGATCACCACTCTAAACTATACTAAAGTATTATTATTACACCCTTGGAGAGGGTATATTAAAATTGTCCGGATGTTTGTAACGCAGAGAAGGAAGCATCTCCGACCACATAAAGTATATATATTCTTGATCAGCATGACGAGCTGAGTTGATATAGCCATGTCCGTCTGCCCGTCTGTCCGTCCGTCCGTCTGTCCGTCTGTTTCTATGCTATCTCCTCAGTCAGTTTTAAAGCTATCGTAACCAAACTTTGCACAAAGTCTTTTGGTATAAATACGCTGCACATTTGTCGGAACCGGCCGGATCGGATGACTATAGCATATCGCTGCCATAGGAACGATCGGTTGAATAACCAGTTTAAGTGAGAAAAACTTTTTTGTTTTTCGTGCTATCGCTTTCAACGCTCGAATTTATAAGTTTTTAATAATTTCACATAATTTCACCAAGGCTTGTCGAAATCGGACAACTATATAGTATAGCTGCCATACAAAAGTTAGATCTGAAAAAAAATCTTAGTAAGAAAAACTTTTTTGTTTTCAATGTTATCGCTCCCAAAGCTCGTATTTAGAAGTTTTCAATGATTTTACATAATTTCAACAAGATATGTCGAAATCGGACCACTATATAGTATAGCTGCCATACAAGCTGTCAGGCATATATCAAGCTCCAAGAGTATATAAACTTCGGTCGAGTCGAAGTTAGCTTGCATCTATTTTTATACCCTTGGAGAGGGTATATTAAAATTGTCCGGATGTTTGTAAAGCATTTCTATGCGTCTCCGACCACATAAAGTATATATATTCTTGATTAGCATGACGAGCTGAGTTGATATAGCCATGTCCGTCTGTCCGTCCGTCTGTCCGTCCGTCTGTCCGTCTGTTTCTATGCTATCTCCTCTGTCAGTTTTAAAGCTCTCTTAACCAAACTTTGCACGAAGTCTTTTGGTATAAATACGCTGCACATTTGTCGGAACCGGCCGGATCGGATGACTATAGCATATAGCTCCCATAGGAACGATCGGTTGAAAAACTAGTTTTAGAGAGAAAAACTTTTTTGTTTTCAATGCTATCGCTCCCAACGCTCGAAATTATAAGTTTTTAATGATTTCACATAATTTCATCAAGCCTTGTCAAAATCGGACAAATATATAGTATAGCTGCCATACAAAAGTTAGGTCTGAAAAAAGTCTTAGTGGGAAAAACTTTTTTGTTTTTAATGTTATTGCTCCCAACGCTCGTATTTATAAGTTTTTAATAATTTTACATAATTTCATTAAGCCTTGTCGAAATCGGATCACTATATAGTATAGCTGCCATACAAACTGTCAGGCATATATCAAGCTCCAAGGGTATATAAACTTCGGTCGAGCCGAGGTTAGCTTGCCTCTATTTTTATACCCTTGCAAAGGGTATTATAATTTTGGCCAGAAGTTTGCAACCAGAATTTCTGACCCATTATTCTTGATCAGGGCGACGAGCGAGTCGATTCAGCTTTGTCCGTCCGTCTGTCTGCCGTCTGTCTGTCCGCTGTCTGTCCGTCTGTCCGTCTGTCTGTTTCTACGCAAACTAGTCTCTCAGTTTTAAAGCTATGGAGCTGAAACTTTGCACAGAGTCTTCTTTTTACTGCACACTGCTAATATGTCGGAACCGACCGGATCGGATGACTATATCTATAGCTGCCATAGGAACTATCGGTCGAAAAGGGTCTTTGTGAGAAAACTTTTTTGTTTTAATGTAAACGCCCTCCACTTCGACAAGTTAGTTTTATACGCTTTTACACAGATTTGAAGTTTTTGGCAAGACTAATCCTAAGGCCATAGGAACTATCGGTCGAAAAATGGGTGCTTGGCCTTCTCGTTTTAGTTGAAATGGGTCATTTATTTTTTTTATTTTTGTAAACTAATGTTATTATCGCCATCTTGGCTATAGCTGTGTAAGTTTTCATTGCAATATTCGCAATATTAGTTTAATGAAATTGTTTATTTTGTATTTTGAGTAATATTTATTAATCAGAAATTATATGTAAGGTATCTACCGGCAAACCACCTTTTTGTTAGGTCGAAAAGTCACAAGCTAATAAAATGTAATACCAGAGATAGTCGTGTCCGTCTGTCTGTCCATATACCTGTAAAAGTGCAAATATCTGACATGGTAAGAGATAGTGGTTTGACTTGTATGGGACAAATAAATATTGTAGTTGCAGGCAAATAAATTTGTATGTCACAGGTTGCCACGCCCCCTTCCGGCCCCACAATTTAGAAAAAACCTCATATCTCCCACAGCTTTGCAGATAGACCTTTAGTCCTTTTTTAGACCTTTAGTACCTTTAAGAGATATTTTATATCCATGATTATTTATCGATTCGCCCAAGGAATTATGAAGATCGGATAAACGATAGTGGAGTTATAAGTAAAACAAAAAATTTTTATGGGTCGCACCGGTTCAACGTTGATGGGCAGCACTCACCGACTTTCTAACTTGTTTTTTGGGAAAATGTAATCAGGCCTGTTCCCGTTTCCGAATCCGATTAATCGGAATTGGTAAGAATTGTGATTTCTAAGAGACGAACAAAGAATATGGTAGAATCTTTTAGCCATGAAGGTAATTGGGATTTTCAAGCTAAAAGTCGAATAACACTGTCGGATTTTAGAAGCGAGAACATTTAACAATTCCAATTCCGCATGATTTGATCGAAATCGAAAACGGGAACAGGCCTGAATATTACTATTTGAAGTCGATTTGCGGGGACTACGAATTCATTTTAGTCCCATAGTTTCTTGGTGAAATTTCCTTAGAATTGACCATAGATTTCGTTTTTGCTTTACGCTTTGTTCGTTTTTTACGACCCATAAAAACCAATGATATTGACATTACCAAGGCAAAACCAAACGGGCAGTAAGCAAGGCGTTTTCAGAGATTGAGAAGGAGTCTAAATTAATGGGTTTTAGCGGTAAATGAGGACAAGACGAAGTACCTAGTATTCGCGGACAGAAAGTCCTTGCGTCTTGAATAATCTGTTACAAATGGAGAGTACAACTTTAAAGTTGTGGAGGATTTCGTCTACCTCGGAACGACGATAACCAGCGGCAACAACATCAGTCTGGAAATCCGACGAAAAATCACTCTTGCAAACCGATGCTACTAAGGGCTAAGTAGGGAGTTCAAGAGCAGAGACCCCACGCAAAGAACACAAATAGCCCTTTATAAGTCGCTTATCATCCCAGTCCTGCAATATGGCGCAGAAGCATGGACAATGACAGCAGCGGATGAAACGGCGATTGGCGTGTTTGAACGAAAAATTCTTCGGAGGATTTATGGACCTTTAAAAGTCGGCGAATATTTTCGCATTCGAAAAAATTACGAATTGTATGAGCTCTATGGGGACACCTGTCTGGTCAAGCGCATAAAGCAACAGCGGCTTCGTTGGCTAGGACATGTCGCCAGAATTGGCGAAGAAGCTTCAGTAAAAAAGGCGTATAAATCGAAGGCGCCTGACTATGGAGGCGGCAAGAGGGGGAGACCACCACTAAGATGGGAAGACCAGGTGCGGGAAGACATTGCCAACTGGTGGCAGCTCGTACAGAATAGAAGCGAATGGAGAGCGGTAATCGCAGAGGCCCAGACCGTCAAACGGTTGTGATGGCCAATAAAAAAGAAGAAGAATACAATGTAGTAATCGATAACAATTTCGATTAAATACCTAATAAGCTTTATGAACCTAGTAGGAACGTGGTAAAGAAACGTATACGTATATATTCCATATACAACAGCTAGAAAATAATGTTCATGAGAAATGTTCGCCTCGTTTGTTGGCAAATGAATTCTTGTTCGATGAATTTGTTCGACGAATAAATTTGGGTTTCTTGAGCTAGCTTTGTTTGTGCGAAGTTGGTTTTCCTTTGCAAGTGATCTTTATTGTAATGCAGGTTTTTACTCGGATTGTGGGTTTTTGTGGCGTATGATTGGAAATGTAAATTTCCTTCAGCTTATTGCCTTAGTCCTCATTAAGCACTTTGCCCTGCCACATTTTTTCAGTACTTTGGTTTTCGAAAAAATAGCTTTGCAAGTGATCGTTTTGAAACATCAGAATTTAAAAAGTTTACAATAAAATAAAAAAATATGTATTTATTATCAGTGCTGCAAACCGTTTCGGAGTTGAACCGCTCCGGAGCCGGAGACTCCGGAATTTTTGGAAAGTCCGAACCGAACCTGAACCGGAGCAGAAAAATTTGTTTCTTCCCGAACCCGAACCTGAACCGGAGCCAAAAATAGTTGAAAAGGGTTCCATTACATTTTTTCAAGCTGCTTTTTGTCATTTCCCACAATTTTAAAGCATTGGATAAAAAGCTGGCCAAGATTTTTAAAAGCTTAAAGAATGGTAAATAAAACAAGTAATGATTCTTAATTCTTTATGGTCTTGGACAAATTTTCATTGTTACAGTATTTCACATGAATAAAAACACTTTCTAACAGCACATGAGCATCAAAGCAAAGCCAAGGTGTTCCTAATTGTATGAAATACTGTGACGAAAGGAATTTTTTGTCGTTCTTCGTACGAGGCTTAAAGAATTTTACAATGTCGCATTTGTAGTATTAGCAATTCCTGCCACACAAGAATCAGTCTAGTGCTCTTTTTCTAATCATATATATTTGTTTTATCGAGCGATCAGTAATAATGAAAGATTGCTGGAAGACACACTAATGAAAAATGTATACAGTGCGTTAACTGAGGGGAGCCCACTAATTCAGAAAGGTCGAAAGGGGGCATACTCAACGCCTTCTGTCAATTTGGAGCTGTTTGCTTTGCACTTGTATTGCCTTTAGAATTCCCAAACAGTCAAAGCAATGCTGGCATGAGATGGCCCCTGACAACTTGCAAAAGATGGGCAAGGCCTGCTGATGATAAAACCGAAAAATTATTGAAACAGCTGTTCAGTGGATCATCCCCCTTTATGGCGTCTTGTTTTAAAAATTATGAAGAAACATACATTTAGAATATATAGAGTGAACGGTTCCGCAAACGACTCCGTTTCTGTTAGAAATAAGTCAGCTGTTTGATCTCACTTACGCTCTCAGAGTGCATTGTGAATGTGTACGGCTCGCTCTAACCACTATATTTTCTCTATGCGGAAACTTCCCAACACCGTTTAAAGTTGAGCAAAGTAAATTTGTTGACCTGGTCCCTGGAATTTACATAAATGTTTTCATAAAAAAAATTATTCCCGAACCCCGGTTCGAACCCGAACTTAGGTTCAACGACCTTGAGGTTTGCAGCCCTGTTAATTATAACACACTTTTCGACCAATCGTCATCCGATTCCGAAAAACGGTGGTAAATCTGTTTAAATTGATATAACATTAAGGTTATAACTTTCCAAAATATAGCTTAAATTGTGAATTTGGCATAGCTGGCTGCATTTTTAATTATAAAACTTTTAAGTACAAAAAATTAAGGATGCAGTTCAATTTCCAGGACCCGAAATATGAGGAAACCGTTGATTATGTCATGTTGATTTTATTCTATGTACCGAAGGTACGAAGAGTATAACAAGTTTGTGCAAAATTATGTAACAGCCAGACGGAATCATCTCCGACTCATTAAAAACTAGTACCCTAGTCGTTGGTGCTAGGGGATTGTATTGAGTCATCGATACACCGATAGCAAGCTAGTTTGTTATCGACACATCAATCAGGCCGATGACGATCGATCACCTTAGCCTATTTCTCTAATTTGTATACTCTCTACACCCACAAAAAAATTGAGAGTTTGACTCTTGGATCAAGCGTGTACGTACTTAAAAGCAGGGCTGCAAACCTCCTAAAAATCGGGAGGGGTTCACTCCGGGGCTCGAACCCGCGAAACTTTTTGGGTTCGGGTTCAGGTTCAGAAGGTCGCTGAACTTCGGGTTCGAACTGGGGTTGCGGAATAATTTTGATCTTCGCTAATTGAGAAAACGTGTAAGTAAATTGAAACAAACTTAGTTCCGTTTTTTTTCAGATAGCTGTTATGTATCAGATCAGCTCTCAATTTATAGCCTAGTTCCACTGCCACATATATGTACATCAATCGTTGATGTGATGTGATGTGACACAATTCTCCCATACAAAAAAAATGTTAAGTTAATGTTAAGTTAATGAAATGTTGATGATCAGTTCATGATGTTGACATTAACCCCGAACAAACTGGTTACTTCATACACATTTTATTCATAGGTGTAAGTTTAGAGGCTTGATAATTTCATATTCGAGCTTGGATCCGGTGTCGACTGCGCAACCGTTCAATATATTTCAGGCCTTTTCACGTTTCTGAATCCTATTGATCGGAATTGGTAAATGTTTTGAGTTCTAAAAACCTATTAAAAAACTCGACCGTATAAGTTGGCTATCAGTAGGATCGAATGATGGTATGTAGGATCATTTAACAATTCCGATTCTGCATAATTTGATCGAAATCGAAAAGGGAAACAGGCCTGTATATTTATGTTTGATTATAACTTTTAAAACAATAACTGTTTTGGAATTGCAAAGGTTACACAAGTGAAGTAGTCTCTTTGTATGTGTGAACCCAAATTTCGGCCCTTAGAATTTCCTACACAAAAGTAATGGGTTGAAAATCCCAGTCGAAACGTGAAAAAATCCTACATTTTCGTGTAGCTTTTCAATTTTTTTTTTTTTAACAAATTAATTTTTTTTACTTACTCTGGTAGATTTGAAATCCCGGACCCTTGGACTGAAACACGATTGGAATGATGGCTTAGACGTCTCCGCCACGTCAAGCGTGTAAGGCAAGGCCTCTAAGACATAACTTGTATTGAATCTGCTAAAGGCGCAATCCAATATTTGCTTGCTTGTAATTCTCAAGTTCTTATTCAACGCAATGGCTATTTATATACAGGCAACAGAAATTCGCGCACGATTCGTGTAGATTTTTAACACGCAGCGTTAAGATTTTGTAAATCTAAACGTTAATTTAAAAATCCCACACGCCACGTGTGGCAACCAGTTTGCTAAACGAAAAATATAAAAATTCAGTATTGATTTAGAGCTACATTTTTCGTTTAGAATTTCCGCACGCGCGTGTAGTATTTCCATGTCCAAACGTCAATGTAGAAAACCTAAACGTCCGTGTGGTAATTGCAGATTGCTGCATGAAAATTTTAGAATTATTAAGGGAAGCAAGCTGATTTTCAAATGTCGTGTAGTCTTTGGCTTTGCCCACGCAGCATTTAACTTTTCTACATTTGCATTCAGATTTTGCATTTGCATTCAGATGTTTAATTCCTACGAGTCGCGTGTATCTTTTCCACACGTCCCATGTGGCTTTCTGAATTCTACACGCGGCGTGTGCAATTTAACAGGGCGAAATACGTTGCGTTTAGGTTTGACGTTTCTACACGCGCCGAGATAGATGGTTTGTACCTTGGAGAGTAAGTCATTAGAAATATTCAGGTGCGCGAAAGACAACTGACCAGCCGCTCGTTCGTTAGCTAGGAACCCCCTCAACCGAATCCAGTCGGTGCGCGCGCGCCCCAAAGTACAGTCTCGGTGGAAGAAAATCAGTCCTATTACCTTTAGGACAAACCCTGTATTCCGAAAAAACGTTCAAATTGAAAAATGAAGCCACATGATAATTTTTTGTGACCAACTCTGTTTTGTTGTTATGATCGAAAGACAACATTCAAACTTATCAAAAAAGGGGGAAATCAATCCATCTCGCATTCTCCCTTGTTTTTTCCCGCCCAGTCTTACCTATATCTGCTTATGCATCCGCGTATGTGTGTCGCTGCAGCTGCAGCGTCACTTGCTCTCTCTCTCTAACTCACATACCCACATACCAAATCTCTCGCAAACGCATGATTCTGGCTGCTGCCTTTGACATGGTCATAATATAATGTGTCATTATATTAAAAACTTTCCAAATACGCCACCTACCGGCCAGAGCATGCATAACTTGAACTCCCTAGATTACGGTAACAGCCTCTCCGCCTGTCCTGCCTCTCCACTAGGCTGCAAATTTCATTAGCGGTTCCACTTGTGTTTGGCCATAAAACTAAGACGCCGCTGGGAATTTGCTTCAGTATGTGTGTGTGTGCCTTCAAGTGCAGCCTCAAAGTAGGCAATTAATTTGTTAATTGGCGTGAATATTGTTAGGCCAAATTGATGGCAGTTGACGAAGACGAAGCTTTGCCAAGTAGTAAATTGAGTTTTCGCACTCCAAGGCAGACTAATTTGGTCAGTTGAGTAGTTTTGAGGAAGTGGATATATCTTCAATTTACCCAAACGGTTACCCACTTTCAGGAGGAGTTATGCAAATTTAAGCCGCAAATTCGCTAACGTCAATAAGCCAGCAGGAATAAAATGAAATTAACTTTTTAGTATTCACCAAACCACAAACTCGCGACTAGTTTTCAAAATTTAACACCGCACACACATATATATTAGTCCGATCAACATCAATTAAGAAAATAATCCGCGTATTATGGCCAAAATGGTATATAAAAATATTATTTGACAGCAAAAACTCACATCGTGTGGTAAGGTTTGGTCAAGGGGTGGACAAGGGATTTGGTGAATTAAGCTCCATCACGTGAACGTTTCCAACATATGCTGTAAAAAAGCTTCCAACTACGATGAGTACATATGTCCTGCGGCGGGTAATGATGATGATGATGATGACAGGAACTACATTCTTGTGTACACACGAAAAACATGATATAGATATGGAGCAGGGAAATAGCTAATATATGACCAAACTGTAAACAAGTCCGAAAGCAAAGCACTCATCTCAATTAATGACATAGTTGAAGGAAATAGAATATCCTTTAAACGAAAATGAACAAAATTGCTTAAATCAGAGACAGAGAAATTAATTAGCTGTCGCTTATTCTGTATACATTTCTAGTTAAGGAGCAGGGCAAAGCAAGCATTTTCGAAAGCTATAGTGGAAAGTAGGTTGAATTTCTGTCAGGAGAACTCCGATCAGTTGAATTCAAAAGAAAATAAGAATGAGTGGGGGTGAAGGCAGAAAATCGACCAACCGTACCACCCACAATTTTTATACCCGTTTCTCGTAGAGTAAAAAGGGTATACTAAAGTCGTGCAAATGTATGTAACAGGCAGAAGGAATCGTTTCCGACCATATAAAGTATATATTTTCTTGATCAGCATCAACAGCCGAGTCGATATAGACTTGTCCGTCTGTCCGTCCGTCCGCCCGTCCGTCCGTCTGTCTGTATGAACACCTAGATCTCAGAGATGGTAAGATATAGAGGTTTGACATGTATGGGACAAATGCTTTTTTTTATCTGCACGCAGATCAAGTTTGTTTCAAATTTTGGCCACGCCCCCTCCCGCTCCCGCAATTTGGAAAAAACGTTATATCTCCTACAGTTTTGAAGATAGACGATTCGTACCTTCTTGGGATAGTTAGTAATTAGCCGAAGAAATGTTAAAGATCGAATGAGCGGTTCTCAAGTTATAAGCAATTAAGTAAACAACCCTCCCCCCACCACTCCCACCCTTAAAAAGAGAGAGAGAGAGAATTAGAGATGAGCGCAGCACCAGCATTCACTCAGAAAAAACAGGCCAAATCGCCCTAAAATTCAGCGATTCGCCTTATTTTTAAGAAAATGTGTTCTAGATTTCGGGCAATTTTTCTAAAAAACACTTAGACAATTTTTGGTTAGGTCGATTTAAAATTCCCAAGCGTTATGGCACGCTGGCTTAAGGAGGACAGTTGACAGTCAGCACTTAAAAATAAATTTTAGGGGGGTAGAACGACCACGAAACCCCTGTGGTTGTGTTTTTGATCCACCCCGCCCCAACCGTTTGGTTTTTAGGGTTTGCCCATCCTCCTCCACCCCCCATCGCCAGCACCGCCTCTCCACCGAACCACTTTTTTCTAAGCTATAGATAGATAGATATATAATTAATTTAGAAATAAGCGCATTAACATTTTTTTTTTACTAACTTTAATGGGACTTGAACTCGAGCCTTCGATCACTGAACACACGGACGACCCCTTAGCCCCCTCGATTATCAGCCATTGGAAAATCATCGCGTCAAAATATGTATGCTGGTTAAGAATGTAAGCTGGTTGCATTTTGCCACTCAACGGTCGTGGGATCAAGTCCCAGTAGGAGCAAATTTTTATACTCTGTACCAAAGGTACATAGAGTATATTAAGTTTGTGCATCATCATTTCCGGAATCTTTTCCGACCATATAAAGTATATATATTCTTGATCAGCATCAACAGCCGAGTCGATATAGCCATGTCCGTCTGTCCGTCCGTCTGTCCGTCGGTCCGTCCGTCCGTCCGTATGAACAAACAGATCTCAGAGATGGTAAGAGATAGCGGTTTGACATGTATGGGACAAATGCTTTTTATACTTCGGGCAGATCAAGTTTATTTTCAATTTTTGCCACGCCCCCTCCCGCCCCCGCAATTTCAAAAAACGTTACATCTCCTACAGTTTTAACGATAGACGTTTTGTACCTTCTAGAGAAAGCAAGTAATTAGCAAAATGTATCGATTTGTCACAGAAACGATAAGGATCGGATCAACGGTTCTCAAGTTATGAGCAAAAAAGTACATCGCCTTCGCCTCAGCCCCTCCCACAACTAACACCACACAATCCTAGAGAGAGAGAGAGTGAGAGAGAGAGAAAAATAAGACAGAGAGTATTTGAGATGAGCGCAGCACCATCATTGCATTCAGCTTCTACTCCAGGTACGGAGAATGTTATAGTCGGACTTGACCGACTTTCTCACTTGTTTTTCATTATACACTTGAAAAGTGTATTAAAGTTTTGCCCAGAAGTTTGCGACCCATAGAAGGAACCATCTCCGACCACATTAAGTATATATATTCTTGATCAGCATGACGAGCTGAGTCGATTAAGCTCTGTCCGTCCGTCTGTCCGTCCGTCCGTCTGTCCGTCTGTCTGTTTCTACGCGAACTAGTCCCTCAGTTTTGAAGCTATCGAACTGAAATTTTGCACTGAGTCTTCTTTTTTCTGCACGCTGCTAATATGTCGGAACCGCCCGGATCGGATGACTACTTCTTGTAGCTGCCATACTAATGATCGGTCAAAAAATGGGTAAGTCAGAAAAACTGTTTTTTCCTCAATATTACCGCTCTCAATCACGGTCATGGGTAATATTAAATGTTTTTAAGCTGATCTGCAAAGTTTTGTCGAAGTCGCTAACCGTTGAGACAAGCGTTTTCAAGTGTATCAAAACTTCGGCACAGACGAAGTTAGCTTTGCCTTTCTCGTTTTTTAATAAATTAATTCAAATTTGTTTAAATTACTTTATTAATTTTTGATAATCAAATAAGATGGTTTTTTAAGATATAAAAAAATTTTTGGAAGATATAAAAACAAATTTTCCATGTTAGCGGCACGGAAATTTATTTAGTTTGTTGAGTCGTGTTCATTACTTTCATACTCCTGTAGGTATACTTATTATTTGTAACGATTTACCTTTATTTTTTTTGTATTCTCTCCGTCGTCTCTTGACACCTTCTCGATGTAATAGTTTACTGTTGAGACATCTTCTTTTATTGTGTTTGTTTATTTTACCCCCCCCGCCCCCATTCGTATTTTTTTATATTTTTCTATAGTTGTATTACAAAATAAATTTTCTATATGATCATGAGGTTCTCGTTTAAATGTAAATACTGAGTTCTAAAAGTTGAAAAATGTTGGTGAACTCAGTATTTTCATTAAGAGTCTTGAGGACTTAGCGCTCTCGTTTTTTTCACAGCTAAAGCATTTAGTTTGTCTGGTAAAGCTTTTGAAAAAATGTTGTCAACTCAGCACTTTTGACCATATAATAAGAATTTCCAAACGAATTTAAATTCTTAAAATATTAAATTTTTATGCAAGGGTGAAGTTTGTACAAACATCCGAAGGATTGGTGGTTTGGGATAAGATGCCATTCCACTCGTGTTCAGTGCCCAAGTTCGTGGGTTCGAGTACCAGTTGAGTCCAAAAATTTTTATATTTCATTGTTTTTTCAGAGGTCTTAAATAAACCAAAACTGGTGTAGTCTTTGAAGTGTATAAGGATGTCCTATGGCATGTGGCATTGCGGAGAAAAGGAAGAAGGATTGTCTTTCGTGGGATCAAATCAATATTACATATGGGTATTTCCAAGATGTCGAACGACTGTCGCCGTACGCAATAAAGTGGAATAAAGGTCAAATTAAAATATATTTTTTTTCTTCTGTTACTTTAACTTACAGCACTCTAGAGCACTTTATTTAGTGGTAAAGTAGAAATCACACCTAGTGCTGGTTTCAAGATAAAGACAATCTAAAAATGGAAGTGGTGTTTTTGGCACTCAGTATAAGCAAAACTCAGCGAAATCTGACAAAACTATATAGTGCGATTAGTTTTAGAATGTTTTAGAATACCTTAACTGTATATTAGAATTTATTTGATCAAAAAATTTTCTTAATTTTTTTTACTTCAAAATTAAATAGGATTCGCTACGCGACATTGCGGTCGCGACACTTTTTTCACTTTTTATTTATGTTGTTTTTGTTATTATGCGAATCAAAAACTTACAGTTAATTGCAATCACATAGTTTATCATTGTTTCTTATGTATTCGTTTTTAAACCTTTGATGCCTCAGAAAGATTTTAGATAGCAAAATAAAAGGGAATCGAGAGGCATTTTTATAAAAAAAAACGTGCAATTTTAATGTCCAAATGAGAAAACTTGCTTTATCGAGATCCTGAAACCGAATATTTCGAAATGGGTTATGAATAAATTTAAGATTACCTTACATTAGTTCAATTTTTTTGACTCCCCTTGAAAATGTGATAAACAGAGTGTTTTTAAGCACTTTTTATTTTTTGGTCTTGGTGGACCTTTCTGTGGAAATCTTCAACTAATCTTGAGCATGCTTAAAATTTGCTTAATTCAATCTTATATAAGACTAATCGCCTTGAACAGTATAGATCCCATATCAGAATCAGTTTGAAGTCAATCGTGAGAGTCAAATATTTACCAATTTTGAAAACATTTTTTGGCTTGAAATCAACGTTTTACTACTTTGCTTATCAGCGTACACTTTGCTGCTGCGTTCTTACCACCCCCATCCCACCCTCCCTCTACTTTTTTCCAACTTCCACCCGTTTCCCACCTATTTCCACCCACTTCCCGCCTACTCCCACCCCTTATCATATTCCCGCCGATCCAACACTTCCACCCACATACCACACACCTCCCACCCACCTCCCAGCCACCTCCCACCCCTTCCCGCCCACCCACCCACCTCCCACCCATCCCACCCACTCCTCCCACTCCCATCCGTTTCCACCCATCTACCACCCACTCCACACACCTCCCTCCCACCTCCCACCCACGTCCCGCACCTCCCACCCACTCCCACCACTCCCTCCGTCCACCTCTCCCACACTCCGCCCGTCCCAGCCACCTCCCACCCACCTACGCCCATCCACCCACCTACCACCCACTCCACCTCCCACCACTACGCCCGTCCCAGCACCTACCACCCTCCACCCATCCCACCTCCCACCCACCTACCACCCCTCCCCACACCTCCCACCACCTCCCACCCTCCGCCCGTCGCAGCCACCTCCCACCCACATCCACCCACCTACCACCCATCCACCCACTCCCTCCCACTTCCCCTCACCATCGCCCACCCCCCACACTCCCACCCACCACCGCCCTCCCACCCCACCTCCCACCTCCCACCCTGCTCCCCCACCTCACCTCCCACCCATCCCTCCACTCCACCATCCCCCCCTTCCGCCTTTCCCGTAGGATCCTTTTTATTATTTCTGTTGCTGTTTTTGTTGTGGCTGGTTTTTGTATTTGCGTTTGTTTTTGTTTTAATTGCAACTGTTTTTTTAATTTGTATCTGTCTTGTTGTTGTTGCGGCACTCTTCGCTCCCACGCCACTTGATCGTTTCTCTTCGATTTATGCTCTCTGGGCTGGTATTGCGTGCGCTCTTTGTTCTCTGTCAACGGTAAGCGTGTGCCTTTCGAAATACTGGGAGCATGGCTGCACCTTGACCTCCAACATTCCACCCAAGGTGGTTGATTTTCGGATTGGTATGCGTTAATGTTGAATAATTTTTATTGATTTTTGAAATAGTTTGAACTTGTCGATGAAAAAGTTTCATACAAAAGTTTTCCGCGAATTTTCCACATTTCCCGGTTTTCCAAAATCCTTTCTTGTCTCACTTTCGCTAGAAAAACTCTGTGAATCTCATCTTCCTATCTTTTATGGTTTCGGCTGTCGCGGTACCGTTCATTAGTTGAACTTTTATATATATAGATTTCCCCGGTACAAATGTAATCATACTTAGGATTAAAAAAGTCAGATCAACTCAATATTTTTTCTGATCGGGTCAAGCATTTCCGGGATTACGTTGTTTTCTTTACCGCTTGGGACTTGATCCCATATGGACAGATTTTTATACCCGTTACTCGTAGAGTAACAAATAAGACCGTTGTACTTTGAGACCGTTGGACTTTAAAATACCATGTACAATTGAGACACTCATGCAAACACACTCACATACACTAACGCGCAAATAAATACGCGCACCCACACATATACGCGCGCGCAAACTGACTCACACGCCTAGCGCCTAAGCTGCTTGTTCCTTATAGGCGTCTAAGCCTCTTAACCGTAATTTAAAAAGTATTCAATTTCACAAAAGTTTGATCATCTTGACTAGGAAAAAGTCAAGCCTGCGAACCTGTTCGAAGTAATTTAATCTATGAACTCGAAATCTGGCCTGTTTGTTGGTAAAATGGAGTTGGATATTTTACTGGAACAGGACTAGTACTGAGCCCGTATTGAACCGGTATCGAACTGCTCGCGAACTGGTTGAAAGGAGGTTCAACGTCATATCTTACAAGTAGTTTAAGCTTGAAATCTGGATTATAGGTGGCGAATATGAATTTGGGTATTTTAATGGATCAAGACCGGTATCGTACCGGTTGACCGTTCAATTTAAACGTGGTTCATTTGTTACTATAAAAGTTATCTTTTCTAGATAACACTTTGTATAATGAATTCATCATGTACTCGTTATATATCATTTGTAGTATCAAAACGGTGTGAAGGGGTGTTTGTATGAAGCTGGCGTGTACTAATGATTTGTTAAAATTGTTGTTTGGGATAATTTCGCATTTTTTGGGTCAGTCTCTTCATGACTTTTTTTCCTCTAGTTTATATCTTTAACTTTGCCTAAGATATAAAAACAAAATTCCAAACGGTTTATGATATATGGACAGTTTGGAGTAAAAATATGTCGGGTATCAAAAAAGGACCTTTACGATGTGATAGGGCCAAGTCCTTTGGGGATTTTTTTAGTTTCGGTATGCTCTTAAAAAATATCGGGGTCCGAAGGCGTAACCAGAAAATGACCTTAAAAATGTTGCACAATGTGAAATTTAAACATTTAATATTCTTAGAAATCATTTAAGCTATAACCTAGAAATTTGATTTGTGGGTTCAAATTTTATTATATAAATGGATCTATTTCAAGCTTGAATATAACTGCTCTTATAAGAAACAGGTTTCAAAAAGACACTTTTTGGATTCTGTATAAATAAATAAAAAAAAAAATTAAAAAATTAGGTCACTGCCGAGTCGCTGTTAAATCTCTGTCGAGTCATGGTTCCGTCTGTCACTGTCAAAACACTGCTCCGTCACTGTTATGTCACTGTCAAGGTACTGTCCAGACACTGTTATGTCACTGTCAAGTCACTCTCGATACACTGTCAAGTCGCTTTAAGTCACTGTCAAAAGAATCTGTCGCAAAGACAAAATTTTCCAAGTTTAAGTCCTTCAGTCGGACGTCCGTGAAAGAGCTTCGCTCTTGCGCCACCTACCGTGGGATCAGTCTTATTATCATCAGGGCTGCAAACCTCATAAAAATCGACTGGGGTTGACTGGGGTGTGATTTATAGCAGCTTTAAAAAGTAAAACAGAACATCTTTTTCAAACCGAACCCTTCTTAACATTTTTTTGCTCCGTTTCGAAGCTCTGTCTACTTTTGATACCAAAAGCATATAAAAAGATACCAGCACAGTAGGTTCGACTTGGCATGTCGGCGTTGAGAAACACTCAAAGCTTCTTTAAAATATGAAGGAACCTCTCCGAACCACTTGATACCAAAAGAGGTTTTACGCAGGGTGACTTCTTTAATCTGCTGATATATTATCTATCAGCAGATTAGATTATTACTGCGCCATTGCCCAAATGCCAACGGATCGGGCACCATCTTTCAAAAAGATTTAGTACTTGCGTAGACCGATGATAATGGGGAAGCAGTTTAATCTGATGGGCTTAGCGGTGAACGAGAAGCGAAGTACTTAGTATCCACGCGCAGAGAGTTTACTAATCTAATCTGTGGCAAGGGGGAGAGCAGCTTTAAGGTTCTTAAGGATTTTGTCTACCTAGCAACAATGATAACCATCTACAACAACATCAGTCTGGAAATCTAAAGAAATGTTACTCTTGCAACTAGGGTTGTCGAATATTTCAAAAATATCTATATCGATATTTTTGGCGATATTGAAAAAGTATCGTTTCGATATAAATATTTTGGTGTTGAAAAACATTGATATTATCGATATTTTCGATATTTTTCAATCAAAACCTGGATCTTAACAATGAACAGGTCTATTGAAGTAATCATCATTCAAAATAGAACATTCAAACTACAAAGCATAAAAAACTTATTCAGTTAAATCTTCGAAACGTTTTACCAATAGTCGTTAGACAGAGAATTTAGACAGACCCTTTGAGATGTGTCATCGGATATTCGGCTTCTGGTGTCAGAAACTATACTTCTTATAGCCGAAGCCAAGCGATCCGATAGCACGAGCTTCCCGGTATAGTAAGGTATTACAATATCCAACAACTTTAAAATAAAATACAGTTCCAATAATTTTTTCCTTTGTGCTGGTTATTGTTGAGATTGAGCTCCCATACTGTTCATTGGATCCACTACTAATGTCTGCTTTGATTCATTTTAAGCCTACAAAAATTAGATGATTTTAAATATAATTATAACATTAGGGCTTTCGGAGATTGAACATGTCCAAGCCAATTTATGCCCTTTTATAGACTTATATGTAAAAAAGTCTTGCGGTATTTCCGCAAGCTTATCTTTCCAAGCGCGTAGTTCTAGTTGTATTCGTCGCATCGGTTTACGCTAGAGCTTTTTGGAAAGCTCTTTTCACGCGCTAACACGTGTTTGATTTATTGTTGTTTGTTTTTTAGTAGTTCGTGAGTTATAGCGCCGCAAACATGGAGCAAAATAAAGAGAAAATACGGCATATTTTACAGTACTACTACGTTAATGGCAAAAATGCATCTCATGCTGCCAATAAAATTTTTGCAGTTTATGAACCCGATACAGTTTCCATTTCCACCGCACAACGATGGTTTCAACGTTTTCGTTCTGGTGCAGAGGTGATCGAAGATGCGCCACGGTCCGGAAGGCCTTTCGTCGAAAATTGCGATAAAATCGCTGAATTGATCGAAAGAGACCGGCATAGTAGCAGCCGTAGCATCGGCCAATAGCCGGGCATGAGTCATCAAACCGTTATAAACCATTTGAAGAAGCTCGATGTATGGGTGCCACACGACTTGACGCAAAAAACATTTTTGCCCGTTTGGATGCATGCGAATCGCTTCTGAATCGCAACAAAATTTACCCGTTTTTGAAGCGGATGGTGACTGGCGATGAAAAGTGGGTCACTTACGACAACGTGAAGCGCAAACGGTCGTGGTCGAAAAGCGGTGAAGCTGCCCAGACGGTGGCCAAGCCTGGATTGACGGCCAGGAAGGTTCTTCTGTGTGTTTGGTGGGATTGGCAGGGAATCATCCACTATGAGCTGCTCCCCTATGGCCAAACGTTCAATTCGGACCTGTACTGCCAACAACTGGACCGCTTGAATGCAGCACTCATGCAGAAGAGGCCATCTTTGATCAACAGAGGCCGAATTGTCTTTTGCATCTCGTTGGGAACTCGTCATCGACCAAAACGGTGCATATTTGACTTAAATCGCATTATTATAACCAATTTTATGAACAATTGAAAATTCAATAAAAAAATACCGCAAGACTTTTTTGTATGTATATTCAATTTAAAATCATTTATACTTATATTTGCCCTTGATGAGCTGCATTTCAGCCAAGCATCTAAATGCTTTGCGTTTGCGCTTTTATATTTATTTGTTGAGTTTCCACTGGTTCTTAAGACTTTATTGCACAGTTTGCACTGCGATGTCTGTGCATCAAATTTAACAAAATAACTTTTAAACATTTCGCCTAAATTGTCCAGTGCACAAGATAAAGTTATATGCAACAGTGTGACCGAACGCTAAAACAACGAGAGCGTAAGTTAAAGTCGGCTCCAACCGACTTCTATATACCCGTTACTCATGAAAATACATGTTTAACTGTGTTCCTGCGTTCCTGAGGGTGATCATCCGAAAAGTATAGGTACATTTTGCTGTAAATTTCAGGGATTATAGCAATTGCTAATAAAAATTTGAATTCCATATCTTAAAAAATGTGGGAGTTGTTCAACATTTTCTATTGTATGGGCGGGGGTGAGCGTGGCCAAAATTTGAAACACACTTGATCTGCGTGCAGATGTCAAGTTTGGTAGCTCTACCTCTTATAGTCTCCGAGATCTAGTCTATATCGACTAGGTTGTTGATGCTGATCAAGAATATATATACTTCATATGGTCGGAAATGATTCCTTCTGCCTGTTACACACATTTGCACGACTTTAGTATACCCTTTTTACTCTACGAGTAACGGGTATAAAAATATTTCCGAAAATATCGCCAAAAAGTATTCGATTTCCGATATATCGCCTCGGAAAAATATACGATAATGATATTCGTCATTTTGGGCCAAAATATCGATATTTCGGTATATACGGGCTCAGACGGCTCAGGGACGAAGACCCGATTGCTATGGGAACCCCTTGGTGCTCATTGGTAAGCACAAAAGGTGCTTTTAATATGGTGATTACTTCCCACAGAATTATATTTGATCTAATTTCATGTTTTCATAACAATTTTGTGAGTTCTTACCAAGCCATTTACTTTCTCGCGGAATTGAATTTTCTCTCATTCTGGCACTCCTCTAAGAGTACATTAGTTTTCAATTACCGCGTTTGTTTTAAATACTATATTTCGCACTTGCTTTTCACTTTGCGCACTAATTGCATTTCATTTGGCCTCCTCAAAATAAATAAATAAACATTTTCTGTGTATTTATTTGCGCACATCAGGTGGTTGGTCAAATAAACGTGATACCTACACTACTGAACACTGCATATAGATATGTGGTTAAAATGCATTTGAGCTTCTGATGCATCGAGCCATTTAACCAAATTTATCGTACGCACTGTTGCACAGCGCGCCCCTTTTAACACAAACATGGGCCATCAAATCGCATTTGGCCATTTTGTGTAAATCAAATCATAAGCGGGGTGGGACTTAGGCAGGGGTTTTATGTATGTATTTTGATGACCATAATGAAAAGATCAAAAGGCCATAAAATAGCCCTTCGCATGACACGAAACAATGAAAACAAAATTGTCAAATCAAAAACGAGGCATTAAATGTTTGAGTTGCACGTAAATGTAAGGACACAAGATACAAAACAACATTACAATAAAAATTATAAAACAAATAAAAAATATTTTAATAGCATGTCCAAGTATGTGATATGTAGAAAGGGTTGGAAGCCTCGGCAGGTATATAAAAAGAGCAATATTTTTATGTTTGGGATTTGGGAATTGGACAATTTGAATTTGTAAAAGTAAAATTGGATTTACGGCCCCTAAGGGGCCAGGCTAGGCTTGACTCAATCTCTTGGCGTGTGTGCTTATAATTTTGCGCACAAGAGAAAGGGACCTAGAGTCATCCTGTTTTTCTAACAGTTTAACTATCTAGATCTCGTTTTCTAATTCTGATGTTAATGTGGACAATATTAGCAAGGCATTCCTTTTCAAATCGGACAGTCTTAAAAGTACACATTTTTTGTTTCAATAAACAAAAAAACCGAAATTAGATCTCGACACTCCCACCGAAACGTGATTTGCGGTTTTGCAAAAAAAAATTTTGTTAAATTTATAAACAATTTCAAAAAACGTCAAAAACGAAAAAATGGAAAAAAAAAGGTTTTTTAAAAACGTGATATCTCAGTATTGGTTTATCGGACAGATCTCAAGTTGATATTGATTGAAAGTATTCTACTGTATCTACTCAAATTATAATTTTATAGATTTTAAAAATATTGAATACTATTAAGTAATTGTTGCTAAAAATTACATATAATTTTAGCATCTTTAACTGATTAATGCGTGCGAAAATTTAGATGCTTAGAGGGATCTTTTCTCTTTCGTGGGCAATAAACCAAGTTCGTGGATGATGGGCTAGAAACCGTAAATAAATTGAAAAGGAAGATGTATATTTTACATGTTTCGACCAAACAGAGGAGCATAATTTTGTGTAAGTAGGCTCTTTTGAAAATCAGTTTTTAATTGTTTTTAAATTTTTAAAATGCCGCCAGAGTGCTTAAACTCACCGGACTCTTTTTGCTATGTTTGCGCAAGGTACGACTGCCTACGAAAGGGTCTTTGGCAGTCGAATGGACAACTTGGACAAATCATGGGTACCACATTCAATATGTACTCGCTGCCGCCGGAAACTCCAGCTCTCCATCAAAGAAAATAAAATAATGATGCCATTCATTGTCCCAGCACATTGGAGAGAGCAGAGCAATCAACTAACAGATTGCAACTTTGGCCTATCGTGCTATTCGACAAGAAATTCAAATTTCCCACCAAATCGTCTGTTGACAATATGCCCTTCGACAAAGATATTGAAGATGGAAGTGTCTCTCTCAAAGTGTATTTATTCATTCACCTTATTCTCTTTTTAAATGCAATAAAAACAAAGTAATAGGTTTGGAATAAATTAATAGTTAAAAATTTTATTCGATGTCCCATATTATTGGTCAATGTCAATGTCAATTTATTCAACATTGTTTTTATTTTTTTTTTTACTGAGGTATAAGTTGGAAAATAAGTCCTGTTTAATTTTCTCTAGTAGGATACATTGTCTTCGGATATTAGCGTCCAACAGTAGTCGGTCAGCATGTGAATAGGGTTTTTTCCATTTTATCTTTTTTCCATGTCCGACATGTCCTGATGAAATCTTTCCCCATGCTCATCACTTGTGTCGGCTAAGCGTTCGGGGAAAAAATCCAAATGAGAGTCCAAGAAGTGAATTTTTAGTGACATGTTACATTTAATGTTTTTAAAGTTTTGGAGCATCTCAGAAACCGTTTGTTTAGACTGCGGTGTACTTTGACCTCCAAGAAATTCACGAAAAACTTTCTTTACTAAAATCCACGTCTTTTTTTCAATATCACTTAAGGTCTTCACGAAGTCCTCATCTTCTTTCATCAATCTGCGTATTTGCGGCCCTACGAAGACCCCTTCTTTGATTTTCGCATCGCTGAGTCTGGGAAAGAAATGCTTCAAATACTCAATTGCTCGTCCATCCTTAGGAATTGCTATGACAAAGTACTTCATCACTCTAAGTTTAATATGAAGAGGTGGTAGACAGATTTTTTCTGCCTTGGCTAGGGGCAAGCACAGAACATTCTGCTTCCCAGAAGCGAGATCAGTACGCGGAGCACAACTCTTTCGTATAAGCCGTTTACACCGAGTGCTTGATGGTCTCCCTTTGACACTTTGGAGCGTACCTTGAGCAAACATGGCAGATAGAGTCCGGTGAGTTTAAGCACTCTGGCGGCATTTTAAAAATTTAAAAAAAATTTTAAACTGATTTTTTTGTTGGCTGTATAGCCAAAACTTACATTTTTACTTTTAAGCAGAATAGCTCAAATTGTTTAAAATATTGCCTTTTTTACTTCAATGAAATTGAATGTTCCATTTTCTAATAAGCAATCAATCGGTCAAAAGTTTATTGGAAGGTGACAATCATATCTACGGTGACTAGATCAGGTCTTAGCAAGAGCGGAATTCCTTAAGAGTACTGTATACTAGAGTGTCCCAAAAAGAAGTTGTTTTTTTTTTGCTCCGGCATTTTCTGAAAGCCAATTGAATATAATAATTATTCTTAGTTTACAAATAAACATTTTAAGGAAAAATGCCAACATTTTACTTTTATGAGCATAAACAATAAGTTTTGGCTCTGATTTTGCTTGTTTTGGCACCATATATTAAATTTTCTCGTAAATTTTTCATAAATTTTGTAAACTCTATAAAAAATTTCTATGAAAATTAAAAAAACTAGTGATGCAGTTTAAAAGATGGTTAAGTTTTTAAAAATCTGAAGCTAAAAAAATCAAATTTGCTTTTACCGTTCCAGAGCTTTACTCTTTTAAAGCCTTCTACATAGTTGCATGGTAGCTATACAATATATTTATCCCATTTTCATTAAACTCTCCAAAATTGTTCTGAAGCAGTTAATGGGCCCTGTAACTGATGGTACCATTGAAAACAAAAAAGTGTTTCTCACTAAAACTATAGTCATCCGATCCGTCCGGTTCCGAGAAATGTGCAGCGTATTTGTAGTTTGGGTAAAATCATTATTCGGATTCATTTCTGACCCTACAAAGTATATTCATTAATGATCAGCATCAACAGCCAAGTCGATATATCTCAGAGATGGTAAGAGATAGAGGTTTGACATATATGGAACAAATGTTTCTTATACTTTCTGGCAGATCTAGTATACTTTTAATTTTTGCCACGCCCCCTCCCGCCCACGTAATTTGAAAAATCGTAATTTCTTTCACAGTTTTGTACATAGAGGGTTTGTATCTTCTCGAGATAGTTAGTAATTAGCATTATGTATCGATTTGCCGATGAAATGGTGAAGACCGGATGAGCGGTTCTCAAACCATCTTGTAACTGGCTATCATCGATCCGGGGTAGACAAAATCCTCTACAACTTTATCTATAAAGCAATATCTATTTAGCTTTTGTAAATTTCAAAATGCTCGAGAATCAAAAAGTTATTGCTTGATATGATGCTACAACATTCGTTCACATGCAATTTGGTTTTATTGTTGATCAAAGCCAAATGCCAGCCTAAAAGTATGCTATTGCCAAAATCACCCACACGGCAAGCTGCGCAGAGAGGAAGGAGCACTCATGACCGACTGTAACGGTAAATAAATAAACAATAATTTGAACGCATGGTCCGTGAGTGCTGAAGTGAGGGGGAGTGGGGGGCTCAGCGTTTGTGGTTTCATTTGTGAGTTTTAATTAAATACGTTTAAATATTTGTTATTTCCGACAGGCAGACAAACCAAAACGACCAACAAGGATAACGAGCAACAGCAGCACCAGCACTGAGCATCCTGGCATCCCGTAGGGTTGGATTTTGGGGTGCGGCACCAACCTGGGCAAATATTAGCGAAAAATTAGCAAAGTATTTTAAGCGCAACATGTTCGTCCTGCGGTTTTGGGGCCACATCAAATGCTCTTCTATAGAGCAGGATGAGTTTTTCGTTCGTTCGTGCGTTTTCATTTCATTTATTTATAACATTTATAAATAATTAATTTAAAATGCGTGCGTAAAATTGTTGTTAAGTGCTTAATCCTGTCAACTGTAGCGGCAACACAGGAAATGATGCTGAAAAGTTGCATCAGCCGGCTAAATTGTGCGAGAAATTTCGATTTGAGGAGTAAAACCCAGATGAAAAATTCATAAATTGAGGGTTTAAGGGTAGACCAAAAATAAAATCAAACAAAACAAACTGAAGGAGGCCATCCGTGCAACAGAAAAAACTAATTGTCAGACTTTTTGCACAAACAATGCCAAACTGGTTTTTACAACGAATTTAATAAATTCAAAGAGTTCTTTTAATGTTAATTGATTGAAGGTGTTTCTTAAAGATTAAACAGTAATGCTTAGATAATACCGACAACTAATGGGCAAAAGAAATCAGCAGGGTATTCACTTTGTTGAGCACAAAGACACTTGGGCAAGTTGGCGTAACAAGTATTGTGAGCAGCCCCTCTGCACAGTGGTCCCGCCCGTAGGCCAAAAATAAAAAAACCAAAGTCAAAATGTTGACTTTAAATGTAGCAATTCTTATTTATAATTGGTCTAGCTATTTGAATTTATTCATCTTTTTGTTTTGCTCTATCTGTCCTCTTCAAGAATAGCATCGAAAGAGATAGCATGATATTCATTGTGTATTGTAGCGTAAGCAACGTGCAAGGGAAGCTCTCCGTAAAAAAATTGTTAAACTTATTTAAAACAAGTGTTGGTGCAATGGAAGTGATTAATATTTTAAATAAAGGTATTAACTTTCTTTTTACAACAAAAAGAATATGTAGTATGTGCTGTGTTTTGTGTAAATCATTATTGTATTTAGTACATAATTGTGAACGTGCTTAGTTTGCCTTTTTTGTGTTTGGTTAGAGTTTTAGTTGTGAAGGGGTTCTTGGGGTTGAACAAATCTTTTTGTATAATATTCTTAGGTATTTTAAGAATATAAGGAAGTTTAATTCAAGTGCCGTAAGGTGCCGTACGGCTTGCAATATACGAAAAGGTAACCTAACCTCAATTTTAAAAAAGCACGTGCTTCTGCTGTGTGTTGTTGTTTGTTGCCGTTTGTTGGTTTGTGTTGTCATTTGTTGTTATTATTGTGTTGTTTTGTGTTTATATTCTTTTATTTAAAATATAAGCTCATTATTTCCTTAGGAGCCACTTATGAATGTATGAAAATAAAGACATTAAATTATTTATGCTAAACCATACGCGGAAAATTTCAAGGGTCCTGACAAATACTGATTTATTGAACAGATTACTTTTAAGTTCTGATCCTTTTATTGCGGGTCAAAGACAACTTCAATGCAAACCAAAGTCCAAGCTACTAAAATCAGCTATTGATTTACTGGACGAAACTATATGAAATATGATTTTTTTTTAACATTCATGTGTATGTTTTTTGAATTGTTACTTCACATATATGCAAATATTAAAGGGTAAACATATAAATTTAAAAAATTGATTTATTTGATGGTCGTTTTTGTCAAATATATGTATCATTTCTGTCATTATTATTTTAAGGCGAAATAGTTTTTCCGGCAAAAACTCGTTTTACACTGATTGTTCCTATGGCAGCTATAACCTATAGTATCCAGATTTTTACTGAAGTTTCCCAGGTTATATACGAAAATTTCCAAAGTTATGTTGCAATAAAATGAAAAACAAAAGTTTTTCATATGAAAACTGAATATCAGACCGATTGTTCATATGGCAGCTATATGATATAGTTGTCCGATCTGGCTGATTTTTACATATTATTTTAGGATAAATATAAAAAAATTTTGTGCCAAGTTTCAAGTCCCTACCTCAACTTGAAGTATTTTTGGCCGCTCTCCCCATACAAGCCGGACCACTGTGCTCTGTGCACGAAATTTGTGCACAATTACGTTTGACATTCCGCCTGTTATGTTTTCGAGATTTGGTAAGAAAAAAGTGTATATAAATAAAAAATCCCAACTAAAAGCATTAAAGATATTCTTCTAGAATGGAAAGCAAGCGAATTGACTCCTGAATTTGAAATAATTGAAGTATTTTGCTATTAATAATCTGCACGTTTTATTGATGTCAACTTTTGCAGACGTATGTCGACCAAACCAGATTGATTTCGAAATGGATGAGTTGTTGGAACACATTATGGACGATGTCACCTGCATATATTCTTGCCGTAGAAGAGATATCTCTAACGTGCCCAAAACCATTGGTTGGCGGAATAACATCCTGACTTCATTTTATGAGCGTTGTGTTAAACAAATTTTGCTCGTGACTCGGTACCAATTTGGATTACTTCTGGAATTAATAAAGGAAGACGAAGTTTTTGCCACAACTGCACAGTGGGCGAAATGGCCGATCTAGCTCCATTTAATTATACCCTTGGAGAGGGTATATTAAAATTGTCCGGATGTTTGTAACGCATCGAAGGAAGCATATCCGACCGCATAAAGTATATATATTCTTGATCAGCATGCCGAGCTGAGTTGATATAGCCATGTCCGTCTGTCCGTCCGTCTGTCCGTCCGTCTGTCCGTCCGTCTGTCCGTCTGTCCGTCCGTCTGTTTCTATGCTCTCTCTACTCCGTCAGTTTTAAAGCTATCGTACCCAAACTTTGCACGAAGTCTTTTGGTATAAATACGCTGCACATTTGTCGGAACCGGCCGGATCGGATGACTATAGCATATAGCTGCCATAGAAACGATCGGTTGAAAAACTAGTTTTAGTGAGAAAAACTTTTTTGTTTTCAATGTTATCGCTCCCAACGCTCGTATTTATAAGTTTTTAATGATTTCACATAATTTCACCAAGACTTGTCAAAATCGGACAACTATATAGTATAGCTGCCATACAAAAGTAAGGTCTGAAAAAAGTCTTAGTGAGAAAAACTTTTTTGTTTTCAATGTTATAGCTACCAACGCCCGTATTTATTAGTTTTCAATGATTTTACATCATTTCACCAAAATTTTTCGAAATCGGACCACTATATAGTATAGCTGCCATACAAACTGTCAGGCACATATCAAGCTCCAAGGGTATATAAACTTCGGTCGAGCCGAAGTTAGCTTGCCTCTATTTTTTAATTTTCAAATTGTTTATTGGCGCCAAAATAATGTCTCTATCGATTACTAATATTTCACTGAGCTTATCGATAGTTTCTACTTTGTTTGACATGCCCTAGTTAATCAGCTGTGAGCTGTCAAACACAACATATGTTTCAGCAGGTGCAACACTGAGGTTTCCCGCTCTTTTTGTATTTGTAAAGTTGCCTTTGTGACAATTTAGTGGAAGTAAAGTGTTTTTATTTATAGCTAGAGGGATGTATTAACTAAAAAAAATTGTTGTTTGTGTTCTGTGCTGTATCGTTGTATAAAAAAATTTAGTTAAAGTTGCCTATACCACTAACCACTTGAAACTAGCCAACATGCGACTTTCATGGACCAGAACTTCCGAGATTCGTGGGGATTCGCGCTAGAATATTTTTTTTAATTAATATCTTGTCTTGTGTTTGTGGAATGTCCAACATGAATCCCGGCCACCACCAACTTTACATGAAATTACATTTTTTAGGCGCAATGTCGGTGCTCAGGTGAGAGCTTTTTCTTCTATGGCGCAACGAGTCCATGCCAACCAAAAATTTTCAGCTGTTGAAAGCTATATATTTGATAATATAATTGATATCAAAATGTATGATGAGATGGAGGTACAACTAATAGCCAAAAAATTAGAAATTTTGTTGCGAAATTGGGTGAGAGATGGAGAGCGAGCCATCAGAACTTCCACAAGTTTGAAGAAAACGAGAGCGCAAGTTGAAGTCGGCTCTAACCGACTTCGATATACCAGTTACTCATGAAAAAACATGTTTAACAGTGTTCCTGCGTTCCTTAGGGTGAACATCTGAAAAGTATGCAACACTTTTTAAATCGTCTATTTTTCACATTTTTGCTTATAACTTGAGAACCGCTCATCCGATCTTTATCATTCAACTTTTAAACTATAAAAGTCTCCATCTTTTTGAAAACACCAAAATTTAAGTTATGTTTAGAGCAATTAATTGTATATCCTCAGAAGCTATAACTTGGTGGTAATTGTATATAATTTTTAGCAACAGTTACTTAATATTATTAAATAATTTTAAAATTTATAAGATTATAAGCTACACAAAAGTAATGGGTTGAAAATCCCGGACGAAACGTGTAGAAATCCTACATTTTCGTGTAGCTTTTTAATTTTTTTTAACAAATTTAAAATTTTTTTATTTATTCTGGTTGATTTGAAATCCCGGCCCCTTGGACTGAAACACGATTGGAATGATGGCTTAGACGTCTCCGCCACGTCACGCGTGTAAGGCATGGCCTCTAAGACATTACTTGTATTAAATCTGCTAAAGGCACAATCCAATATTAGCTTGCTTGTAGTTCTCAAGTTCTAATTCAACGCAATCGCTATTTATATACAGGCAACAGAATTTTGCGCACGATTCGTGTAAATTTTTAACACGCAGCGTTTAGATTTTGTAAATCTAAACGTTCATTTAGAAATCCTACACGCCACGTGTGGCAACCAGTTTGCTTAACGAAAATATAAGAACTCAGTACTGATTTAGAGCTACATTTTTTGTTTAAAATGTCCACTCGCGCGTGTAGCATTCCAATATCCAAACGTCAATGTAAAAACCTAAACGTCCGTGCGGTAATCAGATTGCTGCATGAAAAATGTAGAATTATTAAGGGAAACAAGCTGATTTTCAAATGTCGTGTAGTCTTTGGCTTTGCCCACGCAGCATTTAACTTTTCCACACTGCTTTCTGAATTCTACACGCAGCGTGTGCAATTTAACAGGGCGAAATATGTAGCGTTTAGGTTTGACGTTTCTACACGCGCCGTGTAGCCAATTTTGTTTTCTCTGTGTAGGTGTGAGTTTATGAAAAGCTCTTTGTCATCAAAGAACTCAGTCTGCCTTGCACTTCAAACATTTTTTAGACTGTAAAAAGCATGTGAGCTCAAATTAAAATTGTATAATTTTGATTTAAAGATAAACAGGCCTGCTCCCGTTTTCGATTTCGATCGATGGAATCGGAATTGTTTCTCGCTTCCAAAAACCAACAATGTTATTCAACTTGAAATTTTTTGTTTTTATTTATTTGACGTTTGGCACTTTTCAAAATTCTTTTAAAAAGAATCCGTAGATGAAACCCGAAATTTTTATAATAAAAATTCTAAATAATTTTCTGATTTTTCTGATAGAAGGGCGAAAAATTAAACTTTTGCGGATGACAAAAAACAAAACTGAAAAGAAAAATAAAAAAATTTTAGAAATTCATCAAAAGCTATCTACGCCATTGTCCTCGACTAACCTCAATGAATAGCGACTATAAGTGTTCATTCAAGCTTGTTCAAATTTTGTATTATTGGTCCCACTATGGCAATTTGAATATTGGCTAGCCACCTCACTGAAATGATTTCAAACTAGGCTGTAAATTTTAATCAAAGATTTTCATTAAAAAACGGTTGGGACTGTCACACGTCATACGTTGAGAGAAACAGAAGCGCAATGCAAATAATAGCTGAACAGTCATTGAATAAAGGTTAACTGAAGTGTGTGAACAAAAACTGAGTAAGTCAGTAAAGAAGTCACTGAGCAATTCAAAAACAAATCACTGGACAAGAGTGACTGAACAAATCACTGAGCAAGGAAGACTGAACAAGAGTGAAATAAACTCTCAGTGAGCAAGACTCACTGAACAAAACAAAAAGAAATGAAAGAGAACAGCCAATGCAATCCATACATTACACACAACAATTAAACTAATTGGCCTACTACAATACACACAAAGAACATTTTTACTTGTTCATTACTGTGGAAAACTCTTATTGGTTCACTTCCTCATTCGTAGCGGCTCTACGGGATCTAGAGCCCAAATCAATATATTTTTCAGTGTTTTCTGAATACCTAGCTTACTGCAAATACAAATATGGCTCTTTGCAATAAAGCTCCTCTAGTGTCACTCATAATCAACACAATTCTAGAAGTTGACATCATCTTTACTTGCGTAAAAATTAGAAATAGAAAATTGATTGCATACTTCCAGGCGGGACGGTTGAATTCCAATTATTTACGCGTGTAGACAAAATGTAGAAACCATGTAGATAGGCATGTAATAACACAGTGGAACATTCAAAATAGCCTGTGATTGGGACTAATATATTGTAAAACTAGAGGCATCAGGTAGCAACACCTTTTTTCTTGATCACGTCAAGTTCGCGTTTAATGGGTACATTTATACTAGCACCATTCGCGGTTTGTAGGCATTTTTATACTAGCCATTGTGTTAGAACAACATTGACCATTTAGGTTAAACCAGCTTCACCAAAATTATTAAATTAATCTACTGATATCTACTGATTTTCCTTTTATGTAATATTTTTTAAGCTAATGATTATCATTTTTGTGACTAACACAACAATTAATAAGTCTCTGTACTTGCAGTATTAGGAAGTTTAAACTCAATAAATAAATAAAAAATAAATAAATAATCTTATGAGTAAAGTGCTTCATAACCAGCAAAAAAAGACAGATCATATCCATTAAATAATTATGTTTCAGGCGTCTTTAAGTATCGCGAATTGTCCACAAAACACATTTTAAACCAAATTTTTGCTTTTTCTTAGTGGAAATGACGAATTAGATGCGTAGGGTTAAGTGCATAGCTTTGGAGACGCTTCTGATACCCTGTCAGTCGGGCCTACAGATTTATAAGTATAGATAGAAGAATACAAACTTTGTGGGGTCGGCGACGCTTCCTTCTCGCTGTTACAGAGTATAAGAACTGTTATCTTACTGCTAAAATAATTCGATTTGCATTTTCCTTTTGTTTGAATATTGCTAAACTTGTTTAAATTCTTCCGGTCAAAAAATTCGTACGACTTTCTGCTGTAAATCTCCTTCTACAATGGCAGCGTGTGAAAAATTGCATTTTTCCGCATATGTGAACGCTCAAAAGAGACAAAAGTCAAATTACCAATACACACACCAAGTACATACAGCCCTTTGGCCTTAGCTTCGCCTTCTCCTCCGTTTTATCCCCCCGCTGCCTCTTAAGCATTTGATATGCTTTTAAAATGCATAAATTAATGCTGGCAAGAAAAAAAAAACAAAAAATAGAAATAGAAGTGGAGAGAATATCCAA